>OZ024742.1:5558603-5983603 GCA_964016885.1 Eledone cirrhosa | reverse complement strand
CATATTTAAATTTTTATTAAGTTTCATAATTAATTATAGAAATAATTGTTTCTACTTTTGGCACAAGGCCAGGAATAAGCTAGTACATTACTGGTACTTTATTTTATCGACCCCGTAAGAATGAAAGGCAAAGTTAACCTCGGCGGGATTTGAACTCAGACTGTAAAGGGACGTAACTATGTTAGAAAGCATGGCGTCAAACCCTCTACCGATACTACCAATCCACATAGAAATAATGAAAACAGGAGTGAGAATGTAACGAAGGGCAGATCTGGCTGTATAGAAAAGTAAAGGAATGCACTATAAATGCTATACATGAGAAGGACTTTGAGGGCAAGGACTATTAGGCCACGGAGGAGAGGAAGAGGAGAGAGACTCTTTTAATTTTTTAAGGTGATAGATTTGACCAAATAAGAACCAAGACATTATTTTTTTAATGTCAAATATTTAGTTATGAATTCCTACGTTCTGAGTACAATACTGCAGAGAACAATTTTGCTTTTTTATCCTTTCAGGGTCGATTAAATAAAGTACCAGTTATTTACTAGGGTCAATTGTTCTATATCTATCCCTCTCCCTCTATCACTTTCCTCTTCACCCAAATTTCGGGCTTGGTGCCAACGTTAGAAAGAATTATTTCTAGTGCCAAGACTGTGGGTGAGAATATCTAACACTTGATAATTTAAGCTATAGTTTATCATCAAAGACACGAAGTGATATTGTCACACTACAGATATCTATATATTGATCATTTCTAACACACACCATACTGCGATATTAGTTTTGTTTGCATCAGGCCACAGATGTTGTCAGTCGCCAAACTTCCAATTAAGAAAGAAATTAAGTAAGAATTTCCGCCAATCTTGAATATCATTGATGTGTCTCCTTGATGGTTCGATCTGATAATTGAAATGGTCGTCAGTTGGACGACATACAGACACCAACACACAACACACGACATACAAACACCAACACACAACACACAACAAACACAACAAACAACGCACAACACACTAACACACACCAACACACAACTCACACCAACACACAATACACAACACACAACACACACCTACACAGTAACACACAACAACACACAACACACAACACCCAACAATACACAACACACATCACACACCAACACACAACACACAACACACAACAACACATAACACACAGTAACACACAACACACAACAACACACAACACACAACAACACACAATAACACACAACAACACACCAACACACAACACACAACAACACACAACACACAACAACACACAATAACACACAACAACACAACAACACACACCAACACACAAAACACACAACAACACACAACAGCACACAACAACACACAACAACACACAACAACACACAACACACACCAAGACACAACACACACCAACACACAACACATAACAACACACAACAACACCAACACACAGAACAAAACAACACACAACACACAACAACACTACAACAGAACAACACAAGACAACACAACACAACGTAACACAACACACAACAACACAACACAACAGACTGAATTATTGCTTAGACACGCTACACATATTCTCACACACATTTGCATTTATTACACATACATACACACTTACACATACATACGCCCTTATACACACACATTTACACTCATATACACATACATACACAACATATATATTTTCACGCACAAAAGTAGGCACACATTTGCTCACATATACACACACACTCACTCACATACACACACATTCTCATATATCAGTGTGTGTGTGTATGGGTTGTTATTCTTCCACCACCACCACCAGATCTAAATATATAGTATGGTAGTTGTGCCAAGCTGTTCTGCCCCTCCAGATCTAAATAAATAGTATGGTAGTTGTGCCAGGCTGTTCTTCCCCTCCACATCTAAATGTATAGTATGGTAGTTGTGCCAGGCTCTTCTCCCCCTCCAGATCTAAATATATAGTATGGTAGTTGTGCTAAGCTGTTCTGCCCCTCCAGATCTAAATATATAGTATGGTAGTGGTGCCAGGCTCTTCTGCCCCTCCAGATCTAAATATATAGTATGGTAGTTATGCCAGGCTGTTCTGCCCCTCCACATCTAAATATATAGTATGGTAGTTGTGCCAGGCTCTTCTGCCCCTCCAGATCTAAATATATAGTATGGTAGTTGTGCCAGGCTGTTCTTCCCCCTCCAGATCTAAATATATAGTATGGTAGTTGTGCCAGGCTGTACTCCCACCTCCAGATCTAAATATATAGTATGGTAGTTGTGCCAGGCTCTTCCTCCACCGCCAGATCTAAATATATAGTATGGTAGTTGTGCCAAGCTGTTCTGCCCCTCCAGATCTAAATATATAGTATGGTACTTGCGCCAGGTTGTTCTACCCCTCCAGATCTAAATATATAATATGGTAGTTGTGCCAGGCTGTTCTTCCCCTACAGATCTAAATATATAGTATGGTAGTTGTGGCAGGCTCTTCTTCCACCTCCAGATCTAAATATATAGTATGGTAGTTGTGCCCGGCTGTTGTGCCCCCCCCCCCCCCCGATCTAAATATATAGTATGGTAATTGTGCCAGGTTGTTGTACCCCTCCAAATCTAAATATATAGTATGGTAGTTGTGCCAGGCTGTACTCCCACCTCCAGATCTAAATATATAGTATGGTAGTTGTGCCAAGCTGTTCTATCCCTCCAGATCTAAATATATAGTATGGTGGTTGTGCCAGGCTGTTCTGCCCCCCCCCCCCCAGATCTAAATATATAGTATGGTAATTGTGCCAGGTTGTTCTACCCCTCCAAATCTAAATATATAGTATGGTAGTTGTGCCAGGCTGTACTCCCACCTCCAGATCTAAATATATAGTATGGTAGTTGTGCCAAGCTGTTCTGCCCCTCCAGATTTAAATATATAGTATGGTAGTTGTACCAGGCTCTTCTGCCCCTCCAGATCTGAATATATAGTATGGTAGTGGTGCCAGACTGTTCTGCCCCTCCAGATTTAAATATATAGTATGGTAATTGTGCCAAGCTGTTCTACCCTCCAGATCTAAATATATAGTATGGTAGTTGTGCCAGGCTCTTCTTCCACCTCCAGATCTAAATATAAAGTATGGTAGTTGTGCCAGGCTGTACTCCCACCTCCAAGTCTAAATATATAGTATGGTAGTTGTGCCAAGCTGTTCTGCCCCTCCAGATTTAAATATATAGTATGGTAGTTGTGCAAGGCTCTTCTGCCCCACCAGATCTAAATATATAGTATAGTAGTGGTGCCAGACTGTTCTGCCTCTCCAGATCTAAATATATAGTATGTTAGTTGTGCCAAGCTGTTCTACCCCTCCAGATCTAAATGTATAGTGTGGTAGTTGTGCCAGGTTGTTCTGCCCTCCAGATCTAAATGTATAGTATGGTAGTTATGCCAGGCTGTTCTTCAACCGCCAGATCTAAATATATAGTATTGTAGTTGTGCCAAACTGTTCTGCCCCTCCAGATCTAAATATATAGTATGGTAGTTGTGCCATGTTGTTCTCCCACCGCCAGATCTAAATATATAGTATTGTAGTTGTGCCAAGCTGTTCTACCCCTCCAGATCTAAATATATGTTATGGTAGTTGTGCCAGGCTGTTCTGCCCCTCGAGGTCTAAATATATCGTATGGTAGTTGTGACAGGTTGTTCTGCCCCTCCAATTCTAAATAAATAGTATGGTAGTTGTGCCAGGCTCTTCTGCCCCTCCAGATCTAAATATATAGTATGATAGTTGTGCCAGGTTATTCTGCCCCTGCAGATTTAAGTAAATAGTATGGTAGTTGTGCCAGGCTATTCTTCCCCTCCAGATGTAAATATATAGTATGGAAGTGGTACCAGACTGTTATGCCCCTCCAGATCTAAATATATAGTATGGTATTTGTGCCAAGCTGTTCTACCCCTCCAGATCTAAATATATAGTATGGTAATTGTGCCAGGCTCTTCTACCCCTACAGATCTAAATATATAGTGTGGTAGTTGTGCCAGGCTGTTCTACCCCTCCAGATCTAAATATATAGTATGGTAGTTGTGCCAGAATCTCCTTCCACCGACAGATCTAAATATATAGTATGGTAGTTGTGCCAAGCTGTTCTACCCCTCCAGATCTGAATGTATAGTATTGTAGTTGTGCCAGGTTGTTCAGCCCCTCCAGATCTAAATATATAGTATGGTAGTTGTGTTATGTTGTTCTGCCCCTCCAGATCTAAATATATAGTGTGGTAATTGTGTCAGGTTGTTCTGCCCCTCTACATCTAAATATATTGTACGGTAGTTACGCCAGGCTCTTCTGCCCCTTCAGATCTAAATATATAGTATGTTAGTTGTGCCAGAATGTTCTGCTCCTCAAGATCTAAATATATAGTATGGTACTTGTGCCAGGCTGTTCTGTCCCTCCAGATCTAAATATATAGTATGGTAGTTGTGTTAGGCTGTTCTGCCCCTCCAGATCTAAATATATACTATGGTAGTTGTGCCAGGCTGTTCTGCCCCTCCAGATCTAAATATATCGTATGGCAGTTGTGCCAGGTTGTTCTGCCCCTCCAGATCTAAATATATAGTATGGTAGGGGTGCCAGGATATTCTGCCCCTCCAGATTTAAATAAATAGTATGGTAATTGTGCCAGGCTCTTCTGCCCATCCAGATCTAAATATATAGTATGGTAGTGGTGCCAGACCGTTCTGCACCTTACAGATCTAAATATATAGTATGGTAGTTGTGCCAGACTGTTCTGACCCTCCAGATCTAAATATATAATATGGTAGTTGTACCAAGCTGTTCTACCCCTCCAGATCTGAATGTATAGTATGGTAGTTGTGCCAGGTTGTTCTGCCCCTCCAGATCTAAATATATAGTGTGGTAGTTGTGCCAGGCTATTCATCCCCCCAGATCTAAATATATAGTAGGGTAGTTGTGCCAGGCTGTTCTACCCCTCCAGATCTAAATATATAGTATGGTAGTTGTGCCAGACTGTTCTGCCCCTCCAGATCTAAATATATAGTATGGTAGTTGTGCCAAGCTGTTCTACCCCTCCAGATCACACTATATAGTATGGTACATGTGCCAGGCTGTTCTGCCCCTCCAGATCTAAATATATAGTATGGTATTTGTGCCAAGCTGTTCTACCCCTCCAGATCTAAATATATAGTATGGTAATTGTGCCAGGCTCTTCTACCCCTACAGATCTAAATATATAGTGTGGTAGTTGTGCCAGGCTGTTTTGCCCCTCCAGATCTAAATATATAGTATGGTAGTTGTGCCAGAATGTCCTTCCACCGACAGATCTAAATATATAGTATGGTAGTTGTGCCAAGCTGTTCTACCCCTCCAGATCTGAATGTATAGTATTGTAGTTGTGCCAGGTTGTTCAGCCCCTCCAGATCTAAATATATAGTATGGTAGTTGTGTTATGTTGTTCTGCCCCTCCAGATCTAAATATATAGTGTGGTAATTGTGTCAGGTTGTTCTGCCCCTCTACATCTAAATATATTGTACGGTAGTTACGCCAGGCTCTTCTGCCCCTTCAGATCTAAATATATAGTATGTTAGTTGTGCCAGAATGTTCTGCTCCTCAAGATCTAAATATATAGTATGGTACTTGTGCCAGGCTGTTCTGTCCCTCCAGATCTAAATATATAGTATGGTAGTTGTGTTAGGCTGTTCTGCCCCTCCAGATCTAAATATATACTATGGTAGTTGTGCCAGGCTGTTCTGCCCCTCCAGATCTAAATATATCGTATGGCAGTTGTGCCAGGTTGTTCTGCCCCTCCAGATCTAAATATATAGTATGGTAGGGGTGCCAGGATATTCTGCCCCTCCAGATTTAAGTAAATAGTATGGTAATTGTGCCAGGCTCTTCTGCCCATCCAGATCTAAATATATAGTATGGTAGTGGTGCCAGACCGTTCTGCACCTTACAGATCTAAATATATAGTATGGTAGTTGTGCCAGACTGTTCTGACCCTCCAGATCTAAATATATAATATGGTAGTTGTACCAAGCTGTTCTACCCCTCCAGATCTGAATGTATAGTATGGTAGTTGTGCCAGGTTGTTCTGCCCCTCCAGATCTAAATATATAGTGTGGTAGTTGTGCCAGGCTGTTCATCCCCCCAGATCTAAATATATAGTAGGGTAGTTGTGCCAGGCTGTTCTACCCCTCCAGATCTAAATATATAGTATGGTAGTTGTGCCAGACTGTTCTGCCCCTCCAGATCTAAATATATAGTATGGTAGTTGTGCCAAGCTGTTCTACCCCTCCAGATCACACTATATAGTATGGTACATGTGCCAGGCTGTTCTGCCCCTCCAGATCTAAATATATAGTATGGTAGTTGTGCCAAGATGTTCTGCCCCTCCAGATCTAAATATATAGTATGGTACTTGTGCCAGGCTGTTCTGCCCCTCCAGATCTAAATATATAGTATGGTAGTTGTGCCAGACTGTTCTGACCCTCCAGATCTAAATATATAATATGGTAGTTGTACCAAGCTGTTCTACCCCTCCAGATCTGAATGTATAGTATGGTAGTTGTGCCAGGTTGTTCTACCCCTCCAGATCTAAATATATAATGTGGTAGTTGTTCCAGGCTGTTCTGCCCCCCCAGATCTAAATATATAGTAGGGTAGTTGTGCCAGGCTGTTCTGCCCCTCCATATATAAATATATAGTATGGTAGTTGTGCCAGGTTGTTCTTCCACCCCCAGATCTAAATATATAGTATTGTAGTTGTGCCAGGTTGTTCTACCCCTCCAGATCTAAATATATAATAAGGTATTTGTGCTAGGCTGTTCTTCCCCTCCAGATCTAAATATATAGTATGGTAGTTTTGCCAGGCTCTTCTTCCACCTCCATATTTAAATAGAGATTATGGTAGTTGTGCCAGGCTGTACTCCCACCTCCAGATCTAAATATATAGTATGGTAGTTGTGCCAAGCTGTTCTGCCCTTCCAGATTTAAATATATAGTATGGTAGTTGTGCCAGGCTCTTCTGCCCCTCCAGATTTAAATATATAGTATGGTAGTGGTGCCAGACTTTTCTGCCCCTCCAGATCACACTATATAGTATGGTACATGTGCCAGGCTGTTCTGCCCCTCCAGATCTAAATATATAGTATGGTAGTTGTGCCAAGATGTTATGCCCCTCCAGATCTAAATATATAGTATGGTATTTGTGCCAAGCTGTTCTACCCCTCCAGATCTAAATATATAGTATGGTAATTGTGCCAGGCTCTTCTACCCCTACAGATCTAAATATATAGTGTGGTAGTTGTGCCAGGCTGTTCTACCCCTCCAGATCTAAATATATAGTATGGTAGTTGTGCCAGAATGTCCTTCCACCGACAGATCTAAATATATAGTATGGTAGTTGTGCCAAGCTATTCTACCCCTCCAGATCTGAATGTATAGTATTGTAGTTGTGCCAGGTTGTTCAGCCCATCCAGATCTAAATATATAGTATGGTAGTTGTGTTATGTTGTTCTGCCCCTCCAGATCTAAATATATAGTGTGGTAATTGTGTCAGGTTGTTCTGCCCCTCTACATCTAAATATATTGTACGGTAGTTACGCCAGGCTCTTCTGCCCCTTCAGATCTAAATATATAGTATGTTAGTTGTGCCAGAATGTTCTGCTCCTCAAGATCTAAATATATAGTATGGTACTTGTGCCAGGCTGTTCTGTCCCTCCAGATCTAAATATATACTATGGTAGTTGTGCCAGGCTGTTCTGCCCCTCCAGATCTAAATATATCGTATGGCAGTTGTGCCAGGTTGTTCTGCCCCTCCAGATCTAAATATATAGTATGGTAGGTGTGCCAGGATATTCTGCCCCTCCAGATTTAAATAAATAGTATGGTAATTGTGCCAAGCTCTTCTGCCCATCCAGATCTAAATATATAGTATGGTATTTGTGCCAAGCTGTTCTACCCCTCCAGATCTAAATATATAGTATGGTAATTGTGCCAGGCTCTTCTACCCCTACAGATCTAAATATATAGTGTGGTAGTTGTGCCAGGCTGTTCTGCCCCTCCAGATCTAAATATATAGTATGGTAGTTGTGCCAGAATGTCCTTCCACCGACAGATCTAAATATATAGTATGGTAGTTGTGCCAAGCTGTTCTAGCCCTCCAGATCTGAATGTATAGTATTGTAGTTGTGCCAGGTTGTTCAGCCCCTCCAGATCTAAATATATAGTATGGTAGTTGTGTTATGTTGTTCTGCCCCTCCAGATCTAAATATATAGTGTGGTAATTGTGTCAGGTTGTTCTGCCCCTCTACATCTAAATATATTGTACGGTAGTTACGCCAGGCTCTTCTGCCCCTCCAGATCTAAATATATAGTGTGGTAGTTGTGCCAGGCTGTTCATCCCCCCAGATCTAAATATATAGTAGGGTAGTTGTGCCAGGCTGTTCTACCCCTCCAGATCTAAATATATAGTATGGTAGTTGTGCCAGACTGTTCTGCCCCTCCAGATCTAAATATATAGTATGGTAGTTGTGCCAAGCTGTTCTACCCCTCCAGATCACACTATATAGTATGGTACATGTGCCAGGCTGTTCTGCCCCTCCAGATCTAAATATATAGTATGGTAGTTGTGCCAAGATGTTCTGCCCCTCCAGATCTAAATATATAGTATGGTACTTGTGCCAGGCTGTTCTGCCCCTCCAGATCTAAATATATAGTATGGTAGTTGTGCCAGACTGTTCTGACCCTCCAGATCTAAATATATAATATGGTAGTTGTACCAAGCTGTTCTACCCCTCCAGATCTGAATGTATAGTATGGTAGTTGTGCCAGGTTGTTCTACCCCTCCAGATCTAAATATATAATGTGGTAGTTGTTCCAGGCTGTTCTGCCCCCCAGATCTAAATATATAGTAGGGTAGTTGTGCCAGGCTGTTCTGCCCCTCCATATCTAAATATATAGTATGGTAGTTGTGCCAGGTTGTTCTTCCACCCCCAGATCTAAATATATAGTATTGTAGTTGTGCCAGGTTGTTCTACCCCTCCAGATCTAAATATATAATAAGGTATTTGTGCTAGGCTGTTCTTCCCCTCCAGATCTAAATATATAGTATGGTAGTTTTGCCAGGCTCTTCTTCCACCTCCATATTTAAATAGAGATTATGGTAGTTGTGCCAGGCTGTACTCCCACCTCCAGATCTAAATATATAGTATGGTAGTTGTGCCAAGCTGTTCTGCCCTTCCAGATTTAAATATATAGTATGGTAGTTGTGCCAGGCTCTTCTGCCCCTCCAGATTTAAATATATAGTATGGTAGTGGTGCCAGACTTTTCTGCCCCTCCAGATCACACTATATAGTATGGTACATGTGCCAGGCTGTTCTGCCCCTCCAGATCTAAATATATAGTATGGTAGTTGTGCCAAGATGTTCTGCCCCTCCAGATCTAAATATATAGTATGGTACTTGTGCCAGGCTGTTCTGCCCCTCCAGATCTAAATATATAGTATGGTAGTTGTGCCAGGCTGTTCTGCCCCTCCAGATCTAAATATATCGTATGGTAGTTGTCCCATGTTGTTCTGCCCCTCCAGATCTAAATATATAGTATGGTAGTTGTGCCAGACTGTTCTGCCCCTCCAGATCTAAATATATAGTATGGTAGTTGTGCCAAGCTGTTCTACCCCTCCAGATCACACTATATAGTATGGTACATGTGCCAGGCTGTTCTGCCCCTCCAGATCTAAATATATAGTATGGTAGTTGTGCCAAGATGTTCTGCCCCTCCAGATCTAAATATATAGTATGGTACTTGTGCCAGGCTGTTCTGCCCCTCCAGATCTAAATATATAGTATGGTAGTTGTGCCAGACTGTTCTGACCCTCCAGATCTAAATATATAATATGGTAGTTGTACCAAGCTGTTCTACCCCTCCAGATCTGAATGTATAGTATGGTAGTTGTGCCAGGTTGTTCTACCCCTCCAGATCTAAATATATAATGTTGTAGTTGTTCCAGGCTGTTCTGCCCCCCAGATCTAAATATATAGTAGGGTAGTTGTGCCAGGCTGTTCTGCCCCTCCATATCTAAATATATAGTATGGTAGTTGTGCCAGGTTGTTCTTCCACCCCCAGATCTAAATATATAGTATTGTAGTTGTGCCAGGTTGTTCTACCCCTCCAGATCTAAATATATAATAAGGTATTTGTGCTAGGCTTTTCTTCCCCTCCAGATCTAAATATATAGTATGGTAGTTTTGCCAGGCTCTTCTTCCACCTCCATATTTAAATAGAGATTATGGTAGTTGTGCCAGGCTGTACTCCCACCTCCAGATCTAAATATATAGTATGGTAGTTGTGCCAAGCTGTTCTGCCCTTCCAGATTTAAATATATAGTATGGTAGTTGTGCCAGGCTCTTCTGCCCCTCCAGATTTAAATATATAGTATGGTAGTGGTGCCAGACTTTTCTGCCCCTCCAGATCACACTATATAGTATGGTACATGTGCCAGGCTGTTCTGCCCCTCCAGATCTAAATATATAGTATGGTAGTTGTGCCAAGATGTTATGCCCCTCCAGATCTAAATATATAGTATGGTATTTGTGCCAAGCTGTTCTACCCCTCCAGATCTAAATATATAGTATGGTAATTGTGCCAGGCTCTTCTACCCTTACAGATCTAAATATATAGTGTGGTAGTTGTGCCAGGCTGTTCTACCCCTCCAGATCTAAATATATAGTATGGTAGTTGTGCCAGAATGTCCTTCCACCGACAGATCTAAATATATAGTATGGTAGTTGTGCCAAGCTATTCTACCCCTCCAGATCTGAATGTATAGTATTGTAGTTGTGCCAGGTTGTTCAGCCCATCCAGATCTAAATATATAGTATGGTAGTTGTGTTATGTTGTTCTGCCCCTCCAGATCTAAATATATAGTGTGGTAATTGTGTCAGGTTGTTCTGCCCCTCTACATCTAAATATATTGTACGGTAGTTACGCCAGGCTCTTCTGCCCCTTCAGATCTAAATATATAGTATGTTAGTTGTGCCAGAATGTTCTGCTCCTCAAGATCTAAATATATAGTATGGTACTTGTGCCAGGCTGTTCTGTCCCTCCAGATCTAAATATATACTATGGTAGTTGTGCCAGGCTGTTCTGCCCCTCCAGATCTAAATATATCGTATGGCAGTTGTGCCAGGTTGTTCTGCCCCTCCAGATCTAAATATATAGTATGGTAGGGGTGCCAGGATATTCTGCCCCTCCAGATTTAAATAAATAGTATGGTAATTGTGCCAGGCTCTTCTGCCCATCCAGATCTAAATATATAATATGGTAGTGGTGCCAGACCGTTCTGCACCTTACAGATCTAAATATATAGTATGGTAGTTGTGCCAGACTGTTCTGACCCTCCAGATCTAAATATATAATATGGTAGTTGTACCAAGCTGTTCTACCCCTCCAGATCTGAATGTATAGTATGGTAGTTGTGCCAGGTTGTTCTGCCCCTCCAGATCTAAATATATAGTGTGGTAGTTGTGCCAGGCTGTTCATCCCCCCAGATCTAAATATATAGTAGGGTAGTTGTGCCAGGCTGTTCTACCCCTCCAGATCTAAATATATAGTATGGTAGTTGTGCCAGACTGTTCTGCCCCTCCAGATTTAAATATATAGTATGGTAGTTGTGCCAAGCTGTTCTACCCCTCCAGATCACACTATATAGTATGGTACATGTGCCAGGCTGTTCTGCCCCTCCAGATCTAAATATATAGTATGGTATTTGTGCCAAGCTGTTCTACCCCTCCAGATCTAAATATATAGTATGGTAATTGTGCCAGGCTCTTCTACCCCTCCAGATCTAAATATATAGTGTGGTAGTTGTGCCAGGCTGTTCTGCCCCTCCAGATCTAAATATATAGTATGGTAGTTGTGCCAGAATGTCCTTCCACCGACAGATCTAAATATATAGTATGGTAGTTGTGCCAAGCTGTTCTACCCCTCCAGATCTGAATGTATAGTATTGTAGTTGTGCCAGGTTGTTCAGCCCCTCCAGATCTAAATATATAGTATGGAAGTTGTGTTATGTTGTTCTGCCCCTCCAGATCTAAATATATAGTGTGGTAATTGTGTCAGGTTGTTCTGCCCCTCTACATCTAAATATATTGTACGGTAGTTACGCCAGGCTCTTCTGCCCCTTCAGATCTAAATATATAGTATGTTAGTTGTGCCAGAATGTTCTGCTCCTCAAGATCTAAATATATAGTATGGTACTTGTGCCAGGCTGTTCTGTCCCTCCAGATCTAAATATATAGTATGGTAGTTGTGTTAGGCTGTTCTGCCCCTCCAGATCTAAATATATACTATGGTAGTTGTGCCAGGCTGTTCTGCCCCTCCAGATCTAAATATATCGTATGGCAGTTGTGCCAGGTTGTTCTGCCCCTCCAGATCTAAATATATAGTATGGTAGGGGTGCCAGGATATTCTGCCCCTCCAGATTTAAATAAATAGTATGGTAATTGTGCCAGGCTCTTCTGCCCATCCAGATCTAAATATATAGTATGGTAGTGGTGCCAGACCGTTCTGCACCTTACAGATCTAAATATATAGTATGGTAGTTGTGCCAGACTGTTCTGACCCTCCAGATCTAAATATATAATATGGTAGTTGTACCAAGCTGTTCTACCCCTCCAGATCTGAATGTATAGTATGGTAGTTGTGCCAGGTTGTTCTGCCCCTCCAGATCTAAATATATAGTGTGGTAGTTGTGCCAGGCTGTTCATCCCCCCAGATCTAAATATATAGTAGGGTAGTTGTGCCAGTCTGTTCTACCCCTCCAGATCTAAATATATAGTATGGTAGTTGTGCCAGACTGTTCTGCCCCTCCAGATCTAAATATATAGTATGGTAGTTGTGCCAAGCTGTTCTACCCCTCCAGATCACACTATATAGTATGGTACATGTGCCAGGCTGTTCTGCCCCTCCAGATCTAAATATATAGTATGGTAGTTGTGCCAAGATGTTCTGCCCCTCCAGATCTAAATATATAGTATGGTACTTGTGCCAGGCTGTTCTGCCCCTCCAGATCTAAATATATAGTATGGTAGTTGTGCCAGACTGTTCTGACCCTCCAGATCTAAATATATAATATGGTAGTTGTACCAAGCTGTTCTATCCCTCCAGATCTGAATGTATAGTATGGTAGTTGTGCCAGGTTGTTCTACCCCTCCAGATCTAAATATATAATGTGGTAGTTGTTCCAGGCTGTTCTGCCCCCCAGATCTAAATATATAGTAGGGTAGTTGTGCCAGGCTGTTCTGCCCCTCCATATCTAAATATATAGTATGGTAGTTGTGCCAGGTTGTTCTTCCACCCCCAGATCTAAATATATAGTATTGTAGTTGTGCCAGGTTGTTCTACCCCTCCAGATCTAAATATATAATAAGGTATTTGTGCTAGGCTGTTCTTCCCCTCCAGATCTAAATATATAGTATGGTAGTTTTGCCAGGCTCTTCTTCCACCTCCATATTTAAATAGAGATTATGGTAGTTGTGCCAGGCTGTACTCCCACCTCCAGATCTAAATATATAGTATGGTAGTTGTGCCAAGCTGTTCTGCCCTTCCAGATTTAAATATATAGTATGGTAGTTGTGCCAGGCTCTTCTGCCCCTCCAGATTTAAATATATAGTATGGTAGTGGTGCCAGACTTTTCTGCCCCTCCAGATCACACTATATAGTATGGTACATGTGCCAGGCTGTTCTGCCCCTCCAGATCTAAATATATAGTATGGTAGTTGTGCCAAGATGTTCTGCCCCTCCAGATCTAAATATATAGTATGGTACTTGTGCCAGGCTGTTCTGCCCCTCCAGATCTAAATATATAGTATGGTAGTTGTGCCAGGCTGTTCTGCCCCTCCAGATCTAAATATATCGTATGGTAGTTGTCCCATGTTGTTCTGCCCCTCCAGATCTAAATATATAGTATGGTAGTTGTGCCAGGTTACTCTGCCCCTCCAGATTTAAATAAATAGTATGGCAATTGTGCCAGGCTCTTCTGCCCCTCCAGATCTAAATATATAGTATGGTAGTGGTGCCAGACTGTTCTGCACCTCCAGATCTAAATATATAGTATGGTATTTGTGCCAAGCTATACTACCCCTCCAGATCTAAATATATAGTATGGTAATTGTGCCAGGCTCTTCTGCCCCTACAGATCTAAATATATAGTATGGTAGTTGTGCCATGCTGTTCTGCCCCTTTCAGATCTAAATATATAGTATGGTAGTTGTGCCAGACTGTTCTGCCCCTCCAGATCTAAATATATAGCATGGTAGTTGTGCAAAGCTGTTCTGCCCCCCAGATCTAAATATATAGTAGGGCAGTTGTGCCAGGCTGTTCTGCCCCTCCAGAGCTAAATATATAGTATGGTAGTTGTGCCAGACTGTTCTGCCCCTCCAGATCTAAATATATAGTATGGTAGTTGTGCCAAGCTGTTCTACCCCTCCAGATCTGAATGTATAGTATGGTAGTTGTGCCAGGTTGTTCTGCCCCTCCAGATCTAAATATATAGTGTGGTAGTTGTGCCAGGCTGTTCTGCCCCCCAGATCTAATTATATAGTAGGGTAGTTGTGCCAGGCTGTTCTGCCCCTCCAGATCTAAATATATAGAATGGTAGTTGTGCCAGTTTGTTCTTCCATCGCCAGATCTAAGTACATAGTATTGTAGTTGTGCCAAGCTGTTCTGCCCCTGCAGATCTAAATATATAGTATGTTACTTGTGCCAGGCTGTTCGGCCCCTCCAGATCTAAATATATAGTATGGTAGTTGTGCCAGGCTGTTCTGCCCCTCCAGAACTAAATATAGCGTATGGTAGTTGTGCCAGGCTGTTCTGCCCCTCCAGATCTAAATATATAGTATGGTAGTTGTGCCAGGCCCTTCTGCCCCTCCAGATCTAAATATATAGTATGGTAGTTGTGGCAGGTTATTCTGCCCCTCCAGATTATAATAAATAGTATGGTAATTGTGCCAGGCTCTTCTGCCCCTCCAGATCTAAATATATAGTATGGTAGTGGTGCCAGACTGTTCTGCCCCTCCAGATCTAAATATATAGTATGGTACTTGTTGCAGGCTGTTCTGCCTCTCCAGATCTAAATATATAGTATGGTAGTTGTGTTATATTGTTCTGCCCCTCCAGATCAAAATATATAGTATGGTAATTGTGCCAGGTTGTTCTGCCCCTCCACATCTAAATATATAGTATGGTAGTTATGCCAGGCTCTTGTGCCCCTCCAGATCTAAATATATAGTATGGTAGTTCTGCCAGGCCCTTCTGCCCCTCCAGATCTAAATATATAGTATGGTAGTTGTGCCAGACTGTTCTGCCCCCACCAGATCTAAATATATATTTAGCAGTATTAGTTATAGATGTTATCGCCACATTAGCAGGGTGGTAGAATCAGTGGTCGTTAGTTGCCAGTGTGGTAAGTGATAGTATCCTCGTTGGATTATCTTGTTGACATAGACGTGAGGGAAGGTCCCTCAATCTTTTTACCATCTATTTACAATATTCCTTTCGTCAGGTCGCCAATTCCAGCAGCATGGATTAAAGATGTCATTGAGACACGAGTAACATAATAACGACTTCAACCGCAGCAATTAGAGATGAAATGTTTGTTTATTTATATGGTTGAAGTTACAGATAAAAAGAGGTTACATTAGGGAATGTGCCATTGCGCAGTTAAGCCGGCGAGGCTAGTGGTGCAATATCTCACTGTTACATTATGCGTGTTGCTGGCTCGAAGTTTCTGGTACAAGAGCGAGATTCTTCAAATCTTCGAGGTGAATTTCTTCCTCGGGGCGCGTAGGGATACATCCTCTTCTACTGGCGCTGATTGGCTGAACTGAGCCAAATCACGCACAGTTAATGTATGTGAGCCCGCAGAATGTAGGTCACTACATATTGTATGGTAGTTGTGCCAAGCTGTTCTGCACTTCCAGATCTATATATATAGTATGGTACTTGTGCCAGGTTGTTCTACCCCTCCAGATGTAAATATATAATATGGTAGTTGTGCTAGACTGTTCTTCCCCTCCAGATCTATATATATAGTATGGTAGTTGTGCCAGGCTGTACTCCCACCTCCAGATTTAAATATATAGTATGGTAGTTGTGATAGGCTCTTCTGCCCCTCCAGTTTTAAATATATAGTATGGTAGTGGTGCCAGACTGTTCTGCCCCTCCAGATCAAAATATATAGTATGGTAATTGTGCCAAGCTGTTCTACCCCTCCAGATCTAAATATATAGTATGGTAGTTGTGCCAGGCTCTTCTGCCCCTACAGATCTAAATATATAGTATGGGAGTTGTGCCAAGCTGTTCTGCCCCTCCAGATCTAAATATATAGTATGGTAGTGGTGCCAGGCTCTTCTGCCCCTCCAGATCTAAATATATAGTATGGTAGTTATGCCAGGCTGTTCTGCCCCTCCACATCTAAATATATAGTATGGTAGTTGTGCCAGGCTCTTCTGCCCCTCCAGATCTAAATATATAGTATGGTAGTTGTGCCAGGCTGTTCTTCCACCTCCAGATCTAAATATATAGTATGGTAGTTGTGCCAGGCTGTACTCCCACCTCCAGATCTAAATATATAGTATGGTAGTTGTGCCAGGCTCTTCCTCCACCGCCAGATCTAAATATATAGTATGGTAGTTGTGCCAAGCTGTTCTGCCCCTCCAGATCTAAATATATAGTATGGTACTTGCGCCAGGATGTTCTACCCCTCCAGATCTAAATATATAATATGGTAGTTGTGCCAGGCTGTTCTTCCCCTACAGATCTAAATATATAGTATGGTAGTTGTGGCAGGCTCTTCTTCCACCTCCAGATCTAAATATATCGTATGGTAGTTGTGCCCCGCTGTTGTGCCCCCCCCCCCGATCTAAATATATAGTATGGTAATTGTGCCAGGTTGTTGTACCCCTCCAAATCTAAATATATAGTATGGTAGTTGTGCCAGGCTGTACTCCCACCTCCAGATCTAAATATATAGTATGGTAGTTGTGCCAAGCTGTTCTATCCCTCCAGATCTAAATATATAGTATGGTGGTTGTGCCAGGCTGTTCTGCCCCCCCCCCCCCCCAGATCTAAATATATAGTATGGTAATTGTGCCAGGTTGTTCTACCCCTCCAAATCTAAATATATAGTATGGTAGTTGTGCCAGGCTGTACTCCCACCTCCAGATCTAAATATATAGTAGGGTAGTTGTGCCAAGCTGTACTCCCACCTCCAAGTCTAAATATATAGTATGGTAGTTGTGCCAAGCTGTTCTGCCCCTCCAGATTTAAATATATAGTATGGTAGTTGTACCAGGCTCTTCTGCCCCTCCAGATCTGAATATATAGTATGGTAGTGGTGCCAGACTGTTCTGCCCCTCCAGATTTAAATATATAGTATGGTAATTGTGCCAAGCTGTTCTACCCTCCAGATCTAAATATATAGTATGGTAGTTGTGCCAGGCTCTTCTTCCACCTCCAGATCTAAATATAAAGTATGGTAGTTGTGCCAGGCTGTACTCCCACCTCCAAGTCTAAATATATAGTATGGTAGTTGTGCCAAGCTGTTCTGCCCCTCCAGATTTAAATATATAGTATGGTAGTTGTGCAAGGCTCTTCTGCCCCACCAGATCTAAATATATAGTATAGTAGTGGTGCCAGACTGTTCTGCCTATCCAGATCTAAATATATAGTATGTTAGTTGTGCCAAGCTGTTCTACCCCTCCAGATCTAAATATATAGTATTGTAGTTGTGCCAAACTGTTCTGCCCCTCCAGATCTAAATATATAGTATGGTAGTTGTGCCATGTTGTTCTCCCACCGCCAGATCTAAATATATAGTATTGTAGTTGTGCCAAGCTGTTCTGCCCCTCCAGATCTAAATATATAGTATGCTACTTGTGCCAGGCTGTTCTGCCCCTCCAGATCTAAATATATGTTATGGTAGTTGTGCCAGGCTGTTCTGCCCCTCGAGGTCTAAATATATCGTATGGTAGTTGTGACAGGTTGTTCTGCCCCTCCAATTCTAAATAAATAGTATGGTAGTTGTGCCAGGCTCTTCTGCCCCTCCAGATCTAAATATATAGTATGATAGTTGTGCCAGGTTATTCTGCCCCTCCAGATTTAAGTAAATAGTATGGTAGTTGTGCCAGGCTATTCTCCCCTCCAGATGTAAATATATAGTATGGAAGTGGTACCAGACTGTTATGCCCCTCCAGATCTAAATATATAGTATGGTATTTGTGCCAAGCTGTTCTACCCCTCCAGATCTAAATATATAGTATGGTAATTGTGCCAGGCTCTTCTACCCCTACAGATCTAAATATATAGTGTGGTAGTTGTGCCAGGCTGTTCTACCCCTCCAGATCTAAATAAATAGTATGGTAGTTGTGCCAGAATGTCCTTCCACCGACAGATCTAAATATATAGTATGGTAGTTGTGCCAAGCTGTTCTACCCCTCCAGATCTGAATCTATAGTATTGTAGTTGTGCCAGGTTGTTCAGCCCCTCCAGATCTAAATATATAGTATGGTAGTTGTGTTATGTTGTTCTGCCCCTCCAGATCTAAATATATAGTGTGGTAATTGTGTCAGGTTGTTCTGCCCCTCTACATCTAAATATATTGTACGGTAGTTACGCCAGGCTCTTCTGCCCCTTCAGATCTAAATATATAGTATGTTAGTTGTGCCAGAATGTTCTGCTCCTCAAGATCTAAATATATAGTATGGTACTTGTGCCAGGCTGTTCTGTCCCTCCAGATCTAAATATATAGTATGGTAGTTGTGTTAGGCTGTTCTGCCCCTCCAGATCTAAATATATACTATGGTAGTTGTGCCAGGCTGTTCTGCCCCTCCAGATCTACATATATCGTATGGCAGTTGTGCCAGGTTGTTCTGCCCCTCCAGATCTAAATATATAGTATGGTAGGGGTGCCAGGATATTCTGCCCCTCCAGATTTAAATAAATAGTATGGTAATTGTGCCAGGCTCTTCTGCCCATCCAGATCTAAATATATAGTATGGTAGTGGTGCCAGACCGTTCTGCACCTTACAGATCTAAATATATAGTATGGTAGTTGTGCCAGACTGTTCTGACCCTCCAGATCTAAATATATAATATGGTAGTTGTACCAAGCTGTTCTATCCCTCCAGATCTGAATGTATAGTATGGTAGTTGTGCCAGGTTGTTCTGCCCCTCCAGATCTAAATATATAGTGTGGTAGTTGTGCCAGGCTGTTCATCCCCCCAGATCTAAATATATAGTAGGGTAGTTGTGCCAGGCTGTTCTACCCCTCCAGATCTAAATATATAGTATGGTAGTTGTGCCAGACTGTTCTGCCCCTCCAGATCTAAATATATAGTATGGTAGTTGTGCCAAGCTGTTCTACCCCTCCAGATCACACTATATAGTATGGTACATGTGCCAGGCTGTTCTGCCCCTCCAGATCTAAATATATAGTATGGTATTTGTGCCAAGCTGTTCTACCCCTCCAGATCTAAATATATAGTATGGTAATTGTGCCAGGCTCTTCTACCCCTATAGATCTAAATATATAGTGTGGTAGTTGTGCCAGGCTGTTCTGCCCCTCCAGATCTAAATATATAGTATGGTAGTTGTGCCAGAATGTCCTTCCACCGACAGATCTAAATATATAGTATGGTAGTTGTGCCAAGCTGTTCTACCCCTCCAGATCTGAATGTATAGTATTGTAGTTGTGCCAGGTTGTTCAGCCCCTCCAGATCTAAATATATAGTATGGTAGTTGTGTTATGCTGTTCTGCCCCTCCAGATCTAAATATATAGTGTGGTAATTGTGTCAGGTTGTTCTGCCCCTCTACATCTAAATATATTGTACGGTAGTTACGCCAGGCTCTTCTGCCCCTTCAGATCTAAATATATAGTATGTTAGTTGTGCCAGAATGTTCTGCTCCTCAAGATCTAAATATATAGTATGGTACTTGTGCCAGGCTGTTCTGCCCCTCCAGATCTAAATATATAGTATGGTAGTTGTGTTAGGCTGTTCTGCCCCTCCAGATCTAAATATATACTATGGTAGTTGTGCCAGGCTGTTCTGCCCCTCCAGATCTAAATATATAGTATGGTAGTTGTGCCAGGCTGTTCTGCCCCTCCAGATCTAAATATATACTATGGTAGTTGTGCCAGGCTGTTCTGCCCCTCCAGATCTAAATATATAGTATGGTACTTGTGCCAGGCTGTTCTGCCCCTCCAGATCTAAATATATAGTATGGTAGTTGTGCCAGGCTGTTCTGCCCCTCCAGATCTAAATATATCGTATGGCAGTTGTGCCAGGTTGTTCTGCCCCTCCAGATCTAAATATATAGTATGGTAGGGGTGCCAGGATATTCTGCCCCTGCAGATTTAAATAAATAGTATGGTAATTGTGCCAGGCTCTTCTGCCCATCCAGATCTAAATATATAGTATGGTAGTGGTGCCAGACCGTTCTGCACCTTAGAGATCTAAATATATAGTATGGTAGTTGTGCCAGACTGTTCTGACCCTCCAGATCTAAATATATAATATGGTAGTTGTACCAAGCTGTTCTACCCCTCCAGATCTGAATGTATAGTATGGTAGTTGTGCCAGGTTGTTCTGCCCCTCCAGATCTAAATATATAGTGTGGTAGTTGTGCCAGGCTGTTCATCCCCCCAGATCTAAATATATAGTAGGGTAGTTGTGCCAGGCTGTTCTACCCCTCCAGATCTAAATATATAGTATGGTAGTTGTGCCAGACTGTTCTGCCCCTCCAGATCTAAATATATAGTATGGTAGTTGTGCCAAGCTGTTCTACCCCTCCAGATCACACTATATAGTATGGTACATGTGCCAGGCTGTTCTGCCCCTCCAGATCTAAATATATAGTATGGTAGTTGTGCCAAGATGTTCTGCCCCTCCAGATCTAAATATATAGTATGGTACTTGTGCCAGGCTGTTCTGCCCCTCCAGATCTAAATATATAGTATGGTAGTTGTGCCAGACTGTTCTGACCCTCCAGATCTAAATATATAATATGGTAGTTGTACCAAGCTGTTCTACCCCTCCAGATCTGAATGTATAGTATGGTAGTTGTGCCAGGTTGTTCTACCCCTCCAGATCTAAATATATAATGTGGTAGTTGTTCCAGGCTGTTCTGCCCCCCAGATCTAAATATATAGTAGGGTAGTTGTGCCAGGCTGTTCTGCTCCTCCATATCTAAATATATAGTATGGTAGTTGTGCCAGGTTGTTCTTCCACCCCCAGATCTAAATATATAGTATTGTAGTTGTGCCAGGTTGTTCTACCCCTCCAGATCTAAATATATAATAAGGTATTTGTGCTAGGCTGTTCTTCCCCTCCAGATCTAAATATATAGTATGGTAGTTTTGCCAGGCTCTTCTTCCACCTCCATATTTAAATAGAGATTATGGTAGTTGTGCCAGGCTGTACTCCCACCTCCAGATCTAAATATATAGTATGGTAGTTGTGCCAAGCTGTTCTGCCCTTCCAGATTTAAATATATAGTATGGTAGTTGTGCCAGGCTCTTCTGCCCCTCCAGATTTAAATATATAGTATGGTAGTGGTGCCAGACTTTTCTGCCCCTCCAGATCACACTATATAGTATGGTACATGTGCCAGGCTGTTCTGCCCCTCCAGATCTAAATATATAGTATGGTAGTTGTGCCAAGATGTTCTGCCCCTCCAGATCTAAATATATAGTATGGTACTTGTGCCAGGCTGTTCTGCCCCTCCAGATCTAAATATATAGTATGGTAGTTGTGCCAGGCTGTTCTGCCCCTCCAGATCTAAATATATCGTATGGTAGTTGTCCCATGTTGTTCTGCCCCTCCAGATCTAAATATATAGTATGGTAGTTGTGCCAGGTTACTCTGCCCCTCCAGATTTAAATAAATAGTATGGCAATTGTGCCAGGCTCTTCTGCCCCTCCAGATCTAAATATATAGTATGGTAGTGGTGCCAGACTGTTCTGCACCTCCAGATCTAAATATATAGTATGGTATTTGTGCCAAGCTATACTACCCCTCCAGATCTAAATATATAGTATGGTAATTGTGCCAGGCTCTTCTGCCCCTACAGATCTAAATATATAGTATGGTAGTTGTGCTATGCTGTTCTGCCCCTTTCAGATCTAAATATATAGTATGGTAGTTGTGCCAGACTGTTCTGCCCCTCCAGATCTAAATATATAGCATGGTAGTTGTGCAAAGCTGTTCTGCCCCCCAGATCTAAATATATAGTAGGGCAGTTGTGCCAGGCTGTTCTGCCCCTCCAGAGCTAAATATATAGTATGGTAGTTGTGCCAGACTGTTCTGCCCCTCCAGATCTAAATATATAGTATTGTAGTTGTGCCAAGCTGTTCTACCCCTCCAGATCTGAATGTATAGTATGGTAGTTGTGCCAGGTTGTTCTGCCCCTCCAGATCTAAATATATAGTGTGGTAGTTGTGCCAGGCTGTTCTGCCCCCCAGATCTAATTATATAGTAGGGTAGTTGTGCCAGGCTGTTCTGCCCCTCCAGATCTAAATATATAGAATGGTAGTTGTGCCAGTTTGTTCTTCCATCGCCAGATCTAAGTACATAGTATTGTAGTTGTGCCAAGCTGTTCTGCCCCTGCAGATCTAAATATATAGTATGTTACTTGTGCCAGGCTGTTCGGCCCCTCCAGATCTAAATATATAGTATGGTAGTTGTGCCAGGCTGTTCTGCCCCTCCAGAACTAAATATAGCGTATGGTAGTTGTGCCAGGCTGTTCTGCCCCTCCAGATCTAAATATATAGTATGGTAGTTGTGCCAGGCTCTTCTGCCCCTCCAGATCTAAATATATAGTATGGTAGTTGTGGCAGGTTATTCTGCCCCTCCAGATTATAATAAATAGTATGGTAATTGTGCCAGGCTCTTCTGCCCCTCCAGATCTAAATATATAGTATGGTAGTGGTGCCAGACTGTTCTGCCCCTCCAGATCTAAATATATAGTATGGTACTTGTTGCAGGCTGTTCTGCCTCTCCAGATCTAAATATATAGTATGGTAGTTGTGTTATATTGTTCTGCCCCTCCAGATCAAAATATATAGTATGGTAATTGTGCCAGGTTGTTCTGCCCCTCCACATCTAAATATATAGTATGGTAGTTATGCCAGGCTCTTGTGCCCCTCCAGATCTAAATATATAGTATGGTAGTTCTGCCAGGCCCTTCTGCTCCTCCAGATCTAAATATATAGTATGGTAGTTGTGCCAGACTGTTCTGCCCCCACCAGATCTAAATATATATTTAGCAGTATTAGTTATAGATGTTATCGCCACATTAGCAGGGTGGTAGAATCAGTGGTCGTTAGTTGCCAGTGTGGTAAGTGATAGTATCCTCGTTGGATTATCTTGTTGACATAGACGTGAGGGAAGGTCCCTCGATCTTTTTACCATCTATTTACAATATTCCTTTCGTCAGGTCGCCAATTCCAGCAGCATGGATTAAAGATGTCATTGAGACACGAGTAACATAATAACGACTTCAACCGCAGCAATTAGAGATGAAATGTTTGTTTATTTATATGGTTGAAGTTACAGATAAAAAGAGGTTACATTAGGGAATGTGCCATTGCGCCGTTAAGCCGGCGAGGCTAGTGGTGCAATATCTCACTGTTACATTATGCGTGTTGCTGGCTCGAAGTTTCTGGTACAAGAGCGAGATTCTTCAAATCTTCGAGGTGAATTTCTTCCTCGGGGCGCGTAGGGATACATCCTCTTCTACTGGCGCTGATTGGCTGAACTGAGCCAAATCACGCACAGAGAATGTATGTGAGCCCGCAGAATGTAGGTCACTACATATAGTATGGTAGTTGTGCCAAGCTGTTCTGCACTTCCAGATCTAAATATATAGTATGGTACTTGTGCCAGGTTGTTCTACCCCTCCAGATGTAAATATATAATATGGTAGTTGTGCTAGACTGTTCTTCCCCTCCAGATCTATATATATAGTATGGTAGTTGTGCCAGGCTGTACTCCCACCTCCAGATTTAAATATATAGTATGGTAGTTGTGATAGGCTCTTCTGCCCCTCCAGTTTTAAATATATAGTATGGTAGTGGTGCCAGACTGTTCTGCCCCTCCAGATCAAAATATATAGTATGGTAATTGTGCCAAGCTGTTCTACCCCTCCAGATCTAAATATATAGTATGGTAGTTGTGCCAGGCTCTTCTGCCCCTACAGATCTAAATATATAGTATGGGAGTTGTGCCAAGCTGTTCTGCCCCTCCAGATTTAAATATATAGTATAGTAGTTGCGCCAGACTGTTCTGCCCCTCCAGATCTAAATATATAGTATGTTAGTTGTGCAAAGCTGTTCTTCCCCTCCAGATCTAAATGTATAGTGTGATAGTTGTGCCAGGTTGTTCTGCCCTCCAGATCTAAATGTATAGTATGGTAGTTGTGCCAGGCTGTTCTGCCCCTCCAGATCTAAATATATAGTATGGTAGTTATGCCAGGTTATCCTGCCCCACCAAATCTAAATATATAGTATGGTAGTGTGCCAGGCTGTTCTTCCACCGACAGATCTAAATATATAGTATTGTAGTTGTGCCAAGCTGTTCTGCCCCTCCAGATCTAAATATATAGTATGGTAGTTGTGCCATGTTGTTCTTCCACCGCCAGATCTAAATATATAGTGTTGTAGTTGTGCCAAGTTGTTCTGCCCCTCCAGATTTAAATATATAGTATGGTACTTGTGCCAGGCTGTTCTGCCCCTCTAGATCTGAATATATCGTATGGTAGTTGTGCCAGGTTGTTCTGCCCATCCAGGTCTAAATATATAGTATGGTAGTTGTGCCAGGCTCTTCTGCCCCTCCAGATTCTAAATATAGAGTATGGTAGTTGTGCCATGCTGTTCTGCCCTTTCAGATCTAAATATATATTATGGTAGTTGTGCTAGACTGTTCTGCCCCTCCAGATCTAAATATATAGTATGGTAGGTGTGCAAAGCTGTTCTAGCCCTCCAGATCTAAATGTATAGTATGGTAGTTGTGCCAGGTTGGTCTGCCCCTCCAGATCTAAATATATAGTATGGTAGTTGTGCCAGATTTTTCTTCCACTGCCAGATATAAATATATAGTATGGTAGTTGTGCCAAGCTCTTCTGCCCCTCCAGATCTAAATATATAGTGTGGTAGTTGTGCCAGGCTGTTCTGCCCCTCCAGATCTAAATATATAGTATGGTAGTTGTGCCAGGCTCTTCTGCGCCTCCAGATCTAAATATATAATATGGTACTTGTGCCATGCTGTTCTGCCCCTCCAGATCTAAATATATAGTATGGTAGTTGTGTTAGGCTGTTCTGCCCCTCCAGATCTAAATATATAGTATGGTAGTTGTGACATGCTGTTCTGCCCCTTTCAGATCTAAATATATATTATGGTAGTTGTGCCAGGCTGTACTCTCACCTCCAGATCCAAATATATAGTATGGTAGTTGTGACAGGCTCTTCTTCAACCTCCAGATCTAAATATATAGTATGGGAGTTGTGCCATGCTGTTCTGCCGCTCCAGATCTAAATATATAGTATAGTAGTTGCGCCAGACTGTTCTGCCCCTCCAGATCTAAATATATAGTATGTTAGTTGTGCAAAGCTGTTCTACCCCTCCAGATCTAAATGTATAGTGTAGTAGTTGTGCCGGGTTGTTCTTGCCTCCAGATCTAAATGTATAGTATGGTAGTTGTGCCAGGCTGTTCTGCCCCTCCAGATCTAAATATATTGTATGGGAGTTATGCCAGGATATTCTGCCCCTCCAGATCTAAATATATAGTATGGTAGTGTGCCAGGCTGTTCTTCCACCGCCAGATCTAAATATATAGTATTGTAGTTGTAACAAGCTGTTCTGCCTTTCCAGATCTAAATATATAGTATGGTAGTTGTGCCATGTTATTCTTCCACCGCCAGATCTGAATATATAGTATTGTAATTTTGCCAAGCTGTTCTGCCCCTCCAGATCTAAATATATAGTATAGTACTTGTGCCAGGCTGTTCTGCCCCTCCAGATCTAAATATATAGTATGGTAGTTGTGCAGGCTGTTCTGCCCCTCCAGATCTAAATACATAGTATGGTAGATGTGCCAGGTAGTTCTGCCCCTCCAGATCTAAATATATAGTATGGTAGTTGTGCCAGGTTATTCTGCCCCTCCAGATCTAAATAAATAGTTTAGTAGTTGTGCCAGGCTCTTCTGGCCCTCCAGATCTAAATATATAGTATGGTAGTGGTGCCAGACTGTTCTGCCCCTCCAGATCTAAATATATAGTATGGTAATTGTGCCAAGCTGTTCTACCCCACCAGATCTAAATATATAGTATGGTAGTTGTGCCATGCCGTTCTGCCGCTTTCAGATCTAAATATATAGTATGGTAGTTGTGCGAGATTGTTCTTCCACCACCAGATATAAATATATAGTATGGTAGTTGTGCCAGACTATTCTGCCCCTCCAGATCTAAATACATAGTATGGTAGGTGTGCAAAGCTGTTCTACCCCTCCAGATCTAAATGTATAGTATGGTAGTTGTGCCAGGTTGGTCTGCCCCTCCAGATCTAAATATATAGTGTGGTAGTTGTACCAGGCTGTTCTGCCCCTCCAGATCTAAATATATAGTAGGGTAGTTGTGCCAGGCTGTTCTTCCCTTCCAGATGTAAATATATAGTATGGTAGTTGTGCCAGATTGTTCTTCCACCACCAGATCTAAATATATAGTATGATAGTTGTGCCAGGCTGTACTCTCAACTCCAGATCTAAATATATAGTATGGTAGTTGTGCCAGGCACTTCTTCAACCTCCAGATCTAAATATATAGTATGGTAGTTGTGCCAGGCTGTACTCCCACCTCCAGATCTTAATATATAGCATGGTAGTTGTGCTGAGCTGTTCTGCCCCTCCAGATCTAAATATATAGTGTGGTAGTTGTGTAGGCTGTTCTGCCTCTCCAGATCTAAATATATAGTAGGGTAGTTGTGCCAGCCTGTTCTGCCCCTCCAGATCTAATATATAGTATGGTAGTTGTGCCAGATTGTTCTTCCATCGCCATATATAAATATATAGTATAGTAGTTATGCCAAGCTGGTCTGCCCCTCCAGATCTAAATATATAGCATGGTACTTGTGCCAGGCTTTTCTGCCTCTCCAGATCTAAATATATAGTATGGTAGTTGTTCCAGGTTATTCTGCCCCTCTAGATTTAAATATATAGTATGGTAGTTGGGCCAGGCTCTTTTTCTACCTCCAGATCTAAATATATAGTATGGAAGTTGTGCCAGGCTGTACTCTCACCTCCAGATCTAAATATATAGTATGGTAGTTGTGCCAGGCTCTGCTTCTACCTCCAGATCTAAATATATAGTATGGTATTTGTGCCAGGCTGTCCAGACCCTCCGGATCTAAATATATAGTATAGTAGTTGCGCCAGACTGTTCTGCCCCTCCAGATCTAAATATATAGTATGGTAGTTGTGCCAAGCTGTTCTACCTCTCTATATCTAAATGTATAGTACGGTAGTTGTGCCACGTTATTCTGCCCCTCCAGATTTAAATATATGGTATGGTAGTTGTGCCAGGCGTTTCTTTCACCTCCAGGTCTAAATATATAGTATGGTAGTTGTGCCAGGCTCTTCTTCAACCTCCACATCTAAATATATAGTATGGTAGTTGTGCCAAGCTGTTCTGCCCCTCCAGATCTAAATATATAGTGTGGTAGTTGTGTGAGGCTGTTCTGCCCCTCCAGATCTAAATATATAGTAGGGTAGTTGTGCCAGGCTGTTCTACCGCTCCAGATCTAAATATATAGTATGGTAGTTCTGCCAGATTGTTCTTCCATCGCCAGATATAAATATATAGTATGGTAGTTGTGCCAAGCTGTTCTGCCCCTCCAGTACTCCCACCTTCAGATCTAAATATATAGTATGGAAGTTATGCCAGGCGCTTCTTCCACATCCATGTCTAAATATATAGTATGGTAGTTGTGACAGGCTGTACTCCCACCTCCAGATCTAAATATAAAGTATGGTAGTTGTGCCAGGCTCTTCTTCCACCTCCAGATCAAAATATATAGTATGGTAGTTGTGCCAAGCTGTTCTGCCCTTCCAGATTTATATATATAGTATGGTAGTTGTGCCAGGCTCTTCTGACCCTCCAGTTCTAAATATATAGTATGGTAATTGTGCCAAGCTGTTCTACCCCTCCAGATCTAAATGTATAGTAGGGTAGTTGTGCCAGGTTGTTCTGCCCCTCCAGATCTAAATATATAGTATGGTAATTGTGCCAAGCTGTTCTACCCCTCCAGATCTAAATATATAGTATGGTAGTTGTGCCAGGTTGTTCTGCCCCTCCAGATCTAAATATATAGTGTGGTAGTTGTGTCAGGCTGTTCTGCCCCTCCAGATCTAAATATATAGTAGGGTAGTTGTGCCAGGCTGTTCTGCCGCTCCAGATCTAAATATATAGTATGGTAGTTCTGCCAGATTGTTCTTCCATCGCCAGATATAAATATATAGTATGGTAGTTGTGCCAAGCTGTTCTGCCCCTCCAGATCTAAATATATAGCATGGTACTTGTGCCAGGCTGTTCTGCCTCTCCAGATCTAAATATATAGTATGGTAGTTGTTCCAGGTTATTCTGCCCCTCTAGATTTAAATATATAGTATGGTAGTTGTGCCAGGCTCTTCTCCTACCTTCAGATCTAAATATATAGTATGGTAGTTGTGCCAGGCTGTACTCTCAACTCCAGATCTAAATATATAGTATGGTATTTGTGCCGGGCTCTTCTTCCACCTCCAGATCTTAATATATAGTATGGTAGTTGTGCTGAGCTGTTCTGCCCCTCCAGATCTAAATATATAGTGTGGTAGTTGTGTAGGCTGTTCTGCCTCTCCAGATCTAAATATATAGTAGGGTAGTTGTGCCAGCCTGTTCTGCCCCTCCAGATCTAATATATAGTATGGTAGTTGTGCCAGATTGTTCTTCCATCGCCATATATAAATATATAGTATAGTAGTTATGCCAAGCTGGTCTGCCCCTCCAGATCTAAATATATAGCATGGTACTTGTGCCAGGCTTTTCTGCCTCTCCAGATCTAAATATATAGTATGGTAGTTGTTCCAGGTTATTCTGCCCCTCTAGATTTAAATATATAGTATGGTAGTTGGGCCAGGCTCTTTTTCTACCTCCAGATCTAAATATATAGTATGGAAGTTGTGCCAGGCTGTACTCTCACCTCCAGATCTAAATATATAGTATGGTAGTTGTGCCAGGCTCTGCTTCTACCTCCAGATCTAAATATATAGTATGGTATTTGTGCCAGGCTGTCCAGACCCTCCGGATCTAAATATATAGTATAGTAGTTGCGCCAGACTGTTCTGCCCCTCCAGATCTAAATATATAGTATGGTAGTTGTGCCAAGCTGTTCTACCTCTCTATATCTAAATGTATAGTACGGTAGTTGTGCCAGGTTATTCTGCCCCTCCAGATTTAAATATATGGTATGGTAGTTGTGCCAGGCGTTTCTTTCACCTCCAGGTCTAAATATATAGTATGGTAGTTGTGCCAGGCTCTTTTTCAACCTCCACATCTAAATATATAGTATGGTAGTTGTGCCAGGCTTTACTCCCATCTCCAGATCTAAATATATAGTATGGTAGTTGTGCCAGGTTGTTCTGCCCCTCCAGATCTAAATATATAGTGTGGTAGTTGTGTCAGGCTGTTCTGCCCCTCCAGATCTAAATATATAGTAGGGTAGTTGTGCCAGGCTGTTCTGCCGCTCCAGATCTAAATATATAGTATGGTAGTTCTGCCAGATTGTTCTTCCATCGCCAGATATAAATATATATTATGGTAGTTGTGCCAAGCTGTTCTGCCCCTCCAGATCTAAATATATAGCATGGTACTTGTGCCAGACTGTTCTGCCTCTCCAGATCTAAATATATAGTATGGTAGTTGAGCCAGGTTATTCTGCCCCTCTAGATTTAAATATATAGTATGGTAGTTGTGCCAGGCTCTTCTCCTACCTTCAGATCTAAATATATAGTATGGTAGTTGTGCCAGGCTGTACTCTCAACTCCAGATCTAAATATATAGTATGGTATTTGTGCCGGGCTCTTCTTCCACCTCCAGATCTTAATATATAGTATGGTAGTTGTGCTGAGCTGTTCTGCCCCTCCAGATCTAAATATATAGTGTGGTAGTTGTGTAGGCTGTTCTGCCTCTCCAGATCTAAATATATAGTAGGGTAGTTGTGCCAGCCTGTTCTGCCCCTCCAGATCTAATATATAGTATGGTAGTTGTGCCAGATTGTTCTTCCATCGCCATATATAAATATATAGTATAGTAGTTATGCCAAGCTGGTCTGCCCCTCCAGATCTAAATATATAGTATGGTAGTTGTGCCAGGTTATTCTGCCCCTCCAGATCTAAATAAATAGTATAGTAGTTGTGCCAGGCTCTTCTGGCCCTCCAGATCTAAATATATAGTATGGTAGTGGTGCCAGACTGTTCTGCCCCTCCAGATCTAAATATATAGTATGGTAATTGTGCCAAGCTGTTCTACCCCACCAGATCTAAATATATAGTATGGTAGTTGTGCCATGCCGTTCTGCCGCTTTCAGATCTAAATATATAGTATGGTAGTTGTGCGAGATTGTTCTTCCACCACCAGATATAAATATATAGTATGGTAGTTGTGCCAGACTATTCTGCCCCTCCAGATCTAAATACATAGTATGGTAGGTGTGCAAAGCTGTTCTACCCCTCCAGATCTAAATGTATAGTATGGTAGTTGTGCCAGGTTGGTCTGCCCCTCCAGATCTAAATATATAGTGTGGTAGTTGTACCAGGCTGTTCTGCCCCTCCAGATCTAAATATATAGTAGGGTAGTTATGCCAGGCTGTTCTTCCCTTCCAGATGTAAATATATAGTATGGTAGTTGTGCCAGATTGTTCTTCCACCACCAGATCTAAATATATAGTATGATAGTTGTGCCAGGCTGTACTCTCAACTCCAGATCTAAATATATAGTATGGTAGTTGTGCCAGGCACTTCTTCAACCTCCAGATCTAAATATATAGTATGGTAGTTGTGCCAGGCTGTACTCCCACCTCCAGATCTTAATATATAGTATGGTAGTTGTGCTGAGCTGTTCTGCCCCTCCAGATCTAAATATATAGTGTGGTAGTTGTGTAGGCTGTTCTGCCTCTCCAGATCTAAATATATAGTAGGGTAGTTGTGCCAGCCTGTTCTGGCCCTCCAGATCTAATATATAGTATGGTAGTTGTGCCAGATTGTTCTTCCATCGCCATATATAAAAATATAGTATAGTAGTTATGCCAAGCTGGTCTGCCCCTCCAGATCTAAATATATAGCATGGTACTTGTGCCAGGCTTTTCTGCCTCTCCAGATCTAAATATATAGTATGGTAGTTGTTCCAGGTTATTCTGCCCCTCTAGATTTAAATATATAGTATGGTAGTTGGGCCAGGCTCTTTTTCTACCTCCAGATCTAAATATATAGTATGGAAGTTGTGCCAGGCTGTACTCTCACCTCCAGATCTAAATATATAGTATGGTAGTTGTGCCAGGCTCTGCTTCTACCTCCAGATCTAAATATATAGTATGGTATTTGTGCCAGGCTGTCCAGACCCTCCGGATCTAAATATATAGTATAGTAGTTGCGCCAGACTGTTCTGCCCCTCCAGATCTAAATATATAGTATGGTAGTTGTGCCAAGCTGTTCTACCTCTCTATATCTAAATGTATAGTACGGTAGTTGTGCCAGGATATTCTGCCCCTCCAGATTTAAATATATGGTATGGTAGTTGTGCCAGGCGTTTCTTTCACCTCCAGGTCTAAATATATAGTATGGTAGTTGTGCCAGGCTCTTCTTCAACCTCCACATCTAAATATATAGTATGGTAGTTGTGCCAGGCTTTACTCCCATCTCCAGATCTAAATATATAGTATGGTAGTTGTGCCAAGCTGTTCTGCCCCTCCAGATCTAAATATATAGTGTGGTAGTTGTGTGAGGCTGTTCTGCCCCTCCAGATCTAAATATATAGTAGGGTAGTTGTGCCAGGCTGTTCTGCCGCTCCAGATCTAAATATATAGTATGGTAGTTCTGCCAGACTGTTCTTCCATCGCCAGATATAAATATATAGTATGGTAGTTGTGCCAAGCTGTTCTGCCCCTCCAGTACTCCCACCTTCAGATCTAAATATATAGTATGGAAGTTATGCCAGGCGCTTCTTCCACATCCATGTCTAAATATATAGTATGGTAGTTGTGACAGGCTGTACTCCCACCTCCAGATCTAAATATAAAGTATGGTAGTTGTGCCAGGCTCTTCTTCCACCTCCAGATCAAAATATATAGTATGGTAGTTGTGCCAAGCTGTTCTGCCCTTCCAGATTTATATATATAGTATGGTAGTTGTGCCAGGCTCTTCTGACCCTCCAGTTCTAAATATATAGTATGGTAATTGTGCCAAGCTGTTCTACCCCTCCAGATCTAAATGTATAGTAGGGTAGTTGTGCCAGGTTGTTCTGCCCCTCCAGATCTAAATATATAGTATGGTAATTGTGCCAAGCTGTTCTACCCCTCCAGATCTAAATATATAGTATGGTAGTTGTGCCAGGTTGTTCTGCCCCTCCAGATCTAAATATATAGTGTGGTAGTTGTGTCAGGCTGTTCTGACCCTCCAGATCTAAATATATAGTAGGGTAGTTGTGCCAGGCTGTTCTGCCGCTCCAGATCTAAATATATAGTATGGTAGTTCTGCCAGATTGTTCTTCCATCGCCAGATATAAATATATAGTATGGTAGTTGTGCCAAGCTGTTCTGCCCCTCCAGATCTAAATATATAGCATGGTACTTGTGCCAGGCTGTTCTGCCTCTCCAGATCTAAATATATAGTATGGTAGTTGAGCCAGGTTATTCTGCCCCTCTAGATTTAAATATATAGTATGGTAGTTGTGCCAGGCTCTTCTCCTACCTTCAGATCTAAATATATAGTATGGTAGTTGTGCCAGGCTGTACTCTCAACTCCAGATCTAAATATATAGTATGGTATTTGTGCCGGGCTCTTCTTCCACCTCCAGATCTTAATATATAGTATGGTAGTTGTGCTGAGCTGTTCTGCCCCTCCAGATCTAAATATATAGTGATGTAGTTGTGTAGGCTGTTCTGCCTCTCCAGATCTAAATATATAGTAGGGTAGTTGTGCCAGCCTGTTCTGCCCCTCCAGATCTAATATATAGTATGGTAGTTGTGCCAGATTGTTCTTCCATCGCCATATATAAATATATAGTATAGTAGTTATGCCAAGCTGGTCTGCCCCTCCAGATCTAAATATATAGCATGGTACTTGTGCCAGGCTTTTCTGCCTCTCCAGATCTAAATATATAGTATGGTAGTTGTTCCAGGTTATTCTGCCCCTCTAGATTTAAATATATAGTATGGTAGTTGGGCCAGGCTCTTTTTCTACCTCCAGATCTAAATATATAGTATGGAAGTTGTGCCAGGCTGTACTCTCACCTCCAGATCTAAATATATAGTATGGTAGTTGTGCCAGGCTCTGCTTCTACCTCCAGATCTAAATATATAGTATGGTATTTGTGCCAGGCTGTCCAGACCCTCCGGATCTAAATATATAGTATAGTAGTTGCGCCAGACTGTTCTGCCCCTCCAGATCTAAATATATAGTATGGTAGTTGTGCCAAGCTGTTCTACCTCTCTATATCTAAATGTATAGTACGGTAGTTGTGCCAGGTTATTCTGCCCCTCCAGATTTAAATATATGGTATGGTAGTTGTGCCAGGCGTTTCTTTCACCTCCAGGTCTAAATATATAGTATGGTAGTTGTGCCAGGCTCTTCTTCAACCTCCACATCTAAATATATAGTATGGTAGTTGTGCCAGGCTTTACTCCCATCTCCAGATCTAAATATATAGTATGGTAGTTGTGCCAAGCTGTTCTGCCCCTCCAGATCTAAATATATAGCATGGGACTTGTGCCAGGCTTTTCTGCCTCTCCAGATCTAAATATATAGTATGGTAGTTGTGCCAGGTTGTTCTGCCCCTCCAGATCTAAATATATAGTGTGGTAGTTGTGTGAGGCTGTTCTGCCCCTCCAGATCTAAATATATAGTAGGGTAGTTGTGCCAGGCTGTTCTGCCGCTCCAGATCTAAATATATAGTATGGTAGTTCTGCCAGATTGTTCTTCCATCGCCAGATATAAATATATAGTATGGTAGTTGTGCCAAGCTGTTCTGCCCCTCCAGTACTCCCACCTTCAGATCTAAATATATAGTATGGAAGTTATGCCAGGCGCTTCTTCCACATCCATGTCTAAATATATAGTATGGTAGTTGTGACAGGCTGTACTCCCACCTCCAGATCTAAATATAAAGTATGGTAGTTGTGCCAGGCTCTTCTTCCACCTCCAGATCAAAATATATAGTATGGTAGTTGTGCCAAGCTGTTCTGCCCTTCCAGATTTATATATATAGTATGGTAGTTGTGCCAGGCTCTTCTGACCCTCCAGTTCTAAATATATAGTATGGTAATTGTGCCAAGCTGTTCTACCCCTCCAGATCTAAATGTATAGTAGGGTAGTTGTGCCAGGTTGTTCTGCCCCTCCAGATCTAAATATATAGTATGGTAATTGTGCCAAGCTGTTCTACCCCTCCAGATCTAAATATATAGTATGGTAGTTGTGCCAGGTTGTTCTGCCCCTCCAGATCTAAATATATTGTAGGGTAGTTGTGCCAGGCTGTTCTGCCGCTCCAGATCTAAATATATAGTATGGTAGTTCTGCCAGATTGTTCTTCCATCGCCAGATATAAATATATAGTATGGTAGTTGTGCCAAGCTGTTTTGCCCCTCCAGATCTAAATATATAGCATGGTACTTGTGCCAGGCTGTTCTGCCTCTCCAGATCTAAATATATAGTATGGTAGTTGAGCCAGGTTATTCTGCCCCTCTAGATTTAAATATATAGTATGGTAGTTGTGCCAGGCTCTTCTCCTACCTTCAGATCTAAATATATAGTATGGTAGTTGTGCCAGGCTGTACTCTCAACTCCAGATCTAAATATATAGTATGGTATTTGTGCCGGGCTCTTCTTCCACCTCCAGATCTAAATATATAGTATGGTACATGTGCCAGGCTGCTCTGCCCTCCAGATTTAAATATATAGTATGGTAGTTGTGTTAGGCCGTTCTGCCCCTCCAGATCTAAATATATAGTATGGTATTTGTGCCAGGTTGTTCTACCTCTCCAGATCTACATATATAATATGGTAGTTGTGCCAGGCTGTTCTTCCCCTCCAGATCTAAATATATAGTATGGTAGTTGTGCCAGGCTCTTCTTCCACCTCCAGATCTAAATATATAGTATGGTAGTTGTGCCAGGTAATTCTGCCACTCCAGATTTAAATATATAGTATGGTAGTTGTGCCAGGCTGTACTCCCAACTTCAGATCTAAATATATAGTATGGTAGTTATGCCAGGCGCTTCTTCCACCTCCATGTCTAAATATATAGTATGATAGTTATGACAGGCTGTACTCCCACCTCCAGATCTAAATATAAAGTATGGTAGTTGTGCCAGGCTCTTCTTCCACCTCCAGATCAAAATATATAGTATGGTAGTTGTGCCAAGCTGTTCTGCCCTTCCAGATTTATATATATAGTATGGTAGTTGTGCCAGGCTCTTCTGTCCCTCCAGATCTAAATATATAGTATCGTAGTGGTGCCAGACTGTTCTGCCCCACCAGTTCTAAATATATAGTATGGTAATTGTGCCAAGCTGTTATACCCCTCCAGATCTAAATGTATAGTATGGTAGTTGCGCCAGGCTCTTCTGCCCCTACAGATCTAAATAAAAGGTATGGTAGTTGTGCCATGCTGTTCAGACCCTCCGGATCTAAATATATAGTAAGTTAGTTGTGCCAGGCTCTTCTGCCCCTCCAGATCGAAATATATAGTATGGTAGTTGTGCCAAGTTGTTCTAACCCTCCAGATCTAAATATATAGTATGGTACTTGTGCCAGGCTGTTCTGCCCCTCCAGATCTAAATATATAGTATGGTAGTTGTGCCAAGATGTTCTGCCCCTCCAGATCTAAATATAGAGTATGGTACTTGTGCCAGGCTGTTCTGCCCCTCCAGATCTAAATATATAGTATGGTACTTGTGCCAGGCTCTTCTGCCCCTCCAGATCGAAATATATAGTATGGTGGTTGTGCCAGGTTATTCTGCCTCTCCAGATTTAAATATATAGAATGGTAGTTATCCAAGTCTCTTCTGCCCCTCCAGATCTAAATATATAGTATGGTAGTGGTGCCAGACTGTTTTGCCCCTCCAGATCTCAATATATAGTATGGTAATTGTGCCAAGCTGTTATACCCCTCCAGATCTAAATATATAGTATGGTAGTTGCGCCAGGCTCTTCTGCCCCTACAGATCTAAATATATAGTATGGTAGTTATGCCAGGCTGTTCTGCCCCTCCAGATCTAAATATATAGTATGGTAGTTGTGCCAGGCTGTTCTGCCCCTCCAGATGTAAATATATAGTATGGTATTTGTGCCAGGTTGTTCTTCCACCGCCAGATCTAAATATATAGTATTGTAGTTGCGCCAAGATGTTCTGCCCCTCCAGATCTAAATATATAGTATGGTACTTGTGCCAGGCTGTTCTGTCCCTCCAGATCTAAATATATAGTATGGTAGTTGTGCCAGGTTGTTCTGGTCCTCCAGATCGAAATATATAGTAAGTTAGTTGTGCCAGGCTCTTCTGCCCCTCCAGATCGAAATATATAGTATGGTAGTTGTGCCAGGTTATTCTGCCTCTCCAGATTTAAATATATAGTATGGTAGTTATCCAAGTCTCTTCTGCCTCTCCAGATCTAAATATATAGTATGGTAATTGTGCCAAGCTGTTATACCCCTCCCGATCTAAATATATAGTATGGTAGTTGCGCCAGGCTCTTCTGCCCCTACAGATCTAAATATATAGTATGGTAGTTGTGTGATGCTGTTCAGACCCTCCGGATCTAAATATATAGTATAGTAGTTGTGCCAGACTGTTCTGCCCCTCAAGATCTAAATGTATAGTATGGTAGATATGCCAGGCTGTTCTGCCCCTCCAGATCTAAATATATAGTATGGTAGTTGTGCCAGGCTGTTCTGCCCCTCCAGATGTAAATATATAGTATGGTATTTGTGCCAGGTTGTTCTTCCACCGCCAGATCTAAATATATAGTATTGTAGTTGTGCCAAGATGTTCTGCCCCTCCAGATCTAAATATATAGTATGGTTGTTGTGCCAGTTTATTCTGCCTCTCCAGATTTAAATATATAGTATGGTAGTTATCCAAGTCTCTTCTGTCCCTCCAGAACTAAATATATAGTATGGTAGTGGTGCCAGACAGTTCTGCCCCTCCAGATCTAAATATATACTATGGTAGTTGTGCCAAGTTGTTCTAACCCTCCAGATCTAAATGTATAGTATGGTAGTTGTGCCAGGTTGTTCTGCCCTACCATATCTAAATATATAGTATGGTAGTTGTTCCAGACAATTCTGCACCTCCAGATATAAATATATAGTATGGTAGTTGTGCCAAGCTGTTCTACCTCTCCATATCTAAATGTATAGTACGGTAGTTGTGCCAGGTTGTTCTGCCCCTCTAGATGTAAATATATAGTATGGTAGTTGTGCCAGGCTGTTCTGCCCCTCCAGATCTAATTATATAGTATGGTATTTGTGCCAGGTTATTCTGCCCCTCCAGATTTAAGTATATAGTTTGGTAGTTGTGCCAGGCGTTTCTTTCACCTCCAGGTCTAAATATATAGTATGGTAGTTGTGCCAGGCTGTTCTCCCACCTCCAGATCTAAATATAAAGTACGGTAGTTGTGCCAGGCTCTTCTTCCACCTCCAGATCTAAATGTATAGTATGGTAGTTGTGCCAGGCTGTTCTGCCCTTCCAGATCTAAATATATAGTATGGTAGTTGTGCCAGACTGTTCTGCCCCTTTCAGATCTAAATATATATTATGGTAGTTGTGCCAGGCTGTACTCTCACCTCCAGATCTAAATATATAGTATGGTAGTTGTGCCAGGCTCTTCTTCAACCTCCACATCTAAATATATAGTATGGTAGTTGTGCCAGGCTGTACTCCCACCTCCAGATCTAAATATATAGTATGGTAGTTGTGCCATGCTGTTCTGCCCCTCCAGATCTAAATATATAGCATGGTATTTGTGCCAGGCTGTTCTGCCTCTCCAGATCTAAATATATAGTATGGTACTTGTGCCAGGTTGTTCTGCCCCTCCAGATCTAAATATATAGTGTGGTAGTTGTGTCAGGCTGTTCTGCCCCTCTAGATCTAAATATATAGTAGGGTAGTTGTGCCAGGCTGTATGCCGCTCCAGATCTAAATATATAGTATGGTAGTTCTGTCAGATTGTTCTTCCATCGCCAGATATAAATATATAGTATGGTAGTTGTGCCAAGCTGTTCTGCCCCTCCAGATCTAAATATATAGCATGGTACTTGTGCCAGGCTGTTCTGCCTCTCCAGATCTAAATATATAGTATGGTAGTTGACCCAGGCTATTCTGCCCCTCTAGATTTATATATATAGTATGGTAGTTGTGCCAGGCTCTTCTTCTACCTTCAGATCTAAATATATAGTATGGTAGTTTTGCCAGGCTGTACTCTCAACTCCAGATCTAAATATATAGTATGGTATTTGTGCCGGGCTCTTCTTCCACCTCCAGATCTAAATATATAGTATGGTAGTTGTGCCAAGCTGTTCTGCCCCACCAGATTTAAATATATAGTATTGTAGTTGTGCCAGGCGCATCTACGCCTGCAGATCTAAATATATAGTATGGTACATGTGCCAGGCTGCTCTGCCCTCCAGATCTAAATATATAGTATGGTAGTTTATTAGGCTGTTCTGCACCTCCAGATCTAAATATATAGTATGGTAATTGTGCCAGGTTATTCTACCTCTCCAGATCTAGATATATAATATGGTAGTTGTGCCAGGCTGTTCTTCCCCTCCAGATCTAAATATATAGTATGGTAGTTGTGCCAGGCTCTTCTTCCACCTCCAGATCAAAATATATAGTATGGTAGTTGTGCCAAGCTGTTCTGCCCTTCCAGATTTATATATATAGTATGGTAGTTGTGCCAGACTCTTCTGCCCCTCCAGATCTAAATATATAGTATCGTAGTGGTGCCAGACTGTTCTGCCCCTCCAGATCTAAATATATAGTATGGTAATTGTGCCAAGCTGTTCTACCCCTCCAGATCTAAATATATAGTATTGTAGTTGCGCCAGGCTCTTCTGCCCCTACAGATCTAAATATAAGGTATGGTAGTTGTGCCATGCTGTTCAGACTCTCCGAATCTAAATATATAGTATAGTAGTTGTGCCAGACTGTTCTGCCCCTCCAGATCTAAATATATAGTAAGTTAGTTGTGCCAGGCTCTTCTGCCCCTCCAGATCGAAATATATAGTATGGTAGTTGTGCCAGGTTATTCTGCCTCTCCAGATTTAAATATATAGTATGGTAGTTATCCAAGTCTCTTCTGCCCCTCCAGATCTAAATATATAGTATGGTAGTTGTGCCAAGTTGTTCTAACCCTCCAGATCTAAATATATCGTATGGTACTTGTGCCAGGCTGTTCTGCCCCTCCAGATCTAAATATATAGTATGGTAGTTGTGCCAAGATGTTCTGCCCCTCCAGATCTAAATATAGAGTATGGTACTTGTGCCAGGCTGTTCTGCCCCTCCAGATCTAAATATATAGAATGGTAGTTATCCAAGTCTCTTCTGCCCCTCCAGATCTAAATATATAGTATGGTAGTGGTGCCAGACTGTTCTGCCTCTCCAGATCTCAATATATAGTATGGTAATTGTGCCAAGCTGTTATACCCCTCCAGATCTAAATATATAGTATGGTAGTTGCGCCAGGCTCTTCTGCCCCTACAGATCTAAATATATAGTATGGTAGTTGTGCCATGCTGTTCAGACCCTCCGGATCTAAATATATAGTATAGTAGTTGTGCCAGACTGTTCTGCCCCTCAAGATCTAAATATATAGTATGGTAGGTGTGCCAGGCTGTTCTGCCCCTCCAGATCTAAATATATAGTATGGTAGTTGTGCCAGGCTGTTCTGCCCCTCCAGATGTAAATACATAGTATGGTATTTGTGCCAGGTTGTTCTTCCACCGCCAGATCTAAATATATAGTATTGTAGTTGTGCCAAGATGTTCTGCCCCTCCAGATCTAAATATATAGTAAGTTAGTTGTGCCAGGCTCTTCTGCCCCTCCAGATCGTAATATATAGTATGGTAGTTGTGCCAGTTTATTCTGCCTCTCCAGATTTAAATATATAGTATGGTAGTTATCCAAGTCTCTTCTGTCCCTCCAGAACTAAATATATAGTATGGTAGTGGTGCCAGACTGTTCTGCCCCTCCAGATCTAAATATATACTATGGTAGTTGTGCCATGTTGTTCTAACCCTCCAGATCTAAATGTATAGTATGGTAGTTGTGCCAGGTTGTTCTGCCCCACCATATCTAAATATCTAGTATGGTAGTTGTGCCAGACTATTCTGCCCCTCCAGATGTAAATATATAGTATGGTAGTTGTGCCAAGCTGTTCTACCCCTCCAGATCTAAATGTATTGTATGGTAGTTGTGCCAGGTTGTTCTGCACCTCCAGATCTAAATATATATTATGGTAGTTATGCCAGGCTGTTCTGCCCCTCCAGATCTAAATATATAGTATGGTAGTTATGCCCGGCTGTTCTGCCCCTCCAGATCTAAATATATAGTAGGGTAGTTGTGCCAGGCTGTTCTGCCCCTCCAGATCTAAATATATAGTATGGTAATTGTGCAAGGTTGTTCTTCCACCGCCAGATATAAATATATAGTATGGTAGTTGTGCCAAGCTGTTCTGCCCCTCCAGATCTAAATATATAGTATGGCAGTTTTGTTATGCTGTTGTGCCCTCCATATCTAAATATATAGTATTGTAATTTTGCAAGTTTGTTCTACCCCCCCAGATATAAATATATATTATGGTAGTTGTGCCAGGCTGTTCTTCCCCTCCAGATCTAAATATATAGTATGGTAGTTGTGCCAGGCTCTTCTTCCACCTCCAGATCTAAATATATAGTATGGTAGTTGGGCCAGGCTATTCTGCCTCTCCAGATTTAAATATATAGTATGGTAGTTGCGCCAGGCTCTTCTGCCCCTACAGATCTAAATATATAGTATGGTAGTTGTGGCATGCTGTTCAGACCCTCCGGATCTAAATATATAGTATAGTAGCTGTGCCAGACGGTTCTGCCCCTCCAGATCTAAATATATAATATGGTAGATGTGCCAAGCTGTTCTACCTCTCCAGATCAAAATGTATAGTACGGTAGTTGTGGCAGGTTGTTCTACCCCTCCAGATCTAAATATATAGTATGGTAGTTGTGCCAGGCGCTTCTTCCACCTCCAGATCTAAATATATAGTATGGTAGTTGTGCCAGGTTATTCTGCCCCGACAGATGTAAATATATAGTATGGTAGTTTTGCCAGGCTGTACTCCCACCACCAGATCTAAATATATAGTATGGTAGTTGCGCCAGGCTCTTCTGCCCCTACAGATCTAAATATATAGTATGGTAGTTGTGCCATGCTGTTCAGACCCTCCGGATCTAAATATATAGTCTAGTAGTTGTGCCAGACTGTTCTGCCCCTCCAGATCTAAATATATAGTATGGTATTTGTGCCAAGCTGTTCTACCTCTCGAGATCTAAATGTATAGTACGGTAGTCGTGGCAGGTTGTTCTACCCCTCCAGATCTAAATATATAGTATGGTAGTTGTGCCAGGCTGTTCTGCCCCTCCAGATCTAAATATATAGTATGCTAGTTATGCCAGGCTGTTCTGCCCCTCCAGATCTAAATATATAGTATGGTAGTTGTGCCAGGCTGTTCTGACCCTCCAGATGTAAATATATAGTATGTTATTTGCGCCAGGTTGTTCTTCCACCGCCAGATCTAAATATATAGTAGTGTAGTTGTGCCAAGATGTTCTGCCCTTCCAGATCTAAATATATAGTATGGTACTTGTGCCAGGCTGCTCTGCCACTCCATATCTAAATATATATTCTGGTAGTTGTGCCAGGCTGTACTGCCCCTCCAGATCTAAATATATATATGCTAGTTGTGTCAGGTTGTTCTGGCCCTCCAGATCTAAATATATAGTATGGTAGTTGTGCCAGGCTCTTCTGCCCCTCCAGATCTAAATATATAGTATGGTAGTTGTGCCAGTTTATTCTTCCCTCCAGACTTAAATATATAGTATGGTAGTTATCCAAGGCTCTTCTGCCCCTCCAGATCTAAATATCTAGTATGGTAGTGGTGCCAGACTGTTCTGCCCCTCCAGATCTAAATATATAGTATGGTAATTGTGCCAAGCTGTTCTAGCCCTCCAGATCAAAATATATAGTATGGTAGTTGTGCCAGGCACTTCTGCCCCTACAGATCTAAATATATAGTAGGGTAGTTATGCCAGATTGTTCTTCCACCGACAGATATAAATATATAGTATGCTAGTTGTGCCAAGCTGTTCTACCCCTCCAGATTTAAATATATAGTATGGTAGTTGTGCCAGGCTCTTCTGCCCCTCCAGATCTAAATATATAGTATGGTAGTGGTGCCAGACTGTTCTGCCACTCCAGATCTAAATATATAATATGGTAATTGTTCCAAGTTGTTCTACCCCTTCAGATCTAAATATATAGTATGGTAGTTGTGCCAGGCTCTTCTTCCACCTCCAGATCTAAATATATAGTATGGTAGTTGTGCCAGGTTATTCTGCCCCTCCAGATTTAAATATATAGTATGGTAGTTGTGTGAGGCTGTACTGCCACCACCAGATCTAAATATATAGTATGGTATTTGCGCCAGGTTATTCTGCCCCTCTAGATGTAAATATATAGTATGGTAGTTGTGCCAGGCTGTTCTGCCCCTCCAGATCTAATTATATAGTATGGTATTTGTGCCAGGTTATTCTGCCCCTCCAGATTTAAGTATATAGTTTGGTAGTTGTGCCAGGCGTTTCTTTCACCTCCAGGTCTAAATATATAGTATGGTAGTTGTGCCAGGCTGTTCTCCCACCTCCAGATCTAAATATAAAGTACGGTAGTTGTGCCAGGCTCTTCTTCCACCTCCAGATCTAAATGTATAGTATGGTAGTTGTGCCAGGCTGTTCTGCCCTTCCAGATCTAAATATATAGTATGGTAGTTGTGCCAGACTGTTCTGCCCCTTTCAGATCTAAATATATATTATGGTAGTTGTGCCAGGCTGTACTCTCACCTCCAGATCTAAATATATAGTATGGTAGTTGTGCCAGGCTCTTCTTCAACCTCCACATCTAAATATATAGTATGGTAGTTGTGCCAGGCTGTACTCCCACCTCCAGATCTAAATATATAGTATGGTAGTTGTGCCATGCTGTTCTGCCCCTCCAGATCTAAATATATAGCATGGTATTTGTGCCAGGCTGTTCTGCCTCTCCAGATCTAAATATATAGTATGGTACTTGTGCCAGGTTGTTCTGCCCCTCCAGATCTAAATATATAGTGTGGTAGTTGTGTCAGGCTGTTCTGCCCCTCTAGATCTAAATATATAGTAGGGTAGTTGTGCCAGGCTGTATGCCGCTCCAGATCTAAATATATAGTATGGTAGTTCTGTCAGATTGTTCTTCCATCGCCAGATATAAATATATAGTATGGTAGTTGTGCCAAGCTGTTCTGCCCCTCCAGATCTAAATATATAGCATGGTACTTGTGCCAGGCTGTTCTGCCTCTCCAGATCTAAATATATAGTATGGTAGTTGAGCCAGGCTATTCTGCCCCTCTAGATTTATATATATAGTATGGTAGTTGTGCCAGGCTCTTCTTCTACCTTCAGATCTAAATATATAGTATGGTAGTTTTGCCAGGCTGTACTCTCAACTCCAGATCTAAATATATAGTATGGTATTTGTGCCGGGCTCTTCTTCCACCTCCAGATCTAAATATATAGTATGGTAGTTGTGCCAAGCTGTTCTGCCCCACCAGATTTAAATATATAGTATTGTAGTTGTGCCAGGCGCATCTACGCCTGCAGATCTAAATATATAGTATGGTACATGTGCCAGGCTGCTCTGCCCTCCAGATCTAAATATATAGTATGGTAGTTTATTAGGCTGTTCTGCACCTCCAGATCTAAATATATAGTATGGTAATTGTGCCAGGTTATTCTACCTCTCCAGATCTAGATATATAATATGGTAGTTGTGCCAGGCTGTTCTTCCCCTCCAGATCTAAATATATAGTATGGTAGTTGTGCCAGGCTCTTCTTCCACCTCCAGATCAAAATATATAGTATGGTAGTTGTGCCAAGCTGTTCTGCCCTTCCAGATTTATATATATAGTATGGTAGTTGTGCCAGACTCTTCTGCCCCTCCAGATCTAAATATATAGTATCGTAGTGGTGCCAGACTGTTCTGCCCCTCCAGATCTAAATATATAGTATGGTAATTGTGCCAAGCTGTTCTACCCCTCCAGATCTAAATATATAGTATTGTAGTTGCGCCAGGCTCTTCTGCCCCTACAGATCTAAATATAAGGTATGGTAGTTGTGCCATGCTGTTCAGACTCTCCGGATCTAAATATATAGTATAGTAGTTGTGCCAGACTGTTCTGCCCCTCCAGATCTAAATATATAGTAAGTTAGTTGTGCCAGGCTCTTCTGCCCCTCCAGATCGAAATATATAGTATGGTAGTTGTGCCAGGTTATTCTGCCTCTCCAGATTTAAATATATAGTATGGTAGTTATCCAAGTCTCTTCTGCCCCTCCAGATCTAAATATATAGTATGGTAGTTGTGCCAAGTTGTTCTAACCCTCCAGATCTAAATATATCGTATGGTACTTGTGCCAGGCTGTTCTGCCCCTCCAGATCTAAATATATAGTATGGTAGTTGTGCCAAGATGTTCTGCCCCTCCAGATCTAAATATAGAGTATGGTACTTGTGCCAGGCTGTTCTGCCCCTCCAGATCTAAATATATAGAATGGTAGTTATCCAAGTCTCTTCTGCCCCTCCAGATCTAAATATATAGTATGGTAGTGGTGCCAGACTGTTCTGCCTCTCCAGATCTCAATATATAGTATGGTAATTGTGCCAAGCTGTTATACCCCTCCAGATCTAAATATATAGTATGGTAGTTGCGCCAGGCTCTTCTGCCCCTACAGATCTAAATATATAGTATGGTAGTTGTGCCATGCTGTTCAGACCCTCCGGATCTAAATATATAGTATAGTAGTTGTGCCAGACTGTTCTGCCCCTCAAGATCTAAATATATAGTATGGTAGGTGTGCCAGGCTGTTCTGCCCCTCCAGATCTAAATATATAGTATGGTAGTTGTGCCAGGCTGTTCTGCCCCTCCAGATGTAAATACATAGTATGGTATTTGTGCCAGGTTGTTCTTCCACCGCCAGATCTAAATATATAGTATTGTAGTTGTGCCAAGATGTTCTGCCCCTCCAGATCTAAATATATAGTAAGTTAGTTGTGCCAGGCTCTTCTGCCCCTCCAGATCGTAATATATAGTATGGTAGTTGTGCCAGTTTATTCTGCCTCTCCAGATTTAAATATATAGTATGGTAGTTATCCAAGTCTCTTCTGTCCCTCCAGAACTAAATATATAGTATGGTAGTGGTGCCAGACTGTTCTGCCCCTCCAGATCTAAATATATACTATGGTAGTTGTGCCATGTTGTTCTAACCCTCCAGATCTAAATGTATAGTATGGTAGTTGTGCCAGGTTGTTCTGCCCCACCATATCTAAATATCTAGTATGGTAGTTGTGCCAGACTATTCTGCCCCTCCAGATGTAAATATATAGTATGGTAGTTGTGCCAAGCTGTTCTACCCCTCCAGATCTAAATGTATTGTATGGTAGTTGTGCCAGGTTGTTCTGCACCTCCAGATCTAAATATATATTATGGTAGTTATGCCAGGCTGTTCTGCCCCTCCAGATCTAAATATATAGTATGGTAGTTATGCCCGGCTGTTCTGCCCCTCCAGATCTAAATATATAGTAGGGTAGTTGTGCCAGGCTGTTCTGCCCCTCCAGATCTAAATATATAGTATGGTAATTGTGCAAGGTTGTTCTTCCACCGCCAGATATAAATATATAGTATGGTAGTTGTGCCAAGCTGTTCTGCCCCTCCAGATCTAAATATATAGTATGGCAGTTTTGTTATGCTGTTGTGCCCTCCATATCTAAATATATAGTATTGTAATTTTGCAAGTTTGTTCTACCCCCCCAGATATAAATATATATTATGGTAGTTGTGCCAGGCTGTTCTTCCCCTCCAGATCTAAATATATAGTATGGTAGTTGTGCCAGGCTCTTCTTCCACCTCCAGATCTAAATATATAGTATGGTAGTTGGGCCAGGCTATTCTGCCTCTCCAGATTTAAATATATAGTATGGTAGTTGCGCCAGGCTCTTCTGCCCCTACAGATCTAAATATATAGTATGGTAGTTGTGGCATGCTGTTCAGACCCTCCGGATCTAAATATATAGTATAGTAGCTGTGCCAGACGGTTCTGCCCCTCCAGATCTAAATATATAATATGGTAGATGTGCCAAGCTGTTCTACCTCTCCAGATCAAAATGTATAGTACGGTAGTTGTGGCAGGTTGTTCTACCCCTCCAGATCTAAATATATAGTATGGTAGTTGTGCCAGGCGCTTCTTCCACCTCCAGATCTAAATATATAGTATGGTAGTTGTGCCAGGTTATTCTGCCCCGACAGATGTAAATATATAGTATGGTAGTTTTGCCAGGCTGTACTCCCACCACCAGATCTAAATATATAGTATGGTAGTTGCGCCAGGCTCTTCTGCCCCTACAGATCTAAATATATAGTATGGTAGTTGTGCCATGCTGTTCAGACCCTCCGGATCTAAATATATAGTCTAGTAGTTGTGCCAGACTGTTCTGCCCCTCCAGATCTAAATATATAGTATGGTATTTGTGCCAAGCTGTTCTACCTCTCGAGATCTAAATGTATAGTACGGTAGTCGTGGCAGGTTGTTCTACCCCTCCAGATCTAAATATATAGTATGGTAGTTGTGCCAGGCTGTTCTGCCCCTCCAGATCTAAATATATAGTATGCTAGTTATGCCAGGCTGTTCTGCCCCTCCAGATCTAAATATATAGTATGGTAGTTGTGCCAGGCTGTTCTGACCCTCCAGATGTAAATATATAGTATGTTATTTGCGCCAGGTTGTTCTTCCACCGCCAGATCTAAATATATAGTAGTGTAGTTGTGCCAAGATGTTCTGCCCTTCCAGATCTAAATATATAGTATGGTACTTGTGCCAGGCTGCTCTGCCACTCCATATCTAAATATATATTCTGGTAGTTGTGCCAGGCTGTACTGCCCCTCCAGATCTAAATATATATATGCTAGTTGTGTCAGGTTGTTCTGGCCCTCCAGATCTAAATATATAGTATGGTAGTTGTGCCAGGCTCTTCTGCCCCTCCAGATCTAAATATATAGTATGGTAGTTGTGCCAGTTTATTCTTCCCTCCAGACTTAAATATATAGTATGGTAGTTATCCAAGGCTCTTCTGCCCCTCCAGATCTAAATATCTAGTATGGTAGTGGTGCCAGACTGTTCTGCCCCTCCAGATCTAAATATATAGTATGGTAATTGTGCCAAGCTGTTCTAGCCCTCCAGATCAAAATATATAGTATGGTAGTTGTGCCAGGCACTTCTGCCCCTACAGATCTAAATATATAGTAGGGTAGTTATGCCAGATTGTTCTTCCACCGACAGATATAAATATATAGTATGCTAGTTGTGCCAAGCTGTTCTACCCCTCCAGATTTAAATATATAGTATGGTAGTTGTGCCAGGCTCTTCTGCCCCTCCAGATCTAAATATATAGTATGGTAGTGGTGCCAGACTGTTCTGCCACTCCAGATCTAAATATATAATATGGTAATTGTTCCAAGTTGTTCTACCCCTTCAGATCTAAATATATAGTATGGTAGTTGTGCCAGGCTCTTCTTCCACCTCCAGATCTAAATATATAGTATGGTAGTTGTGCCAGGTTATTCTGCCCCTCCAGATTTAAATATATAGTATGGTAGTTGTGTGAGGCTGTACTGCCACCACCAGATCTAAATATATAGTATGGTATTTGCGCCAGGTTATTCTGCCCCTCCAGATTTAAATATATAGTATGGTAGTTGTGCCATGCTGTTCTGCCTCTCCAGATCTGAATATATAGTATAGTAGTTGTGCCAGACTGTTCTGCCCTCCAGATCTAAATATATAGTATGGTTGTTGTGCCAAGCTGTTCTACCCCTCCAGCTCTAAATGTATAGTATGGTAGATGTGCCAGGTTGTTCTGCCCCTCCAGATCTAAATATATAGTATGGATAGTTGTGCCAGGCTGTTCTACCCCTCCAGATCTAAATATATATTATGGTAGTTGTGCCAGGCTCTTCTGGCCTTCCAGATCTAAATATATAGTATGGTAGTTGTGCCAGATTGTTCTTCCACCTACAGATATAAATATATATTATGGTAGTTGTGCCAAGCTGTTCTGCCCCTCCAGATCTAAATATATAGTATGGTACTTGTGCCAGGCTGTTCTGCCCCTCCAGATCTAAATATATAGTAAGGTAGTTATGCCAGGCTGTTCTGCCCCTCCAATTCTAAATATATAGTATGGTAGTTATGCCAGGCTGTTCTGCCCCTCCAGGTCTAAATATATAGTATGGTAGTTGTTCCAGGTTGTTCTTTCACCTCCAGATCTAAATATATAGTATGGTAATTGTGCCAGGTTGTTCTACCCGTCCAGATCTAAATATATAGTATGGTAGTTGTGCCAGGTCTTCTTCCACCTCCAGATCTAAATATATAGTATGGTATTTGTGCCAAGCTGTTCTGCCCCTCCAGATTTAAATATATAGTATGGTAGTTGTGCCAGGCTCTTCTGCCTCTCCAGATTTAAATATATAGTATGGTGGTGGTGCCAGATTTTTCTGCCACTCCAGATCTAAATATATAATATGGTAATTGTTCCAAGCTGTTCTACCCCTCCAGATCTAAATATATAGTATGGTAGTTGTGCCAGGCTCTTCTGCCCCTACAGATCTAAATATATAGCATGGTAGTTGTGCCAAGCTGTTCTGCCCCTCCAGATCTAAATATATAGTATAGTAGTTGTGCCAGGCAGTTCTTCCCCTCCAGATCTAAATATATAGTATGGTAGTTTTGCCAGGTCCTTCTTCCACCTCCAGATCTAAATATATATTATGGTAGTTGAGCTAGGTTATTCTGCCCCTCCAGATTTAAATATATAGTATGGTAGTTGTGCCAGGCTCTTCTGCCCCTCCAGATCTAAATATATAGTATGGTAGTGGTGCCAGACTGTTCTGCCACTCCAGATCTAAATATATAATATGGTAATTGTTCAAAGCTGTTCTACCCCTTCAGATCTAAATATATAGTATGGTAGTTGTGCCAGACTCTTCTTCCACCTCCAGATCTAATTATATAGTATGGTAATTGTGCCAGGTTATTCTGCCCCTCCAGATTTAAATATATTGTATGGTAGTTGTGCGAGGCTGTACTGCCACCACCAGATCTAAATATATAGTATGGTATTTGTGCCAGGTTATTCTGCCCCTCCAGATTTAAATATATAGTATGGTAGTTGTGCCATGCTGTTCTGCCTCTCCAGATCTAAATATATAGTATAGTAGTTGTGCCAGACTGTTCTGCCCTCCAGATCTAAATATATAGTATGGATGTTGTGCCAGGCTGTTCTGCCCCTCCAGAACTAAATATATATTATGGTAGTTGTTCCAGGTTGTTCTTTCACCTCCAGATCTAAATATATAGTATGGTAGTTGTGCAAGGCTCTTCAGGCCTTCCAGATCTAAATATATAGTATGGTAGTTGTGCCAGATTGTTCTTCCACCGACAGATATAAATATATAGTATGGTAGTTGTGCCAAGCTGTTCTGCCCCTCCACACCTAAATATATAGTATGGTACTTGTGCCAGGCTGTTCTGCCCCTTCAGATCTAAATATATAGTAAGGTAGTTATGCCAGGCTGTTCTGCCCCTCCAATTCTAAATATATAGTATGGTAGTTGTGCCAGGCTGTTCTGCCCCTCCAGGTCTAAATATATAGTATGGTAGTTGTTCCAGGTTGTTCTTTCACCTCCAGATCTAAATATATAGTATGGTAGTTGTGCCAGGCTCTTCTGCGCCTCCAGATCTAAATATATTGTATGGTAGTTGTGTTAGGCTGTTCTGCCCCTCCAGATCCAAAATAATAGTATGGTAATTGTGCCAGGTTGTTCTACCCGTCCAGATCTAAATATATAGTATGGTAGTTGTGCCAGGCTCTTCTTCCACCTCCAGATATAAATATATAGTATGCTAGTTGTGCCAGGTTATTCTCCCCCTCCAGATTTAAATATATATTATGGTAGTTGTCCCAGGCTGTACTCCCACCTCCAGATCTAAATATATGTATGGTAGTTTTGCCAGGCACTTCTCCCACCTCCAGGTCTAAATATATAGTATGGTAGTTGTGCCAGGCTGTTCTCCCACCTCCAGACCTAAATATAAAGTATGGTAGTTGTGCCAGGCTCTTCTTCCACCTCCAGATCTAAATATATAGTATGGTAGTCGTGCCAAGCTGTTCTGCCCCTCCAGATTTAAATATATAGTATGGTAGTTGTGTCAGGCTCTTCTGCCTCTCCAGATTTAAATATATAGTATGGTAGTGGTGCCAGACTTTTCTGCCACTCCAGATCTAAATATATAATATGGTAATTGTTCCAAGCTGTTCTACCCCTCCAGATCTAAATATATAGTATGGTAGTTGTCCCAGGCTCTTCTGCCCCTACAGATCTAAATATATAGCATGGTAGTTGTGCCAGGCAGTTCTTCCCCTCCAGATCTAAATATATAGTATGGTTGTTTTGCCAGGTCCTTCTTCCACCTCCAGATCTAAATATATATTATGGTAGTTGTGCTAGGTTATTCTGCCCCTCCAGATTTAAATACATAGTATGGTAGTTGAGCCATGCTGTTCTCCCCATCCAGATCTAGATATATAGTATAGTAGTTGTGCCAGACTGTTCAGCCCCTCCAGATCTAAATATATAGTATGGTAGTTGTGCCAAGCTGTTCTACCTCTCCAGATCTAAATGTATAGTATGGTAGTTGTGCCAGGTTGTTCTGCCCCTCCAGATCTAAATATATCGTATGGATAGTTGTGCCAGGCTGTTCTGCCCCTCCAGATCTAAATATATAGTAGGGTAGTTGTGCCAGGCTCTACTGGCCCTCCAGATCTAAATATATAGTATGGTAGTCGTACCAGGCTCTTCTTCCACCTCCAGATCTAAATATATAGTATGCTATTTGTGCCAGGTTATTCTGGCCCTCCAGATTTAAATATATAGTATGGTAGTTGTGCCATGCTGTTCTGCACCTCCAGATCTAAATATATAGTATAGTAGTTGTGCCAGACTGTTCTGCCCCTCCAGATCTAAATATATAGTATGGTAGTTATGCCAAGCTGTTCTACCTCTCGAGATCTAAATACATAGTATCGTAGTTGTGCCAAGATGTTCTGCCGCTCCAGATCTAAATATATAGTATGGTACTTGTGCCAGGATATTCTGCCGCTCCAGATCTAAATATATAGTATGGTAGTTGTGTTAGGCTGTACTGCCCCTTCAGATCTAAATATATATATGCTAGTTGTGTCAGGTTGTTCTGGCCCTCCAGATCTAAATATATAGTATGGTAGTTGTGCCAGGTTATTCTTCCCTTCCAGACTTAAATATATAGTATGGTAGTTATCCAAGGCTCTTCTGCCCCACCAGATCTAAATATCTAGTATGGTAGTGGTGCCAGACTGTTCTGCCCCTCCAGATCTAAATATATAGTATGGTAATTGTGCCAAGCTGTTCTAGCCCTCCAGATCAAAATATATAGTATGGTAGTTGTGCCAGGCACTTCTGCCCCTACATATCTAAATATATAGTATGGTAGTTGTGCCAGGTTATTCTGCCCCTCCAGATCTAAATATATAGTATGGTAGTTGTGCCAGGTCGTTCTGCCTCTCCAGATCTAAATACATAGTAGGGTAGTTGTGCCAGGCTATTCTGTCCCTCCAGATCTAAACATATAGTATGGTAGTTATGCCAGATTGTTCTTCCACCGACAGATATAAATATATAGTATGGTAGTTGTACCAAGCTGTTCTGCCTCTCCAGATCTAAATATATAGCATGGTACTTGTGCCAGGCTTTTCTGCCTCTCCAGATCTAAATATAAAGTATGGTAGTTGTGCCAGGCTCTTCTTCCACCTCCAGATATAAATATATTGTATGGTAGTTGTGCCAAGCTGTTCTACCCCTCCAGATTTAAATATATAGTATGGTAGTTGTGCCAGGCTCTTCTGCCCCTCCAGATCTAAATATATAGTATGGTAGTGGTGCAAGACTGTTCTGCCACTCCAGATCTAAATATATAATATGGTAATTGTTCCAAGCTGTTCTACCCCTTCAGATCTAAATATATAGTATGGTAGTTGTGCCAGGCTCTTCTTCCACATCCAGATCTAAATATATAGTATGGTAGTTGTGCCAGGTTATTCTGCCCCACCAGATTTAAATATATAGTATGGTAGTTGTGCCAGGCTGTCCTGCCACCACCAGATCTAAATATATAGTATGGTATTTGTGCCAGGTTATTCTGCCCCTCCAGATTTAAATATATAGTATGGTAGTTGTGCCATGCTGTTCTGCCTCTCCAGATCTAAATATATAGTATAGTAGTTGTGCCAGACTGTTCTGCCCTCCAGATCTAAATATATAGTATGGTTGTTGTGCCAAGCTGTTCTGCCACTCCAGATCTAAATATATAGTATGGATAGTTGTGCCAGGCTGTTCTGCCCCTCCAGATCTAAATATATAGTACGGTAGTTGTGCCAGGCTCTTCTGGCCCTCCAGATATAAATATATAGTATGGTAGTTATGCCAGATTGTTCTTCCACTGACAGATATAAATATATAGTATGGTAGTTGTGCCAAGCTGTTCTGCCTCTCCAGATCTAAATATATAGTATGGTACTTGTGCCAGGCTGTTCTGTCTCTCCAGATATAAATATATAGTATGGTAGTTGTGTTATGCTGTTCTGCCGCTCCAGATCTAAATATATAGTATGGTGATTGTGCCAGGTTGTTCTACCACTCCAGATTTAAATATATAGTATGCTAGTTGTGCCAGGTTATTCTGCCCCTCCTGATTTAAATATATATTATGGTAGTTGTGCCAGGCTCTACTCCCACCTCCAGATCTAAATATATGTATGGTAGTTGTGCCAGGTTCTTCTTCCACCTCCAGATCTAAATATATAGTATGGTAGTTGTGCCAGGTTATTCTGCCCCTCCAGATTTAAATATATAGTATGGTAGTTGTGCCAGGCTGTACTCCCACCACCAGATCGAAATATATAGTATGGTATTTGTGCCAGGTTATTCTGCCCCTCCAGATTTAAATATATAGTATGGTAGTTGTGCCATGCTGTTCTCCCCCTCCAGATCTAGATATATAGTATAGTAGTTGTGCCAGACTGTTCAGCCCCTCCAGATCTAAATATATAGTATGGTAGTTGTGCCAAGCTGTTCTACCTCACCAGATCTAAATGTATAGTATGTTAGTTGTGCCAGGTTGTTCTGCCCCTCCAGATCTAAATATATAGTATGGAAAGTTGTGCCAGGCTGTTCTGGCCCTCCAGATCTAAATATATAGTATGGTAGTTGTGCCAGATTGTTCTTCCACCGACAGATATAAATATATAGTATGGTAGTTGTGCCATGCTGTTCTCCCCCTCCAGATCTAGATATATAGTATAGTAGTTGTGCCAGACTGTTCAGCCCCTCCAGATCTAAATATATAGTATGGTAGTTGTGCCAAGCTGTTCTACCTCTCCAGATCTAAATGTATAGTATGGTAGTTGTGCCAAGTTGTTCTGCCCCTCCAGATCTAAATATATCGTATGGATAGTTGTGCCAGGCTGTTCTGCCCCTCCAGATCTAAATATATAGTAGGGTAGTTGTGCCAGGCTCTACTGGCCCTCCAGATCTAAATATATAGTATGGTAGTCGTACCAGGCTCTTCTTCCACCTCCAGATCTAAATATATAGTATGCTATTTGTGCCAGGTTATTCTGGCCCTCCAGATTTAAATATATAGTATGGTAGTTGTGCCATGCTGTTCTGCACCTCCAGATCTAAATATATAGTATAGTAGTTGTGCCAGACTGTTCTGCCCCTCCAGATCTAAATATATAGTATGGTAGTTATGCCAAGCTGTTCTACCTCTCGAGATCTAAATATATAGTATCGTAGTTGTGCCAAGATGTTCTGCCGCTCCAGATCTAAATATATAGTATGGTTGTTTTGCCAGGTCCTTCTTCCACCTCCAGATCTAAATATATATTCTGGTAGTTGTGCTAGGTTATTCTGCCCCTCCAGATTTAAATACATAGTATGGTAGTTGTGCCATGCTGTTCTCCCCATCCAGATCTAGATATATAGTATAGTAGTTGTGCCAGACTGTTCAGCCCCTCCAGATCTAAATATATAGTATGGTAGTTGTGCCAAGCTGTTCTATCTCTCCAGATCTAAATGTATAGTATGGTAGTTGTGCCAGGTTGTTCTGCCCCTCCAGATCTAAATATATCGTATGGATAGTTGTGCCAGGCTGTTCTGCCCCTCCAGATCTAAATATATAGTAGGGTAGTTGTGCCAGGCTCTACTGGCCCTCCATATCTAAATATATAGTATGGTAGTCGTACCAGGCTCTTCTTCCACCTCCAGATCTAAATATATAGTATGCTATTTGTGCCAGGTTATTCTGGCCCTCCAGATTTAAATATATAGTATGGTAGTTGTACCATGCTGTTCTGCACCTCCAGATCTAAATATATAGTATAGTAGTTGTGCCAGACTGTTCTGCCCCTCCAGATCTAAATATATAGTATGGTAGTTATGCCAAGCTGTTCTATCTCTCGAGATCTAAATACATAGTATCGTAGTTGTGCCAAGATGTTCTGCCGCTCCAGATCTAAATATATAGTATGGTACTTGTGCCAGGCTATTCTGCCGCTCCAGATCTAAATATATAGTATGGTAGTTGTGTTAGGCTGTTCTGCCCCTCCAGATCTAAATATATATTCTGGTAGTTGTGCCAGGCTGTACTGCCCCTTCAGATCTAAATATATATATGCTAGTTGTGTCAGGTTGTTCTGGCCCTCCAGATCTAAATATATAGTATGGTAGTTGTGCCAGGTTATTCTTCCCCTCCAGACTTAAATATATAGTATGGTAGTTATCCAAGGCTCTTCTGCCCCACCAGATCTAAATATCTAGTATGGTAGTGGTGCCAGACTGTTCTGCCCCTCCAGATCTAAATATATAGTATGGTAATTGTGCCAAGCTGTTCTAGCCCTCCAGATCAAAATATATAGTATGGTAGTTGTGCCAGGCACTTCTGCCCCTACAGATCTAAATATATAGTATGGTAGTTGTGCCAGGTTATTCTGCCCCTCCAGATCTAAATATATAGTATGGTAGTTGTGCCAGGTCGTTCTGCCTCTCCAGATCTAAATAACTAGTAGGGTAGTTGTGCCAGGCTATTCTGTCCCTCCAGATCTAAACATATAGTATGGTAGTTATGCCAGATTGTTCTTCCACCGACAGATATAAATATATAGTATGGTAGTTGTACCAAGCTGTTCTGCCTCTCCAGATCTAAATATATAGCATGGTACTTGTGCCAGGCTGTTCTGCCTCTCCAGATCTAAATATAAAGTATGGTAGTTGTGTTATGCTGTTCTGCCGCTCCAGATCTAAATATATTGTATGGTGATTGTGCCAGGTTGTTCTACCCCTCCAAATTTAAATATATATTATGGTAGTTGTGCCAGGCTCTACTCCCACCTCCAGATCTAAATATATGTATGGTAGTTTTGCCAGGCACTTCTTCCACCACCAGGTCTAAATATATAGTATGGTAGTTGTGCCAGGCTGTACTCCCACCTCCAGATCTAAATATAAAGTATGGTAGTTGTGCCAGGCTCTTCTTCCACCTCCAGATATAAATATATTGTATGGTAGTTGTGCCAAGCTGTTCTACCCCTCCAGATTTAAATATATAGTATGGTAGTTGTGCCAGGCTCTTCTGCCCCTCCAGATCTAAATATATAGTATGGTAGTGGTGCAAGACTGTTCTGCCACTCCAGATCTAAATATATAATATGGTAATTGTTCCAAGCTGTTCTACCCCTTCAGATCTAAATATATAGTATGGTAGTTATGCCAGATTGTTCTTCCACTGACAGATATAAATATATAGTATGGTAGTTGTGCCAAGCTGTTCTGCCTCTCCAGATCTAAATATATAGTATGGTACTTGTGCCAGGCTGTTCTGCCTCTCCAGATCTAAATATATAGTATGGTGATTGTGCCAGGTTGTTCTACCCCTCCAAATTTAAATATATAGTATGCTAGTTGTGCCAGGTTATTCTGCCCCTCCTGATTTAAATATATATTATGGTAGTTGTGCCAGGCTCTACTCCCACCTCCAGATCTAAATATATGTATGGTAGTTTTGCCAGGCACTTCTTCCACCACCAGGTCTAAATATATAGTATGGTAGTTGTGCCAGGCTGTACTCCCACCTCCAGATCTAAATATAAAGTATGGTAGTTGTGCCAGGCTCTTCTTCCACCTCCAGATATAAATATATTGTATGGTAGTTGTGCCAAGCTGTTCTACCCCTCCAGATTTAAATATATAGTATGGTAGTTGTGCCAGGCTCTTCTGCCCCTCCAGATCTAAATATATAGTATGGTAGTGGTGCAAGACTGTTCTGCCACTCCAGATCTAAATATATAATATGGTAATTGTTCCAAGCTGTTCTACCCCTTCAGATCTAAATATATAGTATGGTAGTCGTACCAGGCTCTTCTTCCACCTCCAGATCTAAATATATAGTATGCTATTTGTGCCAGGTTATTCTGGCCCTCCAGATTTAAATATATAGTATGGTAGTTGTACCGTGCGGTTCTGCACCTCCAGATCTAAATATATAGTATAGTAGTTGTGCCAGACTGTTCTGCCCCTCCAGATCTAAATATATAGTATGGTAGTTATGCCAAGCTGTTCTACCTCTCGAGATCTAAATACATAGTATCGTAGTTGTGCCAAGATGTTCTGCCGCTCCAGATCTAAATATATAGTATGGTACTTGTGCCAGGCTATTCTGCCGCTCCAGATCTAAATATATAGTATGGTAGTTGTGTTAGGCTGTTCTGCCCCTCCAGATCTAAATATATATTCTGGTAGTTGTGCCAGGCTGTACTGCCCCTTCAGATCTAAATATATATATGCTAGTTGTGTCAGGTTGTTCTGGCCCTCCAGATCTAAATATATAGTATGGTAGTTGTGCCAGGTTATTCTTCCCCTCCAGACTTAAATATATAGTATGGTAGTTATCCAAGTCTCTTCTGCCCCACCAGATCTAAATATCTAGTATGGTAGTGGTGCCAGATTGTTCTGCCCCTCCAGATCTAAATATATAGTATGGTAATTGTGCCAAGCTGTTCTAGCCCTCCAGATCAAAATATATAGTATGGTAGTTGTGCCAGGCACTTCTGCCCCTACAGATCTAAATATATAGTATGGTAGTTGTGCCAGGTTATTCTGCCCCTCCAGATCTAAATATATAGTATGGTAGTTGTGCCAGGTCGTTCTGCCTCTCCAGATCTAAATAACTAGTAGGGTAGTTGTGCCAGGCTATTCTGTCCCTCCAGATCTAAACATATAGTATGGTAGTTATGCCAGATTGTTCTTCCACCGACAGATATAAATATATAGTATGGTAGTTGTACCAAGCTGTTCTGCCTCTCCAGATCTAAATATATAGCATGGTACTTGTGCCAGGCTGTTCTGCCTCTCCAGATCTAAATATAAAGTATGGTAGTTGTGTTATGCTGTTCTGCCGCTCCAGATCTAAATATATTGTATGGTGATTGTGCCAGGTTGTTCTACCCCTCCAAATTTAAATATATATTATGGTAGTTGTGCCAGGCTCTACTCCCACCTCCAGATCTAAATATATGTATGGTAGTTTTGCCAGGCACTTCTTCCACCACCAGGTCTAAATATATAGTATGGTAGTTGTGCCAGGATGTACTCCCACCTCCAGATCTAAATATAAAGTATGGTAGTTGTGCCAGGCTCTTCTTCCACCTCCAGATATAAATATATTGTATGGTAGTTGTGCCAAGCTGTTCTACCCCTCCAGATTTAAATATATAGTATGGTAGTTGTGCCAGGCTCTTCTGCCCCTCCAGATCTAAATATATAGTATGGTAGTGGTGCAAGACTGTTCTGCCACTCCAGATCTAAATATATAATATGGTAATTGTTCCAAGCTGTTCTACCCCTTTAGATCTAAATATATAGTATGGTAGTTATGCCAGATTGTTCTTCCACTGACAGATATAAATATATAGTATGGTAGTTGTGCCAAGCTGTTCTGCCTCTCCAGATCTAAATATATAGTATGGTACTTGTGCCAGGCTGTTCTGCCTCTCCAGATCTAAATATATAGTATGGTGATTGTGCCAGGTTGTTCTACCCCTCCAAATTTAAATATATAGTATGCTAGTTGTGCCAGGTTATTCTGCCCCTCCTGATTTAAATATATATTATGGTAGTTGTGCCAGGCTCTACTCCCACCTCCAGATCTAAATATATGTATGGTAGTTTTGCCAGGCACTTCTTCCACCACCAGGTCTAAATATATAGTATGGTAGTTGTGCCAGGCTGTACTCCCACGTCCAGATCTAAATATAAAGTATGGTAGTTGTGCCAGGCTCTTCTTCCACCTCCAGATATAAATATATTGTATGGTAGTTGTGCCAAGCTGTTCTACCCCTCCAGATTTAAATATATAGTATGGTAGTTGTGCCAGGCTCTTCTGCCCCTCCAGATCTAAATATATAGTATGGTAGTGGTGCAAGACTGTTCTGCCACTCCAGATCTAAATATATAATATGGTAATTGTTCCAAGCTGTTCTACCCCTTCAGATCTAAATATATAGTATGGTAGTTATGCCAGATTGTTCTTCCACTGACAGATATAAATATATAGTATGGTAGTTGTGCCAAGCTGTTCTGCCTCTCCAGACCTAAATATATAGTATGGTACTTGTGCCAGGCTGTTCTGTCTCTCCAGATATAAATATATAGTATGGTAGTTGTGTTATGCTGTTCTGCCGCTCCAGATCTAAATATATAGTATGGTGATTGTGCCAGGTTGTTCTACCACTCCAGATTTAAATATATAGTATGCTAGTTGTGCCAGGTTATTCTACCCCTCCTGATTTAAATATATATTATGGTAGTTGTGCCAGGCTCTACTCCCACCTCCAGATCTAAATATATGTATGGTAGTTGTGCCAGGCTCTTCTTCCACCTCCAGATCTAAATATATAGTATGGTAGTTGTGCCAAGTTATTCTGCCCCTCCAGATTTAAATATATAGTATGGTAGTTGTGCCAGGCTGTACTGCCACACCAGATCTAAATATATAGTATGGTATTTGTGCCAGGTTATTCTGCCCCTCCAGATTTAAATATATGGTATGGTAGTTGTGCCATGCTGTTCTGCCTCTCCAGATCTAAATATATAGTATAGTAGTTGTGCCAGACTGTTCTGCCCTCCAGATCTAAATATATAGTATGGTTGTTGTGCCAAGCTGTTCTACCCCTCCAGCTCTAAATGTATAGTATGGTAGTTGTGCCAGGTTGTTCTGCCCCGCCAGATCTAAATATATAGTATGGTAGTTGTGCCAGGTCTTTCTTCCACCTCCAGATCTAAATATATAGTATGGTAGTTGTGCTAGGTTATTCTGCCCCTCCAGATTTAAATATATAGTATGGTAGTTGTGTCAGGCTGTACTTCCACCACCAGATCTAAATATATAGTATGGTATTTGTGCCAGGTTATTCTGCCCCTCCAGATTTAAATATATAGTATGGTAGTTGTGCCATGCTGTTCTACCTCACCAGATCTAAATGTATAGTATGTTAGTTGTGCCAGATTGTTCTGCCCCTCCAGATCTAAATATATAGTATGGAAAGTTGTGCCAGGCTGTTCTGGCCCTCCAGATCTAAATATATAGTATGGTAGTTGTGCCAGATTGTTCTTCCACCGACAGATATAAATATATAGTATGGTAGTTGTGCCAAGCTGTTCTGCCCCTCCAGATCTAAATATATTGTATGGTACTTGTGCCAGGCTGTTCTGCCTCTCCAGATCTAAATATATAGTATGGTAGTCGTGCCAGGCTCTTCTTCCACCTCCAGATCTAAATATATAGTATGCTATTTGTGCCAGGTTATTCTGCACCTCCAGATCTAAATATATAGTATAGTAGTTGTGCCAGACTATTCTGCCCCTCCAGATCTAAATATATAGTATGGTAGTTATGCCAAGCTGTTCTACCTCTCGAGATCTAAATATATAGTATGGTAGTTGTGCCAAGATGTTCTGCCGCTCCAGATCTAAATATATATTATGGTACTTGTGCCAGGCTATTCTGCCCCTCCAGATCTAAATATATAGTATAGTAGTTGTGTTAGGCTGTTCTGCCCCTCCAGATCTAAATATATATTCTGGTAGTTGTGCCAGGCTGTACTGCCCCTCCAGATCTAAATATATATATGCTAGTTGTGTCAGGTTGTTCTGGCCCTCCAGATCTAAATATATAGTATGGTAGTTGTGCCAGGCTCTTCTGCCCCTCCAGATCTAAATATATAGTATGGTAGTTGTGCCAGGTTATTCTTCCTCTCCAGACTTAAATATATAGTATGGTAGTTATCCAAGGCTCTTATGCCCCTCCAGATCTAAATATCTAGTATGGTAGTGGTGCCAGACTGTTCTGCCCCTCCAGATCTAAATATATAGTATGGTAATTGTGCCAAGCTGTTCTAGCCCTCCAGATCAAAATATATAGTATGGTAGTTGTGCCAGGCACTTCTGCCCCTACAGATCTAAATATATAGTATGGTAGTTGTGCCAGGTTATTCTGCCCCTCCAGTTCTAAATATATAGTATGGTAGTTGTGCCAGGTCGTTCTGCCTCTCCAGATCTAAATACATAGTAGCGTAGTTGTGCCAGGCTATTCTGGCCCTCCAGATCTAAACATATAGTATGGTACTTTTGCCAGGCTGTTCTGCCTCTCCAGATCTAAATATATAGTATGGTGATTGTGCCAGGTTGTTCTACCCCTCCAAATTTAAATATATAGTATGCTAGTTGTGCCAGGTTATTCTGCCCCTCCTGATTTAAATATATATTATGGTAGTTGTGCCAGGCTCTACTCCCACCTCCAGATCTAAATATATGTATGGTAGTTTTGCCAGGCACTTCTTCCAACACCAGGTCTAAATATATAGTATGGTAGTTGTGCCAGGCTGTACTCCCACCTCCAGATCTAAATATAAAGTATGGTAGTTGTGCCTGGCTCTTCTTCCACCTCCATATATAAATATATAGTATGGTAGTTGTGCCAGATTGTTCTTCCACCGACAGATATAAATATATAGTATGGTAGTTGTGCCATGCTGTTCTCCCCCTCCAGATCTAGATATATAGTATAGTAGTTGTGCCAGACTGTTCAGCCCCTCCAGATCTAAATATATAGTATGGTAGTTGTGCCAAGCTGTTCTACCTCTCCAGATCTAAATGTATAGTATGGTAGTTGTGCCAAGTTGTTCTGCCCCTCCAGATCTAAATATATCGTATGGATAGTTGTGCCAGGCTGTTCTGCCCCTCCAGATCTAAATATATAGTAGGGTAGTTGTGCCAGGCTCTACTGGCCCTCCAGATCTAAATATATAGTATGGTAGTCGTACCAGGCTCTTCTTCCACCTCCAGATCTAAATATATAGTATGCTATTTGTGCCAGGTTATTCTGGCCCTCCAGATTTAAATATATAGTATGGTAGTTGTGCCATGCTGTTCTGCACCTCCAGATCTAAATATATAGTATAGTAGTTGTGCCAGACTGTTCTGCCCCTCCAGATCTAAATATATAGTATGGTAGTTATGCCAAGCTGTTCTACCTCTCGAGATCTAAATATATAGTATCGTAGTTGTGCCAAGATGTTCTGCCGCTCCAGATCTAAATATATAGTATGGTTGTTTTGCCAGGTCCTTCTTCCACCTCCAGATCTAAATATATATTATGGTAGTTGTGCTAGGTTATTCTGCCCCTCCAGATTTAAATACATAGTATGGTAGTTGTGCCATGCTGTTCTCCCCATCCAGATCTAGATATATAGTATAGTAGTTGTGCCAGACTGTTTAGCCCCTCCAGATCTAAATATATAGTATGGTAGTTGTGCCAAGCTGTTCTACCTCTCCAGATCTAAATGTATAGTATGGTAGTTGTGCCAGGTTGTTCTGCCCCTCCAGATCTAAATATATCGTATGGATAGTTGTGCCAGGCTGTTCTGCCCCTCCAGATCTAAATATATAGTAGGGTAGTTGTGCCAGGCTCTACTGGCCCTCCAGATCTAAATATATAGTATGGTAGTCGTACCAGGCTCTTCTTCCACCTCCAGATCTAAATATATAGTATGCTATTTGTGCCAGGTTATTCTGGCCCTCCAGATTTAAATATATAGTATGGTAGTTGTACCATGCTGTTCTGCACCTCCAGATCTAAATATATAGTATAGTAGTTGTGCCAGACTGTTCTGCCCCTCCAGATCTAAATATATAGTATGGTAGTTATGCCAAGCTGTTCTACCTCTCGAGATCTAAATACATAGTATCGTAGTTGTGCCAAGATGTTCTGCCGCTCCAGATCTAAATATATAGTATGGTACTTGTGCCAGGCTATTCTGCCGCTCCAGATCTAAATATATAGTATGGTAGTTGTGTTAGGCTGTTCTGCCCCTCCAGATCTAAATATATATTCTGGTAGTTGTGCCAGGCTGTACTGCCCCTTCAGATCTAAATATATATATGCTAGTTGTGTCAGGTTGTTCTGGCCCTCCAGATCTAAATATATAGTATGGTAGTTGTGCCAGGTTATTCTTCCCCTCCAGACTTAAATATATAGTATGGTAGTTATCCAAGTCTCTTCTGCCCCACCAGATCTAAATATCTAGTATGGTAGTGGTGCCAGATTGTTCTGCCCCTCCAGATCTAAATATATAGTATGGTAATTGTGCCAAGCTGTTCTAGCCCTCCAGATCAAAATATATAGTATGGTAGTTGTGCCAGGCACTTCTGCCCCTACAGATCTAAATATATAGTATGGTAGTTGTGCCAGGTTATTCTGCCCCTCCAGATCTAAATATATAGTATGGTAGTTGTGCCAGGTCGTTCTGCCTCTCCAGATCTAAATAACTAGTAGGGTAGTTGTGCCAGGCTATTCTGTCCCTCCAGATCTAAACATATAGTATGGTAGTTATGCCAGATTGTTCTTCCACCGACAGATATAAATATATAGTATGGTAGTTGTACCAAGCTGTTCTGCCTCTCCAGATCTAAATATATAGCATGGTACTTGTGCCAGGCTGTTCTGCCTCTCCAGATCTAAATATAAAGTATGGTAGTTGTGTTATGCTGTTCTGCCGCTCCAGATCTAAATATATTGTATGGTGATTGTGCCAGGTTGTTCTACCCCTCCAAATTTAAATATATATTATGGTAGTTGTGCCAGGCTCTACTCCCACCTCCAGATCTAAATATATGTATGGTAGTTTTGCCAGGCACTTCTTCCACCACCAGGTCTAAATATATAGTATGGTAGTTGTGCCAGGCTGTACTCCCACCTCCAGATCTAAATATAAAGTATGGTAGTTGTGCCAGGCTCTTCTTCCACCTCCAGCTATAAATATATTGTATGGTAGTTGTGCCAAGCTGTTCTACCCCTCCAGATTTAAATATATAGTATGGTAGTTGTGCCAGGCTCTTCTGCCCCTCCAGATCTAAATATATAGTATGGTAGTGGTGCAAGACTGTTCTGCCACTCCAGATCTAAATATATAATATGGTAATTGTTCCAAGCTGTTCTACCCCTTCAGATCTAAATATATAGTATGGTAGTTATGCCAGATTGTTCTTCCACTGACAGATATAAATATATAGTATGGTAGTTGTGCCAAGCTGTTCTGCCTCTCCAGATCTAAATATATAGTATGGTACTTGTGCCAGGCTGTTCTGTCTCTCCAGATATAAATATATAGTATGGTAGTTGTGTTATGCTGTTCTGCCGCTCCAGATCTAAATATATAGTATGGTGATTGTGCCAGGTTGTTCTACCACTCCAGATTTAAATATATAGTATGCTAGTTGTGCCAGGTTATTCTACCCCTCCTGATTTAAATATATATTATGGTAGTTGTGCCAGGCTCTACTCCCACCTCCAGATCTAAATATATGTATGGTAGTTGTGCCAGGCTCTTCTTCCACCTCCAGATCTAAATATATAGTATGGTAGTTGTGCCAAGTTATTCTGCCCCTCCAGATTTAAATATATAGTATGGTAGTTGTGCCAGGCTGTACTGCCACACCAGATCTAAATATATAGTATGGTATTTGTGCCAGGTTATTCTGCCCCTCCAGATCTAAATATATAGTATGGTAGTGGTGCAAGACTGTTCTGCCACTCCAGATCTAAATATATAATATGGTAATTGTTCCAAGCTGTTCTACCCCTTCAGATCTAAATATATAGTATGGTAGTTATGCCAGATTGTTCTTCCACTGACAGATATAAATATATAGTATGGTAGTTGTGCCAAGCTGTTCTGCCTCTCCAGATCTAAATATATAGTATGGTACTTGTGCCAGGCTGTTCTGCCTCTCCAGATCTAAATATATAGTATGGTGATTGTGCCAGGTTGTTCTACCCCTCCAAATTTAAATATATAGTATGCTAGTTGTGCCAGGTTATTCTGCCCCTCCTGATTTAAATATATATTATGGTAGTTGTGCCAGGCTCTACTCCCACCTCCAGATCTAAATATATGTATGGTAGTTGTGCCAGGCTCTTCTTCCACCTCCAGATCTAAATATATAGTATGGTAGTTGTGCCAAGTTATTCTGCCCCTCCAGATTTAAATATATAGTATGGTAGTTGTGCCAGGCTGTACTGCCACACCAGATCTAAATATATAGTATGGTATTTGTGCCAGGTTATTCTGCCCCTCCAGATCTAAATATATAGTATGGTAGTGGTGCAAGACTGTTCTGCCACTCCAGATCTAAATATATAATATGGTAATTGTTCCAAGCTGTTCTACCCCTTCAGATCTAAATATATAGTATGGTAGTTATGCCAGATTGTTCTTCCACTGACAGATATAAATATATAGTATGGTAGTTATCCAAGGCTCTTCTGCCCCACCAGATCTAAATATCTAGTATGGTAGTGGTGCCAGATTGTTCTGCCCCTCCAGATCTAAATATATAGTATGGTAATTGTGCCAAGCTGTTCTAGCCCTCCAGATCAAAATATATAGTATGGTAGTTGTGCCAGGCACTTCTGCCCCTACAGATCTAAATATATAGTATGGTAGTTGTGCCAGGTTATTCTGCCCCTCCAGATCTAAATATATAGTATGGTAGTTGTGCCAGGTCGTTCTGCCTCTCCAGATCTAAATAACTAGTAGGGTAGTTGTGCCAGGCTATTCTGTCCCTCCAGATCTAAACATATAGTATGGTAGTTATGCCAGATTGTTCTTCCACCGACAGATATAAATATATAGTATGGTAGTTGTACCAAGCTGTTCTGCCTCTCCAGATCTAAATATATAGCATGGTACTTGTGCCAGGCTGTTCTGCCTCTCCAGATCTAAATATAAAGTATGGTAGTTGTGTTATGCTGTTCTGCCGCTCCAGATCTAAATATATTGTATGGTGATTGTGCCAGGTTGTTCTACCCCTCCAAATTTAAATATATATTATGGTAGTTGTGCCAGGCTCTACTCCCACCTCCAGATCTAAATATATGTATGGTAGTTTTGCCAGGCACTTCTTCCACCACCAGGTCTAAATATATAGTATGGTAGTTGTGCCAGGATGTACTCCCACCTCCAGATCTAAATATAAAGTATGGTAGTTGTGCCAGGCTCTTCTTCCACCTCCAGATATAAATATATTGTATGGTAGTTGTGCCAAGCTGTTCTACCCCTCCAGATTTAAATATATAGTATGGTAGTTGTGCCAGGCTCTTCTGCCCCTCCAGATCTAAATATATAGTATGGTAGTGGTGCAAGACTGTTCTGCCACTCCAGATCTAAATATATAATATGGTAATTGTTCCAAGCTGTTCTACCCCTTTAGATCTAAATATATAGTATGGTAGTTATGCCAGATTGTTCTTCCACTGACAGATATAAATATATAGTATGGTAGTTGTGCCAAGCTGTTCTGCCTCTCCAGATCTAAATATATAGTATGGTACTTGTGCCAGGCTGTTCTGCCTCTCCAGATCTAAATATATAGTATGGTGATTGTGCCAGGTTGTTCTACCCCTCCAAATTTAAATATATAGTATGCTAGTTGTGCCAGGTTATTCTGCCCCTCCTGATTTAAATATATATTATGGTAGTTGTGCCAGGCTCTACTCCCACCTCCAGATCTAAATATATGTATGGTAGTTTTGCCAGGCACTTCTTCCACCACCAGGTCTAAATATATAGTATGGTAGTTGTGCCAGGCTGTACTCCCACCTCCAGATCTAAATATAAAGTATGGTAGTTGTGCCAGGCTCTTCTTCCACCTCCAGATATAAATATATTGTATGGTAGTTGTGCCAAGCTGTTCTACCCCTCCAGATTTAAATATATAGTATGGTAGTTGTGCCAGGCTCTTCTGCCCCTCCAGATCTAAATATATAGTATGGTAGTGGTGCAAGACTGTTCTGCCACTCCAGATCTAAATATATAATATGGTAATTGTTCCAAGCTGTTCTACCCCTTCAGATCTAAATATATAGTATGGTAGTCGTACCAGGCTCTTCTTCCACCTCCAGATCTAAATATATAGTATGCTATTTGTGCCAGGTTATTCTGGCCCTCCAGATTTAAATATATAGTATGGTAGTTGTACCGTGCTGTTCTGCACCTCCAGATCTAAATATATAGTATAGTAGTTGTGCCAGACTGTTCTGCCCCTCCAGATCTAAATATATAGTATGGTAGTTATGCCAAGCTGTTCTACCTCTCGAGATCTAAATACATAGTATCGTAGTTGTGCCAAGATGTTCTGCCGCTCCAGATCTAAATATATAGTATGGTACTTGTGCCAGGCTATTCTGCCGCTCCAGATCTAAATATATAGTATGGTAGTTGTGTTAGGCTGTTCTGCCCCTCCAGATCTAAATATATATTCTGGTAGTTGTGCCAGGCTGTACTGCCCCTTCAGATCTAAATATATATATGCTAGTTGTGTCAGGTTGTTCTGGCCCTCCAGATCTAAATATATAGTATGGTAGTTGTGCCAGGTTATTCTTCCCCTCCAGACTTAAATATATAGTATGGTAGTTATCCAAGTCTCTTCTGCCCCACCAGATCTAAATATCTAGTATGGTAGTGGTGCCAGATTGTTCTGCCCCTCCAGATCTAAATATATAGTATGGTAATTGTGCCAAGCTGTTCTAGCCCTCCAGATCAAAATATATAGTATGGTAGTTGTGCCAGGCACTTCTGCCCCTACAGATCTAAATATATAGTATGGTAGTTGTGCCAGGTTATTCTGCCCCTCCAGATCTAAATATATAGTATGGTAGTTGTGCCAGGTCGTTCTGCCTCTCCAGATCTAAATAACTAGTAGGGTAGTTGTGCCAGGCTATTCTGTCCCTCCAGATCTAAACATATAGTATGGTAGTTATGCCAGATTGTTCTTCCACCGACAGATATAAATATATAGTATGGTAGTTGTACCAAGCTGTTCTGCCTCTCCAGATCTAAATATATAGCATGGTACTTGTGCCAGGCTGTTCTGCCTCTCCAGATCTAAATATAAAGTATGGTAGTTGTGTTATGCTGTTCTGCCGCTCCAGATCTAAATATATTGTATGGTGATTGTGCCAGGTTGTTCTACCCCTCCAAATTTAAATATATATTATGGTAGTTGTGCCAGGCTCTACTCCCACCTCCAGATCTAAATATATGTATGGTAGTTTTGCCAGGCACTTCTTCCACCACCAGGTCTAAATATATAGTATGGTAGTTGTGCCAGGATGTACTCCCACCTCCAGATCTAAATATAAAGTATGGTAGTTGTGCCAGGCTCTTCTTCCACCTCCAGATATAAATATATTGTATGGTAGTTGTGCCAAGCTGTTCTACCCCTCCAGATTTAAATATATAGTATGGTAGTTGTGCCAGGCTCTTCTGCCCCTCCAGATCTAAATATATAGTATGGTAGTGGTGCAAGACTGTTCTGCCACTCCAGATCTAAATATATAATATGGTAATTGTTCCAAGCTGTTCTACCCCTTTAGATCTAAATATATAGTATGGTAGTTATGCCAGATTGTTCTTCCACTGACAGATATAAATATATAGTATGGTAGTTGTGCCAAGCTGTTCTGCCTCTCCAGATCTAAATATATAGTATGGTACTTGTGCCAGGCTGTTCTGCCTCTCCAGATCTAAATATATAGTATGGTGATTGTGCCAGGTTGTTCTACCCCTCCAAATTTAAATATATAGTATGCTAGTTGTGCCAGGTTATTCTGCCCCTCCTGATTTAAATATATATTATGGTAGTTGTGCCAGGCTCTACTCCCACCTCCAGATCTAAATATATGTATGGTAGTTTTGCCAGGCACTTCTTCCACCACCAGGTCTAAATATATAGTATGGTAGTTGTGCCAGGCTGTACTCCCACCTCCAGATCTAAATATAAAGTATGGTAGTTGTGCCAGGCTCTTCTTCCACCTCCAGATATAAATATATTGTATGGTAGTTGTGCCAAGCTGTTCTACCCCTCCAGATTTAAATATATAGTATGGTAGTTGTGCCAGGCTCTTCTGCCCCTCCAGATCTAAATATATAGTATGGTAGTGGTGCAAGACTGTTCTGCCACTCCAGATCTAAATATATAATATGGTAATTGTTCCAAGCTGTTCTACCCCTTCAGATCTAAATATATAGTATGGTAGTTATGCCAGATTGTTCTTCCACTGACAGATATAAATATATAGTATGGTAGTTGTGCCAAGCTGTTCTGCCTCTCCAGATCTAAATATATAGTATGGTACTTGTGCCAGGCTGTTCTGTCTCTCCAGATATAAATATATAGTATGGTAGTTGTGTTATGCTGTTCTGCCGCTCCAGATCTAAATATATAGTATGGTGATTGTGCCAGGTTGTTCTACCACTCCAGATTTAAATATATAGTATGCTAGTTGTGCCAGGTTATTCTACCCCTCCTGATTTAAATATATATTATGGTAGTTGTGCCAGGCTCTACTCCCACCTCCAGATCTAAATATATGTATGGTAGTTGTGCCAGGCTCTTCTTCCACCTCCAGATCTAAATATATAGTATGGTAGTTGTGCCAAGTTATTCTGCCCCTCCAGATTTAAATATATAGTATGGTAGTTGTGCCAGGCTGTACTGCCACACCAGATCTAAATATATAGTATGGTATTTGTGCCAGGTTATTCTGCCCCTCCAGATTTAAATATATGGTATGGTAGTTGTGCCATGCTGTTCTGCCTCTCCAGATCTAAATATATAGTATAGTAGTTGTGCCAGACTGTTCTGCCCTCCAGATCTAAATATATAGTATGGTTGTTGTGCCAAGCTGTTCTACCCCTCCAGCTCTAAATGTATAGTATGGTAGTTGTGCCAGGTTGTTCTGCCCCGCCAGATCTAAATATATAGTATGGTAGTTGTGCCAGGTCTTTCTTCCACCTCCAGATCTAAATATATAGTATGGTAGTTGTGCTAGGTTATTCTGCCCCTCCAGATTTAAATATATAGTATGGTAGTTGTGCCAGGCTGTACTCCCACCACCAGATCTAAATATATAGTATGGTATTTGTGCCAGGTTATTCTGCCCCTCCAGATTTAAATATATAGTATGGTAGTTGTGCCATGCTGTTCTACCTCACCAGATCTAAATGTATAGTATGTTAGTTGTGCCAGGTTGTTCTGCCCCTCCAGATCTAAATATATAGTATGGAAAGTTGTGCCAGGCTGTTCTGGCCCTCCAGATCTAAATATATAGTATGGTAGTTGTGCCAGATTGTTCTTCCACCGACAGATATAAATATATAGTATGGTAGTTGTGCCAAGCTGTTCTGCCCCTCCAGATCTAAATATATTGTATGGTACTTGTGCCAGGCTGTTCTGCCTCTCCAGATCTAAATATATAGTATGCTATTTGTGCCAGGTTATTCTGCACCTCCAGATCTAAATATATAGTATAGTAGTTGTGCCAGACTGTTCTGCCCCTCCAGATCTAAATATATAGTATGGTAGTTATGCCAAGCTGTTCTACCTCTCGAGATCTAAATATATAGTATGGTAGTTGTGCCAAGATGTTCTGCCGCTCCAGATCTAAATATATATTATGGTACTTGTGCCAGGCTATTCTGCCCCTCCAGATCTAAATATATAGTATAGTAGTTGTGTTAGGCTGTTCTGCCCCTCCAGATCTAAATATATATTCTGGTAGTTGTGCCAGGCTGTACTGCCCCTCCAGATCTAAATATATATATGCTAGTTGTGTCAGGTTGTTCTGGCCCTCCAGATCTAAATATATAGTATGGTAGTTGTGCCAGGCTCTTCTGCCCCTCCAGATCTAAATATATAGTATGGTAGTTGTGCCAGGTTATTCTTCCTCTCCAGACTTAAATATATAGTATGGTAGTTATCCAAGGCTCTTATGCCCCTCCAGATCTAAATATCTAGTATGGTAGTGGTGCCAGACTGTTCTGCCCCTCCAGATCTAAATATATAGTATGGTAATTGTGCCAAGCTGTTCTAGCCCTCCAGATCAAAATATATAGTATGGTAGTTGTGCCAGGCACTTCTGCCCCTACAGATCTAAATATATAGTATGGTAGTTGTGCCAGGTTATTCTGCCCCTCCAGTTCTAAATATATAGTATGGTAGTTGTGCCAGGTCGTTCTGCCTCTCCAGATCTAAATACATAGTAGCGTAGTTGTGCCAGGCTATTCTGGCCCTCCAGATCTAAACATATAGTATGGTACTTTTGCCAGGCTGTTCTGCCTCTCCAGATCTAAATATATAGTATGGTGATTGTGCCAGGTTGTTCTACCCCTCCAAATTTAAATATATAGTATGCTAGTTGTGCCAGGTTATTCTGCCCCTCCTGATTTAAATATATATTATGGTAGTTGTGCCAGGCTCTACTCCCACCTCCAGATCTAAATATATGTATGGTAGTTTTGCCAGGCACTTCTTCCAACACCAGGTCTAAATATATAGTATGGTAGTTGTGCCAGGCTGTACTCCCACCTCCAGATCTAAATATAAAGTATGGTAGTTGTGCCTGGCTCTTCTTCCACCTCCATATATAAATATATAGTATGGTAGTTGTGCCAAGCTGTTCTACCCCTCCAGATTTAAATATATAGTATGGTAGTTGTGCCAGGCTCTTCTGCCCCTCCAGATCTAAATATATAGTATGGTAGTGGTGCCAGACTGTTCTGCCACTCCAGATCTAAATATATAATATGGTAATTGTTCCAAGCTGTTCTACCCCTTCAGATCTAAATATATAGTATGGTAGTTGTGCCAGGCTCTTCTTCCACATGCAGATCTAAATATATAGTATGGTAGTTGTGCCAGGCTGTCCTGCGACCACCAGATCTAAATATATAGTATGGTATTTGAGCCAGGTTATTCTGCCCCTCCAGATCTAAATATATATTATGGTTGTTGTGCCAAGCTGTTCTACCCCTCCAGCTCTAAATGTATAGTATGGTAGTTGTGCCAGGTTGTTCTGCCACTCCAGATCTAAATATATAGTATGGATAGTTGTGCCAGGCTGTTCTGCCCCTCCAGATCTAAATATATAGTACGGTAGTTGTGCCAGATTGTTCTTCCACCGTCAGATATAAATATATAGTATGGTAGTTGTGCCAGGCTCTTTTTCCACCTCCAGATCTAAATATATAGTATGGAAGTTGTGCCAGACTGTTCTGCCCCTCTAGACCTACATATATAGTATGTTAGTTGTGCCAAGCTGTTCTACCCTCCAGATCTAAATGTATAGTATGGTAGTTGTGCCAGGCTGTTCTGCCCCTCCAGATCTAAATATATAGTATGGTAGTTGGTCCAGGCTGTTTTCCACCTCCAGATCTAAATATATAGTATGGTAGTTGTGCCAGGCCGATCTGCCTCTCCAGATCCAAAATTGTAGTAGGGTAGTTGTGCCAGGCTCTTCTGGCCCTCCAGATCTAAATATATAGTATGTTAGTTGTGCCAGAATATTCTTCCACCGACAGATATAAATATATAGTATGGAAGTGGTGCCAAGCTGTTCTGCCCCTCCAGATTTAAATATATAGTATGGTAATTATGCCAAGCTGTTCTACCCCTCCAGATCTAAATATATAGTATGGTACTTGTGCCAGGCTGTTCTGCCTCTCCAGATCTAAATATATAGTATGGTAGTTGTGTTATGCTGTTCTGCCGCTCCAGATATAAATATATAGTATGGTGATTGTGCCAGGTTGTTCTACCCCTCCAGATCTAAATATATAGTATGGTAGTTGTGCCAGGCTCTTCTTCCACCTCCAGATCTAAATATATAGTATGGTAGTTGTGCCAGGCTGTACTCCGACCTCCAGATCTAAATATATAGTATGGTAGTTGTGCCAAGCTATTCTGCCCCTCTAGATTTAAATATATAGTATGGTAGTTGTGCCAGGCTCTTCTGCGTCTCCAGATCTAAATGTATAGTATGGTACTTGTGCCAGGCTGTTCTGCCCCTCCAGATCTAAATATATATTAAGGTAGTTATGCCAGGCTGTTCTGCCCCTCCAGATCTAAATATATAGTATGGTAGTTGTTCCAGGTTGTTCTTTCACCTCCAGATCTAAATATATAGTATGGTAGTTGTGTTAGGCTGTTCTGCCCCTCCAGATCCAAAATTATTGTATGGTAATTGTGCCAGGTTTTTCTACCCGTCCAGATCTAAATATATAGTATGGTAGTTGTGCCAGGGTCTTCTTCCACCTCCAAATATAAATATATAGTATGATAGTTGTGCCAGGTTATTCTCCCCCTCCAGATTTAAATATATATTATCGTAGTTGTCCCAGGCTGTACTCCCACCTCCAGATCTAAATATATGTATGGTAGTTTTGCCAGGCACTTCTCCCACCTCCACGTCTAAATATATAGTATGGTAGTTGTGCCAGGCTGTACTCCCACCTCCAGATCTAAATATAAAGTATGGTAGTTGTGCAAAGCTGTTCTTCCCCTCCAGATTTAAATAAATAGTATGGTAGTTGTGCCAGGCTCTTCTGCCTCTCCAGATTTAAATATATAGTATGGTAGTGGTGCCAGACTGTTCTGCCACTCCAGATCTAAATATATAATATGGTAATTGTTCCAAGCTGTTCTACCCCTCCAGATCTAAATATATAGTATGGTAGTTGTGCCAGGCTCTTCTGCCCCTCCAGATCTAAATATATAGTATAGTAGTTGTGCCAGGCAGTTCTTCACCTCCAGATCTAAATATATAGTATGGTAGTTGTGCCAGGTTATTCTGCCCCTCCAGATTTAAATATATAGTATGGTAGTTGTGCCATGCTGTTCTCCCCCTCCAGATCTAGATATATAGTATAGTAGTTGTGCCAGACTGTTCAGCCCCTCCAGATCTAAATATATAGTATGGTAGTTGTGCCAGGTTGTTCTGCCCCTCCACATCTAAATATATAGTATGGATAGTTGTGCCAGGCTGTTCTACCTCTCCAGATCTAAATGTATAGTATGGTAGTTGTGCCAGGTTGTTCTGCCCCTCCACATCTAAATATATAGTATGGTACTTGTGCCAGGCTGTTCTGCCTCTCCAAATCTAAATATATAGTATGGTACTTGTGCCAGGCTGTTCTGCCTCTCCAGATCTAAATATATAGTATGGTAGTTGTGTTATGCTGTTCTGCCGCTCCAGATCTAAATATATAGTATGGTGATTGTGCCAGGTTGTTCTACCCCTCCAGATTTAAATATATAGTATGCTAGTTGTGCCAGGTTATTCTGCCCCTCCCGATTTAAATATATATTATGGTAGTTGTGCCAGGCTCTACTCCCACCTCCAGATCTAAATATATGTATGGTAGTTTTGCCAGGCACTTCTTCCACCTCCAGATCTAAATATAAAGTATGGTAGTTGTGCCAGGCTCTTCTTCCACCTCCAGATCTAAATATATAGTATGGTAGTTGTGCCAAGCTGTTCTACCCCTCCAGATTTAAATATATAGTATGGTAGTTGTGCCAGGCTCTTCTGCCCCTCCAGATCTAAATATATAGTATGGTAGTGGTGCCAGGCTCTTCTTCCACCTCCAGATCTAAATATATATAGTAGGGTAGTTGTGCCAGGTTATTCTGCATCTCCAGATTTAAATATATAGTATGGTAGTTGTGCGAGGCTGTACTACCACCACCAGATTTAAATATATAGTATGATTGTTGTGCCATGCTGTTCTGCCTCTCCAGATCTAAATATATAGTATAGTAGTTGTGCCAGACTGTTCTGCCCTCCAGATCTAAATATATAGTATGGTTGTTGTGCCAAGCTGTTCTACCCCTCCAGCTCTAAATGTATAGTATGGTAGTTGTGCCAGGTTGTTCTGCCACTCCAGATCTAAATATATAGTATGGATAGATGTGCCAGGCTGTTCTGCCCCTCCAGATCTAAATATATAGTACGGTAGTTGTGCCAGGCTCTTCTGGCCCTCCAGATATAAATATATAGTATGGTAGTTGTGCCAGATTGTTCTTCCACCGTCAGATATAAATATATAGTATGGTAGTTGTGCCAAGCTGTTCTGCCCCTCCAGATCTAAATATATAGTATGGTACTTGTGCCAGGCTGTTCTGCCTCTCCAGATCTAAATATATAGTATGGTAGTTGTGCCAGGCTCTTCTTCCACCTCCAGATCTAAATATATAGTATGGAAGTTGTGCCATGCTGTTCTGCCCCTCCAGATCTAAATATATATTATAGTAGTTGTGCCAGACTGTTCTGCCCCTCTAGATCTAAATATATAGTATGTTAGTTGTGCCAAGCTGTTCTACCCCTCCAGATCTAAATGTATAGTATGGTAGTTGTGCCAGGCTGTTCTGCCCCTCCAGATCTAAATATATAGTATGGTAGTTGGTCCAGGCTGTTTTCCACCTCCAGATCTAAATATATAGTATGGTAGTTGTGCCAGGCCGATCTGCCTCTCCAGATCTAAAATTATAGTAGGGTAGTTGTGTCAGGCTCTTCTGGCCCTCCAGATCTAAACATATAGTATGGTAGTTATGCCAGATTGTTCTTCCACCGACAGATATAAATATATAGTATGGTAGTTATGCCAAGCTGTTCTACCCATCCAGATCTAACTATATAGTATGGTACTTGTGCCTGGCTGTTCTGCCTCTCCAGATCTAAATATATAGTATGGTAGTTGTGTTATGCTGTTCTGCCGCTCCAGATCTAAATATATGGTATGGTAGTTGTGCCAGGCTCTTCTTCCACCTCCATATCTAAATATATAGTATGGTAGTTGTGCCAGGTTATTCTGTCCTTCCAGATTTAAATATATAGTATGGTAGTTGTGCCAGGCTGTACTCCCAACTCCAGATCTAATTATATAGTATGGTATTTGTGCCAGGTTATTCTGCCCCTCCAGATTTAAATATATAGTATGGTAGTTGTGCCATGCTGTTCTCCCCCTCCAGATCTAGATATATAGTATAGTAGTTGTGCCAGACTGTTCAGCCCCTCCAGATCTAAATATATAGTATGGTAGTTGTGCCAGGTTGTTCTGCCCCTCCACATCTAAATATATAGTATGGATAGTTGTGCCAGGCTGTTCTACCTCTCCAGATCTAAATGTATAGTATGGTAGTTGTGCCAGGTTGTTCTGCCCCTCCACATCTAAATATATAGTATGGATAGTTGTGCCAGGCTATTCTGCCCCTCCAGATCTAAATATATAGTAGGGTAGTTGTGCCAGGCTCTTCTGGCCCTCCAGATCTAAATATATAGTATGGTAGTTGTGCCAGATTGTTCTTCCACCGACAGATATAAATATATAGTATGGTAGTTGTGCCAAGCTGTTCTGCCCCTCCAGATCTAAATAAATAGTATGGTACTTGTGCCAGGCTGTTCTGCCTCTCCAGATCTAAATATATAGTATAGTAGTCGTGCCAGGCTCTTCTTCCCCCTCCAGATCTAAATATATAGTATGCTATTTGTGCCAGGTTATTCTGCCCCTCCAGATTTAAATATATAGTATGGTAGTTGTGCCATGCTGTTCTGCACCTCCAGATCTAAATATATAGTATAGTAGTTGTGCCAGACTGTTCTGCCCCTCCAGATCTAAATATATAGTATGGTAGTTATGCCAAGCTGTTCTACCTCTCGAGATCTAAATATATAGTATCGTAGTTGTGCCAAGATGTTCTGCCGCTCCAGATCTAAATATATACTATGGTACTTGTGCCAGGCTATTCTGCCCCTCCAGATCTAAATATATAGTATGGTAGTTGTGTTACGCTGTTCTGCCCCTCCAGATCTAAATATATATATTGGTAGTTGTGCCAGTCTGTACTGCCCCTCCAGATCTAAATATATATATGCTAGTTGTGTCAGGTTGTTCTGGCCCTCCAGATCTAAATATATAGTATGGTAGTTGTGCCAGGCTCTTCTGCCCCTCCAGATCTCAATATATAATATGGTAGTTGTGCCAGTTTATTCTTCCCCTCCAGACTTAAATATATAGTATGGTAGTTATCCAAAGCTCTTCCGCCCCTCCAGATCTAAATATCTAGTATGGTAGTGGTGCCAGACTGTTCTGGCCCTCCAGATCTAAATATATAGTATGGTAATTGTGCCAAGCTGTTCTAGCCCTCCAGATCAAAATATATAGTATGGTAGTTGTGCCAGGCACTTCTGCCCCTACAGATCTAAATATATAGTATGGTAGTTGTGCCAGGTTATTCTGCCCCTCCAGATCTAAATATATAGTATGGTAGTTGTGCCAGGTCGTTCTGCCTCTCCAGATCTAAATATATAGTAGGGTAGTTGTGCCAGGCTATTCTGGACCTCCAGATCTAAACATATAGTATGGTAGTTATGCCAGATTATTCTTCCACCGACAGATATAAATATATAGTATGGTAGTTGTGCCAAGCTGTTCTGCCTCTCCAGATCTAAATATATAGTATGGTACTTGTGCCAGGCTGTTCTGCCTCTCCAGATATAAATATATAGTATGGTAGTTGTGTTATGCTGTTCTGCCGCTCCAGATCTAAATATATAGTATGGTGATTGTGCCAGGTTGTTCTCCCCCTCCAGATTTAAATATATAGTATGCTAGTTGTGCCAGGTTATTCTGCCCCTCCTGATTTAAATATATATGATGGTAGTTGTGCCAGGCTCTACTCCCACCTCCAGATCTAAATATATGTATGGTAGTTTTGCCAGGCACTTCTTCCACCTCCAGGTCTAAATATATAGTATGGTAGTTGTGCCAGGCTGTACTCGCACCTCCAGATCTAAATATATAGTATGGTAGTTGTGCCAAGCTGTTCTACCCCTCCAGATTTAAATATATAGTATGGTAGTTGTGCCAGGCTCTTCTGCCCCTCCAGATCTAAATATATAGTATGGTAGTGGTGCCAGACTGTTCTGCCACTCCAGATCTAAATATATTATATGGTAATTGTTCCAAGCTGTTCTACCCCTTCAGATCTAAATATATAGTATGGTAGTTGTGCCAGGCTCTTCTTCCACCTCCAGATCTAAATATATATAGTATGGTAGTTGTGCCAGGTTATTCTGCCCCTCCAGATTTAAATATATAGTATGGTAGTTGTGCGAGGCTGTACTACCACCACCAGATCTAAATGTATAGTATGGTATTTGTGCTAGGTTATTCTGCCCCTCCAGATTTAAATATATAGTATGGTAGTTGTGCCATGCTGTTCTGCCTCTCCAGATCTAAATATATAGTATAGTAGTTGTGCCAGACTGTTCTGCCCTCCAGATGTAAATATATAGTATGGATAGTTGTGCCAGGCTGTTCTGCCCCTCCAGATCTAAATATATAGTACGGTAGTTGTGCCAGGCTCTTCTGGCCCTCCAGATATAAATATATAGTATGGTAGTTGTGTCAGATTGTTCTTCCACCGTCAGATATAAATATATAGTAAGGTAGTTGTGCCAAGCTGTTCTGCCCCTCCAGATCTAAATATATAGTATGGTACTTGTGCCAGGCTGTTCTGCCTCTCCAGATCTAAATATATAGTATGGTAGTTGTGCCAGGCTCATCTTCCACCTCCAGATCTAAATATATAGTATGGAAGTTGTGCCATGCTGTTCTGCCCCTCCAGATCTAAATATATATTATAGTAGTTGTGCCAGACTGTTCTGCCCCTCTAGATCTAAATATATAGTATGTTAGTTGTGCCAAGCTGTTCTACCCCTCCAGATCTAAATGTATAGTATGGTAGTTGTGCCAGGCTGTTCTGCCCCTCCAGATCTAAATATATAGTATGGTAGTTGGTCCAGGCTGTTTTCCACCTCCAGATCTAAATATATAGTATGGTAGTTGTGCCAGGTTTTTCTTCCACCTCCAGATCTAAATATATAGTATGGTAGTTGTGCCAGGCCGATCTGCCTCTCCAGATCTAAAATTATAGTAGGGTAGTTGTGTCAGCCTCTTCTGGCCCTCCAGATCTAAACATATAGTATGGTAGTTATGCCAGATTGTTCTTCCACCGACAGATATAAATATATAGTATAGTAGTTATGCCAAGCTGTTCTACCCCTCCAGATCTAACTATATAGTATGGTACTTGTGCCAGGCTGTTCTGCCTCTCCAGATCTAAATATATAGTATGGTAGTTGTGTTATGCTGTTCTGCCGCTCCAGATATAAATATATAGTATGGTGATTGTGCCAGGTTCTTCTACCCCTCCAGATCTAAATATATAGTATGGTAGTTGTGCCAGGCTGTTCTTCCCCTCCAGATCTAAATATATGGTATGGTAGTTGTGCCAGGCTCTTCTTCCACCTCCATATCTAAATATATAGTATGGTAGTTGTGCCAAGCTATTCTTCACCTCCAGATTTAAATATATAGTATGGTAGTTGTGCCAGGCTCTTCTGCGTCTCCAGATCTAAATGTATAGTATGGTACTTGTGCCAGGCTGTTCTGCCCCTCCAGATCTAAATATATAGTAAGGTAGTTATGCCAGGCTGTTCTGCCCCTCCAATTCTAAATATATAGTATGGTAGTTGTGCCAGGCTGTTCTGCCCCTCCAGATCTAAATATATAGTATGGTAATTGTGCCAGGTTGTTCTACCCGTCCAGATCTAAATATATAGTATGGTAGTTGTGCCAGGGTCTTCTTCCACCTCCAAATATAAATATATAGCATGATAGTTGTGCCAGGTTATTCTCCCCCTCCAGATTTAAATATATATTATGGTAGTTGTCCCAGGCTGTACTCCCACCTCCAGATCTAAATATATGTATGGTAGTTTTGCCAGGCACTTCTTCCACCTCCAGATCTAAATATATAGTATAGTAGTTGTGCCAGACTGTTCTGCCCTCCAGATCTAAATATATAGTATGGTTGTTGTGCCAAGCTGTTCTACCCCTCCAGCTCTAAATTTTCAGTATGGTAGTTGTGCCAGGTTGTTCTGCCCCTCCAGATCTAAATATACAGTATGGATAGTTGTGCCAGGCTGTTCTGCCCCTCCAGATCTAAATATATAGTACGGTAGTTGTGCCAGGCTCTTCTGGCCCTCCAGATATAAATATATAGTATGGTAGTTGTGCCAGATTGTTCTTCCACCGTCAGATATAAATATATAGTATGGTAGTTGTGCCAAGCTGTTCTGCTCCTCCAGATCTAAATATATAGTATGGTACTTGTGCCAGGCTGTTCTGCCTCTCCAGATCTAAATATATAGTATGGTAGTTGTGCCAGGCTCTTCTTCCACCTCCAGATCTAAATATATAGTATGGAAGTTGTGCCATGCTGTTCTGCCCCTCCAGATCTAAATATATATTATAGTAGTTGTGCCAGACTGTTCTGCCCCTCTAGATCTAAATATATAGTATGTTAGTTGTGCCAAGCTGTTCTACCCCTCCAGATCTAAATGTATAGTATGGTAGTTGTGCCAGGCTGTTCTGCCCCTCCAGATCTAAATATATAGTATGGTAGTTGGTCCAGGCTGTTTTCCACCTCCAGATCTAAATATATAGTATGGTAGTTGTGCCAGGCCGATCTGCCTCTCCAGATCTAAAATTATAGTAGGGTAGTTGTGTCAGGCTCTTCTGGCCCTCCAGATCTAAACATATAGTATGGTAGTTATGCCAGATTGTTCTTCCACCGACAGATATAAATATATAGTATGGTAGTTATGCCAAGCTGTTCTACCCATCCAGATCTAACTATATAGTATGGTACTTGTGCCTGGCTGTTCTGCCTCTCCAGATCTAAATATATAGTATGGTAGTTGTGTTATGCTGTTCTGCCGCTCCAGATATAAATATATAGTATGGTGATTGTGCCAGGTTGTTCTACCCCTCCAGATCTAAATATATAGTATGGTAGATGTGCCAGGCTGTTCTTTCCCTCCAGATCTAAATATATGGTATGGTAGTTGTGCCAGGCTCTTCTTCCACCTCCATATCTAAATATATAGTATGGTAGTTGTGCCAGGTTATTCTGTCCTTCCAGATTTAAATATATAGTATGGTAGTTGTGCCAGGCTGTACTCCCAACTCCAGATCTAATTATATAGTATGGTATTTGTGCCAGGTTATTCTGCCCCTCCAGATTTAAATATATAGTATGGTAGTTGTGCCATGCTGTTCTGCCCCTCCAGATCTAAATATATAGTATGGTAGTTGTGCCAGGTTGTTCTGCCCCTCCACATCTAAATATATAGTATGGATAGTTGTGCCAGGCTGTTCTACCTCTCCAGATCTAAATGTATAGTATGGTAGTTGTGCCAGGTTGTTCTGCCCCACCACATCTAAATATATAGTATGGATAGTTGTGCCAGGCTATTCTGCCCCTCCAGATCTAAATATATAGTAGGGTAGTTGTGCCAGGCTCTTCTGGCCCTCCAGATCTAAATATATAGTATGGTACTTGTGCCAGATTGTTCTTCCACCGACAGATATAAATATAGAGTATGGTAGTTGTGCCAAGCTGTTCTGCCCCTCCAGATCTAAATAAATAGTATGGTACTTGTGCCAGGCTGTTCTGCCTCTCCAGATCTAAATATATAGTATAGTAGTCGTGCCAGGCTCTTCTTCCCCCTCCAGATCTAAATATATAGTATGCTATTTGTGCCAGGTTATTCTGCCCCTCCAGATTTAAATATATAGTATGGTAGTTGTGCCATGCTGTTCTGCACCTCCAGATCTAAATATATAGTATAGTAGTTGTGCCAGACTGTTCTGCCCCTCCAGATCTAAATATATAGTATGGTAGTTATGCCAAGCTGTTCTACCTCTCGAGATCTAAATATATAGTATCGTAGTTGTGCCAAGATGTTCTGCCGCTCCAGATCTAAATATATAGTATGGTACTTGTGCCAGGCTATTCTGCCCCTCCAGATCTAAATATATAGTATGGTAGTTGTGTTACGCTGTTCTGCCCCTCCAGATCTAAATATATATATTGGTAGTTGTGCCAGTCTGTACTGCCCCTCCAGATCTAAATATATATATGCTAGTTGTGTCAGGTTGTTCTGGCCCTCCAGATCTAAATATATAGTATGGTAGTTGTGCCAGGCTCTTCTGCCCCTCCAGATCTCAATATATAATATGGTAGTTGTGCCAGTTTATTCTTCCCCTCCAGACTTAAATATATAGTATGGTAGTTATCCAAAGCTCTTCCGCCCCTCCAGATCTAAATATCTAGTATGGTAGTGGTGCCAGACTGTTCTGGCCCTCCAGATCTAAATATATAGTATGGTAATTGTGCCAAGCTGTTCTAGCCCTCCAGATCAAAATATATAGTATGGTAGTTGTGCCAGGCACTTCTGCCCCTACAGATCTAAATATATAGTATGGTAGTTGTGCCAGGTTATTCTGCCCCTCCAGATCTAAATATATAGTATGGTAGTTGTGCCAGGTCGTTCTGCCTCTCCAGATCTAAATATATAGTAGGGTAGTTGTGCCAGGCTATTCTGGACCTCCAGATCTAAACATATAGTATGGTAGTTATGCCAGATTATTCTTCCACCGACAGATATAAATATATAGTATGGTAGTTGTGCCAAGCTGTTCTGCCTCTCCAGATCTAAATATATAGTATGGTACTTGTGCCAGGCTGTTCTGCCTCTCCAGATATAAATATATAGTATGGTAGTTGTGTTATGCTGTTCTGCCGCTCCAGATCTAAATATATAGTATGGTGATTGTGCCAGGTTGTTCTCCCCCTCCAGATTTAAATATATAGTATGCTAGTTGTGCCAGGTTATTCTGCCCCTCCTGATTTAAATATATATGATGGTAGTTGTGCCAGGCTCTACTCCCACCTCCAGATCTAAATATATGTATGGTAGTTTTGCCAGGCACTTCTTCCACCTCCAGGTCTAAATATATAGTATGGTAGTTGTGCCAGGCTGTACTCGCACCTCCAGATCTAAATATATAGTATGGTAGTTGTGCCAAGCTGTTCTACCCCTCCAGATTTAAATATATAGTATGGTAGTTGTGCCAGGCTCTTCTGCCCCTCCAGATCTAAATATATAGTATGGTAGTGGTGCCAGACTGTTCTGCCACTCCAGATCTAAATATATTATATGGTAATTGTTCCAAGCTGTTCTACCCCTTCAGATCTAAATATATAGTATGGTAGTTGTGCCAGGCTCTTCTTCCACCTCCAGATCTAAATATATATAGTATGGTAGTTGTGCCAGGTTATTCTGCCCCTCCAGATTTAAATATATAGTATGGTAGTTGTGCGAGGCTGTACTACCACCACCAGATCTAAATGTATAGTATGGTATTTGTGCTAGGTTATTCTGCCCCTCCAGATTTAAATATATAGTATGGTAGTTGTGCCATGCTGTTCTGCCTCTCCAGATCTAAATATATAGTATAGTAGTTGTGCCAGACTGTTCTGCCCTCCAGATGTAAATATATAGTATGGATAGTTGTGCCAGGCTGTTCTGCCCCTCCAGATCTAAATATATAGTACGGTAGTTGTGCCAGGCTCTTCTGGCCCTCCAGATATAAATATATAGTATGGTAGTTGTGTCAGATTGTTCTTCCACCGTCAGATATAAATATATAGTAAGGTAGTTGTGCCAAGCTGTTCTGCCCCTCCAGATCTAAATATATAGTATGGTACTTGTGCCAGGCTGTTCTGCCTCTCCAGATCTAAATATATAGTATGGTAGTTGTGCCAGGCTCATCTTCCACCTCCAGATCTAAATATATAGTATGGAAGTTGTGCCATGCTGTTCTGCCCCTCCAGATCTAAATATATATTATAGTAGTTGTGCCAGACTGTTCTGCCCCTCTAGATCTAAATATATAGTATGTTAGTTGTGCCAAGCTGTTCTACCCCTCCAGATCTAAATGTATAGTATGGTAGTTGTGCCAGGCTGTTCTGCCCCTCCAGATCTAAATATATAGTATGGTAGTTGGTCCAGGCTGTTTTCCACCTCCAGATCTAAATATATAGTATGGTAGTTGTGCCAGGTTTTTCTTCCACCTCCAGATCTAAATATATAGTATGGTAGTTGTGCCAGGCCGATCTGCCTCTCCAGATCTAAAATTATAGTAGGGTAGTTGTGTCAGCCTCTTCTGGCCCTCCAGATCTAAACATATAGTATGGTAGTTATGCCAGATTGTTCTTCCACCGACAGATATAAATATATAGTATAGTAGTTATGCCAAGCTGTTCTACCCCTCCAGATCTAACTATATAGTATGGTACTTGTGCCAGGCTGTTCTGCCTCTCCAGATCTAAATATATAGTATGGTAGTTGTGTTATGCTGTTCTGCCGCTCCAGATATAAATATATAGTATGGTGATTGTGCCAGGTTCTTCTACCCCTCCAGATCTAAATATATAGTATGGTAGTTGTGCCAGGCTGTTCTTCCCCTCCAGATCTAAATATATGATATGGTAGTTGTGCCAGGCTCTTCTTCCACCTCCATATCTAAATATATAGTATGGTAGTTGTGCCAAGCTATTCTTCACCTCCAGATTTAAATATATAGTATGGTAGTTGTGCCAGGCTCTTCTGCGTCTCCAGATCTAAATGTATAGTATGGTACTTGTGCCAGGCTGTTCTGCCCCTCCAGATCTAAATATATAGTAAGGTAGTTATGCCAGGCTGTTCTGCCCCTCCAATTCTAAATATATAGTATGGTAGTTGTGCCAGGCTGTTCTGCCCCTCCAGATCTAAATATATAGTATGGTAATTGTGCCAGGTTGTTCTACCCGTCCAGATCTAAATATATAGTATGGTAGTTGTGCCAGGGTCTTCTTCCACCTCCAAATATAAATATATAGCATGATAGTTGTGCCAGGTTATTCTCCCCCTCCAGATTTAAATATATATTATGGTAGTTGTCCCAGGCTGTACTCCCACCTCCAGATCTAAATATATGTATGGTAGTTTTGCCAGGCACTTCTTCCACCTCCAGATCTAAATATATAGTATAGTAGTTGTGCCAGACTGTTCTGCCCTCCAGATCTAAATATATAGTATGGTTGTTGTGCCAAGCTGTTCTACCCCTCCAGCTCTAAATTTTCAGTATGGTAGTTGTGCCAGGTTGTTCTGCCCCTCCAGATCTAAATATACAGTATGGATAGTTGTGCCAGGCTGTTCTGCCCCTCCAGATCTAAATATATAGTACGGTAGTTGTGCCAGGCTCTTCTGGCCCTCCAGATATAAATATATAGTATGGTAGTTGTGCCAGATTGTTCTTCCACCGTCAGATATAAATATATAGTATGGTAGTTGTGCCAAGCTGTTCTGCTCCTCCAGATCTAAATATATAGTATGGTACTTGTGCCAGGCTGTTCTGCCTCTCCAGATCTAAATATATAGTATGGTAGTTGTGCCAGGCTCTTCTTCCACCTCCAGATCTAAATATATAGTATGGAAGTTGTGCCATGCTGTTCTGCCCCTCCAGATCTAAATATATATTATAGTAGTTGTGCCAGACTGTTCTGCCCCTCTAGATCTAAATATATAGTATGTTAGTTGTGCCAAGCTGTTCTACCCCTCCAGATCTAAATGTATAGTATGGTAGTTGTGCCAGGCTGTTCTGCCCCTCCAGATCTAAATATATAGTATGGTAGTTGGTCCAGGCTGTTTTCCACCTCCAGATCTAAATATATAGTATGGTAGTTGTGCCAGGCCGATCTGCCTCTCCAGATCTAAAATTATAGTAGGGTAGTTGTGTCAGGCTCTTCTGGCCCTCCAGATCTAAACATATAGTATGGTAGTTATGCCAGATTGTTCTTCCACCGACAGATATAAATATATAGTATGGTAGTTATGCCAAGCTGTTCTACCCATCCAGATCTAACTATATAGTATGGTACTTGTGCCTGGCTGTTCTGCCTCTCCAGATCTAAATATATAGTATGGTAGTTGTGTTATGCTGTTCTGCCGCTCCAGATATAAATATATAGTATGGTGATTGTGCCAGGTTGTTCTACCCCTCCAGATCTAAATATATAGTATGGTAGATGTGCCAGGCTGTTCTTTCCCTCCAGATCTAAATATATGGTATGGTAGTTGTGCCAGGCTCTTCTTCCACCTCCATATCTAAATATATAGTATGGTAGTTGTGCCAGGTTATTCTGTCCTTCCAGATTTAAATATATAGTATGGTAGTTGTGCCAGGCTGTACTCCCAACTCCAGATCTAATTATATAGTATGGTATTTGTGCCAGGTTATTCTGCCCCTCCAGATTTAAATATATAGTATGGTAGTTGTGCCATGCTGTTCTGCCCCTCCAGATCTAAATATATAGTATGGTAGTTGTGCCAGGTTGTTCTGCCCCTCCACATCTAAATATATAGTATGGATAGTTGTGCCAGGCTGTTCTACCTCTCCAGATCTAAATGTATAGTATGGTAGTTGTGCCAGGTTGTTCTGCCCCACCACATCTAAATATATAGTATGGATAGTTGTGCCAGGCTATTCTGCCCCTCCAGATCTAAATATATAGTAGGGTAGTTGTGCCAGGCTCTTCTGGCCCTCCAGATCTAAATATATAGTATGGTACTTGTGCCAGATTGTTCTTCCACCGACAGATATAAATATAGAGTATGGTAGTTGTGCCAGGCTGTTCTTCCCCTCCAGATCTAAATATATGATATGGTAGTTGTGCCAGGCTCTTCTTCCACCTCCATATCTAAATATATAGTATGGTAGTTGTGCCAAGCTATTCTTCACCTCCAGATTTAAATATATAGTATGGTAGTTGTGCCAGGCTCTTCTGCGTCTCCAGATCTAAATGTATAGTATGGTACTTGTGCCAGGCTGTTCTGCCCCTCCAGATCTAAATATATAGTAAGGTAGTTATGCCAGGCTGTTCTGCCCCTCCAATTCTAAATATATAGTATGGTAGTTGTGCCAGGCTGTTCTGCCCCTCCAGATCTAAATATATAGTATGGTAATTGTGCCAGGTTGTTCTACCCGTCCAGATCTAAATATATAGTATGGTAGTTGTGCCAGGGTCTTCTTCCACCTCCAAATATAAATATATAGCATGATAGTTGTGCCAGGTTATTCTCCCCCTCCAGATTTAAATATATATTATGGTAGTTGTCCCAGGCTGTACTCCCACCTCCAGATCTAAATATATGTATGGTAGTTTTGCCAGGCACTTCTTCCACCTCCAGATCTAAATATATAGTATAGTAGTTGTGCCAGACTGTTCTGCCCTCCAGATCTAAATATATAGTATGGTTGTTGTGCCAAGCTGTTCTACCCCTCCAGCTCTAAATTTTCAGTATGGTAGTTGTGCCAGGTTGTTCTGCCCCTCCAGATCTAAATATACAGTATGGATAGTTGTGCCAGGCTGTTCTGCCCCTCCAGATCTAAATATATAGTACGGTAGTTGTGCCAGGCTCTTCTGGCCCTCCAGATATAAATATATAGTATGGTAGTTGTGCCAGATTGTTCTTCCACCGTCAGATATAAATATATAGTATGGTAGTTGTGCCAAGCTGTTCTGCTCCTCCAGATCTAAATATATAGTATGGTACTTGTGCCAGGCTGTTCTGCCTCTCCAGATCTAAATATATAGTATGGTAGTTGTGCCAGGCTCTTCTTCCACCTCCAGATCTAAATATATAGTATGGAAGTTGTGCCATGCTGTTCTGCCCCTCCAGATCTAAATATATATTATAGTAGTTGTGCCAGACTGTTCTGCCCCTCTAGATCTAAATATATAGTATGTTAGTTGTGCCAAGCTGTTCTACCCCTCCAGATCTAAATGTATAGTATGGTAGTTGTGCCAGGCTGTTCTGCCCCTCCAGATCTAAATATATAGTATGGTAGTTGGTCCAGGCTGTTTTCCACCTCCAGATCTAAATATATAGTATGGTAGTTGTGCCAGGCCGATCTGCCTCTCCAGATCTAAAATTATAGTAGGGTAGTTGTGTCAGGCTCTTCTGGCCCTCCAGATCTAAACATATAGTATGGTAGTTATGCCAGATTGTTCTTCCACCGACAGATATAAATATATAGTATGGTAGTTATGCCAAGCTGTTCTACCCATCCAGATCTAACTATATAGTATGGTACTTGTGCCTGGCTGTTCTGCCTCTCCAGATCTAAATATATAGTATGGTAGTTGTGTTATGCTGTTCTGCCGCTCCAGATATAAATATATAGTATGGTGATTGTGCCAGGTTGTTCTACCCCTCCAGATCTAAATATATAGTATGGTAGATGTGCCAGGCTGTTCTTTCCCTCCAGATCTAAATATATGGTATGGTAGTTGTGCCAGGCTCTTCTTCCACCTCCATATCTAAATATATAGTATGGTAGTTGTGCCAGGTTATTCTGTCCTTCCAGATTTAAATATATAGTATGGTAGTTGTGCCAGGCTGTACTCCCAACTCCAGATCTAATTATATAGTATGGTATTTGTGCCAGGTTATTCTGCCCCTCCAGATTTAAATATATAGTATGGTAGTTGTGCCATGCTGTTCTGCCCCTCCAGATCTAAATATATAGTATGGTAGTTGTGCCAGGTTGTTCTGCCCCTCCACATCTAAATATATAGTATGGATAGTTGTGCCAGGCTGTTCTACCTCTCCAGATCTAAATGTATAGTATGGTAGTTGTGCCAGGTTGTTCTGCCCCACCACATCTAAATATATAGTATGGATAGTTGTGCCAGGCTATTCTGCCCCTCCAGATCTAAATATATAGTAGGGTAGTTGTGCCAGGCTCTTCTGGCCCTCCAGATCTAAATATATAGTATGGTACTTGTGCCAGATTGTTCTTCCACCGACAGATATAAATATAGAGTATGGTAGTTGTGCCAAGCTGTTCTGCCCCTCCAGATCTAAATAAATAGTATGGTACTTGTGCCAGGCTGTTCTGCCTCTCCAGATCTAAATATATAGTATAGTAGTCGTGCCAGGCTCTTCTTCCCCCTCCAGATCTAAATATATAGTATGCTATTTGTGCCAGGTTATTCTGCCCCTCCAGATTTAAATATATAGTATGGTAGTTGTGCCATGCTGTTCTGCACCTCCAGTTCTAAATATATAGTATAGTAGTTGTGCCAGACTGTTCTGCCCCTCCAGATCTAAATATATAGTATGGTAGTTATGCCAAGCTGTTCTACCTCTCGAGATCTAAATATATAGTATCGTAGTTGTGCCAAGATGTTCTGCCGCTCCAGATCTAAATATATAGTATGGTACTTGTGCCAGGCTATTCAGCCCCTCCAGATCTAAATATATAGTATGGTAGTTGTGTTAGGCTGTTCTGCCCCTCCAGATCTAAATATATATATTGGTAGTTGTGCCAGGCTGTACTGCCCCTCCAGATCTAAATATATATATGCTAGTTGTGTCAGGTTGTTCTGGCCCTCCAGATCTAAATATATAGTATGGTAGTTGTGCCAGGCTCTTCTGCCCCTCCAGATCTCAATATATAATATGGTAGTTGTGCCAGTTTATTCTTCCCCTCCAGACTTAAATATATAGTATGGTAGTTATCCAAGGCTCTTCCGCCCCTCCAGATCTAAATATCTAGTATGGTAGTGGTGCCAGACTGTTCTGGCCCTCCAGATCTAAATATATAGTATGGTAATTGTGCCAAGCTGTTCTAGCCCTCCAGATCAAAATATACAGTATGGTAGTTGTGCCAGGCACTTCTGCCCCTACAGATCTAAATATATAGTATGGTAGTTGTGCCAGGTTATTCTGCCCCTCCAGATCTAAATATATAGTATGGTAGTTGTGCCAGGTCGTTCTGCCTCTCCAGATCTAAATATATAGTAGGGTAGTTGTGCCAGGCTATTCTGGACCTCCAGATCTAAACATATAGTATGGTAGTTATGCCAGATTGTTCTTCCACCGACAGATATAAATATATAGTATGGTAGTTGTGCCAAGCTGTTCTGCCTCTCCAGATCTAAATATATAGTATGGTACTTGTGCCAGGCTGTTCTGCCTCTCCAGATATAAATATATAGTATGGTAGTTGTGTTATGCTGTTCTGCCGCTCCAGATCTAAATATATAGTATGGTGATTGTGCCAGGTTGTTCTCCCCCTCCAGATTTAAATATATAGTATGCTAGTTGTGCCAGGTTATTCTGCCCCTCCTGATTTAAATATATATTATGGTAGTTGTGCCAGGCTCTACTCCCACCTCCAGATCTAAATATATGTATGGTAGTTTTGCCAGGCACTTCTTCCACCTCCAGGTCTAAATATATAGTATGGTAATTGTGCCAGGCTGTACTCGCACCTCCAGATCTAAATATAAAGTATGGTAGTTGTGCCAGGCTCTTCTTCCACCTCCAGATCTAAATATATAGTATGGTAGTTGTGCCAAGCTGTTCTACCCCTCCAGATTTACATATATAGTATGGTAGTTGTGCCAGGCTCTTCTGCCCCTCCAGATCTAAATATATAGTATGGTAGTGGTGCCAGACTGTTCTGCCACTCCAGATCTAAATATATTATATGGTAATTGTTCCAAGCTGTTCTACCCCTTCAGATCTAAATATATAGTATGGTAGTTGTGCCAGGCTCTTCTTCCACCTCCAGATCTAAATATATATAGTATGGTAGTTGTGCCAGGTTATTCTGCCCCTCCAGATTTAAATATATAGTATGGTAGTTGTGCGAGGCTGTACTACCACCACCAGATCTAAATGTATAGTATGGTATTTGTGCTAGGTTATTCTGCCCCTCCAGATTTAAATATATATTATGGTAGTTGTCCCAGGCTGTACTCCCACCTCCAGATCTAAATATATGTATGGTAGTTTTGCCAGGCACTTCTCCCACCTCCAGATCTAAATATATAGTATGGTACTTGTGCCAGGCTGTTCTGCCTCTCCAGATCTAAATATATAGTATGGTAGTTGTGCCAGGCTCTTCTTCCACCTCCAGATCTAAATATATAGTATGGAAGTTGTGCCATGCTGTTCTGCCCCTCCAGATCTAAATATATATTATAGTAGTTGTGCCAGACTGTTCTGCCCCTCTAGATCTAAATATATAGTATGTTAGTTGTGCCAAGCTGTTCTACCCCTCCAAATCTAAATGTATAGTATGGTAGTTGTGCCAGGCTGTTCTGCCCCTCCAGATCTAAATATATAGTATGGTAGTTGTGCCTGGCTGTTCTGCCTCTCCAGATCTAAATATATAGTATGGTAGTTGTGTTATGCTGTTCTGCCGCTCCAGATATAAATATATAGTATGGTGATTGTGCCAGGTTGTTCTAGCCCTCCAGATCTAAATATATAGTATGGTAGTTGTGCCAGGCTGTTCTTCCCCTCCAGATCTAAATATATGGTATGGTAGTTGTGCCAGGCTCTTCTTCCACCTCCATATCTAAATATATAGTATGGTAGTTGTGCCAGGTTATTCTGTCCTTGCAGATTTAAATATATAGTATGGTAGTTGTGCCAGGCTGTACTCCCAACTCCAGATCAAATTATATAGTATGGTATTTGTGCCAGGTTATTCTGCCCCTCCAGATTTAAATATATAGTATGGTAGTTGTGCCATGCTGTTCTCCCCCTCCAGATCTAAATATATAGTATGGTAGTTGTGCCAGGTTGTTCTGCCCCTCCACATCTAAATATATAGTATGGATAGTTGTGCCAGGCTATTCTGCCCCTCCAGATCTAAATATATTGTAGGGTAGTTGTGCCCGGCTCTTCTGGCCCTCCAGATCTAAATATATAGTATGGTAGTTGTGCCAGATTGTTCTTCCACCGACAGATATAAATATATAGTATGTTAGTTGTGCCAAGCTGTTCTGCCCCTCCAGATCTAAATAAATAGTATGGTACTTGTGCCAGGCTGTTCTGCCTCTCCAGATCTAAATATATAGTATAGTAGTCGTGCCAGGCTCTTCTTCCCCCTCCAGATCTAAATATATAGTATGCTATTTGTGCCAGGTTATTCTGCCCCTCCAGATTTAAATATATAGTATGGTAGTTGTGCCATGCTGTTCTGCACCTCCAGATCTAAATATATAGTATAGTAGTTGTGCCAGACTGTTCTGCCCCTCCAGATCTAAATATATAGTATGGTAGTTATGCCAAGCTGTTCTACCTCTCGAGATCTAAATATATAGTATCGTAGTTGTGTTAGGCTGTTCTGCCCCTCCAGATCTAAATATATATATTGGTAGTTGTGCCAGGCTGTACTGCCCCTCCAGATCTAAATATATATATGCTAGTTGTGTCAGGTTGTTCTGGCCCTCCAGATCTAAATATATAGTATGGTAGTTGTGCCAGGCTCTTCTGCCCCTCCAGATCTCAATATATAATATGGTAGTTGTGCCTGTTTATTCTTCCCCTCCAGACTTAAATATATAGTATGGTAGTTATCCAAGGCTCTTCCGCCCCTCCAGATCTAAATATCTAGTATGGTAGTGGTGCCAGACTGTTCTGGCCCTCCAGATCAAAATATATAGTATGGTAGTTGTGCCAGGTCGTTCTGCCTCTCCAGATCTAAATATATAGTAGGGTAGTTGTGCCAGGCTATTCTGGACCTCCAGATCTAAACATATAGTATGGTAGTTATGCCAGATTGTTCTTCCACCGACAGATATAAATATATAGTATGGTAGTTGTGCCAAGCTGTTCTGCCTCTCCAGATCTAAATATATAGTATGGTACTTGTGCCAAGCTGTTCTGCCTCTCCAGATATAAATATATAGTATGGTAGTTGTGTTATGCTGTTCTGCCGCTCCAGATCTAAATATATAGTATGGTGATTGTGCCAGGTTGTTCTCCCCCTCCAGATTTAAATATATAGTATGCTAGTTGTGCCAGGTTATTCTGCCCCTCCTGATTTAAATATATATTATGGTAGTTGTGCCAGGCTCTACTCCCACCTCCAGATCTAAATATATGTATGGTAGTTTTGCCAGGCACTTCTTCCACCTCCAGGTCTAAATATATAGTATGGTAGTTGTGCCAGGCTGTACTCGCACCTCCAGATCTAAATATAAAGTATGGTAATTGTGCCAGGCTCTTCTCCCACCTCCAGATCTAAATATATAGTATGGTAGTTGTGCCAAGCTGTTCTACCCCTCCAGATTTAAATATATAGTATGGTAGTTGTGCCAGGCTCTTCTGCCCCTCCAGATCTAAATGTATAGTATGGTAGTGGTGCCAGACTGTTCTGCCACTCCAGATCTAAATATATTATATGGTAATTGTTCCAAGCTGTTCTACCCCTTCAGATCTAAATATATAGTATGGTAGTTGTGCCAGGCTCTTCTTCCACCTCCAGATCTAAATATATATAGTATGGTAGTTGTGCCAGGTTATTCTGCCCCTCCAGATTTAAATATATAGTATGGTAGTTGTGCGAGGCTGTACTACCACCACCAGATCTAAATGTATAGTATGGTATTTGTGCTAGGTTATTCTGCCCCTCCAGATTTAAATATATAGTATGGTAGTTGTGCCATGCTGTTCTGCCTCTCCACATCTAAATATATAGTATAGTAGTTGTGCCAGACTGTTCTGCCCTCCAGATCTAAATATATAGTATGGTTGTTGTGCCAAGCTGTTCTACCCCTCCAGATCTAAATATATAGTATGGATAGTTGTGCCAGGCTGTTCTGCCCCTCCAGATCTAAATATATAGTACGGTAGTTGTGCCAGGCTCTTCTGGCCCTCCAGATATAAATATATAGTATGGTAGTTGTGTCAGATTGTTCTTCCACCGTCAGATATAAATATATAGTATGGTAGTTGTGCCAAGCTGTTCTGCCCCTCCAGATCTAAATATATAGTATGGTACTTGTGCCAGGCTGTTCTGCCTCTCCAGATCTAAATATATAGTATGGTAGTTGTGCCAGGCTCTTCTTCCACCTCCAGATCTAAATATATAGTATGGAAGTTGTGCCATGCTGTTCTGCCCCTCCAGATCTAAATATATATTATAGTCGTTGTGCCAGACTGTTCTGCCCCTCTAGATCTAAATATATAGTATGTTAGTTGTGCCAAGCTGTTCTACCCCTCCAGATCTAAATGTATAGTATGGTAGTTGTGCCAGGCTGTTCTGCCCCTCCAGATCTAAATATATAGTATGGTAGTTGGTCCAGGCTGTTTTCCACCTCCAGATCTAAATATATAGTATGGTAGTTGTGCCAGGTTTTTCTTCCACCTCCAGATCTAAATATATAGTATGGTAGTTGTGCCAGGCCGATCTGCCTCTCCAGATCTAAAATTATAGTAGGGTAGTTGTGTCAGCCTCTTCTGGCCCTCCAGATCTAAACATATAGTATGGTAGTTATGCCAGATTGTTCTTCCACCGACAGATATAAATATATAGTATGGTAGTTATGCCAAGCTGTTCTACCCCTCCAGATCTAACTATATAGTATGGTACTTGTGCCAGGCTGTTCTGCCTCTCCAGATCTAAATATATAATATGGTAGTTGTGTTATGCTGTTCTGCCGCTCCAGATATAAATATATAGTATGGTGATTGTGCCAGGTTGTTCTACCCCTCCAGATCTAAATATATAGTATGGTAGTTGTGCCAGGCTGTTCTTCCCCTCCAGATCTAAATATATGGTATGGTAGTTGTGCCAGGCTCTTCTGCCACCTCCATATCTAAATATATAGTATGGTAGTTGTGCCAAGCTATTCTTCACCTCCAGATTTAAATATATAGTATGGTAGTTGTGCCAGGCTCTTCTGCGTCTCCAGATCTAAATGTATAGTATGGTACTTGTGCCAGGCTGTTCTGCCCCTCCAGATCTAAATATATAGTAAGGTAGTTATGCCAGGCTGTTCTGCCCCTCCAATTCTAAATATATAGTATGGTAGTTGTGCCAGGCTGTTCTGCCCCTCCAGATCTAAATATATAGTATGGTAATTGTGCCAGGTTGTTCTACCCGTCCAGACTAAATATATAGTATGGTAGTTGTGCCAGGGTCTTCTTCCACCTCCAAATATAAATATATAGTATGATAGTTGTGCCAGGTTATTCTCCCCCTCCAGATTTAAATATATATTTTGGTAGTTGTCCCAGGCTGTACTCCCACCTCCAGATCTAAATATATGTATGGTAGTTTTGCCAGGCACTTCTCCCACCTCCAGGTCTAAATATATAGTATGATAGTTGTGCCAGGCTGTACTCCCACCTACAGATCTAAATATAAAGTATGGTAGTTGTGCCAGGCTCTTCTTCCACCTCCAGATCTAAATATATAGTATGGTAGTTGTGCAAAGCTGTTCTTTCCCTCCAGATTTAAATATATAGTATGGTAGTTGTGCCAGGCTCTTCTGCCTCTCCAGATTTAAATATATAGTATGGTAGCGGTGCCAGACTGTTCTGCCACTCCAGATCTAAATATATAATATGGTAATTGTTCCAAGCTGTTCTAACCCTCCAGATCTAAATATATAGTATGGTAGTTGTGCCAGGCTCTTCTGCCCCTACAGATCTAAATATATAGCATGGTAGTTGTGCTAAGCTGTTCTGCCCCTCCAGATCTAAATATATAGTATAGTAGTTGTGCCAGGCAGTTCTTCCCCTCCAGATCTAAATATATAGTATGATAGTTGTGCCAGGTCCTTCTTCCACCTCCAGATCTAAATATATAGTATGGTAGTTGTGCTAGGTTATTCTTCCCCTCCAGATTTAAATATATAGTATGGTAGTTGTGCCAGGCTGTACTCCCACTACTAGATCTAAATATATAGTATGGTATTTGTGCCAGGTTATTCTGCCCCTCCAGATTTAAATATATAGTATGGTAGTTGTGCCATGCTGTTCTCCCCCTCCAGATCTAGATATATAGTATAGTGGTTGTGCCAGACTGTTCAGCCCCTCCAGATCTAGATATATAGTATGGTAGTTGTGCCAGGTTGTTCTGCCCCTCCACATCTAAATATATAGTATTGATAGTTGTGCCAGGCTGTTCTACCTCTCCAGATCTAAATGTATAGTATGGTAGTTGTGCCAGGTTGTTCTGCCCCTCCACATCTAAATATATAGTATGGATAGTTGTGCCAGGCTGTTCTGCCCCTCCAGATCTAAATATATAGTAGGGTAGTTGTGCCAGGCTCTTCTGGCCCTCCAGATCTAAATATATAGTATGGTAGTTGTGCCAGATTGTTCTTCCACCGACAGATATAAATATATAGTATGGTAGTTGTGCCAAGCTGTTCTGCCCCTCCAGATCTAAATAAATAGTATGGTACTTGTGCCAGGCTGTTCTGCCTCTCCAGATCTAAATATATAGTATGGTAGTCGTGCCAGGCTCTTCTTCCACCTCCAGATCTAAATATATAGTATGGTAGTTGTGCTAGGTTATTCTGCCCCTCCAGATTTAAATATATAGTATGGTAGTTGTGCCAAGCTGTTCTGCCCCTCCAGATCTAAATAAATAGTATGGTACTTGTGCCAGGCTGTTCTGCCGCTCCAGATCTAAATATATAGTATGGTGATTGTGCCAGGTTGTTCTACCCCTCCAGATTTTAATATATAGTATGCTAGTTGTGCCAGGTTATTCTGCCCCTCCTGATTTAAATATATATTATGGTAGTTGTGCCAGGCTCTACTCCCACCTCCAGATCTAAATATATGTATGTTAGTTTTGCCAGGCACTTCTTCCACATCCAGGTCTAAATATATAGTATGGTAGTTGTGCCAGGCTGTACTCGCACCTCCAGATCTAAATATAAAGTATGGTAGTTGTGCCAGGCTCTTCTTCCACCTCCAGATCTAAATATATAGTATGGTAGTTGTGCCAAGCTGTTCTACCCCTCCAGATTTAAATATATAGTATGGTAGTTGTGCCAGGCTCTTCTGCCCCTCCAGATCTAAATATATAGTATGATAGTGGTGCCAGACTGTTCTGCCACTCCAGATCTAAATATATAATATGGTAATTGTTCCAAGCTGTTCTACCCCTTCAGATCTAAATATATAGTATGGTAGTTGTGCCAGGCTCTTCTTCCACCTCCAGATCTAAATATATATAGTATGGTAGTTGTGCCAGGTTATTCTGCCCCTCCAGATTTAAATATATAGTATGGTAGTTGTGCGAGGCTGTACTACCACCACCAGATCTAAATATATAGTATGGTATTTGTGCTAGGTTATTCTGCCCCTCCAGATTTGAATATATAGTATGGTAGTTGTGCCATGCTGTTCTGCCTCTCCAGATCTAAATATATAGTATAGTAGTTGTGCCAGACTGTTCTGCCCTCCAGATCTAAATATATAGTATGGTTGTTGTGCCAAGCTGTTCTACCCCTCCAGCTCTAAATGTATAGTATGGTAGTTGTGCCAGGTTGTTCTGCCCCTCCAGATCTAAATATATAGTATGGATAGTTGTGCCAGGCTGTTCTGCCCCTCCAGATCTAAATATATAGTAGGGTAGTTGTGCCAGGCTCTTCTGGCCTTCCAGATCTAAATATATAGTATGGTAGTTGTGCCAGATTGTTCTTCCACCGACAGATATAAATATATAGTATGGTAGTTGTGCCAAGCTGTTCTGCCCCTCCAGATATAAATATATAGTATGGTACTTGTTCCAGGCTGTTCTGCCCCTCCAGATCTAAATATATAGTAAGGTAGTTATGCCAGGCTGTTCTGCCCCTCCAATTCTAAATATATAGTATGGTAGTTGTTCCAGGTTGTTCTTTTACCTCCAGATCTAAATATATAGTATGGTAGTTGTGCCAGGCTCTTCTGCGCCTCCAGATCTAAATATATAGTATGGTAGTTGTGTTAGGCTGTTCTGCCCCTCCAGATCCAAAATTATAGTATGGTAATTGTGCCAGTTTGTTCTACCCGTCCAGATCTAAATATATAGTATGGTAGTTGTGCCAGGGTCTTCTTCCACCTCCAGATATAAATATATAGTATGCTAGTTGTGCCAGGTTATTCTCCCCCTCAAGATTTAAATATATATTATGGTAGTTGTCCCAGGCTGTACTCCCACCTCCAGATCTAAATATATGTATGGTAGTTTTGCCAGGCATTTCTCCCACCTCCAGGTCTAAATATATAGTATGGTAGTTGTGCCAGGCTGTACTCCCACCTCCAGATCTAAATATAAAGTATGGTAGTTGTGCCAGGCTCTTCTTCCACCTCCAGATCTAAATATATAGTATGGTAGTTGTGCCAAGCTGTTCTGCCCCTCCAGATTTAAATATATAGTATGGTATTTGTGCCAGGCTCTTCTCCCTCTCCAGATTTAAATATATAGTATGGTAGTGGTGCCAGACTTTTCTGCCACTCCAGATCTAAATATATAATATGGTAATTGTTCCAAGCTGTTCTACCCCTCCAGATCTAAATATATAGTATAGTAGTTGTGCCAGGCAGTTCTTCCCCTCCATATCTAAATATATAGTATGGTAGTTTTGCCAGGTCCTTCTTTCACCTCCAGATCTAAATATATATTATGGTAGTTGTGCTAGGTTATTCTGCCCCTCCAGATTTAAATATATAGCATAGTAGTTGTGCCAGGTTGTACTCCCACCACCAGATCTAAATATATAGTATGGTATTTGTGCCAGGTTATTCTGCCCCTTCAGATTTAAATATATAGTATGGTAGTTGTGCCATGCTGTTCTCCCCCTCCAGATCTAGATGTATAGTATAGTAGTTGTGCCAGACTGTTCAGCCTCTCCAGATCTAAATATATAGTATGGTAGTTGTGCCAAGCTGTTCTACCTCTCCAGATCTAAATGTATAGTATGGTAGTTGTGCCAGGTTGTTCTGCCCCTCCAGATCTAAATATATAGTATGGATAGTTGTGCCAGGCTGTTCTGCCCCTCCAGATCTAAATATATAGTAGGGTAGTTGTGCCAGGCTCTGCTGGCCCTCCAGATCTAAATATATAGTATGGTAGTTGTGCCAGATTGTTCTTCCACCGACAGATCTAAATGTATAGTATGGTAGTCGAGCCAGGGTCTTCTTCCACCTCCAGATCTAAATATATAGTATGCTATTTGTGCCAGGTTATTCTACCCCTCCAGATTTAAATATATAGTATGGTAGTTGTGCCATGCTGTTCTGCACCTCCAGATCTAAATATATAGTATAGTAGTTGTGCCAAGTTGTTCTGCCGCTCCAGATCTAAATATATAGTATGGTACTTGTGCCAGGCTATTCTGTCCCTCCAGATCTAAATATATAGTATGGTAGTTGTGTTAGGCTGTTCTGCCCCTCCAGATCTAAATATATATTCTGGTAGTTGTGCCAGGCTGTATTGCCCCTCCAGATCTAAATATATATATGCTAGTTGTGTCAGGTTGTTCTGGCCCTCCAGATCTAAATATATAGTATGGTAGTTGTGCCAGCCTCTTCTGCCCCTCCAGATCTAAATATATAGTATGGTAGTTGTGCCAGGTTATTCTTCCCCTCCAGACTTAAATATATAGTATGGTAGTTATCCAAGGCTCTTCTGTCCCTCCAGATCTAAATATCTAGTATGGTAGTGGTGCCAGACTGTTCTGCCCCTCCAGATCTAAATATATATTATGGTAATTGTGCCAAGCTGTTCTAGCCCTCCAGATCAAAATATATAGTATGGTAGTTGTGCCAGGCACTTCTGCCCCTACAGATCTAAATATATAGTATGGTAGTTGTGCCAGGTTATTCTGCCCCTCCAGATCTAAATATATTGTATGGTAGTTGTGCCAGGTCGTTCTGCCTCTCCAGATCTAAATATATAGTAGGGTAGTTGTGCCAGGCTATTCTGGCCCTCCAGATCTAAACATATAGTATGGTAGTTATGCCAGATTGTTCTTCCACTGACAGATATAAATATATAGTATGGTAGTTGTGCAAAGCTGTTCTGCCTCTCCAGATCTAAATATATAGTATGGTACTTGTGCCAGGCTGTTCTGCCTCTCCAGATATAAATATATAGTATGGTAGTTGTGTTATGCTGTTCTGCCGCTCCAGATCTAAATATATAGTATGGTGATTGTGCCAGGTTGTTCTACCCCTCCAGATTTAAATATATAGTATGCTAGTTGTGCCAGGTTATTCTGCCCCTCCTGATTTAAATATATATTATGGTAGTTGTGCCAGGCTCTACTCCCACCTCCAGATCTAAATATATAGCATGGTAGTTGTGCCAGGTTATTCTGGCCCTCCAGATTTCAATATATTGTATGGTAGTTGTGCCAGGCTGTACTGCCACCACCAGATCTAAATATATAGTATGGTATTTGTGCCAGGTTATTCTGCCCCTCCAGATTTAAATATATAGTATGGTAGTTGTGCCATGCTGTTCTGCCCTCCAGATCTATATATATAGTATGGTTGTTGTGCCAAGCTGTTCTACCCCTCCAGCTCTAAATATATAGTAGGGTAGTTGTACCAGGCTCTTCTGGCCCTCCAGATCTAAATATATAGTATGGTAGTTGTGCCAGATTGTTCTTCCAACGACAGATATAAATATATAGTATGGTAGTTGTGCCAAGCTGTTCTGCCCCTCCAGATCTAAATATATAGTATGGTACTTGTGCCAGGCTGTTCTGCCTCTCCATATCTAAATATATAGTATGGTAGTTGTGCCAGGCTCTTCTTCCACCTCCAGATCTAAATATATAGTATGGAAGTTGTGCCATGCTGTTCTGCCCCTCCAGATCTAAATATATATTATAGTAGTTGTGCCAGACTGTTCTGCCCCTCTAGATCTAAATATATAGTATGTTAGTTGTGCCAAGCTATTCTACCCCTCCAGATCTAAATGTATAGTATGGTAGTTGTGCCAGGCTGTTCTGCCCCTCCAGATCTAAATATATAGTATGGTAGTTGGGCCAGGCTGTTTTCCACCTCCAGATCTAAATATATAGTATGGTAGTTGTGCCATGTTTTTCTTCCACCTCCAGATCTAAATATATAGTATTGTAGTTGTGCCAAGATGTTCTGCCGCTCCAGATCTAAATATATAGTATGGTACTTTGCCAGGCTGTTCTGCCCTCCAGATCTAAATATATAGTATGGTAGTTGTGCCAGGCTGTACTGCCCCTCCAGATCTAAATATATATATGCTAGTTGTGTCAGGTTGTTCTGGCCCTCCAGATCTAAATATATAGTATGGTAGTTGTGCCAGGCTCTTCTTCTCCTCCAGATCTAAATATATAATATGCTAGTTGTGCCAGGTTATTCTTTCCCTCCAGATTTAATTATATAGTATGGTAGTTATCCAAGGCTCTTCTGCCCCTCCAGATCTAAATATATAGTATGGTAATTGTGCCAAGCTGTTCTACCTTTCCAGATCTAAATATATAATATGGTAGTTGTGCCAGGCACTTCTGCCCCTACAGATCTAAATATATAGTATAGTAGTTGTGTTATGCTGTTCTGCCCCTCCAGTTCTAAATATATAGTATGGTAATTGTGCCAGGTTGTTCTACCCCTCCAGATCTAAATATATAGTATGGTAGTTATGCCAGGCTGTTATTTCCCTCCAGATCTAAGTATATAGTATGGTAGTGGTGCCAGACTGTTCTACCCCTCGAGATCTAAATGTATAGTATGGTAGTTGTGCCAGGTTGTTCTGACCCTCCAGATATAAATATATAGTATGGTAGTTGTGCCAAGCTGTTCTGCACCTCCAGATCTAAATATATAGTATGGTACTTGTGCCAGGCTGTTCTACTCCTCTAGATTTAAATATATAGTATGGTAGTTGTGTTATGCTGTTCTGCCCCTCCAGTTCTAAATATATAGTATGGTAATTGTGCCAGGTTGTTCTACCCCTCCAGATCTAAATATATAGTATGGTAGTTGTGCCAGGCTGTTATTCCCCTCCAGATCTAAGTATATAGTATGGTAGTTGTGCAAAGCTGTTCTACCCCTCCAGATTTAAATATATAGTATGGTACTTGTGCCAGGCTGTTCTGCCCCTTCAGATCTAAATATATAGTATGGTAGGTTTGTTAGGCTGTTCTGCCCCTCCAGATCCAAATATATAGTATGGTACTTGTGCCAGGCTGTTCTGCCCCTTCAGATCTAAATATATAGTATGGTAGTTTTGTTAGGCTGTTCTGCCCCTCCAGATCCAAATATATAGTATGGTAATTGTGCCAGGTTGTTCTACCCCTCCAGATCTAAATATATAGTATGGTAGTTGTGCCAGGCACTTCTTCCACCTCCAGATCTAAATATATAGTTTGCTAGTTGTGCCAGGTTATTCTGCCCCTCCAGATTTAAATATATAGTATGGTAGTTGTGCCAGGCTGTACTCCCACCTCCAGATCTAAATATATAGTATCGTAGTTGTGCCAGGCTGTACTCCCACCTCCAGATCTAAATATAAAATATGGTAGTTGTGCCAGGCTCTTCTTCCACCTCCAAATGTAAATATATAATATGGTAGTTGTGCCAAGCTGTTCTGAACCTCCAGATTTAAATATATAGTATGGTAGTTGTGCCAGGATCTTTTGCCCCTCCAGATTTATATATATAGTATGGTAGTGGTGCCAGAGTGTTCTGCCCCTCCAGATCTAAATATATAATATGGTAATTATACCAAGCTGTTCTACAGCTCCAGATCAAAATATATAGTATGGTAGTTGAGCAAGACTATTCTGCCCCTACAGATCTAAATATATAGTATGGCAGTTGTGCCATGCTGTTCTGCCCCTCCAGATCTAAATATATAGTACAGTATTTGTGTCAGACAGTTCTTCCCCTGCAAATCTAAATATATAGTATGGTAGTTGTGCCAAGCTGTTCCACCCCTCCAGATCTAAATATATAGTATGGTAGTTATGCCAGGCTGTTCTGCCCCTACAATTCTAAATATATAGTATGGTAGTTGTGCCAGGCTGTTCTGCCCCTCCAGATCTAAATATATAGTATGGTAGTTGTGCCAGGTTTTTCTTCCACCTCCAGATCTAAATATATAGTATGGTAGTTGTGCCAGGTTCTTCTGCTCCTCCAGATCTAAATATATAGTATGGTAGTTGTGCCAGGTTATTCTGCCCCTCCAGATTTAAATATATAGTATGGTAGTTATCCAAGTCTCTTCTGCCCCTCCAGAACTAAATATATACTATGGTAGTTATCCAAGGCTCTTCTGCCCCTCCAGATCTAAATATATAGTATGGTAGTTGTGCCAGGCTGTTCTGCCCCTCCAGATCTAAATATATAGTAGGGTAGTTGTGCCAGGCTGTTCTGCCCCTCCAGATCTACATATATAGTATGGTAGTTTTGCCAGGTTGTTCTTCCACCGACAGATATAAATACATAGTATGGTAGTTGTGCCAAGCTGTTCTGCACCTCCAGATCTAAATATATAGTATGGTACTTGTGCCAGGCTAATCTGCCCCTCCAGATCTAAATATATAGTATGGCAGTTGTGTTATGCTGTTCTGCCCCTCCAGATCTAAATATATAGTTTGGTAATTGTGCCAGGTTGTTCTACCCGTCCAGATCTAAATATATAGTATGGTATTTGTGCCATGCTGTTCTGCCTCTCCAGATCTAAATATATAGTATTGTAGTTGTGCCATGCTGTTCTGCCCCTCCAGATCTAAATATATAGTATAGTAGTTGTGCCAGACTGTTCTGCCCCTCCAGATCTAAATATATAGTATGGTAGTTATGCCAGATTGTTCTTCCACCTCCAGATCTAAATATATAGTATGGTAGTAGTGCCAGGCTTTTCTGCCCCTCCAGATCTAAATATATAGTAGGGTAGTTGTGACAGGCTCTTCTTCCACGTCTAAATCTAAATATATAGTATGGTAGCTGTGCCAGGTTGTTCTGCCCCTCCAGATCTAAATATATAGTATGCTAGTTGTGCCAGGCTGATCTGCCCCTCCAGATGTAGATATATATTATGGTATCTGTGCCAGGCTCTTCTGCCCCTACAGATATAAATATATAGTATGGTAGTTGTGCCAAGCTGTTCTGCCCCTCCAGATCTAAATAAATAGTATGGTACTTGTGCCAGGCTGTTCTGCCTCTCCAGATCTAAATATTTAGTATGGTAGTCGTGCCAGGCTCTTCTTCCACCTCCAGATCTAAATATATAGTATGGTAGTTGTGCTAGGTTATTCTGCCCCTCCAGATTTAAATATATAGTATGGTAGTTGTGCCAAGCTGTTCTGCCCCTCCAGATCTAAATAAATAGTATGGTACTTGTGCCAGGCTGTTCTGCCGCTCCAGATCTAAATATATAGTATGGTGATTGTGCCAGGTTGTTCTACCCCTCCAGATTTTAATATATAGTATGCTAGTTGTGCCAGGTTATTCTGCCCCTCCTGATTTAAATATATATTATGGTAGTTGTGCCAGGCTCTACTCCCACCTCCAGATCTAAATATATGTATGTTAGTTTTGCCAGGCACTTCTTCCACATCCAGGTCCAAATGTATAGTATGGTAGTTGTGCCAGGCTGTACTCGCACCTCCAGATCTAAATATAAAGTATGGTAGTTGTGCCAGGCTCTTCTTCCACCTCCAGATCTAAATATATAGTATGGTAGTTGTGCCAAGCTGTTCTACCCCTCCAGATTTAAATATATAGTATGGTAGTTGTGCCAGGCTCTTCTGCCCCTCCAGATCTAAATATATAGTATGATAGTGGTGCCAGACTGTTCTGCCACTCCAGATCTAAATATATAATATGGTAATTGTTCCAAGCTGTTCTACCCCTTCAGATCTAAATATATAGTATGGTAGTTGTGCCAGGCTCTTCTTCCACCTCCAGATCTAAATATATATAGTATGGTAGTTGTGCCAGGTTATTCTGCCCCTCCAGATTTAAATATATAGTATGGTAGTTGTGCGAGGCTGTACTACCACCACCAAATCTAAATATATAGTATGGTATTTGTGCTAGGTTATTCTGCCCCTCCAGATTTGAATATATAGTATGGTAGTTGTGCCATGCTGTTCTGCCTCTCCAGATCTAAATATATAGTATAGTAGTTGTGCCAGACTGTTCTGCCCTCCAGATCTAAATATATAGTATGGTAGTTGTGCCAAGCTGTTCTACCCCTCCAGCTCTAAATGTATAGTATGGTAGTTGTGCCAGGTTGTTCTGCCCCTCCAGATCTAAATATATAGTATGGATAGTTGTGCCAGGCTGTTCTGCCTCTCCAGATCTAAATATATAGTATGGTAGTTGTGTTATGCTGTTCTGCCCCTCCAGATCTAAATATATAGAATGTTAGTTGTGCCAAGCTGTTCTGCCCCTGCAGATCTAAATATTTAGTATGGCAGTTATGCCAATCTGTTCTACCCCTCCAGATCTAAATGTATAGTATTGTAGTTGTGCCAGGTTGTTCTGCCTCTCCAGATCTAAATATATAGTATGGTACTTGTGCCAGGCTATTCTGCCCCTCCAGATCTAATTATATAGTATGGTAGTTATGCCAGGCTGTTCTGGCCCTTCCAGATCTAAATGTATAGTATGGTAGTTGTGCCAAGTTGTTCTGCCTCTCCAGATCTAAATATATAGTATGCAAGTTGTGCCAGGCTGTTCTGCCACTCCAGATCTAAATATATAATATGGTAGTTATGCCAGTCTGTTCTGCCCCTCCAGATCTAAATGTATAGTATGGTAGTTGTGCCAGGCTGTCCTGCCACTCCAGATCTAAATATACAATATGGTATTTGTGCCAGGTTGTTCTTCCACCTCCAGATCTAAATATATAGTATGGTAGTTGTGCCAGGTTGTTCTTCCACCGCCAGATATAAATATATAGTATGGTAGTTGTGCCAAGCCGTTCTGCCCCTCCAGATCTAAAAATATAGTATGGTAATTGTGCCAGGTTGTTCTAACCCTCCAGATATAAATATATATTATGGTAGTTGTGCCAGGCTGTTCTTCCCCTCCAGATCTAAATATATAGTATGGTAGATGTGCCAGGCTTTTCTTCCACCTCCAGATCTAAATATATTGTATGGTAGTTGTGCCAGACTGTTCTGCTCCTCCAGATTTAAATATATAGTATGGTAGTTGTGCCAGGCTGTACTTCCACATCCAGATCTCAATATATAGTATGGTATTTGTGCCAGGTTATTCTGCCCCTCCAGATTTAAATATATATTATGGTAGTTGTGCCATGCTGTTCTGCCCCTCCAGATCTAAATATATAGTATAGTAGTTGTGCCAGACTGTTCTGCCCCTCCAGATCTAAATATATAGTATGGTAGTTATGCCAAGCTGTTCTACCCCTCCAGATCTAAATGTATAGTATGGTAGTTGTGCTAGGTTGTTCTGCCGCACCAGATCTAAATATATAGTATGGTAGTTGTGCCAAGCTGTTCTGCCCCTCCAGATCTAAATATATAGTATGGTAGTTATGCCAGGCTGTTCTGCCACTTTCAGATCTAAATATATAGTATGGTAGTTGTGCCAGGCTGTTCTGCCTCTCCAGATCTAAATATATAGTATGGTAGTTGTGTTATGCTGTTCTGCCCCTCCAGATCTAAATATATAGAATGGTAGTTGTGCCAGGTTGTTCTTCCCCTCCAGATCTAAATATACAGTATGGTAGTTGTGCCAACTGATCTGCCACTCCAGATCTAAATATATAGTATGGTACTTGTGCCAGGCTGTTCTGCCCCTCCAGATCTAAATATATAGTATAGTAGTTGTGTTATGCTGTTCTGCCCCTCCACATCAAAATATATAGTAGGGTAGTTGTGCCAGGTTGTTCTTCCACCGCCAGATATAAATATATAGTATGGTAGTTGTGCCAGGCTCTTCTTCCACATCCAAATCTAAATATATAGTATGGTAGTTGTGCCAGGCTGTACTCCCACCTCCAGATCTAAATATAAAGTATGGCAGTTGTGCCAGGCTGTACTCCCACCTCTAGATCTAAATATATAGTATGGTTGTTGTGCTAAGCTGTTCTGCCCCTCCAGATCTAAATATAATGTATGGTAGTTGTGCCAGACTCTTCTTCCACCTCCAGATCTAAATATATAGTATGGTAGTTGTGCCAAGCTGTTCTACCCCTCCAGATTTAAATATATAGTATGGTAGTTGTGCCAGGCTGTACTCCCACCTCCAGATCTCAATATATAGTATGGTATTTGTGCCAGGTTATTCTGCCCCTCCCGATTTAAATATATATTATGGTAGTTGTGCCATGCTGTTCTGCCCCTCCAGATCTAAATATATAGTATGGTAGTTATGCCAGGATGTTCTGCCCCTTTCAGATCTAAATATATAGTATGGTAGTTGTGCCAGGTTGTTCTTCCCCTCCAGATCTAAATATACAGTATGGTAGATGTGCCAACTGTTCTGCCACTCCAGATCTAAATATATATTATGGTAGTTGTGCCATGCTGTTCTGCCCCTCCAGATCTAAATATATAGTATGGTAGTTGTGTTATGCTGTTCTGCCCCTCCAGATCTAAATATATTGTAGGGTAGTTGTGCCAGGTTGTTCTTCCACCGTCAGATATAAATATATAGTATGGTAGTTGTGCCAGGCTCTTCTTCCACCTCCAAATCTAAATATATAGTATGGTAGTTGTGCCAGGCTGTACTACCACCTCCAGATCTAAATATAAAGTATGGCAGTTGTGCCAGGCTGTACTCCCACCTCTAGATCTAAATATATAGTATGGTTGTTGTGCCAAGCTGTTCTGCCCCTCCAGATTTAAATATATAGTATGGTAGTTGTGCCATGCTGTTCTGCCCCTCCAGATCTAAATATATAGTATAGTAGTTGTGCCAGACTGTTCTGCCCCTCCAGATCTAAATATATAGTATGGTAGTTATGCCAAGCTGTTCTACCCTTCCAGATCTAAATGCATCGTATGGTAGTTGTTCCAGCTTGTTCTGCCCCTCCAGATATCAATATATAGTATGGTAGTTGTGCCAAGCTGTTCTGCCCCTCCAGATATAAATATTTAGTATGGTAGTTATACCAGGCTGTTCTCCCCCTCTAGATCTAAATATATAGTATAGTAGTTGTGCCAGACTCTTCTGCCCCTCCAGATCTAAATATATAGTATGGTAGTTATGCCAAGCTGTTCTACCCCTCCAGATCTAAATGTATAGTATGGTAGTTGTGTCAAGTTGTTCGGCACCTCCAGATCTAAATATATAGTATGGTAGTTGTGTCAAGCTGTTCTGCTCCTCCAGATCTAAATATATAGTATGGTAGTTATGCCAGGCTCTTCTGCCCCTTTCAGATCTAAATATATAGTATGGTACTTGTGCCAGGCTGTTCTGCCCCTCCAGATCTAAATATATAGTATGGTAGTTATGCCAGGCTGTTCTGCCCCTTTCAGATCTAAATATATAATATGGTAGTTGTGCCAAGCTGTTCTACCCTTCCAGATCTAAATGTATAGTATGGTAGTTGTGCCAGGCTGTTCTGCCCCTCCAGATCTAAATATATAGAATGGTAGTTATACCAGACTGTTCTGCCCCTCCAGATATAAATATATAGAATGGTAGTTGTGCCAGGTTGTTCTTCCACCTCCAGATCTAAATATATAGTATGGTAGTTGTGCCAGGTTGTTCTTCCACCGCCAGATATAAATATATAGTATGGTAGTTGTGCCAAGCTGTTCTGCCCCTCCAGATCTAAATATATAGTATGTTAGTTGTGCCAGGCTCTTCTTCCACAACCAGATCTAAATATATAGTATGGTAGTTGTGCCAGACTGTTCTGCCCCTCCAGATTTAAATATATAGTATGGTAGTTGTGCCAGGCTGTACTCCCACCTCCAGATCTAAATATATAGTATGGTATTTGTGCCAGGTTATTCTGCCCATCCAGATTTAAATATATAGTATGGTAGTTGTGCCATGCTGTTCTGTCCCTCCAGATCTAAATATATAGATAGTAGTTGTGCCAGTGTGTTCTGCCCCTCCAGATCTAAATATATAGTATGGTAGTTATGCCAAACTGTTCTAACCCTCCAGATCTAAATGTATAGTATGGTAGTTATGACAGGATGTTCTGCCCCTTTCAGATCTAAATATATAGTATGGTACTTGTGCCAGGCTGTTCTGTCCCTCCAGATCTAAATATATAGTATGGTAGTTGTGTTATGCTGTTCTGCCCCTCCAGATCTAAATATATAGTATGGTAGTTGTGCCAGGTTGTTCCTCCTCTCCAGATCTAAATATATAGTATGGTAGTTGTGCCAAGCTGTTCTGCCCCTCCAGATCTAAATATATAGTATGGTACTTGTGCCAGGCTGTTCTGCCCCTCCAGATCTAAATATATAGTATAGTAGTTGTGCCAGACTGTTCTGCCCCTCCAGATCTAAATATATAGTATGGTAGTTATGACAAGCTGTTCTACCCCTCCAGATCTAAATGTATAGTATGGTAGTTGTGCCAGGTTGTTCTGCCCCTCCAGATCTAAATATATAGTATGGTAGTTGTGCCAGGCTCTTCTTCCACTTCCAGATCTAAATATATAGTATGGTAGTTGTGCCTGGCTGTACTCCCACCTCCAGATCTAAATATATAGTATGGTAGATATGCCAAGCTGTTCTGCCCGTCCAGATTTAAATATAAATGATGGTAGTTGTGCCAGGCTCTTCTACCCCTCCAGATCTAAATATATAGTATGGTAGTGGTTCCTGACTGTTCTGTCCCTCCAGATCTAAATATATAGTATGGTAGTTGTGCCAGGCTCTTTTGCCCCTGCAGATCTAAATATATAGTATGGTAGTTGTGCCATGCTGATCTGCCCCTCCAGATTTAAATATATAGTATAGTAGTTGTGCTAGACTGTTCTGCCCCTCCAGATCTAAATATATAGTATGGTAGTTATGCCAAGCTGTTCTACCCCTCCAGATCTAAATGTATAATATGGTAGTTGTTCCAGGTTGGTCTGCCCCTCCAGATCTAAATGTATAGTATGGTAGTTGTGCCAAGCTGTTCTGCCTCTCCAGATCTAAATATATTGTATGGTAGTTATGCCAGGTTGTTCTGCCCCTCCAGATCTAAATATATAGTATGGTATTTATGCCAGGCTGTTCTGCCTCTTTCAGATCTAAATATATAGTATGGTACTTGTGCCAGGATGTTCCGCAACTCCAGATCTAAATATATAGTATGGTAGTTGTATTATGCTGTTCTGCCCCTCCAGATCTAAATATATAGCATGGTTGTTGTGCCAGGCTGTACTCCCACCACCGGATCTAAATATATAGTATGGTTGTTGTGCCAGGCTCTTCTTCCACCTCCAGATCTAAATATATAGCATGATAGTTGTGCCAGGCTCTTCTTCTACCTCCAGATCTAAATATATAGTATGGTAGTTGTGCCAGGCTGTACTCCCACCTCCAGATCTAAATATATAGTATGGTAGTTGTGCCAGGCTCTTCTTCTACCTCCAGATCTAAATATATAGTATGGTAGTTGTGCCAGACTGTACTCCCACCTCCAGATCTAAATATATAGTATGGTAGTTGTGCCAGGATGTACACCTGCCTCCAGATCTAAATATATAGTATGGTAGATGTGCCAAGCTGTTCTGCCCTTCCAGATCTAAATATATAGTATGGTAATTGTGCCAGGTTGTTCTACCCCTCCAGATATAAATATATATTATGGTAGTTGTGCCAGGCTGTTCTTCCCCTCCAGATCTAAATATATAGTATGATAGTTGTGCCAGCCTCTTCTTCCACCTCCAGATCTAAATATATATTATGGTAGTTGTGCCAGGCTGTACTCCCACCTCCAGATCTCAATATATAGTATGGTATTTGTGCCAGGTTATTCTGCCCCTCCAGATTTAAATATATAGTATGGTAGCTGTGCCATGCTGTTCTGCCCCTCCAGATCTAAATATATAGTATAGTAGTTGTGCCAGACTGTTCTGCCCCTCCAGATCTAAATATATATTATGGTAGTTATGCCAAGCTGTTCTACCCCTCCAGATCTAAATGTATAGTATGGTAGTTGTGCCAGGTTGGTCTGCCGCTCCAGATCTAAATATATAATATGGTAGTTGTGCCAAGCTGTTCTGCCCCTCCAGATTTAAATATATAGTATGGTAGTTATGCCAGGCTGTTCTGTCCCTTTCAGATCTAAATATATAGTATGGTACTTGTGCCAGACTGTTCTGCCCCTCCAGATCTAAATATATAGTATGGTAGTTGTGTTATGCTGTTCTGCCCCTCCAGATCTAAATATATAGTATGGTAATTGTGACAGGTTATTCTGCCCCTCCAGATTTAAATATATAGTATGGTAGATGTGCCATGCTGTTCTGCCCCTCCAGATCTAAATATATAGTATGGTAGTTGTGCCAAGCTGTTCTGCGCCTCCAGATCTAAATATATAGTATGGTAGTTGTGTTATGCTGTTCTGCCACTCCAGATCTAAATATATAGTATGGTAGTTGTGCCAGGCTGTTCTTCCCCTCCAGATCTGAATATATAGTATGGTAGTTGTGCCTGGCTGTACTCCCACCTCCAGATCAAAATATATAGTATGGTAGTTGTGCCAAGCTGTTCTGCCCCTCCAGATTTAAATATATAGTATGGTAGTTGTGCCAGGCTCTTCTCCCACTTCCAGATCTAAATATATAGTATGGTAGTGGTGCCTGACTGTTCTGCCCCTCCAGATCTAAATATATAGTATAGTAGTTGTGCCAGACTGTTCTGCCTTTGCAGATGTAAATATATAGTTTTGTACTTATGCCAAGCTGTTCTACCTCTCCAGATCTAAATGTATAATATGGTAGTTGTGACAGGTTGTTCTGCCCCTCCAGATCTAAATATATAGTATGGTAGTTGTGCCAAGCTGTTCTGCCCCTCCAGATCTAAATATATAGTATGGTATTTATGCCAGGCAGTTCTGCCCCTTTCAGATCAAAATATATAGTATAGTACTTGTGCCAGGATGTTCTGCCCCTCCAGATTTAAATATATAGTATAGTAGTTGTGTTATGCTGTTCTGCCCCTCCAGATCTAAATATATAGTATGGTAGTTGTGCCAGGCTGTACTCCCACCTCCAGATCAAAATATATAGTATGGTAGTTGTGCCAGGCTCTTCTTCCACCTCCAGATCTAAATATATAGTATGGTAGTTGTGCCAGGCTCTTCTTCTACCTCCAGATCTAAATATATAGTATGGTAGTTGTGCCAGGCTGTACTCCCAACTCCAAATCTAAATATATAGTATGGTAGATGTACCAGGCTGTACTCATACCTCCAGATCTAAATATATATCGTATGGTAGTTGTGCCAAGCCGTTCTGCCCCTCCAGATCTAAATATATAGTATGGTAATTGTGCCAGATTGTTCTACCACTACAGATATAAATATATATTATGGAAGTTGTGCCAGGCTGTTCTTCCCCTCCAGATCTAAATATATAGTATGGTAGTTGTGCCACACTGTTCTGCACCTCCAGATTTAAATATATAGTATGGTAGTTGTGCCTGGCTGTACTCCCGCCTCCAGATCTCAATATATAGTATGGTAGTTGTGCCATGATGTTCTGCCCCTCCAGATCTAAATATATAGTATAGTAGTTGTGCCAGACTGTTCTGCCCCTCCAGATCTAAATATATATTATGATAATTATGCCAAGCTGTTCTACCCCTCCAGATCTAAATGTATAGTATGGTAGTTGTGCCAGGTTGTTCTGCCGCACAAGATCTAGATATATAGTATGGTAGTTGAGCCAAGCTGTTCTGCCCCTCCAGATCTAAATATATAGTATGGTAGTTATGCCAGGCTGTTCTGCCCCTTTCAGATCTAAATATATAGTATGGTACTTGTGCCAGGCTGTTCTGCCCCTCCAGATCTAAATATATAGTATGGTAGTTGTGTTATGCTGTTCTGCCCCTCCAGATCTAAATATATATTATGTTAGTTGTGCCAAGCTGTTCTGCCACTCCAGATCTAAATATATAGTATGGGACTTGTGCCAGGCTGTTCTGCCCTCCGGATCTAAATATATAGTATGGTAGTTGTGTTATGCTGTTCTGCCCCTCCAGATCTAAATATATAGTAGGGTATTTGTGCCAGGTTGTTCTTCCACCGCCAGATATAAATATATAGTATGGTACTTGTGCCAGGCTGTACTCCCACCTCTAGATCTAAATATATAGTATGGTTGTTGTGCCAAGCTGTTCTGCCCCTCCAGATTTAAATATACAGTATTGTAGTTGTGCCAGGCTCTTCTGCCCCTCCAGATCTAAATATATAGTATGGTAATTGTGCCAAGCTGTTCTGCCCCTCCAGATCTAAATATATAGTATGGTAGTTGTGCCAGGCTCTTCTGCCCCTACAGATCTAAATATATAGTATGGTAATTGTGCCATGCTGTTCTGCCCTTCCAGATATAAATATATAGTATGGTAGTTGTGCCAGACTGTTCTACCCCTCAAGATTTAAATATATAGTTTGGTAGTTATGCCAAGCTGTTCTACCCATACAGATCTAAATGTATTGTATGGTAGTTGTTCCAGGTTGTTATGCCCCTCCAGATCTAAATATATAGTATGGTAGTTGTGCCAAGCTGTTCTGCCCCTTTCAGATCTAAATATATAGTATGGTATTTGTGCCAGGCTGTTCTGCCCCTTTCAGATCTAAATATATAGTATGGTACTTGTGCCAGTCTGTTCTGCCCCTCCAGATCTAAATATATAGTATGGTAGTTGTGTTATGCTGTTCTGCCCCTCCAGATCTAAATATATATTATGTTAGTTGTGCCAAGCTGTTCTGCCACTCCAGATCTAAATATATAGTATGGGACTTGTGCCAGGCTGTTCTGCCCTCCAGATCTAAATATATAGTATGGTAGTTGTGTTATGCTGTTCTGCCCCTCCAGATCTAAATATATAGTAGGGTATTTGTGCCAGGTTGTTCTTCCACCGCCAGATATAAATATATAGTATGGTAGTTGTGCCAGGCTCTTCTTCCACCTCCAAATCTAAATATATAGTATGGTAGTTGTGCCAGGCTGTACTCCCACCTCCAGATCTAAATATAAAGTATGGTACTTGTGCCAGGCTGTACTCCCACCTCTAGATCTAAATATATAGTATGGTAGTTGTGCCAAGCTGTTCTGCCCCTCCAGATTTAAATATACAGTATTTTAGTTGTGCCAGGCTCTTCTGCTCCTCCAGATCTAAATATATAGTACGGTAATTGTGCCAAGCTGTTCTGCCTCTCCAGATCTAAATATATAGTATGGTAGTTGTGCCAGGCTCTTCTGCCCCTACAGATCTAAATATATAGTATGGTAATTGTGCCATGCTGTTCTGCCCTTCCAGATATAAATATATAGTATGGTAGTTGTGCCAGACTGTTCTACCCCTCAAGATCTAAATATATAGTTTGGTAGTTATGCCAAGCTGTTCTACCCCTCCAGATCTAAATATATAGTATGGTAGTTGTGCCAGACTGTTCTACCCCTCAAGATCTAAATATATAGTTTGGTAGTTATGCCAAGCTGTTCTACCCATACAGATCTAAATGTATTGTATGGTAGTTGTTCCAGGTTGTTATGCCCCTCCAGATCTAAATATATAGTATGGTAGTTGTGCCAAGCTGTTCTGCCCCTCCAGATCTAAATATTTAGTATGGTAGTTATACCAGGCTGTTCTGCCCCTCCAGATCTAAATATATAGTATAGTAGTTGTTCCAGACTGTTCTGCCCCTCCAGATCTAAATATATAGTATGTTAGTTATGCCAAGCTGTTCTACCCCTCCAGATCTAAATGTATAGTATGGTAGTTGTTCCAGGTTGTTCTGCCCCTCCAGATCTAAATATATAGTATGGTAGTTGTGTCAAGCTGTTCTGCCCCTCCAGATCTAAATATATAGTATGGTAGTTATGCCAGGCTGTTCTGCACCTTTCAGATCTAAATATATAGTATGGAAGTTGTGCCAATCTGTTCTACCCTTCCAGATCTAAATTTATAGTATTGTAGTTGTGCCAAGTTGTTCTGCCCCTCCATGTCTTAATATATAGTATGGTAGTTGTGCCAGGCTGTTCTGCCCCTCCAGATCTAAATATATATTATGGTAGTTATGCCAGGCTGTTCTGCCCCTCCAGATCTAAATATATAGTATAGTAGTTGTGCCAGGCTGTTCTGCCCCTCCAGATCTAAATATATAGTATGGTAGTTGTGCCAGGTTGTTCTTCCACCTCCAGATCTAAATATATAGTATGGTAGTTGTGCCAGGTTGTTCTTGCACCGCCAGATATAAATATATAGTATGGTAATTGTGCCAAGACGTTCTGCCACTCCAGATCTAAATATATAGTATGGTAATTGTGCCAGGTTGTTCTACCCCTCCAGATATAAATATATATTATGGTAGTTGTGCCAGACTGTTTTGCCCCTCCAGATTTAAATATATAGTATGGTAGTTGTGCCAGGCTGTACTCCAACCTCCACATCTAAATATATAGTATGGTAATTGTGCCAGGTTATTCTGCCCCTCCAGATTTAAATATATAGTATGGTAGTTGTGCCATGCTGTTCTGCCCCTCCAGATCTAAATATATTGTATGGTAGTTATGCCAAGCTGTTCTACCCCTCCAGATCTAAATGTATAGTATGGTAGTTGTGCCAGGTTGTTCTGCCGCACCAGACCTAAATATATTGTATGGTAGTTGTGTCAAGCTGTTCTGCCCCTCCAGATCTAAATATATAGTATGGTAGTTATGCCAGGCTGTTCTGCCCCTTTCAGATCTAAATATATAGTATGGTACTTGTGCCAGGCTGTTATGCCCCTCCAGATCTAAATATATAGTATGGTAGTTGTGTTATGCTGTTCTGCCCCTCCAGATCTAAATATATAGTATGGTAGTTGTGCCAGGTTGTTCTACCCCTCCAGATATAAATATATAGTATGGTAGTTGTGCCAGGCTGTTCTTCCCCTTCAGATATAAATATATAGTATGGTAGTTGAGCCAGGCTATTATTCCACCTCTACATCTAAATATATAGTATGGTAGTTGTGCCAGGTTATTCTGCCCCTCTAGATTTAAAGATTTAGCATGGTAGTTGTGCCATGCAGTTCTGCCCCTCCAGATCTAAATATATAGTATAGTAGTTCTGCCAGACTGATCTGCCCCTCCAGATCTAAATATATAGTATGGTAGTTGTGCCAAGCTGTTCTGCCCCTCCAGATCTAAATATATAGTATGGTAGTTGTGCCAGGCTCTTCTTCCACCTCTACATCTAAATATATAGTATGGTACTTGTTCTACCCCTCCAGATATAAATATATAATATGGTAGTTGTGCCAGGCTGTTCTTCCCCTCCAGATCTAAATATATAGTATGGTAGTTGTGCCAGGCTCTTCTTACACCTCCAGATATAAATATATAGTATGGTAGTTGTGCCAGGCTCTTCTTCCACTTCCAGATCTAAATATATAGTATGGTAGTTATGCCTGGCTGAACTCCCACCTCCAGATCTAAATATATAGTATGGTAGTTGTGCCAAGCTGTTCTGCCCCTCCAGATCTAAATATATAGTATGGTAGTTGTGCCATGCTGATCTGCCCCTCCAGATCTAAATATATAGAATAGTAGTTGTGCCAGACTGTTCTGCCCTTCCAGATCTAAATATATAGTATGGTAATTGTGCCAAGCTGTTCTACCCCTCCAGATCTAAATATATAGTATGGTAGTTGTGCCATGCTGATCTGCCCCTCCAGATCTAAATATATAGTATGGTAGTTGTGCCATGCTGATCTGCCCCTCCAGATCTAAATATATAGTATAGTAGTTGTGCCAGACTGTTCTGCCCTTCCAGATCTAAATATATAGTATGGTAATTGTGCCAAGCTGTTCTACCCCTCCAGATTTAAATATATAGTATGGTAGTTGTGCCAGGCTGTTCTGCCCATCCAGTTCTAAATATATAGTATCGTAGTTGTGTTATGCTGTTCTGCCCCTCCAGATCTGAATATATAGTATAGTAGTTGGGCCAGGTTGTTCTTCCCCTCCAGATCTAAATATATAGTATGGTACTTGCGCCAGGCTGTTCTGCCCTCCAGATCTAAATATATAATATGGTAGTTGTGTTATGCTGTTCTGCCCCTCCAGATCTAAATATATAGTAGGGTAGATGTGCCAGGTTGTTCTTCCAACGCCAGATATAAATATATAGTATGGTAGTTGTGCCAGGCTCTTCTTCCACCTCCAAATCTAAATATATAGTATGGTAGTTGTGCCAGGCTGTACTGCCACCTCCAGATCTAAATGTATAGTATGGTAGTTGTGCCAAGTTGTTCTGCCCCTCCAGATCTAAATGTATAGTATGGTAGTTGTGCCAAGTATTTCTACCCCTCCAGATATAAATATATATTATGGTAGTTGTGCAAGGCTGTTCTGCCACTCCAGATCTAAATATATAGTATGCTAGTTGTGCCAGCCTGTTCTGCCCCTCCAGATCTAAATATATAGTATGGTAGTTGTGCCAGGTTGTTCTTCCACCTCCAGATCTAAACATATAGTATGGTAGTTTTTGCCAGGTTGTTCTTCCACCGCCAGATATAAATATATAGTATGGAAATTGTGCCAAGACGATCTGCCCTTCCAGATTTAAATATATAGTATGGTAGTTGTGCCATGCTCTTCTGCCCCTCCAGATCTAAATATATAGTATAGTAGTTGTGCCAGACTGTTCTGCCCCTCCAGATCTAAATATATAGTATGGTAGTTATGCCAAGCTGTTCTAACCCTCCAGATCTAAATGTATAGTATGGTAGTTGTGCCAGGTTGTTCTGCCCCTCCAGATCTAAATATATAGTATGGTAGTTGTGACATGCTGTTCTGCCCCTCCAGATCTAAATATATAGTATGGTAGTTATGCCAGGCTGTTCTGCCCCTTTCAAATCTAAATATATAGTATGGTACTTGTGCCAGGCTGTTCTTCCCCTCCAGATCTAAATATATAGTATGGTAGATGTGTTATGCTGTTCTGCCCCTCCAGATCTAAATATATAGTATGGTAGTTGTGCTAGGCTGTTCTGCCCCTCCAGATGTAAATATATAGTAGGGTAGTTGTGCCAGGCTCTTCCACCTCCAGATATAAATATGTAGTATGGTATTTGTGCCAGGCTGTTCTGCCCCTTTCAAATCTAAATATATAGTGTGGTACTTGTGCCAGGCTGTTCTTCCCCTCCAGATCTAAATATATAGTATGGTAATTGTGCCAGGTTGTTCTACCCCTCCAGATATAAATATATATTATGGTAGTTGTGCCAGGCTGTTCTTCCCCTCCAGATCTAAATATATAGTATGGTAGTTTGTGCCAGGCTCTTCTTCCACCTCCAGATCTAAATATATGGTATGGTAGTTGTGCCAGACAGTTCTGCCTCTCCAGATTTAAATATATAGTATGGTAGTTATGCCAAGCTGTTCTACCCCTCCATATCTAAATGTATAGTATGGTAGTTGTGCCAGGTTGTTCTGCCCCTCCAGATGTAAATATATAGTATGGTAGTTGTGCCAAGCTGATCTGCCCCTCCAGATCTAAATATATAGTATAGTAGTTGTGCCAGACTGTTCTGCCCCTCCAGATTTAAATATATAGTATGGTAGTTGTGCCAGGCTGTTCTGCCCATCCAGATCTAAATATATAGTATCGGAGTTGTGTTATGCTGTTCTGCCCCTCCAGATCTAAATATATAGTATGGTAGTTGGGCCAGGTTGTTCTTCCCCTCCAGATCTAAATATATAGTATGGTACTTGCGCCAGGCTGTTCTGCCCTCCAGATCTAAATATATAATATGGTAGTTGTGTTATGCTGTTCTGCCCCTCCAGATCTAAAATATATAGTAGGGTAGATGTGCCAGGTTGTTCTTCCACCGCCAGATATAAATATATAGTATGGTAGTTGTGCCAGGCTCTTCTTCCACCTCCAAATCTAAATATATAGTATGGTAGTTGTGCCAGGCTGTACTCCCACCTCCAGATCTAAATATAAAGTATGTTAGTTGCGCCAGGCTGTACTCCCACCTCTAGATCTAAATATATAGTATGGTTGTTGTGCCAAGCTGTTCTGCCCCTCCAGATTTAAATATATAGTATGGTAGTTGTGCCAGGCTCTTCTGCCCTTCCATATCTAAATATATAGTATGGTAATTGTGCCAAGCTGTTCTACACCTCCAGATCTAAATATATAGTATGGTAGTTGTGCCAGGCTCTTCCGCCCCTACAGATCTAAATATATAGTATGGTAGTTGTGCCATGCTGTTCTGCCCTTCCATATCTAAATATATAGTATGGTAATTGTGCCAAGCTGTTCTACTCCTCCAGATCTAAATGTATAGTATGGTAGTTGTTCCAGGTTGTTCTGCCCCTCCATATCTAAATATATAGTATGGTAGTTGTGCCAAGCTGTTCTGCCCCTCCGGATCTAAATATTTAGTATGGTAGTTATACCAAGCTGTTCTGCCCCTCCAGATCTAAATATATAGTATAGTATTTGTACCAGGTTGTTCTGCCCGGCCAGATCTAAATATATAGTATGGTAGTTATGCCAGGCTGTTCTGCCCTTTCAGATCTAAATATATAGTATGGTACTTGTGCCAGGCTGTTCTGCCCCTTTCAGATATAAAAATATATAGTATGGAAGATGTGCCAAGCTGTTCTAACCTTCCAGATCTAAATGTATAGTATGGTAGTTGTGCCAAGTATTTCTGCCCCTCCAGATCTAAATATATAGTATGGTAGTCGTGCAAGCCTGTTCTGCCCCTCCAGATCTAAATATATAGTATGCTAGTTATGCCAGCCTGTTCTGCCCCTCCAGATCTAAATATATAGTATGGTAGTTGTGCCAGGCTCTTCTTCCACCTCCAGATCTAAATATTTGGTATGGTAGTTGTGCCAGACTGTTCTGCCCTTCCAGATTTAAATATATAGTATGGTAGTTGTGCCAGGCTGTACTTCCACCTCCAGATCTAAATATATAGTATGGTATTTGTGCCAGGTTATTCTGCCCCTCCAGATTTAAATATATAGTATGGTAGTTGTGCCATGCTGTTCTGCCCCTCCAGATCTAAATATATAGTATGGTAGTTATGCCAAGCTGTTCTACCCCTCCACATCTAAATGTATTGTATGGTACTTGTGCCAGGTTGTTCTGCCCCTCCAGATGTAAATATATAGTATGGTAGTTGTGCCAAGCTGTTCAGCCCCTCCAGATCTAAATATATAGTATGGTAGTTATGCCAGGCTGTTCTGCCCCTTTCAAATCTAAATATATAGTATGGTACTTGTGCCAGGCTGTTCTTCCCCTCCAGATCTGAATATATAGTATGGTAGATGTGTTATGCTGTTCTGCCCCTCCAGATCTAAATATATAGTATGGTAGTTGTGCCAGGCTGTTCTGCCCCTCCGGATGTAAATATATAGTAGGGTAGTTGTGCCAGGCTCTTCTTCCACCTCCAGATATAAATATGTAGTATGGTATTTGTGCCAGGCTGTACTGCCCCTCCAGATCTAAATATATAGTATGGTAGTTATGCCAGGCTGTTCTGCACCTTTCAAATCTAAATATATAGTATGGTACTTGTGCCAGGCTGTTCTTCCCCTCCAGATCTATATATATAGTATGGTAATTGTGCCAGGTTGTTCTACCCCTCCAGATATAAATATATATTATGGTAGTTGTGCCAGGCTGTTCTTCCCCTCCAGATCTAAATATATAGTATGGTATTTGTGCCAGGCTCTTCTTCCACCTCCAGATCTAAATATATGGTATGGTAGTTGTGCCAGACAATTCTGCCCCTCCAGATTTAAATATATAGTATGGTAGTTATGCCAAGCTGTTCTACCCCTCCAGATCTAAATGTATAGTATGGTAGTTGTGCCAGGTTGTTCTGCCCCTCCAGATGTAAATATATAGTATGGTAGTTTGCCAAGCTGTTCTGCCCCTCCAGATCTAAATATATAGTATGGTAGTTATGCCAGGCTGTTCTGCCCCTTTCAGATCTAAATATATAGTATGGTACTTGTGCCAGGCTGTACTCCCACCTCCAGATCTAAATATATAGTATGGTATTTGTGCCAGGTTATTCTGCCCCTCCAGATTTAAATATATAGTATGGTAGTTGTGCCATGCTGTTGTGCACCTCCAGATCTAAATATATACTGTAGTAGTTGTGCCAGACTGTTCTGTCCCTCCAGATCTAAATATATAGTATGATAGTTATTCCAAGCTGTTCGACCCCTCCAGATCTAAATGTATAGTATGGTAGTTGTGCCAGGTTGTTCTGCCCCTCCAGATCTAAATATATAGTATGGAAGTTGTGCCAAGCTGTTCTGCCCCTCCAGTTCTAAATATATAGTATGGTAGTTATGCCAGGCTGTTCTGCCCCTCCAGATCTAAATATATAGTATAGTAGTTGTGCCAGACTGTTCTGCCCCTCCAGATCTAAATATATAGTATGGTAGTTATGCCAGGCTGTTCTGCCCCTTTCAAATCTAAATATATAGTATGGTACTTGTGCCAGGATGTTCTGCCCCTCCAGATCTAAATATATAGTATGGTAGTAGTGCCAGGCTCTTCTTCCACCTCCACATCTAAATATATAGTATGGTAGTTGTGCCAGGCTGTACTCCCACCTCCGGATCTAAATATATAGTATGGTATTTGTGCCAGGTTATTCTGCCCCTCCAGATTTAAATATATAGTATGGTAGTTGTCCCATGCTGTTCTGCCCCTCCAGATCTAAATATATAGTACAGTAGTTGTGCCAGACTGTTCTGCACCTCCAGATCTAAATATAGAGTATGCTAGTTATGCCAAGCTGTTCTACCCCTCCAGATCTAAATGTATAGTATGGTAGTTGTGCCAGGATGTTCTGCCCCTCCAGATTTAAATATATAGTATTGTAGTTGTGCCATGCTCTTCTGCCCCTCCAGATCTAAATATATAGTATAGTAGTTGTGCCAGACTGTTCTGCCCCTCCAGATCTAAATATATAGTATGGTAGTTATGCCAGGCTCTTCTGCCCCTACAGATCTAAATATGGTAGTTGTGCCATGCTGATATAAGTATTGTAGATGTGTTATGCTGTTGTGCCCCTCCAGATCTAAATATAAAGTATGGTAGTTGTGCCAGGCTGTTCTGCCCCTCCAAATGTAAATATATAGTAGGGTAGTTGTGCCAGGCTCTTCTTCGACCTCCAGATATAAATATATAGTATGGTATTTGTGCCAGGCTGTACTCCCATCTCCAGATCTAAATATATAGTATGGTAGTTGTGCCTGGCTGTACTCCCACCTCCAGATGTAAATATATAGTATGGTAGTTGTGCCAAGCTGTTCTGCCCCTCCAGATCTAAATATATAGTATGGTAGTTATGCCAGGCTGTTCTGCCCCTTTCAGATCTAAATATATAGTATGGTACTTGTGCCATTCTGTACTCCCACCTCCAGATCTAAATATATAGTATGGTATTTGTGCCAGGTTATGCTGCCCCTCCAGATTTAAATATATAGTATGGTAGTTGTGCCAAGCTGTTCTGCCCCTCCGGATCTAAATATTTAGTATGGTAGTTATACCAAGCTGTTCTGCCCCTCCAGATCTAAATATATAGTATAGTATTTGTGCCAGGTTGTTCTGCCCGGCCAGATCTAAATATATAGTATGGTAGTTATGCCAGGCTGTTCTGCCCCTTTCAGATCTAAATATATAGTATGGTACTTGTGCCAGGCTGTTCTGCCCCTTTCAGATCTAAATATATAGTATGGAAGATGTGCCAAGCTGTTCTAACCTTCCAGATCTAAATGTATATTATGGTAGTTGTGCCAAGTATTTCTGCCCCTCCAGATCTAAATATATAGTATGGTTGTCGTGCAAGGCTGTTCTGCCCCTCCAGATCTAAATATATAGTATGCTAGTTATGCCAGCCTGTTCAGTCCCTCCAGATCTAAATATATAGTATGGTAGTTGTGCCAGGTTGTTCTTCCACCTCCAGATCTAAACATATAGTATGGTAGTTTTTGCCAGGTTGTTCTTCCACCGCCAGATATAAATATATAGTATGGAAATTGTGCCAAGACGATCTGCCACTCCAGATCTAAATATATAGTATGGTAGTTGTGCCAGGCTGTTCTTCCCCTCCAGATCTAAATATATAGTATGGTAGTTGTGCCAGGCTCTTCTTCCACCTCCAGATCTAAATATATGGTATGGTAGTTGTGCCAGACTGTTCTGCCCTTCCAGATTTAAATATGTAGTATGGTAGTTGTGCCAGGCTGTACTCCCACCTCCAGATCTAAATATATAGTATGGTATTTGTGCCAGGTTATTCTGCCCCTCCAGATTTAAATATATAGTATGGTAGTTGTGCCATGCTGTTCTGCCCCTCCAGATCTAAATATATAGTATGGTAGTTATGCCAAGCTGTTCTACCCCTCCACATCTAAATGTATTGTATGGTACTTGTGCCAGGTTGTTCTGCCCCTCCAGATGTAAATATATAGTATGGTAGTTGTGCCAAGCTGTTCTGCCCCTCCAGATCTAAATATATAGTATGGTAGTTATGCCAGGCTGTTCTGCCCCTTTCAGATCTAAATATATAGTATGGTACTTGTGCCATTCTGTACTCCCACTTCCAGATCTAAATATATAGTATGGTATTTGTGCCAGGTTATTCTGCCCCTCCAGATTTAAATATATAGTATTGTAGTTGTGCCATGCTCTTCTGACCCTCCAGAACTAAATATATAGTATAGTAGTTGTGCCAGACTGTTCTGCCCCTCCAGATCTAAATATATAGTATGGTAGTTATGCCAAGCTTTTCTAACCCTCCAGATCTAAATGTATATTATGGTAGTTGTGCCAGGTTGTTCTGCCCCTCCAGATCTAAATATATAGTATGGTAGTTGTGCCAAGCTGTTCAGCCCCTCCAGATCTAAATATATAGTATGGTAGTTATGCCAGGCTGTTCTGCCCCTTTCAAATCTAAATATATAGTATGGTACTTGTGCCAGGCTGTTCTTCCCCTCCAGATCTGAATATATAGTATGGTAGATGTGTTATGCTGTTCTGCCCCTCCAGATCTAAATATATAGTATGGTAGTTGTGCCAGGCTGTTCTGCCCCTCCAGATGTAAATATATAGTAGGGTAGTTGTGCCAGGCTCTTCTTCCACCTCCAGATATAAATATGTAGTATGGTATTTGTGCCAGGCTGTACTGCCCCTCCAGATCTAAATATATAGTATGGTAGTTATGCCAGGCTGTTCTGCCCCTTTCAAATCTAAATATATAGTATGGTACTTGTGCCAGGCTGTTCTTCCCCTCCAGATCTATATATATAGTATGGTAATTGTGCCAGATTGTTCTACCCCTCCAGATATAAATATATATTATGGTAGTTGTGCCAGGCTGTTCTTCCCCTCCAGATCTAAATATATAGTATGGTAGTTGTGCCAGGCTCTTCTTCCACCTCCAGATCTAAATATATGGTATGGTAGTTGTGCCAGACTGTTCTGCCCCTCCAGATCTAAATATATAGTATGGTAGTTATGCCAGGCTGTTCTGCCCCTTTCAAATCTAAATATATAGTATGGTACTTGTGCCAGGATGTTCTGCCCCTCCAGATCTAAATATATAGTATGGTAGTAGTGCCAGGCTCTTCTTCCACCTCCACATCTAAATATATAGTATGGTAGTTGTGCCAGGCTGTACTCCCACCTCCGGATCTAAATATATAGTATGGTATTTGTGCCAGGTTATTCTGCCCCTCCAGATTTAAATATATAGTATGGTAGTTGTCCCATGCTGTTCTGCCCCTACAGATCTAAATATATAGTACAGTAGTTGTGCCAGACTGTTCTTCCCCTCCAGATCTAAATATATAGTATGGTAGTTGTGCCAGGCTCTTCTTCCACCTCCAGATCTAAATATATGGTATGGTAGTTGTGCCAGACAATTCTGCCCCTCCAGATTTAAATATATAGTATGGTAGTTATGCCAAGCTGTTCTACCCCTCCAGATCTAAATGTATAGTATGGTAGTTGTGCCAGGTTGTTCTGCCCCTCCAGATGTAAATATATAGTATGGTAGTTGTGCCAAGCTGTTCTGCCCCTCCAGATCTAAATATATAGTATGGTAGTTATGCCAGGCTGTTCTGCCCCTTTCAGATCTAAATATATAGTATGGTACTTGTGCCAGGCTGTACTCCCACCTCCAGATCAAAATATATAGTATGGTATTTGTGCCAGGTTATTCTGCCCCTCCAGATTTAAATATATAGTATGGTAGTTGTGCCATGCTGTTCTGCACCTCCAGATCTAAATATATACTGTAGTAGTTGTGCCAGACTGTTCTGCCCCTCCAGATCTAAATATATAGTATGATAGTTATTCCAAGCTGTTCGACCCCTCCAGATCTAAATGTATAGTATGGTAGTTGTGCCAGGTTGTTCTGCCCCTCCAGATCTAAATATATAGTATGGTAGTTGTGCCAAGCTGTTCTGCCCCTCCAGTTCTAAATATATAGTATGGTAGTTATGCCAGGCTGTTCTGCCCCTCCAGATCTAAATATATAGTATAGTAGTTGTGCCAGACTGTTCTGCCCCTCCAGATCTAAATATATAGTATGGTAGTTATGCCAGGCTGTTCTGCCCCTTTCAAATCTAAATATATAGTATGGTACTTGTGCCAGGATGTTCTGCCCCTCCAGATCTAAATATATAGTATGGTAGTAGTGCCAGGCTCTTCTTCCACCTCCACATCTAAATATATAGTATGGTAGTTGTGCCAGGCTGTACTCCCACCTCCGGATCTAAATATATAGTATGGTATTTGTGCCAGGTTATTCTGCCCCTCCAGATTTAAATATATAGTATGGTAGTTGTCCCATGCTGTTCTGCCCCTACAGATCTAAATATATAGTACAGTAGTTGTGCCAGACTGTTCTGCCCCTCCAGATCTAAATATAGAGTATGCTAGTTATGCCAAGCTGTTCTACCCCTCCAGATCTAAATGTATAGTATGGTAGTTGTGCCAGGATGTTCTGCCCCTCCAGATTTAAATATATAGTATTGTAGTTGTGCCATGCTCTTCTGCCCCTCCAGATCTAAATATATAGTATAGTAGTTGTGCCAGACTGTTCTGCCCCTCCAGATCTAAATATATAGTATGGTAGTTATGCCAGGCTCTTCTGCCCCTACAGATCTAAATATGGTAGTTGTGCCATGCAGATATAAGTATTGTAGATGTGTTATGCTGTTCTGCCCCTCCAGATCTAAATATATAGTATGGTAGTTGTGCCAGGCTGTTCTGCCCCTCCAAATGTAAATATATAGTAGGGTAGTTGTGCCAGGCTCTTCTTCGACCTCCAGATATAAATATATAGTATGGTATTTGTGCCAGGCTGTACTCCCATCTCCAGATCTAAATATATAGTATGGTAGTTGTGCCTGGCTGTACTCCCACCTCCAGATGTAAATATATAGTATGGTAGTTGTGCCAAGCTGTTCTGCCCCTCCAGATCTAAATATATAGTATGGTAGTTATGCCAGGCTGTTCTGCCCCTTTCAGATCTAAATATATAGTATGGTACTTGTGCCATTCTGTACTCCCACCTCCAGATCTAAATATATAGTATGGTATTTGTGCCAGGTTATTCTGCCCCTCCAGATTTAAATATATAGTATTGTAGTTGTGCCATGCTCTTCTGCCCCTCCAGATCTAAATATATAGTATAGTAGTTGTGCCAGACTGTTCTGCCCCTCCAGATCTAAAGATATAGTATGGTAGTTATGCCAAGCTGTTCTAACCCTCCAGATCTAAATGTATAGTATGGTAGTTGTGCCAGGTTGTTCTGCCCCTCCAGATCTAAATATATAGTATGATAGTTGTGCCAAGCTGTTCAGCCCCTACAGATCTAAATATATAGTATGGTAGTTATGCCAGGCTGTTCTGCCCCTTTCAAATCTAAATATATAGTATGGTAGTTATGCCAGGCTGTTCTTCCCCTCCAGATCTAAATATATAGTATGGTAGATGTGTTATGCTGTTCTGCCCCTCCAGATCTAAATATATAGTATGGTAGTTGTGCCAGGCTGTTCTGCCCCTCCAGATGTAAATATATAGTAGGGTAGTTGTGCCAGGCTCTTCTTCCACCTCCAGATATAAATATGTAGTATGGTATTTGTGCCAGGCTGTACTGCCCCTCCAGATCTAAATATATAGTATGGTAGTTATGCCAGGCTGTTCTGCCCCTTTCAAATCTAAATATATAGTATGGTACTTGTGCCAGGCTGTTCTTCCCCTCCAGATCTAAATATATAGTATGGTAATTGTGCCAGGTTGTTCTACGCCTCCAGATATAAATATATATTATGGTAGTTGTGCCAGGCTGTTCTTCCCTTCCAGATCTAAATATATAGTATGGTAGTTGTGCCAGGCTCTTCTTCCACCTCCAGATCTAAATATATGGTATGGTAGTTGTGCCAGACAATTCTGCCCCTCCAGATTTAAATATATAGTATGGTAGTTATGCCAAGCTGTTCTACCGCTCCAGATCTAAATGTATAGTATGGTAGTTGTGCCAGGTTGTTCTGCCCCTCCAGATGTAAATATATAGTATGGTAGTTATGCCAAGCTGTTCTGCCCCTCCAGATCTAAATATATAGTATGGTAGTTATGCCAGGCTGTTCTGCCCCTTTCAGATCGAAATATATAGTATGGTACTTGTGCCAGGCTGTACTCCCACCTCCAGATCTAAATATATAGTATGGTATTTGTGCCAGGTTATTCTGCCCCTCCAGATTTAAATATATAGGATGGTAGTTGTGCCATGCTGTTCTGCCCCTCCAGATCTAAATATATACTGTAGTAGTTGTGACAGACAGTTCTGCCCCTCCAGATCTAAATATATAGTATGATAGTTATTCCAAGCTGTTCGACCCCTCCAGAACTAAATGTATAGTATGGTAGTTGTGCCAGGTTGTTCTGCCCCTCCAGATCTAAATATATAGTATGGTAGTTGTGCCAAGCTGTTCTGCCCCTCCAGATCTAAATATATAGTATGGTAGTTATGCCAGGCTGTTCTGCCCCTCCAGATCTAAATATATAGTATAGTAGTTGTGCCAGACTGTTCTGCCCCTCCAGATCTAAATATATAGTATGGTAGTTATGCCAGGCTGTTCTGCCCCTCCAGATCTAAATATATAGTATGGTAGTAGTGCCAGGCTCTTCTTCCACCTCCACATCTAAATATATAGTATGGTAGTTGTGCCAGGCTGTACTCCCACCTCCGGATCTAAATATATAGTATGGTATTTGTGCCAGGTTATTCTGCCCCTCCAGATTTAAATATATAGTATGGTAGTTGTCCCATGCTGTTCTGCCCCTACAGATCTAAATATATAGTACAGTAGTTGTGCCAGACTGTTCTGCCCCTCCAGATCTAAATATAGAGTATGCTAGTTATGCCAAGCTGTTCTACACCTCCAGATCTAAATGTATAGTATGGTAGTTGTGCCAGGTTGTTCTGCCCCTCCAGATCTAAATATATAGTATGGTAATTGTGCCAAGCTGTTCTAATCCTCCAGATCTAAATATATAGTATGGTAGTTGTGCCAGGCTCTTCTGCCCCTACAGATCTAAATATGGTAGTTGTGCCATGCTGATATAAGTATGGTAGTTGTGCCATGCTAATCTGCCCCTCCAGATCTAAATATATAGTATAGTAGTTGTGCCAGACTGTTCTTCCCCTCCAGATCTAAATATATAGTATGGTAGTTATGCCAGGCTGTTCTGCCCCTCCAGATGTAAATATATATTATGGTAGTTGTGCCAGGCTGTTCTTCCCCTCCAGATCTAAATATATAGTATGGTAGTTGTGCCAGGCTCTTCTTCCACCTCCAGATCTAAATATATGGTATGGTAGTTGTGCCAGACAATTCTGCCCCTCCAGATTTAAATATATAGTATGGTAGTTATGCCAAGCTGTTCTACCCCTCCAGATCTAAATGTATAGTATGGTAGTTGTGCCAGGTTGTTATGCCCCTCCAGATCTAAATATATAGTATGGTAGTTATGCCAGGCTGTTCTGCCCCTTTCAGATCTAAATATATAGTATGGTACTTGTGCCAGGCTGTACTCCCACCTCCAGATCAAAATATATAGTATGGTATTTGTGCCAGGTTATTCTGCCCCTCCAGATTTAAATATATAGTATGGTAGTTGTGCCATGCTGTTCTGCACCTCCAGATCTAAATATATACTGTAGTAGTTGTGCCAGACTGTTCTGCCCCTCCAGATCTAAATATATAGTATGATAGTTATTCCAAGCTGTTCGACCCCTCCAGATCTAAATGTATAGTATGGTAGTTGTGCCAGGTTGTTCTGCCCCTCCAGATCTAAATATATAGTATGGTAGTTGTGCCAAGCTGTTCTGCCCCTCCAGTTCTAAATATATAGTATGGTAGTTATGCCAGGCTGTTCTGCCCCTCCAGATCTAAATATATAGTATAGTAGTTGTGCCAGACTGTTCTGCCCCTCCAGATCTAAATATATAGTATGGTAGTTATGCCAGGCTGTTCTGCCCCTTTCAAATCTAAATATATAGTATGGTACTTGTGCCAGGATGTTCTGCCCCTCCAGATCTAAATATATAGTATGGTAGTAGTGCCAGGCTCTTCTTCCACCTCCACATCTAAATATATAGTATGGTAGTTGTGCCAGGCTGTACTCCCACCTCCGGATCTAAATATATAGTATGGTATTTGTGCCAGGTTATTCTGCCCCTCCAGATTTAAATATATAGTATGGTAGTTGTCCCATGCTGTTCTGCCCCTACAGATCTAAATATATAGTACAGTAGTTGTGCCAGACTGTTCTGCCCCTCCAGATCTAAATATAGAGTATGCTAGTTATGCCAAGCTGTTCTACCCCTCCAGATCTAAATGTATAGTATGGTAGTTGTGCCAGGATGTTCTGCCCCTCCAGATTTAAATATATAGTATTGTAGTTGTGCCATGCTCTTCTGCCCTTCCAGATCTAAATATATAGTATAGTAGTTGTGCCAGACTGTTCTGCCCCTCCAGATCTAAATATATAGTATGGTAGTTATGCCAGGCTCTTCTGCCCCTACAGATCTAAATATGGTAGTTGTGCCATGCAGATATAAGTATTGTAGATGTGTTATGCTGTTCTGCCCCTCCAGATCTAAATATATAGTATGGTAGTTGTGCCAGGCTGTTCTGCCCCTCCAAATGTAAATATATAGTAGGGTAGTTGTGCCAGGCTCTTCTTCGACCTCCAGATATAAATATATAGTATGGTATTTGTGCCAGGCTGTACTCCCATCTCCAGATCTAAATATATAGTATGGTAGTTGTGCCTGGCTGTACTCCCACCTCCAGATGTAAATATATAGTATGGTAGTTGTGCCAAGCTATTTTTGCCCCTCCAGATCTAAATATATAGTATGGTAGTTATGCCAGGCTGTTCTGCCTCTTTCAGATCTAAATATATAGTATGGTACTTGTGCCATTCTGTACTCCCATCTCCAGATCTAAATATATAGTATGGTATTTGTGCCAGGTTATTCTGCCCCTCCAGATTTAAATATATAGTATTGTAGTTGTGCCATGCTCTTCTGCCCCTCCAGATCTAAATATATAGTATAGTAGTTGTGCCAGACTGTTCTGCCCCTCCAGATCTAAATATATAGTATGGTAGTTATGCCAAGCTGTTCTAACCCTCCAGATCTAAATGTATAGTATGGTAGTTGTGCCAGGTTGTTCTGCCCCTCCAGATCTAAATATATAGTATGGTAGTTGTGCCAAGCTGTTCAGCCCCTACAGATCTAAATATATAGTATGGTAGTTATGCCAGGCTGTTCTGCCCCTTTCAAATCTAAATATATAGTATGGTAGTTATGCCAGGCTGTTCTTCCCCTCCAGATCTAAATATATAGTATGGTAGATGTGTTATGCTGTTCTGCCCCTCCAGATCTAAATATATAGTATGGTAGTTGTGCCAGGCTGTTCTGCCCCTCCAGATGTAAATATATAGTAGGGTAGTTGTGCCAGGCTCTTCTTCCACCTCCAGATATAAATATGTAGTATGGTATTTGTGCCAGGCTGTACTGCCCCTCCAGATCTAAATATATAGTATGGTAGTTATGCCAGGCTGTTCTGCCCCTTTCAAATCTAAATATATAGTATGGTACTTGTGCCAGGCTGTTCTGCCCCTTTCAAATCTAAATATATAGTATGGTACTTGTGCCAGGATGTTCTGCCCCTCCAGATCTAAATATATAGTATGGTAGTAGTGCCAGGCTCTTCTTCCACCTCCACATCTAAATATATAGTATGGTAGTTGTGCCAGGCTGTACTCCCACCTCCGGATCTAAATATATAGTATGGTATTTGTGCCAGGTTATTCTGCCCCTCCAGATTTAAATATATAGTATGGTAGTTGTCCCATGCTGTTCTGCCCCTACAGATCTAAATATATAGTACAGTAGTTGTGCCAGACTGTTCTGCCCCTCCAGATCTAAATATAGAGTATGCTAGTTATGCCAAGCTGTTCTACCCCTCCAGATCTAAATGTATAGTATGGTAGTTGTGCCAGGATGTTCTGCCCCTCCAGATTTAAATATATAGTATTGTAGTTGTGCCATGCTCTTCTGCCCTTCCAGATCTAAATATATAGTATAGTAGTTGTGCCAGACTGTTCTGCCCCTCCAGATCTAAATATATAGTATGGTAGTTATGCCAGGCTCTTCTGCCCCTACAGATCTAAATATGGTAGTTGTGCCATGCAGATATAAGTATTGTAGATGTGTTATGCTGTTCTGCCCCTCCAGATCTAAATATATAGTATGGTAGTTGTGCCAGGCTGTTCTGCCCCTCCAAATGTAAATATATAGTAGGGTAGTTGTGCCAGGCTCTTCTTCGACCTCCAGATATAAATATATAGTATGGTATTTGTGCCAGGCTGTACTCCCATCTCCAGATCTAAATATATAGTATGGTAGTTGTGCCTGGCTGTACTCCCACCTCAAGATGTAAATATATAGTATGGTATTTGTGCCAAGCTATTTTTGCCCCTCCAGATCTAAATATATAGTATGGTAGTTATGCCAGGCTGTTCTGCCCCTTTCAGATCTAAATATATAGTATGGTACTTGTGCCATTCTGTACTCCCATCTCCAGATCTAAATATATAGTATGGTATTTGTGCCAGGTTATTCTGCCCCTCCAGATTTAAATATATAGTATTGTAGTTGTGCCATGCTCTTCTGCCCCTCCAGATCTAAATATATAGTATAGTAGTTGTGCCAGACTGTTCTGCCCCTCCAGATCTAAATATATAGTATGGTAGTTATGCCAAGCTGTTCTAACCCTCCAGATCTAAATGTATAGTATGGTAGTTGTGCCAGGTTGTTCTGCCCCTCCAGATCTAAATATATAGTATGGTAGTTGTGCCAAGCTGTTCAGCCCCTACAGATCTAAATATATAGTATGGTAGTTATGCCAGGCTGTTCTGCCCCTTTCAAATCTAAATATATTGTATGGTAGTTATGCCAGGCTGTTCTTCCCCTCCAGATCTAAATATATAGTATGGTAGATGTGTTATGCTGTTCTGCCCCTCCAGATCTAAATATATAGTATGGTAGTTGTGCCAGGCTGTTCTGCCCCTCCAGATGTAAATATATAGTAGGGTAGTTGTGCCAGGCTCTTCTTCCACCTCCAGATATAAATATGTAGTATGGTATTTGTGCCAGGCTGTACTGCCCCTCCAGATCTAAATATATAGTATGGTAGTTATGCCAGGCTGTTCTGCCCCTTTCAAATCTAAATATATAGTATGGTACTTGTGCCAGGCTGTTCTTCCCCTCCAGATCTAAATATATAGTATGGTAATTGTGCCAGGTTGTTCTACGCCTCCAGATATAAATATATATTATGGTAGTTGTGCCAGGCTGTTCTTCCCTTCCAGATCTAAATATATAGTATGGTAGTTGTGCCAGGCTCTTCTTCCACCTCCAGATCTAAATATATGGTATGGTAGTTGTGCCAGACAATTCTGCCCCTCCAGATTTAAATATATAGTATGGTAGTTATGCCAAGCTGTTCTACCGCTCCAGATCTAAATGTATAGTATGGTAGTTGTGCCAGGTTGTTCTGCCCCTCCAGATGTAAATATATAGTATGGTAGTTATGCCAAGCTGTTCTGCCCCTCCAGATCTAAATATATAGTATGGTAGTTATGCCAGGCTGTTCTGCCCCTTTCAGATCGAAATATATAGTATGGTACTTGTGCCAGGCTGTACTCCCACCTCCAGATCTAAATATATAGTATGGTATTTGTGCCAGGTTATTCTGCCCCTCCAGATTTAAATATATAGGATGGTAGTTGTGCCATGCTGTTCTGCCCCTCCAGATCTAAATATATACTGTAGTAGTTGTGCCAGACTGTTCTGCCCCTCCAGATCTAAATATATAGTATGATAGTTATTCCAAGCTGTTCGACCCCTCCAGAACTAAATGTATAGTATGGTAGTTGTGCCAGGTTGTTCTGCCCCTCCAGATCTAAATATATAGTATGGTAGTTGTGCCAAGCTGTTCTGCCCCTCCAGATCTAAATATATAGTATGGTAGTTATGCCAGGCTGTTCTGCCCCTCCAGATCTAAATATATAGTATAGTAGTTGTGCCAGACTGTTCTGCCCCTCCAGATCTAAATATATAGTATGGTAGTTATGCCAGGCTGTTCTGCCCCTCCAGATCTAAATATATAGTACGGTAGTAGTGCCAGGCTCTTCTTCCACCTCCACATCTAAATATATAGTATGGTAGTTGTGCCAGGCTGTACTCCCACCTCCGGATCTAAATATATAGTATGGTATTTGTGCCAGGTTATTCTGCCCCTCCAGATTTAAATATATAGTATGGTAGTTGTCCCATGCTGTTCTGCCCCTACAGATCTAAATATATAGTACAGTAGTTGTGCCAGACTGTTCTGCCCCTCCAGATCTAAATATAGAGTATGCTAGTTATGCCAAGCTGTTCTACACCTCCAGATCTAAATGTATAGTATGGTAGTTGTGCCAGGTTGTTCTGCCCCTCCAGATCTAAATATATAGTATGGTAATTGTGCCAAGCTGTTCTAATCCTCCAGATCTAAATATATAGTATGGTAGTTGTGCCAGGCTCTTCTGCCCCTACAGATCTAAATATGGTAGTTGTGCCATGCTGATATAAGTATGGTAGTTGTGCCATGCTAATCTGCCCCTCCAGATCTAAATATATAGTATAGTAGTTGTGCCAGACTGTTCTTCCCCTCCAGATCTAAATATATAGTATGGTAGTTATGCCAGGCTGTTCTGCCCCTCCAGATGTAAATATATATTATGGTAGTTGTGCCAGGCTGTTCTTCCCCTCCAGATCTAAATATATAGTATGGTAGTTGTGCCAGGCTCTTCTTCCACCTCCAGATCTAAATATATGGTATGGTAGTTGTGCCAGACAATTCTGCCCCTCCAGATTTAAATATATAGTATGGTAGTTATGCCAAGCTGTTCTACCCCTCCAGATCTAAATGTATAGTATGGTAGTTGTGCCAGGTTGTTATGCCCCTCCAGATCTAAATATATAGTATGGTAGTTATGCCAGGCTGTTCTACCCCTTTCAGATCTAAATATATAGTATGGTACTTGTGCCAGGCTGTACTCCCACCTCCAGATCAAAATATATAGTATGGTATTTGTGCCAGGTTATTCTGCCCCTCCAGATTTAAATATATAGTATGGTAGTTGTGCCATGCTGTTCTGCACCTCCAGATCTAAATATATACTGTAGTAGTTGTGCCAGACTGTTCTGCCCCTCCAGATCTAAATATATAGTATGATAGTTATTCCAAGCTGTTCGACCCCTCCAGATCTAAATGTATAGTATGGTAGTTGTGCCAGGTTGTTCTGCCCCTCCAGATGTAAATATATAGTATGGTAGTTGTGCCAAGCTGTTCTGCCCCTCCAGTTCTAAATATATAGTATGGTAGTTATGCCAGGCTGTTCTGCCCCTCCAGATCTAAATATATAGTATAGTAGTTGTGCCAGACTGTTCTGCCCCTCCAGATCTAAATATATAGTATGGTAGTTATGCCAGGCTGTTCTGCCCCTTTCAAATCTAAATATATAGTATGGTACTTGTGCCAGGATGTTCTGCCCCTCCAGATCTAAATATATAGTATGGTAGTAGTGCCAGGCTCTTCTTCCACCTCCACATCTAAATATATAGTATGGTAGTTGTGCCAGGCTGTACTCCCACCTCCGGATCTAAATATATAGTATGGTATTTGTGCCAGGTTATTCTGCCCCTCCAGATTTAAATATATAGTATGGTAGTTGTCCCATGCTGTTCTGCCCCTACAGATCTAAATGTATAGTACAGTAGTTGTGCCAGACTGTTCTGCCCCTCCAGATCTAAATATAGAGTATGCTAGTTATGCCAAGCTGTTCTACCCCTCCAGATCTAAATGTATAGTATGGTAGTTGTGCCAGGATGTTCTGCCCCTCCAGATTTAAATATATAGTATTGTAGTTGTGCCATGCTCTTCTGCCCTTCCAGATCTAAATATATAGTATAGTAGTTGTGCCAGACTGTTCTGCCCCTCCAGATCTAAATATATAGTATGGTAGTTATGCCAGGCTCTTCTGCCCCTACAGATCTAAATATGGTAGTTGTGCCATGCAGATATAAGTATTGTAGATGTGTTATGCTGTTCTGCCCCTCCAGATCTAAATATATAGTATGGTAGTTGTGCCAGGCTGTTCTGCCCCTCCAAATGTAAATATATAGTAGGGTAGTTGTGCCAGGCTCTTCTTCGACCTCCAGATATAAATATATAGTATGGTATTTGTGCCAGGCTGTACTCCCATCTCCAGATCTAAATATATAGTATGGTAGTTGTGCCTGGCTGTACTCCCACCTCCAGATGTAAATATATAGTATGGTAGTTGTGCCAAGCTATTTTTGCCCCTCCAGATCTAAATATATAGTATGGTAGTTATGCCAGGCTGTTCTGCCCCTTTCAGATCTAAATATATAGTATGGTACTTGTGCCATTCTGTACTCCCACCTCCAGATCTAAATATATAGTATGGTATTTGTGCCAGGTTATTCTGCCCCTCCAGATTTAAATATATAGTATTGTAGTTGTGCCATGCTCTTCTGCCCCTCCAGATCTAAATATATAGTATAGTAGTTGTGCCAGACTGTTCTGCCCCTCCAGATCTAAATATATAGTATGGTAGTTATGCCAAGCTGTTCTAACCCTCCAGATCTAAATGTATAGTATGGTAGTTGTGCCAGGTTGTTCTGCCCCTCCAGATCTAAATATATAGTATGGTAGTTGTGCCAAGCTGTTCAGCCCCTACAGATCTAAATATATAGTATGGTAGATGTGTTATGCTGTTCTGCCCCTCCAGATCTAAATATATAGTATGGTAGTTGTGCCAGGCTGTTCTGCCCCTCCAGATGTAAATATATAGTAGGGTAGTTGTGCCAGGCTCTTCTTCCACCTCCAGATATAAATATGTAGTATGGTATTTGTGCCAGGCTGTACTGCCTCTCCAGATCTAAATATATAGTATGGTAGTTATGCCAGGCTGTTCTGCCCCTTTCAAATCTAAATATTTAGTATGGTACTTGTGCCAGGCTGTTCTTCCCCTCCAGATCTAAATATATAGTATGGTAATTGTGCCAGGTTGTTCTACGCCTCCAGATATAAATATATATTATGGTAGTTGTGCCAGGCTGTTCTTCCCTTCCAGATCTAAATATATAGTATGGTAGTTGTGCCAGGCTCTTCTTCCACCTCCAGATCTAAATATATGGTATGGTAGTTGTGCCAGACAATTCTGCCCCTCCAGATTTAAATATATAGTATGGTAGTTATGCCAAGCTGTTCTACCGCTCCAGATCTAAATGTATAGTATGGTAGTTGTGCCAGGTTGTTCTGCCCCTCCAGATGTAAATATATAGTATGGTAGTTGTGCCAAGCTGTTCTGCCCCTCCAGATCTAAATATATAGTATGGTAGTTATGCCAGGCTGTTCTGCCCCTTTCAGATCGAAATATATAGTATGGTACTTGTGCCAGGCTGTACTCCCACCTCCAGATCTAAATATATAGTATGGTATTTGTGCCAGGTTATTCTGCCCCTCCAGATTTAAATATATAGGATGGTAGTTGTGCCATGCTGTTCTGCCCCTCCAGATCTAAATATATACTGTAGTAGTTGTGCCAGACTGTTCTGCCCCTCCAGATCTAAATATATAGTATGATAGTTATTCCAAGCTGTTCGACCCCTCCAGAACTAAATGTATAGTATGGTAGTTGTGCCAGGTTGTTCTGCCCCTCCAGATCTAAATATATAGTATGGTAGTTGTGCCAAGCTGTTCTGACCCTCCAGATCTAAATATATAGTATGGTAGTTATGCCAGGCTGTTCTGCCCCTCCAGATCTAAATATATAGTATAGTAGTTGTGCCAGACTGTTCTGCCCCTCCAGATCTAAATATATAGTATGGTAGTTATGCCAGGCTGTTCTGCCCCTCCAGATCTAAATATATAGTATGGTAGTAGTGCCAGGCTCTTCTTCCACCTCCACATCTAAATATATAGTATGGTAGTTGTGCCAGGCTGTACTCCCACCTCCGGATCTAAATATATAGTATGGTATTTGTGCCAGGTTATTCTGCCCCTCCAGATTTAAATATATAGTATGGTAGTTGTCCCATGCTGTTCTGCCCCTACAGATCTAAATATATAGTACAGTAGTTGTGCCAGACTGTTCTGCCCCTCCAGATCTAAATATAGAGTATGCTAGTTATGCCAAGCTGTTCTACCCCTCCAGATCTAAATGTATAGTATGGTAGTTGTGCCAGGTTGTTCTGCCCCTCCAGATCTAAATATATAGTATGGTAATTGTGCCAAGCTGTTCTAATCCTCCAGATCTAAATATATAGTATGGTAGTTGTGCCAGGCTCTTCTGCCCCTACAGATCTAAATATGGTAGTTGTGCCATGCTGATATAAGTATGGAAGTTGTGCCATGCTAATCTGCCCCTCCAGATCTAAATATATAGTATAGTAGTTGTGCCAGACTGTTCTGCCCCTCCAGTTCCAAATATATAGTATCGTAATTATGCGAAGCTGTTCTACCCCTCCAGATCTAAATGTATATTATAGTAGTTGTGCCAGGTTGTTCTTCCCCTCCAGATCTAAATATATAGTATGGTAGTTGTGCCAGGCTCTTCTTCCACCTCCAGATCTAAATATATAGTATTGTAGTTGTGCCAGGCTGTACTCCCACATCCAGATCTAAATATATAGTATGGTAGTTGTGCCAGGCTGTACTCCCACCTCCAGATCTAAATATATAGTATGGTAGTTGTGCCAGGCTGTACTCGCACATCCAGATCTAAATATATAGTATGGTAGTTGTGCCAAGCTGTTCTTCCCTTCCAGATTTAAATATATAGTATGGTAGTTGTGCCAGGCTCTTCTGCCCCTCCAGATCTAAATATATAGTATGGTAGTTGTACCAGACTGTTCTGCCCCTCCAGATCTAAATATATAGTATGGTAATTGTGCCAAGCTGTTCTACCCCTCCAGATCTAAATATATAGTATGGTAGTTGTGCCAGGCTCTTCTGGCCCTACATATCTAAACATATATTATGATAGTTGTGCCTTGCTGTTCAGTCCCTCCAGATCTAAATATATAGTATGGTAGTTGTGCCCGTCTGTAGTTATACCTCCAGATCTAAATATATAGTATGGTAGTTGTGCCAGGCTTTACTCCCACCTCCTGATCTAAATATTTAGTATGGTAGTTGTGTTATGCTGTTCTGCCCCTCCCGATCTAAATATATAGTATGGTAGTTGTGCCAGGCAGTACTCCCACCTCCAGATCTAAATATATAGTATGGTATTTGTGCCAGGTTATTCTGCCCCTCCAGATTTAAATATATAGTATGGTAGTTGTCCCATGCTGTTCTGCCCCTACAGATCTAAATATATAGTACAGTAGTTGTGCCAGACTGTTCTTCCCCTCCAGATCTAAATATATAGTATGGTAGTTGTGCCAGGCTCTTCTTCCACCTCCAGATCTAAATATATGGTATGGTAGTTGTGCCAGACAATTCTGCCCCTCCAGATTTAAATATATAGTATGGTAGTTATGCCAAGCTGTTCTACCCCTCCAGATCTAAATGTATAGTATGGTAGTTGTGCCAGGTTGTTCTGCCCCTCCAGATGTAAATATATAGTATGGTAGTTGTGCCAAGCTGTTCTGCCCCTCCAGATCTAAATATATAGTATGGTAGTTATGCCAGGCTGTTCTGCCCCTTTCAGATCTAAATATATAGTATGGTACTTGTGCCAGGCTGTACTCCCACCTCCAGATCAAAATATATAGTATGGTATTTGTGCCAGGTTATTCTGCCCCTCCAGATTTAAATATATAGTATGGTAGTTGTGCCATGCTGTTCTGCACCTCCAGATCTAAATATATACTGTAGTAGTTGTGCCAGACTGTTCTGCCCCTCCAGATCTAAATATATAGTATGATAGTTATTCCAAGCTGTTCGACCCCTCCAGATCTAAATGTATAGTATGGTAGTTGTGCCAGGTTGTTCTGCCCCTCCAGATCTAAATATATAGTATGGTAGTTGTGCCAAGCTGTTCTGCCCCTCCAGTTCTAAATATATAGTATGGTAGTTATGCCAGGCTGTTCTGCCCCTCCAGATCTAAATATATAGTATAGTAGTTGTGCCAGACTGTTCTGCCCCTCCAGATCTAAATATATAGTATGGTAGTTATGCCAGGCTGTTCTGCCCCTTTCAAATCTAAATATATAGTATGGTACTTGTGCCAGGATGTTCTGCCCCTCCAGATCTAAATATATAGTATGGTAGTAGTGCCAGGCTCTTCTTCCACCTCCACATCTAAATATATAGTATGGTAGTTGTGCCAGGCTGTACTCCCACCTCCGGATCTAAATATATAGTATGGTATTTGTGCCAGGTTATTCTGCCCCTCCAGATTTAAATATATAGTATGGTAGTTGTCCCATGCTGTTCTGCCCCTACAGATCTAAATATATAGTACAGTAGTTGTGCCAGACTGTTCTGCCCCTCCAGATCTAAATATAGAGTATGCTAGTTATGCCAAGCTGTTCTACCCCTCCAGATCTAAATGTATAGTATGGTAGTTGTGCCAGGATGTTCTGCCCCTCCAGATTTAAATATATAGTATTGTAGTTGTGCCATGCTCTTCTGCCCCTCCAGATCTAAATATATAGTATAGTAGTTGTGCCAGACTGTTCTGCCCCTCCAGATCTAAATATATAGTATGGTAGTTATGCCAGGCTCTTCTGCCCCTACAGATCTAAATATGGTAGTTGTGCCATGCAGATATAAGTATTGTAGATGTGTTATGCTGTTCTGCCCCTCCAGATCTAAATATATAGTATGGTAGTTGTGCCAGGCTGTTCTGCCCCTCCAAATGTAAATATATAGTAGGGTAGTTGTGCCAGGCTCTTCTTCGACCTCCAGATATGAATATATAGTATGGTATTTGTGCCAGGCTGTACTCCCATCTCCAGATCTAAATATATAGTATGGTAGTTGTGCCTGGCTGTACTCCCACCTCCAGATGTAAATATATAGTATGGTAGTTGTGCCAAGCTGTTCTGCCCCTCCAGATCTAAATATATAGTATGGTAGTTATGCCAGGCTGTTCTGCCCCTTTCAGATCTAAATATATAGTATGGTACTTGTGCCATTCTGTACTCCCACCTCCAGATCTAAATATATAGTATGGTATTTGTGCCAGGTTATTCTGCCCCTCCAGATTTAAATATATAGTATTGTAGTTGTGCCATGCTCTTCTGCCCCTCCAGATCTAAATATATAGTATAGTAGTTGTGCCAGACTGTTCTGCCCCTCCAGATCTAAAGATTTAGTATGGTAGTTATGCCAAGCTGTTCTAACCCTCCAGATCTAAATGTATAGTATGGTAGTTGTGCCAGGTTGTTCTGCCCCTCCAGATCTAAATATATAGTATGATAGTTGTGCCAAGCTGTTCAGCCCCTACAGATCTAAATATATAGTATGGTAGTTATGCCAGGCTGTTCTGCCCCTTTCAAATCTAAATATATAGTATGGTAGTTATGCCAGGCTGTTCTTCCCCTCCAGATCTAAATATATAGTATGGTAGATGTGTTATGCTGTTCTGCCCCTCCAGATCTAAATATATAGTATGGTAGTTGTGCCAGGCTGTTCTGCCCCTCCAGATGTAAATATATAGTAGGGTAGTTGTGCCAGGCTCTTCTTCCACCTCCAGATATAAATATGTAGTATGGTATTTGTGCCAGGCTGTACTGCCCCTCCAGATCTAAATATATAGTATGGTAGTTATGCCAGGCTGTTCTGCCCCTTTCAAATCTAAATATATAGTATGGTACTTGTGCCAGGCTGTTCTTCCCCTCCAGATCTAAATATATAGTATGGTAATTGTGCCAGGTTGTTCTACGCCTCCAGATATAAATATATATTATGGTAGTTGTGCCAGGCTGTTCTTCCCTTCCAGATCTAAATATATAGTATGGTAGTTGTGCCAGGCTCTTCTTCCACCTCCAGATCTAAATATATGGTATGGTAGTTGTGCCAGACAATTCTGCCCCTCCAGATTTAAATATATAGTATGGTAGTTATGCCAAGCTGTTCTACCGCTCCAGATCTAAATGTATAGTATGGTAGTTGTGCCAGGTTGTTCTGCCCCTCCAGATGTAAATATATAGTATGGTAGTTGTGCCAAGCTGTTCTGCCCCTCCAGATCTAAATATATAGTATGGTAGTTATGCCAGGCTGTTCTGCCCCTTTCAGATCGAAATATATAGTATGGTACTTGTGCCAGGCTGTACTCCCACCTCCAGATCTAAATATATAGTATGGTATTTGTGCCAGGTTATTCTGCCCCTCCAGATTTAAATATATAGGATGGTAGTTGTGCCATGCTGTTCTGCCCCTCCAGATCTAAATATATACTGTAGTAGTTGTGCCAGACAGTTCTGCCCCTCCAGATCTAAATATATAGTATGATAGTTATTCCAAGCTGTTCGACCCCTCCAGAACTAAATGTATAGTATGGTAGTTGTGCCAGGTTGTTCTGCCCCTCCAGATCTAAATATATAGTATGGTAGTTGTGCCAAGCTGTTCTGCCCCTCCAGATCTAAATATATAGTATGGTAGTTATGCCAGGCTGTTCTGCCCCTCCAGATCTAAATATATAGTATAGTAGTTGTGCCAGACTGTTCTGCCCCTCCAGATCTAAATATATAGTATGGTAGTTATGCCAGGCTGTTCTGCCCCTCCAGATCTAAATATATAGTATGGTAGTAGTGCCAGGCTCTTCTTCCACCTCCACATCTAAATATATAGTATGGTAGTTGTGCCAGGCTGTACTCCCACCTCCGGATCTAAATATATAGTATGGTATTTGTGCCAGGTTATTCTGCCCCTCCAGATTTAAATATATAGTATGGTAGTTGTCCCATGCTGTTCTGCCCCTACAGATCTAAATATATAGTACAGTAGTTGTGCCAGACTGTTCTGCCCCTCCAGATCTAAATATAGAGTATGCTAGTTATGCCAAGCTGTTCTACACCTCCAGATCTAAATGTATAGTATGGTAGTTGTGCCAGGTTGTTCTGCCCCTCCAGATCTAAATATATAGTATGGTAATTGTGCCAAGCTGTTCTAATCCTCCAGATCTAAATATATAGTATGGTAGTTGTGCCAGGCTCTTCTGCCCCTACAGATCTAAATATGGTAGTTGTGCCATGCTGATATAAGTATGGTAGTTGTGCCATGCTAATCTGCCCCTCCAGATCTAAATATATAGTATAGTAGTTGTGCCAGACTGTTCTTCCCCTCCAGATCTAAATATATAGTATGGTAGTTATGCCAGGCTGTTCTGCCCCTCCAGATGTAAATATATATTATGGTAGTTGTGCCAGGCTGTTCTTCCCCTCCAGATCTAAATATATAGTATGGTAGTTGTGCCAGGCTCTTCTTCCACCTCCAGATCTAAATATATGGTATGGTAGTTGTGCCAGACAATTCTGCCCCTCCAGATTTAAATATATAGTATGGTAGTTATGCCAAGCTGTTCTACCCCTCCAGATCTAAATGTATAGTATGGTAGTTGTGCCAGGTTGTTATGCCCCTCCAGATCTAAATATATAGTATGGTAGTTATGCCAGGCTGTTCTGCCCCTTTCAGATCTAAATATATAGTATGTTACTTGTGCCAGGCTGTACTCCCACCTCCAGATCAAAATATATAGTATGGTATTTGTGCCAGGTTATTCTGCCCCTCCAGATTTAAATATATAGTATGGTAGTTGTGCCATGCTGTTCTGCACCTCCAGATCTAAATATATACTGTAGTAGTTGTGCCAGACTGTTCTGCCCCTCCAGATCTAAATATAAAGTATGATAGTTATTCCAAGCTGTTCGACCCCTCCAGATCTAAATGTATAGTATGGTAGTTGTGCCAGGTGTTTCTGCCCCTCCAGATCTAAATATATAGTATGGTAGTTGTGCCAAGCTGTTCTGCCCCTCCAGTTCTAAATATATAGTATGGTAGTTATGCCAGGCTGTTCTGCCCCTCCAGATCTAAATATATAGTATAGTAGTTGTGCCAGACTGTTCTGCCCCTCCAGATCTAAATATATAGTATGGTAGTTATGCCAGGCTGTTCTGCCCCTTTCAAATCTAAATATATAGTATGGTACTTGTGCCAGGATGTTCTGCCCCTCCAGATCTAAATATATAGTATGGTAGTAGTGCCAGGCTCTTCTTCCACCTCCACATCTAAATATATAGTATGGTAGTTGTGCCAGGCTGTACTCCCACCTCCGGATCTAAATATATAGTATGGTATTTGTGCCAGGTTATTCTGCCCCTCCAGATTTAAATATATAGTATGGTAGTTGTCCCATGCTGTTCTGCCCCTACAGATCTAAATATATAGTACAGTAGTTGTGCCAGACTGTTCTGCCCCTCCAGATCTAAATATAGAGTATGCTAGTTATGCCAAGCTGTTCTACCCCTCCAGATCTAAATGTATAGTATGGTAGTTGTGCCAGGATGTTCTGCCCCTCCAGATTTAAATATATAGTATTGTAGTTGTGCCATGCTCTTCTGCCCTTCCAGATCTAAATATATAGTATAGTAGTTGTGCCAGACTGTTCTGCCCCTCCAGATCTAAATATATAGTATGGTAGTTATGCCAGGCTCTTCTGCCCCTACAGATCTAAATATGGTAGTTGTGCCATGCAGATATAAGTATTGTAGATGTGTTATGCTGTTCTGCCCCTCCAGATCTAAATATATAGTATGGTAGTTGTGCCAGGCTGTTCTGCCCCTCCAAATGTAAATATATAGTAGGGTAGTTGTGCCAGGCTCTTCTTCGACCTCCAGATATAAATATATAGTATGGTATTTGTGCCAGGCTGTACTCCCATCTCCAGATCTAAATATATAGTATGGTAGTTGTGCCTGGCTGTACTCCCACCTCCAGATGTAAATATATAGTATGGTAGTTGTGCCAAGCTATTTTTGCCCCTCCAGATCTAAATATATAGTATGGTAGTTATGCCAGGCTGTTCTGCCTCTTTCAGATCTAAATATATAGTATGGTACTTGTGCCATTCTGTACTCCCAACTCCAGATCTAAATATATAGTATGGTATTTGTGCCAGGTTATTCTGCCCCTCCAGATTTAAATATATAGTATTGTAGTTGTGCCATGCTCTTCTGCCCCTCCAGATCTAAATATATAGTATAGTAGTTGTGCCAGACTGTTCTGCCCCTCCAGATCTAAATATATAGTATGGTAGTTATGCCAAGCTGTTCTAACCCTCCAGATCTAAATGTATAGTATGGTAGTTGTGCCAGGTTGTTCTGCCCCTCCAGATCTAAATATATAGTATGGTAGTTGTGCCAAGCTGTTCAGCCCCTACAGATCTAAATATATAGTATGGTAGTTATGCCAGGCTGTTCTGCCCCTTTCAAATCTAAATATATAGTATGGTAGTTATGCCAGGCTGTTCTTCCCCTCCAGATCTAAATATATAGTATGGTAGATGTGTTATGCTGTTCTGCCCCTCCAGATCTAAATATATAGTATGGTAGTTGTGCCAGGCTGTTCTGCCCCTCCAGATGTAAATATATAGTAGGGTAGTTGTGCCAGGCTCTTCTTCCACCTCCAGATATAAATATGTAGTATGGTATTTGTGCCAGGCTGTACTGCCCCTCCAGATCTAAATATATAGTATGGTAGTTATGCCAGGCTGTTCTGCCCCTTTCAAATCTAAATATATAGTATGGTACTTGTGCCAGGCTGTTCTGCCCCTTTCAAATCTAAATATATAGTATGGTACTTGTGCCAGGATGTTCTGCCCCTCCAGATCTAAATATATAGTATGGTAGTAGTGCCAGGCTCTTCTTCCACCTCCACATCTAAATATATAGTATGGTAGTTGTGCCAGGCTGTACTCCCACCTCCGGATCTAAATATATAGTATGGTATTTGTGCCAGGTTATTCTGCCCCTCCAGATTTAAATATATAGTATGGTAGTTGTCCCATGCTGTTCTGCCCCTACAGATCTAAATATATAGTACAGTAGTTGTGCCAGACTGTTCTGCCCCTCCAGATCTAAATATAGAGTATGCTAGTTATGCCAAGCTGTTCTACCCCTCCAGATCTAAATGTATAGTATGGTAGTTGTGCCAGGATGTTCTGCCCCTCCAGATTTAAATATATAGTATTGTAGTTGTGCCATGCTCTTCTGCCCTTCCAGATCTAAATATATAGTATAGTAGTTGTGCCAGACTGTTCTGCCCCTCCAGATCTAAATATATAGTATGGTAGTTATGCCAGGCTCTTCTGCCCCTACAGATCTAAATATGGTAGTTGTGCCATGCAGATATAAGTATTGTAGATGTGTTATGCTGTTCTGCCCCTCCAGATCTAAATATATAGTATGGTAGTTGTGCCAGGCTGTTCTGCCCCTCCAAATGTAAATATATAGTAGGGTAGTTGTGCCAGGCTCTTCTTCGACCTCCAGATATAAATATATAGTATGGTATTTGTGCCAGGCTGTACTCCCATCTCCAGATCTAAATATATAGTATGGTAGTTGTGCCTGGCTGTACTCCCACCTCCAGATGTAAATATATAGTATGGTAGTTGTGCCAAGCTATTTTTGCCCCTCCAGATCTAAATATATAGTATGGTAGTTATGCCAGGCTGTTCTGCCCCTTTCAGATCTAAATATATAGTATGGTACTTGTGCCATTCTGTACTCCCATCTCCAGATCTAAATATATAGTATGGTATTTGTGCCAGGTTATTCTGCCCCTCCAGATTTAAATATATAGTATTGTAGTTGTGCCATGCTCTTCTGCCCCTCCAGATATAAATATATAGTATAGTAGTTGTGCCAGACTGTTCTGCCCCTCCAGATCTAAATATATAGTATGGTAGTTATGCCAAGCTGTTCTAACCCTCCAGATCTAAATGTATAGTATGGTAGTTGTGCCAAGCTGTTCAGCCCCTACAGATCTAAATATATAGTATGGTAGTTATGCCAGGCTGTTCTGCCCCTTTCAAATCTAAATATATAGTATGGTAGTTATGCCAGGCTGTTCTTCCCCTCCAGATCTAAATATATAGTATGGTAGATGTGTTATGCTGTTCTGCCCCTCCAGATCTAAATATATAGTATGGTAGTTGTGCCAGGCTGTTCTGCCCCTCCAGATGTAAATATATAGTAGGGTAGTTGTGCCAGGCTCTTCTTCCACCTCCAGATATAAATATGTAGTATGGTATTTGTGCCAGGCTGTACTGCCCCTCCAGATCTAAATATATAGTATGGTAGTTATGCCAGGCTGTTCTGCCCCTTTCAAATCTAAATATATAGTATGGTACTTGTGCCTGGCTGTTCTTCCCCTCCAGATCTAAATATATAGTATGGTAATTGTGCCAGGTTGTTCTACGCCTCCAGATATAAATATATATTATGGTAGTTGTGCCAGGCTGTTCTTCCCTTCCAGATCTAAATATATAGTATGGTAGTTGTGCCAGGCTCTTCTTCCACCTCCAGATCTAAATATATGGTATGGTAGTTGTGCCAGACAATTCTGCCCCTCCAGATTTAAATATATAGTATGGTAGTTATGCCAAGCTGTTCTACCGCTCCAGATCTAAATGTATAGTATGGTAGTTGTGCCAGGTTGTTCTGCCCCTCCAGATGTAAATATATAGTATGGTAGTTATGCCAAGCTGTTCTGCCCCTCCAGATCTAAATATATAGTATGGTAGTTATGCCAGGCTGTTCTGCCCCTTTCAGATCGAAATATATAGTATGGTACTTGTGCCAGGCTGTACTCCCACCTCCAGATCTAAATATATAGTATGGTATTTGTGCCAGGTTATTCTGCCCCTCCAGATTTAAATATATAGGATGGTAGTTGTGCCATGCTGTTCTGCCCCTCCAGATCTAAATATATACTGTAGTAGTTGTGCCAGACTGTTCTGCCCCTCCAGATCTAAATATATAGTATGATAGTTATTCCAAGCTGTTCGACCCCTCCAGAACTAAATGTATAGTATGGTAGTTGTGCCAGGTTGTTCTGCCCCTCCAGATCTAAATATATAGTATGGTAGTTGTGCCAAGCTGTTCTGCCCCTCCAGATCTAAATATATAGTATGGTAGTTATGCCAGGCTGTTCTGCCCCTCCAGATCTAAATATATAGTATAGTAGTTGTGCCAGACTGTTCTGCCCCTCCAGATCTAAATATATAGTATGGTAGTTATGCCAGGCTGTTCTGCCCCTCCAGATCTAAATATATAGTATGGTAGTAGTGCCAGGCTCTTCTTCCACCTCCACATCTAAATATATAGTATGGTAGTTGTGCCAGGCTGTACTCCCACCTCCGGATCTAAATATATAGTATGGTATTTGTGCCAGGTTATTCTGCCCCTCCAGATTTAAATATATAGTATGGTAGTTGTCCCATGCTGTTCTGCCCCTACAGATCTAAATATATAGTACAGTAGTTGTGCCAGACTGTTCTGCCCCTCCAGATCTAAATATAGAGTATGCTAGTTATGCCAAGCTGTTCTACACCTCCAGATCTAAATGTATAGTATGGTAGTTGTGCCAGGTTGTTCTGCCCCTCCAGATCTAAATATATAGTATGGTAATTGTGCCAAGCTGTTCTAATCCTCCAGATCTAAATATATAGTATGGTAGTTGTGCCAGGCTCTTCTGCCCCTACAGATCTAAATATGGTAGTTGTGCCATGCTGATATAAGTATGGTAGTTGTGCCATGCTAATCTGCCCCTCCAGATCTAAATATATAGTATAGTAGTTGTGCCAGACTGTTCTTCCCCTCCAGATCTAAATATATAGTATGGTAGTTATGCCAGGCTGTTCTGCCCCTCCAGATGTAAATATATATTATGGTAGTTGTGCCAGGCTGTTCTTCCCCTCCAGATCTAAATATATAGTATGGTAGTTGTGCCAGGCTCTTCTTCCACCTCCAGATCTAAATATATGGTATGGTAGTTGTGCCAGACAATTCTGCCCCTCCAGATTTAAATATATAGTATGGTAGTTATGCCAAGCTGTTCTACCCCTCCAGATCTAAATGTATAGTATGGTAGTTGTGCCAGGTTGTTATGCCCCTCCAGAACTAAATATATAGTATGGTAGTTATGCCAGGCTGTTCTGCCCCTTTCAGATCTAAATATATAGTATGGTACTTGTGCCAGGCTGTACTCCCACCTCCAGATCAAAATATATAGTATGGTATTTGTGCCAGGTTATTCTGCCCCTCCAGATTTAAATATATAGTATGGTAGTTGTGCCATGCTGTTCTGCACCTCCAGATCTAAATATATACTGTAGTAGTTGTGCCAGACTGTTCTGCCCCTCCAGATCTAAATATATAGTATGATAGTTATTCCAAGCTGTTCGACCCCTCCAGATCTAAATGTATAGTATGGTAGTTGTGCCAGGTTGTTCTGCCCCTCCAGATCTAAATATATAGTATGGTAGTTGTGCCAAGCTGTTCTGCCCCTCCAGTTCTAAATATATAGTATGGTAGTTATGCCAGGCTGTTCTGCCCCTCCAGATCTAAATATATAGTATAGTAGTTGTGCCAGACTGTTCTGCCCCTCCAGATCTAAATATATAGTATGGTAGTTATGCCAGGCTGTTCTGCCCCTTTCAAATCTAAATATATAGTATGGTACTTGTGCCAGGATGTTCTGCCCCTCCAGATCTAAATATATAGTATGGTAGTAGTGCCAGGCTCTTCTTCCACCTCCACATCTAAATATATAGTATGGTAGTTGTGCCTGGCTGTACTCCCACCTCCAGATGTAAATATATAGTATGGTAGTTGTGCCAAGCTATTTTTGCCCCTCCAGATCTAAATATATAGTATGGTAGTTATGCCAGGCTGTTCTGCCCCTTTCAGATCTAAATATATAGTATGGTACTTGTGCCATTCTGTACTCCCACCTCCAGATCTAAATATATAGTATGGTATTTGTGCCAGGTTATTCTGCCCCTCCAGATTTAAATATATAGTATTGTAGTTGTGCCATGCTCTTCTGCCCCTCCAGATCTAAATATATAGTATAGTAGTTGTGCCAGACTGTTCTGCCCCTCCAGATCTAAATATATAGTATGGTAGTTATGCCAAGCTGTTCTAACCCTCCAGATCTAAATGTATAGTATGGTAGTTGTGCCAGGTTGTTCTGCCCCTCCAGATCTAAATATATAGTATGGTAGTTGTGCCAAGCTGTTCAGCCCCTACAGATCTAAATATATAGTATGGTAGTTATGCCAGGCTGTTCTGCCCCTTTCAAATCTAAATATATAGTATGGTAGTTATGCCAGGCTGTTCTTCCCCTCCAGATCTAAATATATAGTATGGTAGATGTGTTATGCTGTTCTGCCCCTCCAGATCTAAATATATAGTATGGTAGTTGTGCCAGGCTGTTCTGCCCCTCCAGATGTAAATATATAGTAGGGTAGTTGTGCCAGGCTCTTCTTCCACCTCCAGATATAAATATGTAGTATGTAGTATATATGTAGTGCCAGGCTGTACTGCCCCTCCAGATCTAAATATATAGTATGGTAGTTATGCCAGGCTGTTCTGCCCCTTTCAAATCTAAATATTTAGTATGGTACTTGTGCCAGGCTGTTCTTCCCCTCCAGATCTAAATATATAGTATGGTAATTGTGCCAGGTTGTTCTACGCCTCCAGATATAAATATATATTATGGTAGTTGTGCCAGGCTGTTCTTCCCTTCCAGATCTAAATATATAGTATGGTAGTTGTGCCAGGCTCTTCTTCCACCTCCAGATCTAAATATATGGTATGGTAGTTGTGCCAGACAATTCTGCCCCTCCAGATTTAAATATATAGTATGGTAGTTATGCCAAGCTGTTCTACCGCTCCAGATCTAAATGTATAGTATGGTAGTTGTGCCAGGTTGTTCTGCCCCTCCAGATGTAAATATATAGTATGGTAGTTGTGCCAGGCTGTTCTGCCCCTCCAGATCTAAATATATAGTATGGTAGTTATGCCAGGCTGTTCTGCCCCTTTCAGATCTAAATATATAGTATGGTACTTGTGCCAGGCTGTACTCCCACCTCCAGATCTAAATATATAGTATGGTATTTGTGCCAGGTTATTCTGCCCCTCCAGATGTAAATATATAGGATGGTAGTTGTGCCATGCTGTTCTGCCCCTCCAGATCTAAATATATACTGTAGTAGTTGTGCCAGACTGTTCTGCCCCTCCAGATCTAAATATATAGTATGGTAGTTATGCCAGGCTGTTCTGCCCCTTTCAGATCTAAATATATAGTATGGTACTTGTGCCAGGCTGTACTCCCACCTCCAGATCTAAATATATAGTATGGTATTTGTGCCAGGTTATTCTGCCCCTCCAGATGTAAATATATAGGATGGTAGTTGTGCCATGCTGTTCTGCCCCTCCAGATCTAAATATATAGTATAGTAGTTGTGCCAGACTGTTCTGCCCCTCCAGATCTAAATATATAGTATGGTAGTTATGCCAGGCTGTTCTGCCCCTCCAGATCTAAATATATAGTATGGTAGTAGTGCCAGGCTCTTCTTCCACCTCCACATCTAAATATATAGTATGGTAGTTGTGCCAGACTGTACTCCCACCTCCGGATCTAAATATATAGTATGGTATTTGTGCCAGGTTATTCTGCCCCTCCAGATTTAAATATATAGTATGGTAGTTGTCCCATGCTGTTCTGCCCCTACAGATCTAAATATATAGTACAGTAGTTGTGCCAGACTGTTCTGCCCCTCCAGATCTAAATATAGAGTATGCTAGTTATGCCAAGCTGTTCTACCCCTCCAGATCTAAATGTATAGTATGGTAGTTGTGCCAGGTTGTTCTGCCCCTCCAGATCTAAATATATAGTATGGTAATTGTGCCAAGCTGTTCTAATCCTCCAGATCTAAATATATAGTATGGTAGTTGTGCCAGGCTCTTCTGCCCCTACAGATCTAAATATGGTAGTTGTGCCATGCTGATATAAGTATGGAAGTTGTGCCATGCTAATCTGCCCCTCCAGATCTAAATATATAGTATAGTAGTTGTGCCAGACTGTTCTGCCCCTCCAGTTCCAAATATATAGTATGGTAATTATGCGAAGCTGTTCTACCCCTCCAGATCTAAATGTATATTATAGTAGTTGTGCCAGGTTGTTCTTCCCCTCCAGATCTAAATATATAGTATGGTAGTTGTGCCAGGCTCTTCTTCCACCTCCAGATCTAAATATATAGTATTGTAGTTGTGCCAGGCTGTACTCCCACATCCAGATCTAAATATATAGTATGGTAGTTGTGCCAGGCTGTACTCCCACCTCCAGATCTAAATATATAGTATGGTAGTTGTGCCAGGCTGTACTCGCACATCCAGATCTAAATATATAGTATGGTAGTTGTGCCAAGCTGTTCTTCCCTTCCAGATTTAAATATATAGTATGGTAGTTGTGCCAGGCTCTTCTGCCCCTCCAGATCTAAATATATAGTATGGTAGTTGTACCAGACTGTTCTGCCCCTCCAGATCTAAATATATAGTATGGTAATTGTGCCAAGCTGTTCTACCCCTCCAGATCTAAATATATAGTATGGTAGTTGTGCCAGGCTCTTCTGGCCCTACATATCTAAACATATATTATGATAGTTGTGCCTTGCTGTTCAGTCCCTCCAGATCTAAATATATAGTATGGTAGTTGTGCCCGTCTGTAGTTATACCTCCAGATCTAAATATATAGTATGGTAGTTGTGCCAGGCTTTACTCCCACCTCCTGATCTAAATATTTAGTATGGTAGTTGTGTTATGCTGTTCTGCCCCTCCCGATCTAAATATATAGTATGGTAGTTGTGCCAGGCAGTACTCCCACCTCCAGATCTAAATATATAGTATGGTAGTTGTGCCAGGCTGTACTCCCAACTCCAGATCTAAATATATAGTATGGTAGTTGTGCCAGGCTGTACTCCCACCTCCAGATCGAAATATATAGTATGGTAGTTGTGCCAGGCTCTTCTGCCCCTACATATCTAAATATATATTATGATAGTTGTGCCTTGCTGTTCAGCACCTCCAGATCTAAATATATAGTATGGTAGTTGTGCCCGTCTGTAGTTATACCTGCAGATCTAAATATATAGTATGGTAGTTGTGCCAGGCTTTACTCCCACCTCCAGATCTAAATATTTAGTATGGTAGTTGTGTTATGCTGTTCTGCCTCTCCCGATCTAAATATATAGTATGGTAGTTGTGCCAGGCAGTACTCCGACCTCCAGATCTAAATATATAGTATGGTAGTTGTGCCAGGCTGTACTCCCACCTCCAGATCAAAATATATAGTATGGTAGTTGTGCCAGGCTGTACTCCCACCTCCAGATCGAAATATATAGTATGGTAGTTGTGCCAAGCTGTTCTGCCCCTCCAGATCTAAATATATAGTATGGTAATTGTGCCAAGCTGTTCTACCCCTCCAGATCTAAATATATAGTATGGTAGTTGTGCCAGGCTCTTCTGCCCCTACATATGTAAATATATATTATGGTAGTTGTGCCATGCTGTTCAGCCCCTCCAGATCTAAATATATAGGATGGTAGTCGTGCCAAGCTGTTCTGCCCCTCCAGATCTAAATATATAGTATGGTAGTTGTGCCAGTTTGTTCTGCCCCTCCAGATCTAAATATATAGTATGGTAGTTGTGCCAGGCTCTTCTGCCCCTCCAGATCTAAATATATTGTATGGTAGTTGTGCCAGGCTGTTCTGCCCCTCTAGATCTAAATATATAGTATGGTAGTTGTGCCAGTCTTTAGTTACACCTCCAGATCTAAATATATAGTATGGTAGTTGTGCCAGGCTCTTCATCTACCTCCCGATCTAAATATATAGTTTGGTAGTAGTGCCAGGCTTTACTCCCACCTCCAGATATAAATATTTAGTATGGTATTTGTGTTATGCTGTTCTGCCCCTCCCGATCTAAATATATAGTATGGTAGTTGTGCCAGGCTGTTCTGCCCCTCCAGATCTAAATATATAGTATGGTAGTTGTTCCAGGCTGTTCTGCCCTTCCAGATCTAAATATATATTATGGTAGTTGTGCCAAGCTGTTCTGCCCCTCCAGATATAAATATATATTATGGTAGTTATGCTAGCCTGTTCTGCCCCTCTAGATCTAAATATATAGTATGGTAGTTGTGCCAGGCTGTTCTGTCCCTCCAGATCTAAATATATATATTCTAGTTGTGCCAGGTTGTTCTGCCGCTCCAGATCTAAATATATAGTATGGTAGTTGTGCCAGGCTCTTCTGCCCCTCCAGAACTAAATATATCGTATGGTAGTTGTGCCAGGCTGTTCTGCCCCTCCAGATCTAAATATATAGTATGGTATTTGTGCCAGGCTGTTCTTCCACCTCTAGATCTAAATATATAGTATGGTAGTTGTGCCAGTCTGTAGTTACACCTCCAGATCTAAATATATAGTATGGTAGTTGTGCCAGGCTCTTCTTCTACCTCCAGATCTAAATATATAGTATGGTAGTTGTGCCAAGCTGTTCTGCCCCTCCAGATTTAAATATATATTATGGTAATTGTGCCAGAATCTTCTGCCCCTCCAGATCTAAATATATATTATGGTAGTTGTGCCATGCTGTTCAGCCCCTCCAGAACTAAATATATAGTATGGTAGTTGTGCCAGACTGTTCTGCCTCTCCAGATCTAAATATATAGTATGGTAGTTGTTCCAGGTTGTTCTGCCCGTCCAGATCTAAATATATAGTATGGTAGTTGTGTCAGGCTGTTATGCCCCTCCAGATTTAAATATATAGTATGGTAGTTATGCCAGGCTGTGCTGCCCCTCTAGATCTAAATATATAGTATGGTAGTTGTGCCAGGCTGTTCTGCCCCTCCAGATCTAAATATATAGTATGGTAGTTGTACCAGGCTGTTCTTCCCCTCCAGATCTAAATATATAGTATGGTAGTTGTGCCAGGCTCTTCTGCCCCTCCAGATCTAAATATATCGTATGGTAGTTGTGCCAGGCTGTTCTGCCCCTCCAGATCTAAATATATAGTATGGTATTTCTGCCAGGCTCTTCTTCCACCTCTAGATCTAAATATATAGTATGGTAGTTGTGCCAGTCTGTAGTTACACCTCCAGATCTAAATATATAGTATGGTAGTTGTGCCAGGCTCTTCTTCTACCTCCAGATCTAAATATATAGTATGGTAGTTGTGCCAGGCTGTACTCCCAACTCCAGATCTAAATATATAGTATGGTAGTTGTGCCAAGCTATTCTGCCCTTCCAGATTTAAATATATATTATGGTAGTTGTGCAAGGCTGTACCTCCACCTCCGGATCTAAATATATAGTTTGGTAGTTGTGTTATGCTGTTCTGCCCCTCCCGATCTAAATATTTAGTATGGTAGTTGTGCCAGGCTCTTCTTCCACCTCCAGATCTAAATATATAGGATGGTAGTTGTGCCAGGCTGTACTGCCACCTCCAGATCTAAATATTTAGTATGGTAGTTGTGTTATGCTGTTCTGCCCCTCCCGATCTAAATATATAGTATGGTAGTTGTGCAAGGCTGTACTCCCACCTCCAAATCTAAATATATAGTATGGTAGTTGTGCCAGGCTGTACTCCCACCTCCAGATCTAAATATATAGTATGGTAGTTGTGCCAGGCTGTACTCCCACCTCCAGATCTAAATATATAGTATGGTAGTTGTGCCAGGCTGTACTCCCACCTCCAAATCTAAATATATGGTATGGTAGTTGTGCCAGACTGTTCTGCCCCTCCAGATCTAAATATATAGTATGGTAGTTATGCCAAGCTGTTCTGCCCCTCCAGATCTAAATATATAGTATGGTAATTGTGCCAAGCTGTTCTACCCCTCCAGATCTAAATATATAGTATGGTAGTTGTGCCAGGCTCTTCTGCCCCTACAGATCTAAATATATATTATGGTAGTTGTGCCATGCTCTTCAGCCCCTCCAGATCTAAATATATAGTATGGTAGTTGTGCCAAGCTGTTCTGCCCCTCCAGATCTAAATATATAGTATGGTAGTTATGCCAGGCTGTTCTGCCCCTCTAGATCTAAATATATAGTATGGTAGTTGTGCCAGGCTGTTCTGCCCCTCCAGATCTAAATATATATATGGTAGTTGTGCCAGGTTGTTCTGCCTCTCCAGATCTAAATATATAGTATGGTAGTTGTGCCAGTCTGTAGTTACACCTCCAGATCTAAATATATAGTATGGTAGTTGTTCCAGGCTCTTCTTCTACCTCCAGATCTAAATATATAGTATTGTAGTTGTGCCAGGCTTTACTCCCACCTCCAGATCTAAATATTTAGTATGGTAGTTGTGTTATGCTGTTCTTCCCCTCCCGATCTAAATATATAGTATGGTAGTTGTGCCAGGCTGTACTCCCACCTCCGAATCTAAATATATAGTATGGTAGTTATGCCAGGTTGTTCTTCCACCGCCAGATATGAATATATAGTATGGTAGTTGTGCCAATCTGTACTCCCACCTCCAGATCTAAATATATAGTATGGTAGTTGTGCCAGGCACTTCTTCTACCTCCAGATCTAAATATATATTATGGTAGTTGTGCCAGGCTGTACTCCCACATCCAGATCTAAATATATAGTATGGTAGTTGTGCCAGGCTGTACTCCCACCTCCAGACCTAAATATATAGTATGGTAGTTGTGCCAGGCTGTACTCCCACCTCCAGATCTAAATATATAGTATGGTAGTTGTGCCAAGCTGTTCTGCCCTTCCAGATTTAAATATATAGTATGGTAGTTGTGCCAAGCTCTTCTGCCCCTCCAGGTCTAAATATATAGTATGGTAGTTGTGCCAGACTGTTCTGCCCCTCCAGATCTAAATATATAGTATGGTAATTGTGCCAAGCTGTTCTACCCCTCCAGATCTAAATATATAGTATGGTAGTTGTGCCAGGCTCATCTGCCCCTCCAGATCTAAATATATAGTATGGTAGTTGTGCCAGACTGTTCTGCCCCTCCAGATCTAAATATATAGTATGGTACTTGTGCCAAGCTGTTCTACCCCTCCCGATCTAAATATATTGTATGGTAGTTGTGCCAGGCTCTTCTGCCCCTACATATCTAAATATATATTATGGTAGTTGTGCCTTGCTGTTCAGCCCCTCCAGATCTAAATATATAGTATGGTAGTTGTGCCCGTCTGTAGTTATACCTCCAGATCTAAATATATAGTATGGTAGTTGTGCCAGGCTTTACTTCCACCTCCAGATCTAAATATTTAGTATGGTAGTTGTGTTATGCTGTTCTGCCCCTCCCAATCTAAATATATAGTATGGTAGTTGTGCCAGGCTGTACTCTCACCTCCAGATCTAAATATATAGTATGGTAGTTGTGCCAGGCTGTACTCCCACCTCCAGATCTAAATATATAGTATGGTAGTTGTGCAAGGCTGTACTCCCACCTCCAGATCTAAATATATAGTATGGTAGCTGTGCCAGGCTGTACTCCCACCTCCAGATCGAAATATATAGTATGGTAGTTGTGCCAAGATGTTCTGCCCTTCTAGATTTAAATATATAGTATGGTAGTTGTGCAAGGCTCTTCTGCCCCTCCAGATCTAAATATATAGTATGGTAATTGTGCCAAGCTGTTCTAACCCTCCAGATCTAAATATATAGTATGGTAGTTGTGCCAGGCTCTTCTGCCCCTACAGATCTAAATATATATTATGGTAGTTGTGCCATGCTGTTCAGCCCCTCCAGATCTAAATATATAGTATGGTAGTTGTGCCAAGCTGTTCTGCCCCTCCTGATCTAAATATATAGTATGGTAGTTGTGCCAGGCTGTACTCCCACCTCCGGATCTAAATATTTAGTATGGTAGTTATGCCAGGCTGTACTCCCACCGCCAGATATAAATATATAGTATGGTAGTTGTGCCAGGACCTTCTTCTACCTCCAGATCTAAATATATAGTATGGTAGTTGTGCCAGGCTGTACTCCCACCTCCAGATCTAAATATATAGTATGGTAGTTGTGCCAGGCTGTACTCCCACCTCCAGATCTAAATATATAGTATGGTAGTTGTGCCAAGCTGTTCTGCCCTTCCAGATTTAAATATATAGTATGGTAGTTGTGCCAGGCTCTTCTGCCCCTCCAGATCTAAATATATAGTATGGTAGTTGTGCCAGACTGTTCTGCCCCTCCAGATCTAAATATATAGTATGGTAATTGTGCCAAGCTGTTCTACCCCTCCAGATCTAAATATATAGTATGGTAGTTGTGGCAGGCTCTTCTGCCCCTACAGATCTAAATATATATTATGGTAGTTGTGCCTTGCTGTTCAGCCCCTCCAGATCTAAATATATAGTATGGTAATTGTGCCAGACTGTTCTGCCTCTCCAGATCTAAATATATAGTATGGTAGTTGTTCCAGGTTGTTCTGCCCGTCCAGATCTAAATATATATTATGGTAGTTGTGCCAAGCTGTTCTGCCCCTCCAGATATAAATATATAGTATGGTAGTTATGCTAGTCTGTTCTGCCCCTCTAGATCTTAATAGATAGTATGGTAGTTGTGCCAGGCTGTTCTGCCCCTCCAGATCTAAATATATATATTGTAGTTGTGCCAGGTTGTTCTGCCCCTCCAGATCTAAATATATCGTATGGTAGTTGTGCCAGGCTGTACTCCCACCTCCGGATCTAAATATATAGTATGGTAGTTATGCCAGGTTGTTCTTCCACCGCCAGATATGAATATATAGTATGGTAGTTGTGCCAATCTGTACTCCCACCTCTAGATCTAAATATATAGTATGGTAGTTGTGCCAGGCACTTCTTCTACCTCCAGATCTAAATATATAGTATGGTAGTTGTGCCAGGCTGTACTCCCACATCCAGATCTAAATATATAGTATGGTAGTTGTGCCAGGCTGTACTCCCACCTCCAGACCTAAATATATAGTATGGTAGTTGTGCCAGGCTGTACTCCCACCTCCAGATCTAAATATATAGTATGGTAGTTGTGCCAAGCTCTTCTGCCCTTCCAGATTTAAATATATAGTATGGTAGTTGTGCCAAGCTCTTCTGCCCCTCCAGGTCTAAATATATAGTATGGTAGTTGTGCCAGACTGTTCTGCCCCTCCAGATCTAAATATATAGTATGGTAATTGTGCCAAGCTGTTCTACCCCTCCAGATCTAAATATATAGTATGGTAGTTGTGCCAGGCTCATCTGCCCCTCCAGATCTAAATATATAGTATGGTAGTTGTGCCAGACTGTTCTGCCCCTCCAGATCTAAATATATAGTATGGTACTTGTGCCAAGCTGTTCTACCCCTCCAGATCTAAATATATAGTATGGTAGTTGTGCCAGGCTCTTCTGCCCCTACATATCTAAATATATATTATGGTAGCTGTGCCTTGCTGTTCAGCCCCTCCAGATCTAAATATATAGTATGGTAGTTGTGCCCGTCTGTAGTTATACCTCCAGATCTAAATATATAGTATGGTAATTGTGCCAGGCTTTACTTCCACCTCCAGATCTAAATATTTAGTATGGTAGTTGTGTTATGCAATTCTGCCCCTCCCAATCTAAATATATAGTATGGTAGTTGTGCCAGGCTGTACTCCCACCTCCAGATCTAAATATATAGTATGGTAGCTGTGCCAGGCTGTACTCCCACCTCCAGATCGAAATATATAGTATGGTAGTTGTGCCAAGCTGTTCTGCCCTTCCAGATTTAAATATATAGTATGGTAGTTGTGCAAGGCTCTTCTGCCCCTCCAGATCTAAATATATAGTATGGTAATTGTGCCAAGCTGTTCTAACCCTCCAGATCTAAATATATAGTATGGTAGTTGTGCCAGGCTCTTCTGCCCCTACAGATCTAAATATATATTATGGTAGTTGTGCCATGCTGTTCAGCCCCTCCAGATCTAAATATATGGTATGGTAGTTGTGCCAAGCTGTTCTGCCCCTCCCGATCTAAATATATAGTATGGTAGTTGTGCCAGGCTGTACTCCCACCTCCGGATCTAAATATTTAGTATGGTAGTTATGCCAGGCTCTTCTTCCACCTCCAGATCTAAATATATAGTTTGGTAGTTGTGCCAGGCTGTTCTGCCCCTCCAGATCTAAATATATAGTATGGTAGTTATGCCAGGCTGTACTCCCACCGCCAGATATAAATATATAGTATGGTAGTTGTACCAGGACCTTCTTCTACCTCCAGATCTAAATATATAGTATGGTAGTTGTGCCAGGCTGTACTCCCACCTCCAGATCTAAATATATAGTATGGTAGTTGTGCCAGGCTGTACTCCCACCTCCAGATCTAAATATATAGTATGGTAGTTGTGCCAGGCTGTACTCCCACCTCCAGATCTAAATATATAGTATGGTAGTTGTGCCAAGCTGTTCTGCCCTTCCAGATTTAAATATATAGTATGGTAGTTGTGCCAGGCTCTTCTGCCCCTCCAGATCTAAATATATAGTATGGTAGTTGTGCCAGACTGTTCTGCCCCTCCAGATCTAAATATATAGTATGGTAATTGTGCCAAGCTGTTCTACCCCTCCAGATCTAAATATATAATATGGTAGTTGTGGCAGGCTCTTCTGCCCCTACAGATCTAAATATATATTATGGTAGTTGTGCCTTGCTGTTCAGCCCCTCCAGATCTAAATATATAGTATGGTAGTTGTGCCAGACTGTTCTGCCTCTCCAGATCTAAATATATAGTATGGTAGTTGTTCCAGGTTGTTCTGCCCGTCCAGATCTAAATATATATTATGGTAGTTGTGCCTTGCTGTTCAGCCCCTCCAGATCTAAATATATAGTATGGTAGTTGTGCCAGGCTGTTCAGCCCCTCCAGATCTAAATATATAGTATGGTAGTTGTGCCAGACTGTTCTGCCTCTCCAGATCTAAATATATAGTATGGTAGTTGTTCCAGGTTGTTCTGCCCCTCCAGATATAAATATATAGTATGGTAGTTATGCTAGCCTGTTCTGCCCCTCTAGATCTTAATATATAGTATGGTAGTTGTGCCAGGCTGTTCTGCCCCTCCAGATCTAAATATATATATTGTAGTTGTGCCAGGTTGTTCTGCCCCTCCAGATCTAAATATATCGTATGGTAGTTGTGCCAGGCTGTTCTGCCCCTCCAGATCTAAATATATAGTATGGTAGTTGTGCCAGGCTGTTCTACCCCTCCAGATCTAAATATATAGTATGATAGTTGTGCCAGGATGTTCTGCCCATCCAGATCTAAATATATAGTATGGTATTTGTGCCAGGCTGTAGTTCCACCTCTAGATCTAAATATATAGTATGGTAGTTGTGCCAGGCTGTTCTTCCACCTCTAGATCTAAATATATAGTATGGTAGTTGTGCCAGTCTGTAGTTCCACCTCCAGATCTAAATATATAGTAGGGTAGTTGTGCCAGTCTGTAGTTCCACCTCCAGATCTAAATATATAGTATGGTAGTTGTGCCAGTCTGTAGTTCCACCTCCAGATCTAAATATATAGTATGGTAGTTGTGCCAGTCTGTAGTTCCACCTCCAGATCTAAATATATAGTATGGTAGTTGTGCCAGTCTGTAGTTCCACCTCCAGATCTAAATATATAGTATGGTAGTTGTGCCAGTCTGTAGTTCCACCTCCAGATCTAAATATATAGTATGGTAGTTGTGCCAGTCTGTAGTTCCACCTCCAGATCTAAATATATAGTATGGTAGTTGTGCCAGTCTGTAGTTCCACCTCCAGATCTAAATATATAGTATGGTAGTTGTGCCAGTCTGTAGTTCCACCTCCAGATCTAAATATATAGTATGGTAGTTGTGCCAGTCTGTAGTTCCACCTCCAGATCTAAATATATAGTATGGTAGTTGTGCCAATCTGTAGTTCCACCTCCAGATCTAAATATATAGTATGGTAGTTGTGCCAGTCTGTTCTGCCCCTCCACTAAAATCTCTCTACGATGATTCCACAAAGAAATCCGATTTCTCAATTGTTATTTGGAAAGTCTGACATATTTTAGAACCAGTTGAGTATCATTGAACATTCTTCCAATAAGTTCTTCCTCTCACCATTTTTCTTCTTTTACAAAACTTTTCTTTTCTTTCTTCTTTCTTTCTTTATTTCTTTGTTGAAGGCGCCTGGTTTAGTGGTTAGAGCATTGGTTTCAGAATCTTGAGGTTGTGAGTTAGATTCCCTAACACCAAGTGATACGTTATGTCCGTCATTCAAGAAGACACTTTATTTTCACGTTTTTCTCTTTCTGCCAGGAGTTACGACTGGTAGACAGTACCAGAAATTTGAAAGACTAATGGGTACATCGTTTCCTTGGTCCGACAGGTTCCACCTCACTCGGTAAGCTAATGAAATCTGGGATCCGATCGTTCGATTCCTATTTATTTATTGTTTGTTCTTCTAAAATAAAGAAAATAAAAAGGAAGGTTTCTAACTCGAATTACCCGAACTTATGATTGGTTATTATTTCAATTTCTACGTATTCACCTGAAATCCAGGATTTGCGTTTATTTAAGTGGATCCCTGTTATATGATGGATCTAATTTCTTCGTTAAGATGTAGGTTCCACCATAGTGAAAAACTTGGGCTTTTTAAATATAATAATAATAATAATAATAATAATAATAATAATAATAATAATAATAATAATAATAATAATAATAATATGCTGTTCCAATAGACAAGAATGTATCTATAAAAACATTTGAAAAATTAAGCAAGTATAAGGACCTGGAGATAGAAATTGGAAAAATGTGGAAATTGAGAACTAAAACAATACCAGTGGTTGTAGGCGCTCTCGGAATGATACCTACGGGGTCTAATGATTACTTATCGCAAATCCCAGGAAACCCGCGTATAGGAGAAATACAAAAGATAGTACTAATGGGAACTGCCTATATACTAAGGAAGATTCTGTCAATATAAGTACATCACAAGTCTAAACACTAATGATGCATGTGTGAGTATGTATGTTCTTTCTTGAACATGGCGGACCTTGTCGTCTCTTGAGGTCACTGGTTGTGACTTGGTGATAACTCGTATGAACATAAAGCAAGATAAATGCAACTGTAATAATAATAATAATGATTTCATGTATTGGCCACAAGGGCCGACATATAGGGGACAATACAAAAGACTGGGACAGTGGGGTTTTACAGAAAAATCGAGTAAACAATATGAATAAACAAAGTAACAATAACAAAGTAACAATAAAGTAACAAGAAAATTACAACAAGAAAAAATTCCCCAATAGGGGCGATGACCACCTAGGGTTCGCTCAGGTACCCCACCAGTCCTGAACGACCCGACGCTTCGAGAGCACCCTGGAAAGGCACCCCTCTCCTCTTCAAATTTACCTACCTACAGCCGCATGACCAGAGTAGGCCCACTCACACGGGCCATTCTCGCCACATTCACCCACCTTTCAGCAAATGTACTGGCGGGCAGCACTTCTCTCTCCACCCTCACCTTCCTTTCCAAGTGAAACTTGAAAAAGTTGATGAGGGATTGGCCGAAGAGAAAAGTGTCTGTCTTCAGTCCTTCCAACCTCGTCCACCATACAACCTCTTTCGCTACTGCCACCAGACAGAGGAACATTGCCTGCCCTTCCTGACCAAAAGAAGGTGGCGGGTCGATATTTACTATGGACTCGGCCGATAGCCGGATCCGTTCTACACGCGACAACAGCTTTTCAACATAACTCCACAAGTCAGTAATGCACGGACACTGGACGAGTGCGTGCAGAACGGTTTCGTCGCTCTGCGCGCATCTGGGGCAGGTCCGTCTGACTGCACTTCCGTGCCTGTAGAATTTATCTCGAACCGGCAGTGCCCCCCCGATAGCACTGCGAAGCGAGGGATTTTTGGAAATTATCCATCGTCCCCGGCTCGAAAATGTTCCGGTACAGACTGGTTAGTTCGACTTCGTTGACTCCCAGAGCCTCTCAGAGTGCGTCGTCGCACTTGCCCACCACTAATCCTCTATAGAACTCGAGAGTGGAAGTTCCACTGACCGCATTGCCCGCCTGGTAGAGGGCAGTGAGTGCCTAGCAACATTCCAGATGCCAGTCACTCAGTCTCGGTCTCTTCTTGACCCAGTCAAAGACTCAGTCAAAGAAACGAGCTGCGGAAAGGCCCGTCTGACAAACGGCGACCACACCTGTTCACCGTTTAGGCAGAATATCTGGAGATGCCGCAGCCTCAGCGCGTGCCTGCGCATCATTAGCCACGGCATGCCCAGCCCTCCACGTAGAGGGTGCTGGCAGCAGATGGACCGCCTCACCAGCAGAACCTGACCCCTCCACAAGAATTTGAAGAGGAGCCGCTCCAAGATGGCGAGGCGCGAACGGGGGCAAGGGACGACAGTCAGACGGTAGTAGATGACGGACGCGATGTACGCGTTTGCCACCTCCGCCCGACCTTTCAGTGATAGCTTCATCCCAGCCCATTTCTGGGTGAGACTGACTACCCTGCCCGTCACCCCGTCCCAGTTCTTATCCACCTGGAGGTCTGGCCCGAACCAAACCCCGAGCAACTTTACCGGTCCGTCCTGTCCAGCGCCTAACGACGCTGTTGGACGGCATGGACTTGCCTTTCCAGGTCTCGAGTTGCAAGCCTACTAACTTTTACGGGTTAAGTTTTGCTCCCGTCAACCTTTCATATTCCTCCAATAAGTTGCCGACCACCTCGATTTCTGAAGTGTCCGACACCATCACGGTGATGTCGTCCGCATAAGCCGACACAGCCTTTCCGCGTCCCGGTTCGAGCGGGATGCCCTGAAACAGCTCCAGCTTCCACAGTAAAGGCTCGAGAGTCAATACGTACAGAAGGGAGGAGAGAGGGCACCCTTGACGGACCGATCGGGAGACCTGAAACGGTTACGAGAGGTGGCCATTAATTTTGACCATCGAGCAGGTGCCGCTGTGCATTGCAGCGATCCAGCTTCTGAAGACGGGGCCGAAGCCAGCAGCCTTGAGGACAGCCTCCAGGTACCGATGGTGGACCCTATCGAATGCTTTCGATTGATCTAAATTGATCAGAGCCCCACCGAAGCCAGGTTTACACCCTACCCTTTCTATGATGTATCGCATTAGGTGGAGGTTGTCGTGTATGGACCTTGTTGGGATTGCGCAAGTTTGCGCCTCCCCAACCAAATCCCCGACGACAAGCGCCAGCCTCTTCGCTAACACCCTGGCCAAAATCTTAAACTCTGTGTTGAGCAGAGTTATGGGCCTGAAATTGTCCAATGTGTCCCTCTTGTTCTTGTCTTTCCTTATCAGCGTCACTACGCCCCGGCTCACAGAACTGGGAATACTCCCGTTTTGCTGCCAGTTGCAGTAGAGGGCTTCGAGGAGATTGGAGAACAAGTCTGGCATATTTACGTAAAGCTCGTAGGGCAGACCATCCAAACCGGGTGACTTGCGCCTCATGCAGCCTACAAGGGCATCCTGAATCTCGGCTGAAGTAATTGGCCTTTCGCAGCGCCCAGCGTCAGCAGTCGAGAGTTGCGGCAAGCCATCGAGGTAGGGACTGAAGTCCGCCACCATCTCTGACCCGCCACTTTCCCCGAACAACCGAGCAAAATGTTGGCGAAAGGCCTCACACATCCTCTTGGAATCGCTCAGCTTGTGCCCGTCTTGGTCCGTCAAAGACCGAATCGTGGTTTTATTACCACGCTGCGCCTCTGCCACGCGGGCCCATCGAACAGTTTTGGTTCCCTCGTTTCTCAGAGCACGCGCCTTAGCTCTGACAATGCAACCGTGTTTCGCATTGAAAAAATGGTCTAATACCATTCTCGCCGCTAGCACATCAGTTGCAATGCCACTACCAATAGCCTCGTCTAACTTATCTACCCCCCCCCCCCTTTCTATTTTTCTCTAATGCTACTACTTTGCTAAACTCTATCGATATTACTCTAATCTCTCTTTTGAGAGCCCCCCACCATCTATTGTTGACGACTCCCCCTGTCAACTTTTTCTTAACTAAATTGTTGACCTGGTCCCTGTAAGCCTTATGTGCCGGAAATGACATGTTTAGCTTCCAGTAACCAGGTCCGAACCTACGCGTCTTATCTAGGTCAACCATACAGATCACAAACTTGTGATCTGAATAGGCGACTGTTTCAAAACGTGGACAGCTTACACTATTTCTGTCTATTTTCCTAATGAATATCCTGTCTATATACGATCTAGATGACCCTATGCGGTTAGCCCAGGTCCACACTGGCGCATTAGGGAGATCTAGTCGGTACCTGTCAGACAGTTGGAACTGGCTGATCTGGTTCTTGAGGCTTTTGCACCCCTCGCTCCTATCGGATACTCCCACACAGTCCCAGCGTGCGTCTAAGATGCCGTTCCAGTCCCCCGCTAACAGTAAAGGGCGAGACGTTCCCAGAAAGGCTTCCAGGCGTCTAAAGAAGTCCGGCCGTCCTGCCCCAGTAGGAGCATAGACGGCCACCAGTCTAAAGGCACCACCTTCATTATTGTTCACGTCCAGGACCACCAGCTTCCCGTCCGGGTCCCGGTAGATCGAGCTTACCTCGAGATCCAGGCCTTTCCTAAACAGCACTGCCACCCCGCCTCCCATTCCCGGCCGGCTAACAGATACAAAGATCTGATAGTCGTCGAAAATGGGGGCTAGTGCGAGCGTGTCGGAAATCCTGGTCTCGCTGACTGCAATTACATCCATTTCTATAGACCTGAGGTCGTTGAGCAGATGAGCCTGCTTCCAGGACGATCCCAGGCCTCGAACATTTAAACATCCTACTCTTAATACGGCCATGTTGGCAGGTTAAACAGAGAGAGAGGAAGGTTTACTTACCTTCCGGGCTCTTGTGAAGGTCGGGTTGTTCGACCTCCATAGTTAGTTGGGTTTCTTTTGGGAACCCCTTTAAAAGTCTTGAAGTGGGTTTTACGTTCGGGGTTCCCACGTTCCGAGGAAAGCTGTCTCGTATTTCTTTGAATATGTCGAGCGACATTCGCACCAGAACCAAATCTTCCGGCACGCGAAATGTGCTCGATTTTAAAATTTCCCCCTCTTTTTGTATATTTTCACTTCGTGCTACGAGGGCCATCAGTTGCTTGTTGGCCCTCCTGACGAGAACGAAGTTTTGTATGTTTTGTTGATGTGATTTTATTTGTTTGCGTGGCTGTGGTGGTGATGGTTTTGGTGGTGTTGTTTCGGTTGTATCTGTGTTTGTTGTGAGTGCGGTGTCTGTGGTTTCAGATGTTTGTGTGTATATTTGTTCTTGCGTCTGTTTCGGTTGTTTGCGTTTGAGGGATTCTGGTGATGGTGATGGTGGTGTTGATGTTGGTGTTATTGGAGAGATGTTTGCGTGGGTGGTGTCTGCGTTTTTTATTGTGGGTGCTTTTGTGCTTTGTTGAGTTTTTTTTTCTTTTTGTGTTTCCTTTTTTGTATTTTGGGGGATTTTGGATTTCCCTCATTTTCACTACTGGTAGATGAGGGGTCTGTGTCTGTAAGTGTGTCTGTATGTATGTTTAAGGTTTTATTTGTGTGTGTATTTGGGGGGGGGGGAATTTGACAGCTTTCCTCCTTTCCCCCCCTGGGTGGTCAATGTTGGTGGTGGTCTTTCTATTGGTGTTGTTGTTGGTGGTTTTGCCGGTGCAGGTGTTGGTTGTGGTCCTCGCCCCGGCGTCGGCAGCAGTGGAGCCTTTCAACCCCTTGCCTCTTTCAGCAGTTGAGGGCAGAAGGCTCGCAAATGGGTTTTTTCCTCACAAACAAAACACTGCGGCCTTTTGCCTTCGGTCATAATGTAAATGACAGTCCCATTCTGAAGGCGGATGTGGTCTGGGATTGTCTTCACATTCTCGGGCCTGATCTGGAGAAGGATCTCCAGGTCAACCCCGGACCAGTCCTCTCTGGCCGTTCTGGTTACTCCTATAGGGACTGTATCCGTCCCCTCCACAATCACACATCCCAGAAGCCACCACATGTCAAGTCCTGGTGGGATTCTGGGAATCCGGAGACGGGCCGTTCTTTTTCTCATGTGGGAGGGGTACATTATGACCTTGCTGGTTTTGCAAGGAGTCATAGCGTGTTTCATAGCGAGGGCTTCTGACTTGAACAACACCGAAATGGTGCCGTACTGTCTGCCCCTCTCTATGTACTGGGTGTCTTCTCTGATGCACCTCAGCGCGACTTCGACATCTTCTTGTGGGATTAACGCTGCCCTTTTGGTTTGTGCTGAGATGCATCTATAATGCACCGTTTTGCGCTCCACTGCCTCAATAGCTTCTACCGGGACAGTTAAGTTGGCCCAAGTTTGCTCTGCTTGATGAGCTTCCATGCCTGGGCCAACTTTTCATCTTTGTTTGAGAGGTCCATATTGAAGCATGGCCTCTGTTTTGCTGCTGCCGCAGCGAAAGTGTTCTTCTGGTTTTCGTTGGGGGTGTTGTTGACGTTGTTCTTGTTGGTGTTGTTGTTAGCACTGTCGCTGTTATCATTGATGTCTTTGTTGCCACCGTTGTTCTCGGTGCAGTTGGTATTGTTGCTGTTGGTTTTGTCGCTATGTGTTTTCATGTTAGTGGTGTTGATATTGTTGTTGTATTTGTTATTTTTTTTTTGTTATCTGTATTTTCGTTGTCGCTGTTACTGTCATTTTTTTCAAAATTAGAGTTCTTATTGGTATCATTGGTGTCTTTGTTTACCTTGTTTGTGGTGGTGTTTGTGTTATCAATTTGTGTTCATTTCGCTGTAGCGCTCCTCTCAACTTCTACGTCGTTGTTGCACGACAGCCGACATATCGCTGGGGGCGTGGCTCAGCCATGTTTTTTTTTCTTCGTAAATTTTTTAACATGTAAAAAATAGTTCAAATATTTGGGCCAAAAGGCCCAAATATTATACTTTCCCCTTCACGGGGCAAAGTCTAAGGGCTTATATCCCTTACACAACAAGAAATATTTAACAAGAAATAATTTAAACAGGCAAATAAAGCGACTTACTGTGAGCGAGAAAAATACGTCCGCTTAGACCAATAATAATAATAATAATAATAATGCTTTCTTTATTAACCACAAGGGTTTACATAAAGTAGACATTAAGGACAGTGCAGGACAATACAGTACGGTACAAATGGGCATTTCGGCGTGTAAAAAAACAGAGGATGTAATAAAAAAATAACAATGAAAAATTCCCCAATAGGGGGGAGACTTCCGAGGGACATTTGTGGAGAAAGCCCATTAAAAGGCCACAGTGACCCTGACCACCAGGGCAAGTGCCCTCTCCCAGTTTTCCACCTTTAATTTACAGACACATACTCAGAGTAGGCCCATTCACTCGGGCCATACTTGCTTCTCTCACCCATCTTTCAACAAAATGCTGGGAAGAGAGCACTTCCCTCTCTACTCTGATTTTCCTTTTCAAATGAAATTTGAAAAAGTCAATCAGGGCATCACCGAAGAGGTAACTACTCGTCTTCAGCCCTTTCAAACGCGTCCACCATACTATCTCTTTCGCCATGGCCACCAGACAGATAAAAAATGCCTGCCCTTCCCGGCTAAAGGAAGAGGGCGGGGTAATCTTCACAATGGACTCAGCTGATAGCCGGATGCGTCCTACACGCGACAGCAGGTGTTCGACATAAACCCACAAGTCAGCAATTCTCGGACACTGGACGAGTGCGTGCAGGACGGTTTCGTCGCCCTGCGCGTATCTCGGACATGCCCGGCTGACGGCACCTCCATGCCTGTAGAGTTTATCCCGAACTGGCAAGGCTCCTCGGTAGCACTGCCAGGCGAGGGATTTCTGGAAGTTGTCCATAGGCCCCGGCCCGGAAGTTCTTCCGAAGAGATTGGCTAGTTGATTTTCGTCGAGGCCTAGAGTTTCCCCAAGTACGTCGTCGCTCTTCCCCACCACTAATCCTCTATAGAACGCCGAGGTGGAGTTTCCACCGATCACATTGCCCGATTGGTCGAGGTCTGTGAGCGCCTGAAGACATTCCAGTCTCCAAGCGCTCACTCTCGGTCTTCGCTTGACCCAGGACTGCAGCTCCGTCAAGGAGACGAGCTGGGGAAAGACGCGTCTAGCAAACGGCAACCACACCTGATCACCGTCGAGGAAGAGGTGTAGATGTCGTAGCCTGAGCGCGTGTCAGCGCATCATCAGCCAGGGCATGCCCAGCCCTCCACGTAGCGGGTGTTGACAACAGATGGACCGCCTGACCATCGGAGCGCGTCCCTTCCACAAAAAGCGAAAGAGCAAACGCTCCAGCGCAGTCAGGCGGGTCTTAGGACAAGGTACGACGGTCAGGCGGTAGCAGATGACGGACGCGATGTACGCGTTAGCCACCTCCGCTCGACCTTTCAGGGATAGCTTCCTCTCCGCCCATTTCTGGGTGAGAGAAACCACCGTGCTCGTCACCTCGTCCCAGGTTTTGTCCGTCTGGAGGTCCGGACCGAACCAGACCCCTAGCAATTTAACTGGTCCCTCCGTCCAGCGCCCGACGACGCTGTTGTACGGAATGGACCTTCCTCTCCAGGTGCCGAGCTGCAGGCCCACTGACTTTTCCTGGTTGATCATTGCTCCTGTCACCGCTTCGTATTCTCTTAGTGTAGTGCCGATCGGCTCGATTTGTTTGGCGTTCGACACCACTACGGTGACATCGTCCGCATATGCTGACGCGGATCTTCCGCATCCTAGTTTGCGCGGGACGCCCCTCAACGTCTCCAGTTTATGCAGTAATGGCTCGAGAGTCAATACGTACAAAAGGGACGAGAGGGGACATCCTTGGCGAACTGAGCGCATGATGTTGAACGGTTCTGAAAGGTGACCGTTCACTCACACCACAGAGCAGATGTCTTTGTGCATGGCAGCGATCCAGCCTCTGAAGACGGGCCCAAAGCCAGCCGCCTTCAGGACTGCCGCTAGGTAACGATGGTCGACCCTAACGAAAGCTTTCGACTGATCAAAATTGATCAAGGACCCACCCGTGCCAGATTCCCTAGCTACCCTCTCTACGATGTATCGCATGAAGTGGAGGTTGTCGTGGATGGATCTGTCGGGAATGGCGCATGTCTGCGCCTCCCCCACCAGACCACCAACGACAAGCGCCAACCTCTTTGCTAGCACCTTGGCCAAAATCTTGAACTCTGTGTTTAGCAGAGTTATGGGCCTGAAATTATCTATGTTATACCCCTTGCTCGGATCCTTTCTCAGCAACGCCACTGCTCCTCGGCTCACAGAGCTGGGAATCCTCCCGTTCTGTTGCCAGTTGCAGTAGACGTCCGCCAAGAGGCCTCCGAACAAGTCTGGCATCTGTACGTAAAGTTCATAGGGCAGACCATCCAAACCAGGCGATTTACCCCTTGTGCAGCCAGTCATTTCCTCCCCTACTTCAGCGGATGTTATCGGCTTTTCGCAACACTCCGCCTCAGTGGCCGTCGAGGTAGACACTAAAGTCCATCCCTCGATCTGACCCGCCGCTGCCCCCGAACATTTGAGCGAAGTGTCGCTGAAAAGCTTCATACATTTTCCCGGGATCGAGTAGCATGCGCCCGTCGTGGTCCACCAAAGACCGGATCGTGGCTTTGTTGCCACGACGCGCCTCCGCTACTCGAGCCCATTGAACGGCTTTCGTCCACTCGTGTGGAGAGCACGCACCCTAGCTCTGACAACGCAACCTTCGTGCTTTGCATTGAAGAATTGGTCAAGGGCCAAATTCGCCGCAAGTACGTCGGTCGCGATGCCTTTGCTAAGCGCCTCGTCTAATTTTCTAACTAATTCTCCCTCTGCTATATTTTTCTCTATAGCTAAAGCCTTACTAAACCTAATGGACTCTATTCTAATCTATCTTTTCAGAGCAAACCACCACTTGTTGTTGACGATGGTCCCCGTCAACGCTTGCTTAACTACTTCGCTAATCCGGTCTCTGTAGGCCTTGCGTGCTGGTAAGGACGCGTTTAGCAATAACCGGGTCCTCGTCTATGAAGCCTATCTAAGTCAAGCACACAGATCACGAATTTGTGGTCCGTGCAGCTGACTATCTTGAATTGTGGACAGCTTATGCTAGACCTATCTATTTCCCTACAAAATACTTTATTTAGATATGATCTGGATGACCCTATGCGATTTGTCCAAGTCCACATTGGCACATTCGGGAAATACAATCGGTACCTGTCAGACAGTTCAAAACGCCTGAGCAGGTTGGTGAGGCTCTTGCACCCTCCTCCCCTATCCGCTAATACCACACAGTCCCAGCGTGCATCTAAAATCCCATTCCAGTCGCCCACTAACACTAAAGAGTGGGACGTTCCTAGAAAGGTCTCCAGACGCCGGAAGAAATCAGGCCGCCCTGCTCCTGTCGGGGCATAGACAGCCACTAGCCTGAAAGCTTGCCCTTCTCCGCTGGTCACGTCCAGCACCACCAACTTACCTTCTGGGTCCAGGAAGATGGCCCGTATGGCGAGAACCAAACCTCTCCGAAAAAGCACAGCAACTCCTCCCCCGATCCAGGACGGCTGGGAGATGCGTACACATCGTAGCCACCGAAGATCGGTGCGAAGGCCCGTGCTTCGGAGATTCTGGTCTCGCTGATGATCACTACATCTATGTTTAGTGACCTGAGGTCGTTGAGCAGGTGGCCCTGCTTCCATGACGACCCCAAGCCACGCGCATTTATGCTGCCTATTCTGAGTGAGGTCATGTTGAAATGGAGTGGAAAAGATGGGAAAAACACTTACCTTACTTCTCGCAGAGGAAGGATGGTTTCTCCATCCCTTTTCACTTGATCGTCTGGTGAAGGGACTGTTGAATCGTCCCTTCGGCTGGTCGTCGGTTCTTCTGTGAGTATATCCGAATATACCCTCCGGTTCAGTGTCCCTCCTAGGTCTCTGAAATCACCAACTGCGTTGGGGAATTTCGGTTTAATGTTTGTGTATTGTTTATGTGCTATTCTTACCAGTCTTATGTTCGTTGGTGTTTTGATTGGTGCTGGTATTATGTAGTCGTGCTGTGAAATGTCTCTGTGTTCAGTTATGTAAGTCATTAGTTTCTTGTTGTGTATTTATTGCTGTGCATTTGTTTTTCTGGGGGTGGGGTGTGGTTCTGCTATTTTCTTGTCGTTGTTGCTGGGCGTGTGTGTTTTGTTGTTTGCGATGTTGGTGCTTTTGGTGGTTGTGTTGAAGGTGTTGTTGTTGTTGGCGGTGGGGTTGCTGCCGGTGGTGATGGTGGTGCTAGTGTGGGTGGTGATGGTGTTGGTGGTGTTGCTGCTGTAAGTCTCTTTGCAGTAGCCTTTACCCTTTTTTCGTTTCTTTCCTCCCTTTTCGAAGGCGACGATGCGACCTTTTGCCATCCCTCTCCCACCTCACACTCCATGTCCGATTTTGTGAGGTCGGGGAGGGGTACCAGCTCCACTATTTCACTTGTTGTTGTTGGTGATGTTTGCAGTGGAGTCTCTGTTGCAGCTGCAGTTGGTATTGCTGTTGTTGTTGTTGTTAATACTTCCACTGCTGCTGCTGCTGTTCTTAATTTCCGTGGCGTGGGTATGGGTGCCACGGACCTATCCTTCCTGGTTGCCGCCTGTCCTGTTGCTCGTAGCAGTGGAGCCGGTTTCGGAAGGAGGGGGATTTTCTCCTTTCTCAGGGTGTTCTCATTGCAGAAGGCCCTGAGGTGAGTCTTCGATCCACAGCGATAGCATTTCAGGCGTTTGCCCTCAACACTTATGGGCAGTTGAGTGCCGTTATCGAAGTCTATCACATCCGGGATAACTTCGATGCACTCCTGGTTGGTTTGGATTAACATCTCAATAGAGGTGCCGACCCAATCTTCTCGTACTTTTTTCTGTACTTGCAGAACAGTTGTTTTGTCCTCGATTCCGACGAGGACAGACGCGGCCAGCCAAGAAGGGGCCATCCGGGGGGGGGGGGGTCAGTTTGACCCTCACAATTTTTTGTCCGCAGTAGGAGGGCACCAACACCATTTCCTCGCTCCTTAGGGTCACTAAGGATTGAGCCTTTGCCTCCTGGGGTGTGGCAAAAAGTGCGTCTACGGTGGCATATTTCTTGCATCGGGTGATGTGTGTTTTCCGCTGCCACACAGACCCTAAGGCTTTTTGTATTTGAGCCTCTGTGGCTCTTTCAACCCTACGGGATTTTGTGCTTACTGTACGCTACGTGACCGTACAGTGCTGTAGGGTTTCGAAAAATGTTTCGGCTGCCTTGCAGATTGCTCGGTGTCTGGTTTTGGTTACCATCTTCTTTGCTTCCTCTAATTCCTCATTTGTTATGAGGATGGTTTCCAGGTTCTTTGCGATACCTGCAAACGAGATTGGTTTTTATTTGTTGTTGTTGTTGTTGTCGTCGTCAGAGCTGCTGTTACTTTTGTTGTTGCTGCTGCTACTACGACTGCCGCTGTTGCTGTGGTTGTTGTTGTTGTTGCTGCTGCTGCTGCTGCTGCTGCTGCTGTTGTTGCTGTTGGTGCTAATGCTGTTGTTATATATGCTGCTGCTGATGCTGTCGCGGCTGCTACTGTTGTTTTCCTTGTCACTGTTGCTGCTGCTGCTGTTATTACGGCTGCTACTGCTATTATTAATGACGTCAGACGAATGAAATGGCTTTCCGTGTTTACCGCACACATTTTTCGTCGTTGTCGTCGTCGTGGAGAAATGTTCCAAGTTTTGCACGTGCTCTTGGAAACTATCAGAAACGAAATTTTTCTTTTTCTTTACTGGCGTCGCTTGCGAAAGAGAAGGGAGGGAGAGAGACAATCTCCTCTCTGGTGTAGTGACGATTGAGGAAGAAGAAGATGGAATGAGTGGGAGTGACTTGTGAAAATTCTTTTTTGTAGCCATGTTTTTTTGGTTTAAAATAAATATTGCGCACAAAACTCCAATAAGCTGTTATTTAACCCCGAAGGGCCAGATAACGGGCAGAAAGACCCCTCTCACGAGGAGGAGGGTGTTTTTGTCTACAGTTTGGTTAAAGTTTTAAACAATTTACAATTGTTATAGCGGTTAAAATTTACTATACCTTACAGAGCCGAGCCTCCGTCAACCATGGTATTCAATAATAATAATAATAATAATAATAATAATAATAATAATGAGTAAGTAATGAGGAATAGTAATGAGGAATTGCTAGAGGAGACACACTGGTCTTGCCATTGGATGGATAGACTACAAAAAGGCATTTGACATGGTGCCTCATTCTTGGATCACCAAAAGCCTAGAGATCTTCAAGGTGGCAGATAACATCAGACAGTTGTTGGGCAAAAGTATGAAGTCCTGGAAAACAGAGTTGACATCAGCTGGAGAATCCTTGGGAGGCGTGAAGATCAAGAGAGGTATCTTCCAGGGAGATAGTCTGTCTCTTCTGTTGTTTGTCCTTGCCCTGATGCCCCTGACCATTATACTGCGAAAAGTGAGAGCAGGATACAAGTTGGGAAAGGGAGAGCTTACCATCAATCACCTCCTCTTCATGGACGATCTTAAACTCTTCGGGAAGAGTGAGAAGGAGTTGGATGTGCTTGTTGACACTGTCCGTATTTTCAGCAATGATATATGTATGCAATTCGGTATTAGTAAGTGTGGAGTCCTTGTGAAAAAAAGAGGGGTAAATTGAGCAGAAGCAACGGAATCCAGGTACCAACAGGTGAGATGATAAAGGAAATTGACACTGAAGAAGGATACAAGTATTTGGGTGTTCTGGAGGCTGATGACATCAAGAACAAAAAAATGAAGGGATTGATAAGATCTGAATACATTCGGAGAGTAAGGAGCGTATTAAAGTCACATCTGAACAGTAAGAGCAGGCCCTCAAAACGAAGTGGCTGAAACACCATATTTACAAGGAGGAGGCTAGCCCACTGTGAAGGATCTGTGGAGAGAGGAGACTGTGGCTCACATTGTATCCGAGTGTAAACACCTAGCCCAGACTCACTATAAAGGCTGGAGACATGATGTGATGGGCAGGGTGATCCACTGGCACCTATGCAAAGTAAACAATTTACCACATTCTGAGAAGTGGTATGAGTCGGTGATAGAAAACTATCAGGTGAAGGTGCTATGCGATTTTAGGATACAGACGGACAAGAAACTGGAACACAATAGACCTGACCTGGTGGTTTTGGACAAGGAAAAAAGATTGTGCCTGATTGTGGATGTGGCCTGCCCATTCGACACGAGAGTGCAAGAGAAGGAGAGGGAGAAAATTAACCGATACCAGGACTTAAAGTGGGAGGTAAAAAGGATTTGGAACTGCCATGAACTCAAAGTGGTCCCGATTGTCGTAGGCGCACTAGGTACTATCTCAAAAAGTTTCCAGGGATGGTTAAAGAAAATTGGCCCCGCCCCGCTTTTTAGAACACTTCAAAAGGCATGCTTGCTGGGAACAGCAAGAACCCTCCGGTACGTCCTGAATATCTGAGGCTGCAGGTAGTGGCTTGATATTCATTTCAACAAACTTTCCAGTTAACTAACATCAATGACTGAGACTCAAAGAACAATAATAATAATAATGCTTTCTTTACTAACCACAAGGGTTTACACAAAGTAGACATAAAGGACAGTACAGGACAATAGAGGACGGTACAAATCGGCATTTCTGCGTGTAAAAAAACAAAAACAGAGGATGTAACAAAAAAGAACAATGAAAAATTCCCCAATAGGAGGAGACTTCCGAGGGCCATCGTCGAGAAAGCCCATTAAAAAAATAATGAAATTATTGTGTACAGTGCTTAGGTGCACTACAATTCATCAAAGGTGCATGTATAGTACATGGAATAATATACAAATGTGAGGAAAGTGAATAGTGTATGAGTCATGATATACAAGTGTGTATGTGTATGGAGGGGGATATTAGGTTGGCGAATCTCGGGAAGCATGGAGGTTTTAAAGGATGCAGTGTCTCGACAGCTAACAACTGATGCAGGGAGTTTGTTCCATGCTTCAGCAACTCTGAGCGTGAAGACGGAATCCAATCAACCCAATTACTGGACTGGTATCTATTTTTTTTGTCGACCTCGAAACAAAAAGTTGACCTCGACAGGATCTGAACGCAGGACGCTGAAAACCCCAACGAAACTCTGTGATATATTCTATCCGACATTTTAACGAATCGCCGCCCCTAAAGATAGCTATACAGGATTTCTTTTCATTTCTTTTCATTAAGTGTAAATAAAAAGTTGGAGGAAATAATTCTGGTTTTAAACAAAAATAGTAAAATCTTGTCACATGTTTGTGTTTTTAGTGTTTGAATTATAAAACATAAAACAAGAACATTTTCAGGTACGTATTGATTTGGAATGAAATAAAACAAAAAGAAATGAGTTTCAGGCTGGAATTGGGAATTGAGGTAAAGCTTACAGCTGATTGGTTGAATGTCTGACGTCATGTGATATTGTAAGCCCTTCTAGCGAGGGAAATAAGGGTCATTTACCTTTTATTTATAACCGAAAAATTGCATGGTTATGTATGTGAATGTGTGTGTGTGTGTGTCTCTCTCTCTCTCTCTGTGTATGTGTCTGTGTGTGTCTGTGTGTGTGTGTGTGTGTGTGTGCGTGTGACTGCGTAAGTGTGTGTGTGCGTATGAATCTGTGCGTGAATGCTGCGAATATATGTATTTCTTAGTGTGTTTATATATATATATATATATATATGTGTGTGTGTGTGTGTGCGTGTGTGTGTGTGTGTGTGTGTGTGTGTGTGTGTGTGTGTGTGTGTGTGTGTGTGTGTGTGTGTGTGTGTGTGTGTGTGTGTGTGTGTGCATATACTCTCCCTAAATCATACCATGTATCGAGTACTTACTTGGTTGGTGGTCTTCCCGGTCCCCGGATCGCAGACCTTCTATAAATTCTCTCTCTCTCTCTCTCTCTCTCTCTCTCTATATATATATATATATATATATATATATATATATATATATATATATATATATATATATATATATATATATATATATATATATATATATACTAGTTTGTGATCTGAATAGGCAACCATGAACATTTGTGGACAGATTAACATGTCGCTATCCTTCTTTCTAACTAGAACCCTATCTAGGTACGATCTAGATGTTCCGCAGCGATTAGTTCACGTCCACAGTGGCACAGTCGGAAAATCTAGTCGATATCTATCGGCCAGGTCAAATCGGCCGATTAACTGTCTGAGGCTGTTGCACCCCTCTCTAACGGGACATGCTCCCTACATAGTCCCAACGTGCATCTAGGATTCCCTTCCAATCCCCCACTAACAGCAGGGAGCGGGACGTTGCCAGAAAAGTTTCTAGACGTTTGAAGAAGTCTGGCCGCGGTGTCCCGGATGGGACATATGCGGCCACCAGCCTGAAGGCTCCACCTTCACTACCGTCAACGTCTAGGACCACCAGTCGACCCTCCGTGTCCAGATGTACCGTCTGTGTTACGAGGTCCAGGTGTTTCCGCAGCAAAACGGCAACCCCACCCCCACCTCCCGGCTGACAGAGAGATGCGTAGATCTCAAAGTCGTCGAAGATGGGGGCCAGTTGCCGCTCGCTATGGATCCTGTCTCGCAAATGGCTACCACATCCATACTGTGCGACCTGAGGTCGTTTAAGGGTTTGTCCTGTTTCCAGGGCATCCCCAGGCCGCGTACATTCACACATCCAACTCGTATATTGGCCATGTTGATGCTGAAAATTTAAAAGAAGCGGAAAAGAAATCACTTACCTCTTCGTCTCCTGGGGACCAGGCTGCACAATTTCCATGGGGGTGTTGGAGGGGTTGTTTGGTGGGGTGGTGGTTTCTGGCGGGGTGGGGACGGAGATGTTTGGTGGGGAGGGGGTGTCTGGTGGTGTCGGGGGTGTCTGGGGTGGGGGTGGGGAAACCTTTTAACAGGAATCGGTTGTAAGGTTTGACACAGGGGTTGCCTACGTCGTTTGGAAAGTTTTCTTTTAAATGTTTACATATGTCTATCGGGATCCTAATCATCTTAAGATTAGGTTTTTCCCACGAGCAGGTAAAAGGGTCTTTGGTTATAACCTGCATTAAAATGTTATTGTCTGTGTTTATATATGTGTACTGTTTTTGTTGTGTTGTGTTAGTTTTTGTTTGTTGTTCTTGTGCGTGTTTTCTCCTTGTTGTGGGTGTTTTAATTTTCAGGTGAGGGGAGGGGGGGGAGGTTGTAATGTTTGTGTTGTTTGTGTTGGTGGTTGTGCGTTTGTTGTCTTTTTGTTCGTGTTATGTCTCTGTTTTTTTTTCTTTTTGCGCGGAGGGGTTCCCCCTCATCATCACCCAGTGATGATGAGAGGGCCTCATCCGTTGTGGCATCTGTATGATTGGGGAGGGGTACATTTTGGGGATCTGTTATGCGTATGGGTGTTTTTGGAGTTGTTTTGGGTGGGGAAGGGTTGGGTGGGACTGTGTTTGGTGTTGTTATTGTTGTTGTGGTGGTGGTTGTGTTGTGTTCGGGGTTGGCAGAAGAGCCTTTTTTTTTACTCGTTAATTGAGGACAGGCAGCCCTCAGGTGACCCCTGCTTAAGCAGTGGTGACATGACGGCCACCTACCCTCAACCGAAATGTTTATGTAGGTTAGCCCGTCCAGGGGCACGCGTTATGGGATTGTAGCTATTCGTTCTGGGATCATTTGCACCAGAAGAACTTCTACGCTAGTCCCACTAAATACACCTCTGGAGGACTTTCCTACTGAGATTATTCTGTCTTCATCAAAATCAATGAATCCACATAGCATCCACCAAATATTTACATTTGGTGTGATACTCATAATTTTTATTTTTGTGTCCTTTTTCCCCTGTATGTGGAGAAAAAGGTGAAAAGCGGGGACTCAATGGGTGATACAGCGTATTTTTGTGCCGTTGGTTGGTCATTCATTAGCACCGAAATGCTACCAAACAGTTTTCCTCTTTGGATGAAGGTTATGTCCTTCATTGCATCTTTTAGAACCAGCTCAATTTCATTTTGTGATAATTGAGCTGGTTTTCTAGTTGCGTTTGATATTGTCCTCAAAACCACAGTTTTCAGGACAGACTGTCTACGTAATACCTGGGGAGAATTGATGCTAAAAGCACCGTTTTGTCCAAAAGTTACGTATTGTTTTGCATCTTGGTGTAGCTGTTTTGCGTTAGAGATGTCAATTGGAGTGTATAGTTCTGTTTTTTTTACAGTTTGTGCGAACGACGTTTCGGTGTTGTTGTCTTTCTTGTTGCTGTTGTTGCTGTTGTCACTATTGGTTGATGTTGTTCATATTTTCCTTGGTGTTGGTGTTGTTATTGTTACAGTTGTTGGTTGTGGTGTTATTGTCATTCTTGTTGTTGTTGGTGCTGGTACTATTTACCGGGTTTGGTTCCGTGGTTACAATATTTTGTATCATGTTAACGTTTACAACGTTTCTCGATAAGGTGAGGGGGAAGGCTGCAAGCTTTGTACTCCTACCTTCCCTCCACCACTTATCTTAGTGGGCGTGGCACTCACTACAGTGTGAGAGGTTGAAATGGCATCCATTACTAAATAACAAGTCTACACAAATTTTTCAGATGAAAATTTCGCCCCATAAAGGGGCGAAAATTAGTTAACCCAACGTCTGAAGGCCCAGACGAGGGGTTAAACTAAACAATAATAACAAATTCAACAATAAACTCACAGTTTTTTGTACAATAATCCGTAAAAAGTCCGGAGCGAAGTAATACACGTCTACCAATCATGTACATAGATAGAGAGATAGATAGATATATAGATAGATAGATATAGATAGATAGATAGATAGATAGATAGATAGATAGATAGATAGATAGATAGATAGATAGATAGATAGAAAGATATATAGATAGATAGATAGATAGATAGATAGATAGATAGATAGATAGATAGATATGTTTCTTTTATTTGCCACTAGGGCATCAAAAGTGGGACAAGTACAAAGGGGGGAGTTTACACAAAAAGGCGTCCTCAATAAGGAGGAGGCAATAACAAAATATAAAAATAAAATAAGATATAACAAAAAATAAAATTTATAACAAAATCCTCAATAGAGAGGAGGCGCCTTGGGGGGTCGCACACACCCCCGAAAAAAGTGTGCAACCCTTCTCCTCAGGAGCACAGAGAAGGGGTGCTCCCTTGGTCTTTCATCTTCCTCACCTATAGTCTGATGTAGAGTGAAGGCCCATTCACACGGGCCATTCTCGCCACAGATAGATAGATAGATAGATATATTTCTTTATTAGCCACAGGGGCACAAAAGAAGGGGACAAATACAAAGGGGGAAGTTTACATACAATAAAAACGTGTAAAATGTTATCACAGATGGAATTTAAAAGTTAGTCGATTTTCCCCAATAGAGGGAGACAGTTTATATGGGTAACACAGACCCCCGAAAAAAATGTGCAACCCTCATCTCCAGGAGTACGAAGAGCTTGTACTCCTTTCCTCTCCTCCTCCTTTTCCTCAACCTACAGGCTGATATAGAGAGAAGGCCCATTCACTCGGGCCATTCTCGCCACTTTCACCCACCTTTCATAAAACTTGCTGGGGTACAGCACCTCTCTCTCCATCCTGATTCTTCTTCCAAAGTGGTATTTGAAAAAAAGAATCAGTTGTTGGCCGGAGAGAAAGGTGTCTGACCTCAGCCCTTTCAACCTTGTCCACCATACAACCTCTTTCGCCATAGCTATCACACAAAGGAAAACCGCCTCTCCTTCGTTTTTGAAGGAGGGTGGCGGTTTGATCATGACAATGGACTCGGTGGTCAACTGGATTGGTCCCACCCGCGACAATAGTCGTTCCACATAGCCCCACAGGTCAGTGACGCCCGGGCAGTGTATGAATGCGTGCGCGACGGTTTCTTCGTCTCGCACGCACCTCGGACAGATCTTTTTTGCAGGGTCCCTGCCCGGGCGCCCATGTCTGTAGAGCTTGTCTCGAACTGGTAGAGCTCCTCGGTAGCACTGCCAGGCCAGGGACTTTTGGAAGTTGTCCATCGGTCCCGGGCGGAAGGTCCTACCGAACAGACTGGCCAGTTCATCTTCCTCCACGCCTAGAGTTTCACCGAGCGCGTCGTCGCACTTGCTGCGGACCAACCCTCTATAGAATGACGAAGTGGAGTCTCCACTGATCGCCGGGTCCGCCTGCCAGAGGGCTGTGAGCGCCTGAGCACATTCGATGTGCCAGTCGCCCATTTTCCTCGGTCTCTGCTTGACCCAGGACTGCAGCTCGGTCAGCGAGACGAGTCGTGGGAAGGCTCGCCTCACGAACGGGGCCCACACCGGTTGTCCGGTGAGGAATACGTAGAGATGCCGCAGCCTGAGCGCGTGTTTGCGCATCGTCAACCACGGCATCCCCAGCCCTCCGTTAGAAGGGTGTTGGCAGCAGATGGATCTTCTCACCAAAGGAGCCCGCCTCTTCCAAAGATAGATAGATAGATAGATAGATAGATAGATAGATAGATAGATAGATAGATAGATAGAGGACTGTAACACTGGAGATGGGAAAAGGAAGCAGGGATGTCGAAAACGCACTCTCGTATATCGGGAGAGTATCCTAACCATCAAGTCAGAGAGCCTCACACACACGCACTTACAAACACACAATCACACACACACACACACACACACACACACACACACACACACACACACACACACACACACACACACACACATATATATATATATATATATATATATATATATATATATATATATATATATAGGATAACAAGGTATTGTTTAAGGTAATCCAGCTAGAGATTGTGAGTACTCTGTGTTGAGGGTAGTTTTAACGTACGACGTTGTTTGACTCAACAAGAAGTTTCCTTAGTCAGGTGGCCAGTTTAAGAGAGTTCCCAGGCAGATGGTTCTTGGAGTAATAATTGTAAAATAATGGTTTTTTATATAAGCACAAGGCCAGCAATTTTGGGGGAGGGGAATGTCGATTAAATCAACCCCAGTGCGTGACTGGTACTTTATTTTATCGATCCCGTAAAATAGTAAAACAATTGTTTCTACTTTTAACACAAGGCCAGCAATTATCCCAGTGCAGTACTGGTACTTTATTTTATCGACCCCGTAAGGATAAACCTCAGCGGGATTTGAACTCAGAACATAAAGGGCCGTAACTCTTTGCGTCAAAGCATGGCGTCAGACCCTCTACCGATACTGCCAATCCACCGCCATTCATATAGTGTTTATTTACAATATACTGTAAATAAACCCTTTTCGTACAGCCGATCATGTTATTAATCATTATTTTACTATCCTTACGGGGTCGATAAAATAAAGTACCAGTAATACACTAGGATAATTACTGGCCTTGTGCCAAACGTAGAAACAATTATTTAACTATATATATATATATGTGTGTGTATGTGAGTCTATCTGCGTCTGTGTGCATATATGTATATATACGAGGTGTCGTCCAGTCACACGGTGCCTCTTGGGTATTTTTAAAGGTGGCGTTGCCATGAAATGATGAACTGAGAATGCAGTAAACTGAAACAAATAAGGAATCAAGTTTAATCCGGTGTTATAACGACTCTGCTAAGTAACTGAGCACTTCACAGACACGTGTAGCCTTAACGTAGTTCTCAGAGAGATTCAGTGTGACACAGTGAGTGACAATGCTGACCCATTTGAATTACAGGTACAACACAATTTTTCCAGTTGCGTGGATAGGAGCAACATGAAACAAAGTTCTTGCTCAATGATACAACGTGTGACTAGGAATTGAACTCACGATTTCATGATTAGGAACCCAACAACCTACCCTCTATGCATCTTCACACATACATATTATAAAAGCACATTTTTAACCGCTCCTTTTGTGCAGAAGATGCACAGAAAATGCACGAGATCCCGATAATGGCTTCTATTTGTTATTTGTGCTTTAAAGGCGGATGACGAGATGTTTCCCTCTTTTCTCAATTGGGAAACTAAAATCGAACAGAAAAAGTTAGATAAAAAAGAAGACAATATTTTTTATTTTTTCCTCGTGCATTTCTTATTCTGGGCTTGTGTCAGAGTAATTGAGTCTTGACAAACTGATTGATGGTAGCCAGGCCTCTTAGGAACGAAGACCTAATATTATGGAGCGAACGACTCAAATCAACGAACGTCTTCCATTCTACTTTGGCATGAAAAGAAGAGGAGAGAAATTCGGTTTTCGTTGCTTTGCTAAGTTACCTTGCTTAAGAGAATATTAAACCAAAGAATAGTGGAGGGTGGGAGGGGCAGAGGAAGGAGAGGAAGAATAAAAAGAATAAAAAGAAGAAGAAAGGCTAAGAAAGGGAAAGACTAAGCCAACAAGGGAGTGATTTAACATCTTCAAAGATCAAAACCCCCCACCCCATCCCCACCCTACTCTACCCGGTCATCTCATCAAACCCATTATCTGCCAAATAACAAACGAACCAACAACAACAACAAATAATAAAACAAACAAACAAACAAGGAAGGAATGAAGGAAATGCGGGGGGTGGGGGTGTAAGGAAGGAGAGAAGGAATGAAGGAATGATAAAATGAATGAAAACAGAAAACGAGAGAAACGTGGTTATAAATCTTTCATTGGGTGTCGTCGGAATGTGAAAGTGGCTGCCTCTGGGAGTAGTGTGAGGCAGTTAGTGTTGTTTGGTAGGGGAGAGGTGAGGGAGAGGACGAGGGTTGGGTAAGGTGGTGTTACCTGGCATTAACTGTCAATCACACAGAATATAATAGTTAAGCTATCCGAGTGATCACAATATTACATAGGAAGTGAAGGGGAGGGGGAGAGGAAGGTCTGCAGTAACAGCGCCTCTACCGTCAATTTAGCGAGGCTGGAAAGAAAATGAACTATTTGGAATTGAACCTTTAACCTACACTTCCAACCTCCCCTTGCACCCTCCTATCCTACCCTCCCACTTTACTTTATCACCCTACCACCCTACCCTACCACCCTACCACCCTACCCTACCACCCTACACTACCACCCTAACCTCCCACACTACTCTACCATCCTACCACCCTACCATACGACCCTGCTCCACCACCCTACCCTCCCGTACTACCCTACCCTACCCTCCCACACTACCCTACCAACCCACCCTAACTTACCACCCTACTCTACCAATCTAACCTCCCACCCTACCCTACCATGCCACCCTACCACCCTACCATGCCACCCTACCACCCTACCATCCCACCCTACCCTCCCAAGTTAACCTCCCACCCTACCCTACCACCCTAGCCTACCACCATACTCTCCCACCCTACTCTCCCACTCTAAACTCCAACACTACCATCCCACCCTACCTTACCATACTACTCTACCACCCTACCCTACCACCCTACCTACACAACCTACCACCCTACCATCCAACTCTACCCTAATATAAAGAGTAGATGTAGAATGCTCCACTCAAAGATCCTCATAGTGGAAGTTAGCTGTCCAGCACAGTAGTGGAAGTTAGCTGTCCAGCACAGTAGTGGAAGTTAGTTCTCCAGCACAGTAGTGGAAGTTAGGAGTCCAGCACAGTAGTGGAAGTTAGCTGTCCAGCACAGTAGTGGAAGTTAGCTGTCCAGCACAGTAGTGGAAGTTAGTTCTCCAACACAGTAGTGGAAGTTAGGAGTCCAGCACAGTAGTGGAAGTTAGCTGTCCAGCACAGTAGTGGAAGTTAGCTGTCCAGCACAGTAGTGGAAGTTAGCTGTCCAGCACAGTAGTGGAAGTTAGCTGTCCAGCACAGTAGTGGAAGTTAGCTGTCTAACACAGTAGTGGAAGTTAGCTGTCCAGCACAGTAGTGGAAGTTAGCTGTCCAACACAGCAGTGGAAGTTAGCTGTCCAGCACAGTAGTGGAAGTTAGCTGTCCAGCACAGTAGTGGAAGTTAGCTGTCCAGCACAGTAGTGGAAGTTAGCTGTCCAGCACAGTAGTGGAAGTTAGTTCTCCAACACAGTAGTGGAAGTTAGTTCTCCAACACAGTAGTGGAAGTTAGGAGTCCAGCACAGTAGTGGAAGTTAGCTGTCCAGCACAGTAGTGGAAGTTAGCTGTCCAGCACAGTAGTGGAAGTTAGCTGTCCAGCACAGTAGTGGAAGTTAGTTCTCCAACACAGTAGTGGAAGTTAGTTCTCCAACACAGTAGTGGAAGTTAGGAGTCCAGCACAGTAGTGGAAGTTAGCTGTCCAGCACAGTAGTGGAAGTTAGCTGTCCAGCACAGTAGTGGAAGTTAGTTCTCCAGCACAGTAGTGGAAGTTAGCTGCCCAGCACAGTAGTGGAAGTTAGTTCTCCAACACAGTAGTGGAAGTTAGTTCTCCAACACAGTAGTGGAAGTTAGTTCTCCAACACAGTAGTGGAAGTTAGGAGTCCAGCACAGTAGTGGAAGTTAGCTGTCCAGCACAGTAGTGGAAGTTAGCTCTCCAACACAGTAGTGGAAGTTAGGAGTCCAGCACAGTAGTGGAAGTTAGCTGTCCAGCACAGTAGTGGAAGTTAGCTCTCCAACACAGTAGTGGAAGTTAGGAGTCCAGCACAGTAGTGGAAGTTAGCTGTCCAGCACAGTAGTGGAAGTTAGCTCTCCAACACAGTAGTGGAAGTTAGGAGTCCAGCACAGTAGTGGAAGTTAGTTGTCCAGCACAGTAGTGGAAGTTAGCTCTCCGACACAGTAGTGGAAGTTAGGAGTCCAGCACAGTAGTGGAAGTTAGCTGTCCAGCACAGTAGTGGAAGTTAGCTGTCCAACACAGTAGTGGAAGTTAGGAGTCCAGCACAGTAGTGGAAGTTAGCTCTCCAACACAGTAGTGGAAGTTAGGAGTCCAGCACAGTAGTGGAAGTTAGCTCTCCAACACAGTAGTGGAAGTTAGCTGTCCAACACAGTAGTGGAAGTTAGCTCTCCAACACAGTAGTGGAAGTTAGCTGTCCAACACAGTAGTGGAAGTTAGCTGTCCAACACAGCAGTGGAAGTTAGCTCTCCAACACAGTAGTGGAAGTTAGGAGTCCAGCACAGTAGTGGAAGTTAGCTCTCCAACACAGTAGTGGAAGTTAGCTGTCCAACACAGTAGTGGAAGTTAGCTCTCCAACACAGTAGTGGAAGTTAGCTGTCCAACACAGTAGTGGAAGTTAGCTGTCCAACACAGCAGTGGAAGTTAGCTCTCCAACACAGTAGTGGAAGTTAGGAGTCCAGCACAGTAGTGGAAGTTAGCTCTCCAACACAGTAGTGGAAGTTAGCTGTCCAACACAGTAGTGGAAGTTAGCTGTCCAACACAGTAGTGGAAGTTAGCTGTCCAACACAGTAGTGGAAGTTAGCTCTCCAACACAGTAGTGGAAGTTAGCTCTCCAACACAGTAGTGGAAGTTAGCTCTCCAACACAGTAGTGGAAGTTAGCTCTCCAACACAGTAGTGGAAGTTAGGAGTCCAGCACAGTAGTGGAAGTTAGCTGTCCAGCACAGTAGTGGAAGTTAGCTGTCCAGCACAGCAGTGGAAGTTAGCTGCCCAGCACAGTAGTGGAAGTTAGCTGTCCAGCACAACAGTGGAAGTTAGCTCTCCAACACAGTAGTGGAAGTTAGCTGTCCAGCACAGTAGTGGAAGTTAGCTGTCCAGCACAGTAGTGGAAGTTAGCTGTCCAGCACAGTAGTGGAAGTTAGCTGTCCAGCACAGTAGTGGAAGTTAGCTCTCCAACACAGTAGTGGAAGTTAGGTGTCCAGCACAGCAGTGGAAGTTAGCTGTCCAGCACAGTAGTGGAAGTTAGCTGTCCAGCACAGTAGTGGAAGTTAGCTCTCCAGCACAGTAGTGGAAGTTAGATGCCCAGCACAGTAGTGGAAATTAGCTGTCCAACACAGTAGTGGAAGTTAGCTGTCCAACACAGTAGTGGAAGTTAGCTGTCCAGCACAGTAGTGGAAGTTAGCTGTCCAACACAGTAGTGGAAGTTAGCTGTCCAGCACAGTAGTGGAAGTTAGCTGTCCAGCACAGTAGTGGAAGTTAGCTGTCCAGCACAGTAGTGGAAGTTAGCTGTCCAACACAGTAGTGGAAGTTAGCTGTCCACCACAGTAGTGGAAGTTATCTGTCCAACACAGTAGTGGAAGTTACCTGTCCAACACAGTAGTGGAAGTTAGCTTCCAGCACAGTAGTGGAAGTTAGCTGTCCACCACAGTAATGTAAGTTAGCTGTCCAACACAGTAGTGGAAGTTAGCTGTCCAACACAGTAGTGGAAGTTAGCTGTCCAACACAGTAGTGGAAGTTAGCTGTCCAACACAGTAGTGGAAGTTAGCTGCCCAGCACAGTAGTGGAAGTTAGCTGCCCAGCACAGTAGTGGAAGTTAGCTGTCCAACGCAGTAGTGGAAGTTAGCTGTCCAACACAGTAGTGGAAGTTAGCTGCCCAGCACAGTAGTGGAAGTTAGCTGTCCAACACAGTAGTGGAAGTTAGCTGTCCAACACAGTAGTGGAAGTTAGCTGCCCAGCACAGTAGTGGAAGTTAGCTGCCCAGCACAGTAGTGGAAGTTAGCTGTCCAGCACAGTAGTGGAAGTTAGCTGCCCAGCACAGTAGTGGAAGTTAGCTGTCCAACACAGTAGTGGAAGTTAGCTGTCCAACACAGTAGTGGAAGTTAGCTCTCCAGCACAGTAGTTGAAGTTAGCTGCCCAGTACAGTAGTGGAAGTTAGCTGTCCAACACAGTAGTGGAAGTTAGCTGCCCAGCACAGTAGTGGAAGTTAGCTGCCCAGCACAGTAGTGGAAGTTAGCTGTCCAGCACAGTAGTGGAAGTTAGCTGCCCAGCACAGTAGTGGAAGTTAGCTGTCCAACACAATAGTGGAAGTTAGCTGTCCAACACAGTAGTGGAAGTTAGGTGTCCAGCACAGCAGTGGAAGTTAGCTGTCCAGCACAGGAGTGGAAGTTGGCTGTCCAGCACAGTAGTGGAAGTTAGCTCTCCAGCACAGTAGTGGAAGTTAGATGCCCAGCACAGTAGTGGAAATTAGCTGTCCAACACAGTAGTGGAAGTTAGCTGTCCAACACAGTAGTGGAAGTTAGCTGTCCAGCACAGTAGTGGAAGTTAGCTGTCCAACACAGTAGTGGAAGTTAGCTGCCCAGCACATTAGTGGAAGTTAGCTGCCCAGCACAGTAGTGGAAGTTAGCTGTCCAACACAGTAGTGGAAGTTAGCTCTCCAGCACAGTAGTTGAAGTTAGCTGCCCAGCACAGTAGTGGAAGTTAGCTGTCCAACACAGTAGTGGAAGTTAGCTGCCCAGCACAGTAGTGGAAGTTAGCTGCCCAGCACAGTAGTGGAAGTTAGCTGTCCAGCACAGTAGTGGAAGTTAGCTGTCCAGCACAGTAGTGGAAGTTAGCTGTCCAACACAATAGTGGAAGTTAGCTGTCCAACACAGCAGTTGAAGTTAGCTGCCCAGCACAGTAGTGGAAGTTAGCTGTCCAACACAGTAGTGGAAGTTAGCTGTCCACCACAGTAATGTAAGTTAGCTGTCCAACACAGTAGTGGAAGTTAGCTGTCCAACACAGTAGTGGAAGTTAGCTGTCCAGCACAGTAGTGGAAGTTAGCTGTCCAACACAGTAGTGGAAGTTAGCTGTCTAACACAGTAGTGGAAGTTAGCTGTCCAACACAGCAGTGGAAGTTAGCTGTCTAACACAGTAGTGGAAGTTAGCTGTCCAACACAGCAGTGGAAGTTAGCTGTCCAACACAGTAGTGGAAGTTAGCTGCCTAACACAGTAGTGGAAGTTAGCTGTCCAACACAGCAGTGGAAGTTAGCTGTCCAGCACAGTAGTGGAAGTTAGCTGTCTAACACAGTAGTGGAAGTTAGCTATCCAACACAGTAGTGGAAGTTAGCTGTCCAGCACAGTAGTGGAAGTTAGCTGTCCAGCACAGTAGTGGAAGTTAGCTCTCCAACACAGTAGTGGAAGTTAGGTGTCCAGCACAGCAGTGGAAGTTAGCTGTCCATCACAGTAGTGGAAGTTAGCTGTCCAGCACAGTAGTGGAAGTTAGCTCTCCAGCACAGTAGTGGAAGTTAGATGCCCAGCACAGTAGTGGAAATTAGCTGTCCAACACAGTAGTGGAAGTTAGCTGTCCAACACAGTAGTGGAAGTTAGCTGTCCAGCACAGTAGTGGAAGTTAGCTGTCCAACACAGTAGTGGAAGTTAGCTGTCCAGCACAGTAGTGGAAGTTAGCTGTCCAGCACAGTAGTGGAAGTTAGCTGTCCAGCACAGTAGTGGAAGTTAGCTGTCCAACACAGTAGTGGAAGTTAGCTGTCCACCACAGTAGTGGAAGTTAGCTGTCCAACACAGTAGTGGAAGTTACCTGTCCAACACAGTAGTGGAAGTTAGCTTCCAGCACAGTAGTGGAAGTTAGCTGTCCACCACAGTAATGTAAGTTAGCTGTCCAACACAGTAGTGGAAGTTAGCTGTCCAACACAGTAGTGGAAGTTAGCTGTCCAACACAGTAGTGGAAGTTAGCTGTCCAACACAGTAGTGGAAGTTATCTGCCCAGCACAGTAGTGGAAGTTAGCTGCCCAGCACAGTAGTGGAAGTTAGCTGTCCAACACAGTAGTGGAAGTTAGCTGTCCAACACAGTAGTGGAAGTTAGCTGCCCAGCACAGTAGTGGAAGTTAGCTGTCCAACACAGTAGTGGAAGTTAGCTGTCCAACACAGTAGTGGAAGTTAGCTCTCCAGCACAGTAGTTGAAGTTAGCTGCCCAGCACAGTAGTGGAAGTTAGCTGTCCAACACAGTAGTGGAAGTTAGCTGCCCAGCACAGTAGTGGAAGTTAGCTGCCCAGCACAGTAGTGGAAGTTAGCTGTCCAGCACAGTAGTGGAAGTTAGCTGCCCAGCACAGTAGTGGAAGTTAGCTGTCCAACACAATAGTGGAAGTTAGCTGTCCAACACAGCAGTTGAAGTTAGCTGCCCAGCACAGTAGTGGAAGTTAGCTGTCCAACACAGTAGTGGAAGTTAGCTGTCCACCACAGTAATGTAAGTTAGCTGTCCAACACAGTAGTGGAAGTTAGCTGTCCAACACAGTAGTGGAAGTTAGCTGTCCAGCACAGTAGTGGAAGTTAGCTGTCCAACACAGTAGTGGAAGTTAGCTGTCTAACACAGTAGTGGAAGTTAGCTGTCCAACACAGCAGTGGAAGTTAGCTGTCTAACACAGTAGTGGAAGTTAGCTGTCCAACACAGCAGTGGAAGTTAGCTGTCCAGCACAGTAGTGGAAGTTAGCTGTCTAACACAGTAGTGGAAGTTAGCTGTCCAACACAGCAGTGGAAGTTAACTGTCCAGCACAGTAGTGGAAGTTAGCTGTCTAACACAGTAGTGGAAGTTAGCTATCCAACACAGTAGTGGAAGTTAGCTGTCCAGCACAGTAGTGGAAGTTAGCTGTCTAACACAGTAGTGGAAGTTAGCTGTCCAACACAGTAGTGGAAGTTAGCTGTCCAACACAGTAGTGGAAGTTAGCTGTTCAACACAGTAGTGGAAGTTAGCTGTCCAACACAGTAGTGGAAGTTAGCTGTCTAACACAGTAGTGGAAGTTAGCTGTCCAGCACAGTAGTGGAAGTTAGCTGTCTAACACAGTAGTAGAAGTTAGCTGTCCAGCACAGTAGTGGAAGTTAGCTGTCCAACACAGCAGTGGAAGTTAGCTGTCCAGCACAGTAGTGGAAGTTAGCTGTCTAACACAGTAGTGGAAGTTAGCTGTCCAACACAGTAGTGGAAGATAGCTGTCCAATACAGTAGTGGAAGTTAGCTGTCCAGCACAGTAGTGGAAGTTAGCTGTCCAACACAGTAGTGGAAGTTAGCTGTCTAACACAGTAGTGGAAGTTAGCTGTCCAACACAGCAGTGGAAGTTAGCTGTCCAGCACAGTAGTGGAAGTTAGCTGTCCAGCACAATAGTGGAAGTTAGCTGTCCAACACAGTAGTGGAACTTAGCAGTCCAACACAGTAGTGGAAGTTAGCTGCCCAGCACAGTAGTGGAAGTTAGCTGTCCAACACAGCAGTGGAAGTTAGCTGTCCAACACAGCAGTGGAAGTTAGCTGTCCAGCACAGTAGTGGAAGTTAGCTGTCCAACACAGTAGTGGAAGTTAGCTGTCCAGCACAATAGTGAAAGTTAGCTGTCCAGCACAGTAGTGGAAGTTAGCTGTCCAACACAGTAGTGGAAGTTAGCTGTCCAACACGGTAGTGGAACTTAGCTGTCCAACACAGCAGTGGAAGTTAGCTGCCCAGCACAGTAGTGGAAGTTAGCTGTCCAGCACAGCAGTGGGAGTTAGCTGTCCAACACAGTAGTGGAAGTTAGCTGCCCAGCACAGTAGTGGAAGTTAGCTGTCCAGCACAGTAGTGGAAGTTAGCTGCCCAGCACAGTAGTGGAAGTTAGCTGTCCAGCACAGTAGTGGAAATTAGCTGTCCAACACGGTAGTGGAAATTAGCTGTCCAACACAGCAGTGGAAGTTAGCTGTCCAACACAGTAGTGGAAGTTAGCTGTCCAGCACAGCAGTGGGAGTTAGCTGTCCAACACAGTAGTGGAAGTTAGCTGCCCAGCACAGTAGTGGAAGTTAGCTGTCCAGCACAGTAGTGGAAGTTAGCTGTCCAACACAGCAGTGGAAGTTAGCTGTCCAACACAGTAGTGGAGGTTAGCTGTCCAGCACAGTAGTGGAAGTTAGCTGTCCAGCACAATAGTGGAAGTTAGCTCTCCAGCACAGTAGTGGAAGTTAGATGCCCAGCACAGTAGTGGAAATTAGCTGTCCAACATAGTAGTGGAAGTTAGCTGTCCAACACAGTAGTGGAAGTTAGCTGTCCAGCACAGTAGTGGAAGTTAGCTGTCCAGCACAGTAGTGGAAGTTAGCTGTCCAACACAGTAGTGGAAGTTAGCTGTCCAGCACAGTAGTGGAAGTTAGCTGTCCAGCACATTAGTGGAAGTTAGCTGTCCAGCACAGTAGTGGAAGTTAGCTGTCCAACACAGTAGTGGAAGTTAGCTGTCCAACACAGCAGTCGAAGTTAGCTGCCCAGCACAGTAGTGGAAGTTAGCTGTCCAGCACAGTAGTGGAAGTTAGCTGTCCAGCACAGTAGTGGAAGTTAGCTGTCCAACACAGTAGTGGAAGTTAGCTGTCCAACACAGTAGTGGAAGTTAGCTGTCCAGCACAGTAGTGGAAGTTAGCTGTCCACCACAGTAATGTAAGTTAGCTGTCCAGCACAGTAGTGGAAGTTAGCTGTCCAACACAGCAGTGGAAGTTAGCTGTCCAACACAGCAGTTGAAGTTAGCTGCTCAGCACAGTAGTGCAAGTTAGCTGTCCAGCACAGTAGTGGAAGTTAGCTGTCCAGCACAGTAGTGGAAGTTAGCTGTCCAGCACAGTAGTGGAAGTTAGCTGTCCAACACAGCAGTTGAAGTTAGCTGCCCAGCACAGTAGTGGAAGTTAGCTGTCCAACACAGTAGTGGAAGTTACCTGTCCAACACAGTAGTGGAACTTAGCTGTCCAGCACAGTAGTGGAAGTTAGCTGTCCACCACAGTAATGTAAGTTAGCTGTCCAACACAGTAGTGGAAGTTAGCTGTTCAACACAGTAGTGGAAGTTAGCTGTCCAACACAGCAGTGGAAGTTAGCTGTCCAACACAGTAGTGGAAGTTAGCTGTCCAACACAGTAGTGGAAGTTAGCTGTCTAACACAGTAGTGGAAGTTAGCTGTCCAACACAGTAGTGGAAGTTAGCTGTCCAACACAGTAGTGGAAGTTAGCTGTCCAACACAATAGTGGAAGTTAGCTGTCCAACACAGTAGTGGAAGTTAGCTGTCCAACACAGTAGTGGAAGTTAGCTGTCCAACACTGTAGTGGAAGTTAGCTGTCCAACACAATAGTGGAAGTTAGCTGTCCAACACAGCAGTGGAAGTTAGCTGTCCAACACAGTAGTGGAAGTTAGCTGTCCAACACAGTAGTGGAAGTTAGCTGTCCAACACAGTACTGGAAGTTAGCTGTCCAACACAGTAGTGGAAGTTAGCTGTCTAACACAGTAGTGGAAGTTAGCTGTCCAGCACAGTAGTGGAAGTTAGCTGTCTAACACAGTAGTAGAAGTTAGCTGTCCAGCACAGTAGTGGAAGTTAGCTGTCCAACACAGTAGTGGAAGTTAGCTGTCCAGCACAATAGTGGGAGTTAGCTGTCCAGCACGGTAGTGGAAGTTAGCTGTCCAGCACAGTAGTGGAAGTTAGCTGTCCAACACAGTAGTGGAAGTTAGCTGTCCACCACAGTAATGTAAGTTAGCTGTCCAACACAGTAGTGGAAGTTAGCTGTCCAACACAGTAGTGGAAGTTAGCTGTCCAACACAGTAGTGGAACTTAGCTGTCCAACACAGCAGTGGAAGTTAGCTGCCCAGCACAGTAGTGGAAGTTAGCTGCCAAGCACAGTAGTGGAAGTTAGCTGTCCAGCACAGTAGTGGAAGTTAGCTGTCCAACACAGTAGTGGAAGTTAGCTGTCCAACACAGTAGTGGAACTTAGCTGTCCAACACAGCAGTGGAAGTTAGCTGCCCAGCACAGTAGTGGAAGTTAGCTGTCCAACACAGTAGTGGAAGTTAGCTGTCCAACACAGCAGTGGAAGTTAGCTGTCTAACACAGTAGTGGAAGTTAGCTGTCCAGCACAGCAGTGGGAGTTAGCTGTCCAACACAGTAGTGGAAGTTAGCTGTCCAACACAGTAGTGGAAGTTAGCTGTCTAACACAGTAGTGGAAGTTAGCTGTCCAACACAGTAGTGGAAGTTAGCTGTCCAATACAGCAGTGGAAGTTAGCTGTCTAACACAGTAGTGGAAGTTAGCTGCCCAGCACAGTAGTGGAAGTTAACTGTCCAACACAGTAGTTGAAGTTAGCTGTCCAACACAGTAGTGGAAGTTAGCTGTCTAACACAGTAGTGGAAGTTAGCTGTCTAACACAGTAGTGGAAGTTAGCTGTCCAACACAGCAGTGGAAGTTAGCTGTCCAACACAGTAGTGGAAGTTAGCTGTCCAGCACAACAGTGGAAGTTAGCTGTCCAGCACAGTAGTGGAAGTTAGCTGTCCAGCACAACAGTGGAAGTTAGCTGTCCAACACAGTAGTGGAAGTTAGCTGTCCAGCACAACAGTGGAAGTTAGCTGTCCAGCACAGTAGTGGAAGTTAGCTGTCCAGCACAACAGTGCAAGTTAGCTGTCCAACACAGTAGTTGAACTTAGCTGTCCAACACACTAGTGGAAGTTAGCTGTCCAGCACAGTAGTGGAAGTTAGCTGTCCAGCACAGTAGTGGAAGTTAGCTGTCCAGCACAGTAGTGGAAGTTAGCTCTCCAGCACAGTAGTGGAAGTTAGATGCCCAGCACAGTAGTGGAAATTAGCTGTCCAACACAGTAGTGGAAGTTAGCTGTCCAACACAGTAGTGGAAGTTAGCTGTCCAGCACAGTAGTGGAAGTTAGCTGTCCAACACAGTAGTGGAAGTTAGCTGCCCAGCACAGTAGTGGAAGTTAGCTGCCCAGCACAGTAGTGGAAGTTAGCTGTCCAACACAGTAGTGGAAGTTAGCTGTCCAACACAGTAGTGGAAGTTAGCTGCCCAGCACAGTAGTGGAAGTTAGCTGTCCAACACAGTAGTGGAAGTTAGCTGTCCAACACAGTAGTGGAAGTTAGCTCTCCAGCACAGTAGTTGAAGTTAGCTGCCCAGCACAGTAGTGGAAGTTAGCTGTCCAACACAGTAGTGGAAGTTAGCTGTCCAGCACAGTAGTGGAAGTTAGCTCTCCAGCACAGTAGTGGAAGTTAGCTGTCCAGCACAGTAGTGGAAGTTAGCTGCCCAGCACAGTAGTGGAAGTTAGCTGTCCAACACAATAGTGGAAGTTAGCTGTCCAACACAGCAGTTGAAGTTAGCTGCCCAGCACAGTAGTGGAAGTTAGCTGTCCAACACAGTAGTGGAAGTTAGCTGTCCACCACAGTAATGTAAGTTAGCTGTCCAACACAGTAGTGGAAGTTAGCTGTCCAACACAGTAGTGGAAGTTAGCTGTCCAGCACAGTAGTGGAAGTTAGCTGTCCAACACAGTAGTGGAAGTTAGCTGTCTAACACAGTAGTGGAAGTTAGCTGTCCAACACAGCAGTGGAAGTTAGCTGTCTAACACAGTAGTGGAAGTTAGCTGTCCAACACAGCAGTGGAAGTTAGCTGTCCAGCACAGTAGTGGAAGTTAGCTGTCTAACACAGTAGTGGAAGTTAGCTGTCCAACACAGCAGTGGAAGTTAGCTGTCCAGCACAGTAGTGGAAGTTAGCTGTCTAACACAGTAGTGGAAGTTAGCTGTCCAACACAGTAGTGGAAGTTAGCTGTCCAGCACAGTAGTGGAAGTTAGCTGTCCAGCACAGTAGTGGAAGTTAGCTGTCCAGCACAGTAGTGGAAGTTAGCTGTCCAGCACAGTAGTGGAAGTTAGCTGTCTAACACAGTAGTGGAAGTTAGCTATCCAACACAGTAGTGGAAGTTAGCTGTCCAACACAATAGTGGAAGTTAGCTGTCCAACACAGTAGTGGAAGTTAGCTGTCTAACACAGTAGTGGAAGTTAGCTGTCCAACACAGTAGTGGAGGTTAGCTGTCCAGCACAGTAGTGGAAGTTAGCTGTCCAACACAGTAGTGGAAGTTAGCTGTCTAACACAGTAGTGGAAGTTAGCTGTCCAACACAGCAGTGAAAGTTAGCTGTCCAGCACAGTAGTGGAAGTTAGCTGTCCAGCACAATAGTGGAAGTTAGCTGTCCAACACAGTAGTGGAACTTAGCAGTCCAACACAGTAGTGGAAGTTAGCTGCCCAGCACAGTAGTGGAAGTTAGCTGTCCAACACAGCAGTGGAAGTTAGCTGTCCAACACAGCAGTGGAAGTTAGCTGTCCAGCACAGTAGTGGAAGTTAGCTGTCCAACACAGTAGTGGAAGTTAGCTGTCCAGCACAATAGTGAAAGTTAGCTGTCCAGCACAGTAGTGGAAGTTAGCTGTCCAACACAGTAGTGGAAGTTAGCTGTCCAACACGGTAGTGGAACTTAGCTGTCCAACACAGCAGTGGAAGTTAGCTGCCCAGCACAGTAGTGGAAGTTAGCTGTCCAGCACAGCAGTGGGAGTTAGCTGTCCAACACAGTAGTGGAAGTTAGCTGCCCAGCACAGTAGTGGAAGTTAGCTGTCCAGCACAGTAGTGGAAGTTAGCTGCCCAGCACAGTAGTGGAATTTAGCTGTCCAGCACAGTAGTGGAAATTAGCTGTCCAACACGGTAGTGGAAATTAGCTGTCCAACACAGCAGTGGAAGTTAGCTGTCCAACACAGTAGTGGAAGTTAGCTGTCCAGCACAGCAGTGGGAGTTAGCTGTCCAACACAGTAGTGGAAGTTAGCTGCCCAACACAGTAGTGGAAGTTAGCTGTCCAGCACAGTAGTGGAAGTTAGCTGTCCAACACAGCAGTGGAAGTTAGCTGTCCAGCACAGTAGTGGAGGTTAGCTGCCCAGCACAGTAGTGGAAGTTAGCTGTCCAGCACAGTAGTGGAAGTTAGCTCTCCAACACAGTAGTGGAAGTTAGGTGTCCAGCACATCAGTGGAAGTTAGCTGTCCAGCACAGTAGTGGAAGTTAGCTCTCCAACACAGTAGTGGAAGTTAGGTGTCCAGCACAGCAGTGGAAGTTAGCTGTCCAGCACAGTAGTGGAAGTTAGCTGTCCAGCACAGTAGTGGAAGTTAGCTCTCCAGCACAGTAGTGGAAGTTAGATGCCCAGCACAGTAGTGGAAATTAGCTGTCCAACACAGTAGTGGAAGTTAGCTGTCCAACACAGTAGTGGAAGTTAGCTGTCCAGCACAGTAGTGGAAGTTAGCTGTCCAGCACAGTAGTGGAAGTTAGCTGTCCAACACAGTAGTGGAAGTTAGCTGTCCAGCACAGTAGTGGAAGTTAGCTGTCCAGCACAGTAGTGGAAGTTAGCTGTCCAGCACAGTAGTGGAAGTTAGCTGTCCAACACAGTAGTGGAAGTTAGCTGTCCAACACAGCAGTTGAAGTTAGCTGCCCAGCACAGTAGTGGAAGTTAGCTGTCCAGCACAGTAGTGGAAGTTAGCTGTCCAGCACAGTAGTGGAAGTTAGCTGTCCAACACAGTAGTGGAAGTTAGCTGTCCAACACAGTAGTGGAAGTTAGCTGTCCAGCACAGTAGTGGAAGTTAGCTGTCCACCACAGTAATGTAAGTTAGCTGTCCAGCACATTAGTGGAAGTTAGCTGTCCAACACAGCAGTGGAAGTTAGCTGTCCAACACAGCAGTTGAAGTTAGCTGCCCAGCACAGTAGTGGAAGTTAGCTGTCCAGCACAGTAGTGGAAGTTAGCTGTCCAGCACAGTAGTGGAAGTTAGCTGTCCAGCACAGTAGTGGAAGTTAGCTGTCCAACACTGTAGTGGAAGTTACCTGTCCAACACAGTAGTGGAAGTTAGCTGTCCAGCACAGTAGTGGAAGTTAGCTGTCCACCACAGTAATGTAAGTTAGCTGTCCAACACAGTAGTGGAAGTTAGCTGTTCAACACAGTAGTGGAAGTTAGCTGCCCAGCACAGTAGTGGAAGTTAGCTGTCCAACACAGTAGTGGAAGTTACCTGTCCAACACAGTAGTGGAAGTTAGCTGTCCAGCACAGTAGTGGAAGTTAGCTGTCCACCACAGTAATGTAAGTTAGCTGTCCAACACAGTAGTGGAAGTTAGCTGTTCAACACAGTAGTGGAAGTTAGCTGTCCAACACAGTAGTGGAAGTTAGCTGTCTAACACAGTAGTGGAAGTTAGCTGTCCAGCACAACAGTGGAAGTTAGCTGTCCAACACAGCAGTGGAAGTTAGCTGTCCAACACAGTAGTGGAAGTTAGCTGTCCAACACAGTAGTGGAAGTTAGCTGTCTAACACAGTAGTGGAAGTTAGCTGTCCAGCACAGTAGTGGAAGTTAGCTGTCCAACACAGTAGTGGAAGTTAGCTGTCCAGCACAGTAGTGGAAGTTAGCTGTCCACCACAGTAATGTAAGTTAGCTGTCCAACACAGTAGTGGAAGTTAGCTGTTCAACACAGTAGTGGAAGTTAGCTGCCCAGCACAGTAGTGGAAGTTAGCTGTCCAACACAGTAGTGGAAGTTACCTGTCCAACACAGTAGTGGAAGTTAGCTGTCCAGCACAGTAGTGGAAGTTAGCTGTCCACCACAGTAATGTAAGTTAGCTGTCCAACACAGTAGTGGAAGTTAGCTGTTCAACACAGTAGTGGAAGTTAGCTGTCCAACACAGTAGTGGAAGTTAGCTGTCTAACACAGTAGTGGAAGTTAGCTGTCCAGCACAACAGTGGAAGTTAGCTGTCCAACACAGCAGTGGAAGTTAGCTGTCCAACACAGTAGTGGAAGTTAGCTGTCCAACACAGTAGTGGAAGTTAGCTGTCTAACACAGTAGTGGAAGTTAGCTGTCCAACACAGTAGTGGAAGTTAGCTGTCCAACACAGTAGTGGAAGTTAGCTGTCCAACACAATAGTGGAAGTTAGCTGTCCAACACAGTAGTGGAAGTTAGCTGTCCAACACAGTAGTGGAAGTTAGCTGTCCAACACTGTAGTGGAAGTTAGCTGTCCAACACAGCAGTGGAAGTTAGCTGTCCAACACAGTAGTGGAAGTTAGCTATCCAACACAGTAGTGGAAGTTAGCTGTCCAACACAGTACTGGAAGTTAGCTGTCCAACACAGTAGTGGAGGTTAGCTGTCTAACACAGTAGTGGAAGTTAGCTGTCCAGCACAGTAGTGGAAGTTAGCTGTCTAACACAGTAGTAGAAGTTAGCTGTCCAGCACAGTAGTGGAAGTTAGCTGTCCAACACAGTAGTGGAAGTTAGCTGTCCAGCACAATAGTGGGAGTTAGCTGTCCAGCACGGTAGTGGAAGTTAGCTGTCCAGCACAGTAGTGGAAGTTAGCTGTCCAACACAGTAGTGGAAGTTAGCTGTCCACCACAGTAATGTAAGTTAGCTGTCCAACACAGTAGTGGAAGTTAGCTGTCCAACACAGTAGTGGAAGTTAGCTGTCCAACACAGTAGTGGAACTTAGCTGTCCAACACAGCAGTGGAAGTTAGCTGCCCAGCACAGTAGTGGAAGTTAGCTGCCCAGCACAGTAGTGGAAGTTAGCTGTCCAGCACAGTAGTGGAAGTTAGCTGTCCAACACAGTAGTGGAAGTTAGCTGTCCAACACAGTAGTGGAACTTAGCTGTCCAACACAGCAGTGAAAGTTAGCTGCCCAGCACAGTAGTGGAAGTTAGCTGTCCAACACAGTAGTGGAAGTTAGCTGTCCAACACAGCAGTGGAAGTTAGCTGTCTAACACAGTAGTGGAAGTTAGCTGTCCAGCACAGCAGTGGGAGTTAGCTGTCCAACACAGTAGTGGAAGTTAGCTGTCCAACACAGTAGTGGAAGTTAGCTGTCTAACACAGTAGTGGAAGTTAGCTGTCCAACACAGTAGTGGAAGTTAGCTGTCCAACACAGCAGTGGAAGTTAGCTGTCTAACACAGTAGTGGAAGTTAGCTGCCCAGCACAGTAGTGGAAGTTAGCTGTCCAACACAGTAGTGGAAGTTAGCTGTCCAACACAGTAGTGGAAGTTAGCTGTCTAACACAGTAGTGGAAGTTAGCTGTCTAACTCAGTAGTGGAAGTTAGCTGTCCAACACAGCAGTGGAAGTTAGCTGTCCAACACAGTAGTGGAAGTTAGCTGTCCAGCACAACAGTGGAAGTTAGCTGTCCAGCACAGTAGTGGAAGTTAGCTGTCCAGCACAGTAGTGGAAGTTAGCTGTCTAGCACAGTAGTGGAAGTTAGCTGTCCAACACAGTAGTGGAAGTTAGCTGTCCAACACAGCAGTGGAAGTTAGCTGCCCAGCACAGTAGTGGAAGTTAGCTGTCCAACACACTAGTGGAAGTTAGCTCTCCAACACAGTAGTGGAAGTTAGCTGTCCAACACAGTAGTGGAAGTTAGCTGTCCAGCACAACAGTGGAAGTTAGCTGTCCAACACAGTAGTGGAAGTTAGCTGTCTAACACTGTAGTGGAAGTTAGCTGTCCAGCACAACAGTGGAAGTTAGCTGTCCAGCACAGTAGTGGAAGTTAGCTGTCTAATACAGTAGTGGAAGTTAGCTGTCCAGCACAACAGTGGAAGTTAGCTGTCCAACACAGTAGTGGAAGTTAGCTGTCCAGCACAACAGTGGAAGTTTGCTGCCCAGCACAGTAGTGGAAGTTAGCTGTCCAGCACAACAGTGGAAGTTAGCTGTCCAACACAGTAGTGGAAGTTAGCTGTCCAACACAGCAGTGGAAGTTAGCTGTCCAACACAGTAGTGGAAGTTAGCTGTCCAGCACAGTAGTGGAAGTTAGCTGTCCAACACAGTAGTGGAAGTTAGCTGTCCAGCACAACAGTGGAAGTTAGCTGTCCAGCACAGTAGTGGAAGTTAGCTGTCCAGCACAGTAGTGGAAGTTAGCTGTCCAACACAGTAGTGGAAGTTAGCTGTCCACCACAGTAGTGGAAGTTAGCTGTCCAACACAGTAGTGGAAGTTACCTGTCCAACACAGTAGTGGAAGTTAGCTTCCAGCACAGTAGTGGATGTTAGCTGTCCACCACAGTAATGTAAGTTAGCTGTCCAACACAGTAGTGGAAGTTAGCTGTCCAACACAGTAGTGGAAGTTAGCTGTCCAACACAGTAGTGGAAGTTAGCTGTCCAACACAGTAGTGGAAGTTAGCTGCCCAGCACAGTAGTGGAAGTTAGCTGTCCAGCACAACAGTGGAAGTTAGCTGTCCAACACAGTAGTGGAAGTTAGCTGTCCAACACAGCAGTGGAAGCTAGCTGTCTAACACAGTAGTGGAAGTTAGCTGTCCAACACAGCAGTGGAAGTTAGCTGTCCAACACAGTAGTGGAAGTTAGCTGTCCAGCACAACAGTGGAAGTTAGCTGTCCAGCACAGTAGTGGAAGTTAGCTGTCCAGCACAACAGTGGAAGTTAGCTGTCCAACACAGTAGTGGAAGTTAGCTGTCCAGCACAGTAGTGGAAGTTAGCTGTCCACCACAGTAATGTAAGTTAGCTGTCCAACACAGCAGTGGAAGTTAGCTGTCCAGCACAGTAGTGGAAGTTAGCTGCCCAGCACAGTAGTGGAAGTTAGCTGTCCAGCACAATAGTGGAAGTTAGCTGTCCAACACAGTAGTGGAATTTAGCTGTCCAGCACAGTAGTGGAAGTTAGCTGTCCAACACAGTAGTGGAAGTTAGCTGTCCAACACAGTAGTGGAAGTTAGCTGTCCAGCACAGTAGTGGAAGTTAGCTGCCCAGCACAGTAGTGGAAGTTACCTGTCCAGCACAGTAGTGGAAGTTAGCTGCCCAGCACAGTAGTGGAAGTTAGCTGTCCAGCACAGTAGTGGAAGTTAGCTGCCCAGTACGGTAGTGGAAGTTAGCTGTCCAGCACAGTAGTGGAAGTTAGCTGTCCAACACAGTAGTGGAAGTTAGCTGTCCAACACATTAGTGGAAGTTAGATGCCTAGCACAGTAGTGGAAGTTAGCTGCCCAGCACGGTAGTGGAAGTTAGCTGTCCAGCACAGTAGTGGAAGTTAGCTGTCCAGCACAACAGTGGAAGTTAGCTGTCCAACACAGTAGTGGAAGTTACCTGTCCAGCACAGTACTGGAAGTTAGCTGTCCAGCACAATAGTGGAAGTTAGCTGCCCAGCACAGTAGTGGAAGTTACCTGTCCAGCACAGTAGTGGAAGTTAGCTGTCCAGCACAGTAGTGGAAGTTAGCTGTCCAGCACAGTAGTGGAATTTACCTGCCCAGCAGATGCCAATATATTAAAAATTAGCGAAAAGGAGAATAACTATGCAGAACTGATGAAAAATCTACATACACTCCACCCTGGCTGTACCTTCAGATTTATACCTGTAATTATTGGATACTGGGATATGTTAGTAACTGCCTCAGTACAAATCTTGAGAAGCTGGGCTTCACAGAACCAGAAAGAACACAACTAGTTAGGAAATTACAAATACCATCCATTAATGGAACAGTAAAAATATGTAAAATATTTCGTAAATTCAGTATGTAATAACTGTATCTATGTACAGATAGAGAAACATACATCCACATATACAATAACATACATACCTGCACATACACACACACACACACACACACACACACACACACACACACACACACACACACACACACACACACACACACACACACACACACACACATACACACATACACATACGCACATACACACACACATACACACACACACATGTACACACACACACACACACACACACACATACATACGTACACACATACACACATACACACACATACACACATACACACACATACACACACATACATGTGTAAATGCGTATTTACCTAATTGTTGTCTAAATTCTATTGAAAGAATCTTGTTTCTCCCTCTCTCTCTCTAACTATCTATCTAGTGGTAAAAATGAACTTAGGTACATAGTCACATGATGCCATACAAGAATATATACAAACATACTAGACACGCGTGTCTGTATGGTGCTTCTCTCTCTCTCTCTCTCTCTCTCTCTCATATATCTATATATATATATATATATATATATATATATATATATATATATACGAGGCGTTAAATTAATATATTTCTTCATTGTACTGTGTTGTTTGCTTTGTTTTTTCCACTTAACTTTTGCATATACATAAATCGTGGTTGAGTTGAATGGCTGCTAACTAACAATAACAACGCTACACAATACGAATAACAACAATAACAACAACAATAATAATAATAACAACAATAATAATAACTACAACAACAATAACAACAATAACAACAACTACAATAATAACAGTAACAACAATAATAACTACAACAACAACAACAACACTAACAATAACAACAACTATAATAATAACAGTAACAACAATAGCAACAACACCTACAATAACAACAAAAACAATGACGACAATGACGATGAGTCTTATGACGATGTCGATGATGATGATGATGGTCGTGGTGATGATGATGACGATGATGATGACGACGATGATGATGATGACGATGATATAAATATATACCTAACTCTGACGTTGATATAGGTGAGAAATATTTATTAACATTAACAAATGTTAATAAACAAACAAATAAATAAATAGATTAGAAAGCAATAAAATCTCCAATTCGTTTCCGGCCAGACGACACGCAATCGGAAGTGACTGCTGAAGTTAAAATTGAAGTTTTAGATTGCCAAATGTCAACCATTAAGTTGTAAACTATTTTAGACAATGTGACTTATCTCTTTCTCTCTTTGTTACTGTAATATCTTCTAAGATGTGTTGTTAGGAAAGGATGGTGGAGGGAGCTGATCGTCTGGTCGGACCAGGGAGACAATGTTTCCATCTCTCTCTCTCTCCTAAGATCTGTTGTAAGGAAAAGAGTGGAGCTGAGTGTCTGATCGCACCGTGGAGACAATGTTTCCATCGGTCTTTCCATTACTGATACTGATCTGTCTGTCGCAACACAAGGCGGCAGATGGAGCAACATGAAATAAAGTATTTTGTTGAAGAAAATACAATACACTGCCCGCTCTGGAGATCGAACTCATGACCTTTTTTATCCTAAATCCAACACGAGCTAATCACCATTGATCTCTCTTAAAATTCTTACGCCGAAAGGTCGCAGTGTTGAAATATGTCCAGTCATGTTGATTATTAGACCAAGGTTTTCTCCGTCTGCCTCTTCGCCATCTTTCAGCTGTCGTGGTGTGATACATGTCTGTACCAGGTGAGATTTCGTCTTTTCACCATGGTAACCAGTGATACCTGTTTACCTGAATATTTCCTGATTTGCTTCCCATGGAACTGACAATGTGTTTATATAGAATACACACTTGTAAGTCGCTAATAAATCTCTATCAAAAAGAGAAGAAAAATCATTATGTAGGACTTGGGTTAATTATGGAACATATTGTCCTCGGGTTAATGTCAGGGTTAGGTTTAAATTTAGGGTTAGGATTAAATTTAGGGTTAGTGTTGGGGTTAGGGTTATATTTAGATTTAGGGTAAGGGTTAGGGGTAGAGTTAGATTTAGAGTTAGAGTTAGGTTTTGGATTAGGGTTACGGTTAGGGTTAGAGTTAGGGTTGGGGTTAGGGTTAATTTTAGGGTTAGGTTTATAGTTAGGAACCTTTATGTTATCCTTGTGTCCACATACGTTAGCTTTTAAACAATAAGGTATTTTTGTACTGAGAGTAAAAATAGACATTTTATTTTGTCGTTTGTTTGTTTGGTTGGTTGTTTGTTTTATGAAGCTAATTTAATGTCGAGGTATATATGTGGAGCGTGCTTGAGTTAATGGTGTATATACATGTAGAGATAGAGAGAGGGGGGGATTAAAGATCAAACGGGCATTTATAAATATACTGAAATATTCATGTATGTATGTACGTATATATATATATATCAGTATATATATATATATATATATATATATATATGTGTGTGTGTGTGTGTGTGTGTGTGTGTGTGTGTGTGTGTGTGTGTGTGTGTGTGTGTGTGTGTGTGTGTGTGTGTGTGTGTGTGTGTGTGTGTGTGTGTGTATTATGTATATATATGTATGTATATATAAATAATAATATATATTATACACACACACACACACATATATATATATAAACCGCAGTAAGTCAAAGAGATCAGCAAGCCTGTAGGCTATTCTAGGATAATACAGACTTAGACATCAGACGACAACTTTATTATAGGCAACATGTCTCCTCTTCAGCTTCAAGAGAAAATAGAGGAAAAAGTAATATCATTTCTTGACTTGTTTGCTATTTGTTTATCTGATTATTAACTTATTTAATGACTTAATAAGACGTTCAAAGTTGGTGTCACTATCTAAAATGGAGTCTAGTTTCTTTAGTTCAGATTGTCGCCAGTTTGCTAGAAGAGTTTCTCAGCATTTAATTGTCCAGATGTCTGGTAACATGTGGCCAGATGATTTCACATATTATTTACAGATTTCGGTCTGGCCAATATCTACTAACTAACATTCTGCTAAATAACATTCTACTAACTAATATTCTAACTAACATTCTACTAACCAATATTCTACTAACCAATATACTATTAACTAACATTCTACTAACTAACATTCTACTAACTAATATTCTAACTAACATTCTACTAACCAATATTCTATTCACCAATATTCTACTAACCAATATTCTACTAACTAACATTCTGCTAACTAACATTCTACTAACTAATATTCTAACTAACATTCTACTAACCAATATTCTACTAAACAATATTCTACTAACGAATATTCTACTAACTAATATTCTACTAACTAATATTCTACTGACCAATATTCTATTAACAAACATTCTACTAACCAATATTCTACTAACCAATATTCTATTAACAAACGTTCTACTAACCAATATTCTACTAACCAATATTCTATTAACAAACGTTCTACTAACCAATATTCTACTAACGAATATTCTACTAACAAACATTCTGCTAACTAACATTCTACTAACTAATATTCTAACTAACATTCTACTAACCAATATTCTACTAACCAATATTCTACTAACTAATATTCTACTAACCAATATTCTACTAACCAATATTCTACTAACTAATATTCTACTAACCAATATTCTACTAACCAATATTCTACTAATCAATATTCTACTAACCAATATTCTATTAACAAACGTTCTACTAACCAATATTCTACTAACCAATATTCTACTAACCAATATTCTACTAACTAACATTCTGCTAACTAACATTCTACTAACTAATATTCTAACTAACATTCTAGTAACCAATATTCTACTAACCAATATTCTACTAACCAATATTTTACTAACCAATATTCTACTAACCAATATTCTACTAACCAATATTCTACTAACTAACATTCTGCTAAATAACATTATACTAACTAATATTCTAACTAACTTTCTACTAACCATTATTCTACTAACCAATATTCTACTAACCAATATTCTACTAACCAATATTCTACTAACTAACATTCTGCTAACTAACATTCTACTAACTAATATTCTAACTAACATTCTACTAACCAATATTCTACTAACCAATATTCTACTAACCAATATTCTACTAACCAATATTCTACTAACCAATATTCTACTAACCAATATTCTACTAACCAATATTCTATTAACAAACATTCTACTAACCAATATTCTACTAACCAATATTCTACTAACCAATATTCTACTAACCAATATTCTACTAACCAATATTCTACTAACCAATATTCTACTAACCAATATTCTATTAACAAACATTCTACTAACCAATATTCTACTAACCAATATTCTATTAACAAACATTCTACTAACCAATATTCTACTAACCAATATTCTATTAACAAACATTCTACTAACCAATATTCTACTAACCAATATTCTATTAACAAACATTCTACTAACCAATATTCTACTAACCAATATTCTATTAACAAACATTCTACTAACCAATATTCTATTAACAAACATTCTACTAACTAATATTCTAACTAACATTCTACTAACCAATATTCTACTAACCAATATTCTACTAACCAATATTCTACTAACCAATATTCTACTAACCAATATTCTACTAACCAATATTCTACTAACCAATATTCTATTAACAAACATTCTACTAACCAATATTCTACTAACCAATATTCTACTAACCAATATTCTACTAACCAATATTCTACTAACCAATATTCTACTAACCAATATTCTACTAACCAATATTCTATTAACAAACATTCTACTAACCAATATTCTACTAACCAATATTCTATTAACAAACATTCTACTAACCAATATTCTACTAACCAATATTCTATTAACCAATATTCTATTAGCGTTCTCGAAGGGTTTTTTTGTAATAACCTCATTCGGATATTTGATTAAATGTATATATATATATATATATATATATATATATAAGCTCTGTAACCTACATAGAGCACTCTTTCTTCCTGGACCTTTCCGACAGAATTACTTCATTTATATATATATATATATATATATATATATATATATATATATATACATACATTATCGGAGAAAGCTTTTAGCGATACTCCGGCCAAATCCCAACTCACTCAACAAACATTAGGACATAAGTGAGTATATTCCTAATTAAACGTTCGGGGTGCTAACTAATTGTATTGTGTGGAAAATTGGCTGTATTATTTCATGAGACATATCGAATATATCTCTCTCTATATATATATATCACCTATGTATGTCGTTGTCATGTTTCAGCAAGTACCCTCTGTACATCTTATGCTATAGACTACATTTTTAGTGTTACAGTTATCTGAGGGTTCACTTTACATATAACACATTACTTATTAGTACAGTGGGTTTTCTTAAAGGGGTATGTTTTGCTGATCAGAGATTTTATGGTAGTTCCTGGCTTTTCTACCACTTTAATCTTTAAGTGGGTCTTTCTTAGGGCCTTTCTAGATTGGTTAGCTAATTTCCCAGGGTGGCATCCACAAACATGAGACTCTGTTACCTCTGGTTTAGTCCTATCTAAGCTATTCCATGATTTGCTCCTGTATAATGGGCAAATTCCTTTCATGTCCATTTCTATGAGGGTCTTATACTTCTCCGTGGCTCCTTTGTATACTCTGATTCTGTCTCTTTGGTTATAGCCAGAGAACTGCATGCGGTTGATGAAGTGTTGGATGTGTCTTTCCATTTATGTTGGGTCACACATGCGGGACACGTTCTTCATCACTCGTACCAAGTCTGCGATCAGAATATTAAACTTAGCACTACTTGACATTGCTGAATTTTTGAGTATCAGGTATGTGGAGGTCATGGATTTAGCATAGTATGAGTGGAGAATTTGGGCCCTCTCGTCTATAGTGTTAATCCAGAGTTCCGTGTCTAATACAGCTAGTCTATTGTTAGGGTGTGTGGAAGGGTAGTCAACAGTTACAGCTGTTTGGAGTTAGCTATCTGCTGGATGCTTTCAATTGTGCTACATTCTAAATCATATTTGTTAGTACTCTCTTGTGGGGGTGTCCTTATTACTATATTAATATCGTCTACGTAACGAGAGTACATGATGAGCTCTATGGAGCTCTCTTCAACGGATCTTTTAGTCTCTTTTCCCAACATACCATAAATAGATTGGCAACATCACAAAGCTATTCTGACGCCAATGAATGCTCCCTCATTATGGGTGTAGATATTTTCATTGAATTTAAACATATAGCCCTTTAGGGTAGTTTAAATACCAGCCCTTATTGCATGCGCAACCATTTTTCTCGCCTGATCCTTGTTTTGGCTGTCCGAATGGCTTTGGTCCATCTATTCCATCTGTTTTCGGTACAATAAAATGCAGTGCAGTAGTGTAAATGAATAATACATTAAAGTAAGTAACAGTATAAGGTTAACAACAACAACAATGGCAACAACGAAAATAACACTGACAACAACAATAACAATAACAACAATAACAACAATGACAACAACAACAACAATAAAAACAATGACAACAATGACAAGGATAACGACAGGTTCACTTCTTATTCAGAAAGTCATCTTCATCACCACCATCACCACCACCTCTTCCACTACGACCACCGCCACCACTACCACCACCACCAACACCACCAACACCACCAACACCACTACCACCACCACCATCATCACCACCATCACCACCACCACCACCACCATCACCACCACCACCACACCATCACCACCACCACCATCACCACGACCACCATCACCACCACCACAGCTACCACCACTACCATCACCATCACCACCACTACCACCACTACCACCACTACCATCATCATCACCACCACTACCACCACCACCACCACCAGCACATCACCACCACCAGCACCACCACCACCATCACCACCACCACCACCACATCACCACCACATCACCACCACCACAACCACCACCACCACAACCACCACTACCACCACCACCATCAGCACCATCACCACCACCACTATTACCACCACCACCACCACCATCACCACCACCACCACCACCACCACAACCACCACCACCACAACCACCACTACCACCACCATCACCACCATCACTACCACCGCCACCACATCACCATAACCACTATCACCACCACCACCATCACCACCACCACCATCACCACCAACACAACCACCACCATCACCAACACCACCACCAACATCACAACCACCACCATCACCACCACCACCATCACCACCACCACAACTACCACCATTACCATCACCACCACTACCACCATCACCACATCACCACCACCAGCACCACCACCACCACATCACCACCACCACCGCCATCACCACCACCACCACATCACCAAGACCCCACCACCACAACCACCACCACCACCACCACCATCACCACCACCACCACCATCACCACCACCACCATCACCACAACCACTATCACCACCACCATCACCACCATCACCACCACTATCACCACCGCCACCACCACCACCACCACCACCATCACTACCACCACCATCACCACCACCACCATATCACCACCACCACTATCACCACCACCACCAGCACCACCACCACCATCACCACCATCACCACCACCACCACCATCACCACCACCACCACATCACCACCACCACTATCACCACCGCCACCACCACAACCACCACCACCACCACCACCACCACCACCATCACCACCACCATCACCACCACTATCACCACCGCCACCACCACCACCACCACCATCACCACCACCACCACATCACCACCACCACTATCACCACCACCACTACCACCAGCAGCAGCACCACCACCACCATCACCACCATCACCATCACCACCACCACCATCACCACCATCACCACCACCACCATCACCACCACCACCACCAGAACCACCACCACCACCACCACCAGAACCACCACCACCACCACCACCACCACCTCCACCACCACCACCATCACCACCACCACCACCACCACCACCATCATCACCATCACCATCACCACCACCACCACCACCACCATCACCACCATCACCACCACCACCATCAACACCATCATCACCATCACCACCATCACCACCACCACCGCCACCATCACGACCATCACCACCACCACCATCACCACCACCACCATCATCACCAACACCACCACCACCATCAACACCATCATCACCATCACCATCACCACCACCACCATCATCACCATCACCACCACCACCATCACCACCATCAACACCATCACCATCACCACCACCACCATCACCACCATCACCACCATCACCATCACCACCACCACCATCACCACCATCAACACCATCATCACCATCACCACCATCACCACCACCACCGCCACCATCACGACCATCACCACCACCACCATCACCACCACCACCATCATCACCAACACCACCACCACCATCAACACCATCATCACCATCACCATCACCACCACCACCATCACGACCATCACCACCACCACCATCACCACCACCACCATCATCACCATCACCACCACCACCATCACCACCATCAACACCATCATCACCATCACCACCACCACCATCACCACCATCACCACCACCACCATCAAGCTGGACGTTGTCCAACAATTCCCAGTAATGGTCGTTCCCAGTAACATGGAAAACTGATGAGTGGGAATGAGCTGTGGAGTAACAGTAAAAGTCCTGGCAGCAACTCTGATATTCTCCTTCTCTGGAACTAAACCAAACCTTCTTCTACCTTCCTTACAAACGCCAATATATTTATTTATGGACTCCATTGCGAAACTATAAACTTATTCCAAGACATCAATGAATTCTATATATATATGTATATATAGATATATATCCTTTCTGAATTTGTTTAGCAAGATACTTTATCTGAAAACGTGTGTTGAAACCGATATTGTTATACTTTGGGAGGGTCATGTTGCCAATAAGAAACACACGCACCAGTTGCTTTGCAGCAGCCTGGAACTCTACTTTTTATAATCCCTCCGATAAGTCGTTCGACCTGCGACGAGTCCACGCCACGACTTTAGCTTTTAACAAACGCTCGCAATTGCCGTCGCAGGTCGATAAACAAACAGAAGCACAATTTAGTATAGCTAGATCTAAACTTAGAAATATTATAGAACAGTATAGCAAGAAGCATAATAGAATGGAGGGCCAGCAACTGGGAGAAAAATCTGCAAATGGCTTGCGTAAGCTCATGCAGCGCTCGCGTAATGGAGAGATAGCATGCTTTCCAACAGACATGTCTGGCAGAATGTCGGTTGACAGTCTGCCAAACTACATCCAGGCAGTGCAACCCCACACCACTAACACAAGAGAAGTAACACCACAAGAGCATGAGGATAGAGAAAAAGCCCTCAATGCCCATATGGTGATGTAGACAAATATAATGCAGCCCAACAAAAGGACTGCCAACAACTTCCAGGCCTGGAACAATGTCGTGCCAGCGTTGTATGGGCTTCGAAAATACCATAAAACGGGCAGTGACCCTGTCACGGGACCACCAACACGGCCAGTCTGTGGAGCTAACATTGCTAGTAACTACAGACTGTCCTACTTCCTCTTGCTGATCATACGCCCCATCATTGAAATGTCCCCAGATGTATATGACAGCACGGAGGACCTCCTCAGCAGAATCGGCGAGAGTAACCGATCTAGGGATCTAACAAACTGCATAATAGATAGTATGGATGTTGTGTCCCTGTATCCATCTATTGACGTGGATTTTGCTGTGGAGAAATGCGTAGAAATGATCAGTGAGGGCAATGTTGAGTTCCGTGGGATTGATACCAGTGAGCTGGGACACTTACTTAAACTTACCTATAGTAATAATTATCTAGACACATATGACCTGTGCCCTACAAGACCAGCAAGAGGCAGACCACCTACCATTACCTCAATGGCCAAGAAAACCCACACAGATAGATGGAACGGGTGGACCAGAGCCATACGGACCCCCGAAAACCACGATGAACTAAAGAAAATGATTGCACATGCGGTGGGGGCCAGCATAAAATTAACCCTTAAGGAACATATGTTCAAATTTAATGGAAAAACATATGCCCAAGAGGAAGGAGAAGCCATTGGTGTTAGCATTGCAGGCGACATAGCTAACTTATTCATGGTATGGTGGGACAGTAGACTTAAACTTAAACTTAAAGAACAATTAGAAGACCCCTTAACCCTGATAATGTACTCCCGCTACGTTGATGATATAAACATCGTAGTTAAAACACCCCCACTAGAGAACAGTCAGGAATTAGAGAAAAACACAATGGAAAGCATCCAGCAAATAGCTAACTCCATCCACCAGAGTATTAGAGTTACTATAGACTACCCAAGTAAACACCCCAACCATCGATTACCTGTACTAGACACAGAGCTCTGGTTAGATACCATTAATAACAAAAAACAAATCCTCCATTCCCATTATGCCAAACCCATGACTTCCAAACATCTGATCCACCGAAACTCAGCTGTTTCGGACCATACCAAAATCAACATACTGATTGTGGATTTGGTACGGGTGATGAGAAACGTGTCCCGCATGTGCAACCCCGAAGAACTAGAGAGACACATACAACACTTCATCCACCGTATGCAGTTCTCTGGTTACAATCAGAGAGATAAAATCAGAGTGTATAGAGAAGCCAGAACCAAATGGGAAAAAATGGTAAATAATGACACAAATGGGACCTGCTCCTTGTATAGGAGCAAATTTTGGAATAGAATAGAAAGAACTAGGAATAAGGCTAATAGAATAAACTCATGGTATGATAGCAATAAATACCAGAGTGTAATGTTCATCGATACAAGCCCTAGAGGTGAATTAGCTTACAAATTTAGAAGAGCCCTAGATAAACATAAACTCAATATTAAGATAGTAGAAAGACCAGGTACCTCCATAAAAACACTTATTAGCAAGACATACCCTTTTCAAAGACCCCCTGTATAGATAAGAAATGTATAACCTAAATTAAGCCCCCATATTAACTGTAAAACTAGAAATGTAGTATATATCATAAGATGTACTGAAGGACAATGTAGAGACAAAAATATAGTGTACATAGGTGAGACAGCTCGTAGTGTAGGGGAACGGATAAATGAACACTGGCGAGACCTTCAAGATAGTAAAGAATCATCTGTACTCTACCAACATGCTAAAATAGAACATAAGGGTAAATTAGAGAACAGAAATAAAAATAGAATCTACACACAGAAAAGACGCAATGTTTAGACAAATCACAGAGGCAATAAACATAAAAGAATTACAACCAAAATTAAATAGAAAACATGAGTGGAACAGCAACATCACAACTTACAATTAAGGACAAAATGAAAACATACACGCACATAGAACAAACAACCAACCAGTAACATGTAAATAAACAAATAAATAAACGAATATAAACACACACAGATACCCGGATGTGGCGCATGCGCAGACTGAGCACACAACACACACACAGAAACAAGATGGCGTAGGACAGAACAAAGGAGAGGCACAAAAACAAAGAAAAGAATCCCCAGTCACTGAAGAGGTCACAGAATGTGTGACGAAAGAACTTTGACAATATATAAACAACCATCTGGTTGTGGAACCAACCAACCAACCGGAAATTTATAAATTCCTAAATTTATAAATTTATTATAATAAATTGAAGTGAAAGCAACTGGTGCGTGTGTTTCTTATTGGCAACATGACCCTCCCAAAGTATAACAATATATATATATAAATAATATATATATATATATATATATATATATATATATATATATATATATATATATATATATATATATATATATTAAATTGTTAAACAATATTCAATGATTATGTCAAAGAATGAGTTTTACAGTAGATTGGAAGCACTCAACGGTAAAAATAATTTTCTGGAGTTATTAATATTAAAATATAAGTATTAATAAAATAGATGTTCTTTTGATCAATTACATTTTATTATAGATATTTCGGATGCACAACAGTACGTCCTCATCAGACAAAATATAATGATACATGACATACCCTGAGATGTTAAATGGTTAAGATTTAATCAAGGTAGTGATTAACCCGATAGAAAATTTTACTTATATCCTATCTATGAGAAAATGCGAAAACGTAATAAATTCATTAGAGAATGTGTGAGTAATAAAAAACGTTGCATACTGTAACTGTTCTAAAATTTTAAAGTGTATGATACTACGATATATCTAGGAAAACATCTCATGAATCATAACAGCCAGTGATAGCCACTGGAAAAAGATTTATAAAGAGGGAAAAATAAAGTGCGTGGGGGGGCGGGGGTTCGAAAGTTAAACGGTTAGATTTGAAAATATTTAATTTATAATATTAGGGTGAAGACTCCAGATTTCAGGATTATTTGCTAGTTATTTATATATTATTGATATAAATTCGATAAGTGTGTTATAATTTCTAAACTTCTGAATTGTGAGATTAACATTTATAGGATTTAGCTGGCACATAAAGAATGAAATATTATACTGTTGATTATTTACCTAAATTTAAACTTTAACAAATATACCAACATATTAGGTATGTAAAGCTTTTGAAGTACTTATTGTTATAAATATTTAAATAACTATTATGTGTATAGGTATATATTAATGAGCCAGTATGTTTAAGGTAAATAATAACGACGAAGATAAAAATAAAATAATATGTTAAGGATAAATATATACATATGTATAACTGGGTGTAAATGTACTAATTATTCTTCAACCAAGATATCAACATATTATTAGATATAGGGATGTATATATATATAGATATATATTAGGTAGTATTAGTGTAGTATACTTTAGGTATATGATAACAGTTATACTCTTATCAACGTGTTACATTTAAATATATATATATATATACATATAAGAAAAACAAACAATGAGTACATGGATAATACAGAGTTCAAAATAATGTCTATAATAATTTTTAGTTTGGATATTTTCTCTATATTTGAATCATATATATAGAAATATCGTAGGTATATTTAAAAATATTTAAAAATATATAAAATATAATATATAACTACATATATATTATAATACATTATAATACATTATATTATCAATAAATAAGAGATCGAAAGTACAGCGAAAAATTCACATTTATATATAAGTTTGAATCCATCTCAAAATTTAGATTTTATATTGCAGTAAGTATATTTAAAAGAAATATATGCTATATTATACTATAAATAATAGATCAAAAACTCATTAAAAATTTAGAGTTATAGATAAGTTTCATAAGAAATTATGGATTGGGTATTAAACTAAGATTTAAAAGAGATCATAAATGTATTAAAAATTCACAGTTAAATAAATTCCATAAATATGTAAGGATTAAGTATTGTACGAAATTATAGATAGAAATAATTGTTTCTACTTTAGGCACAAGGCCAGCAATTACCCAGTGCATTACTGGTACTTTATTTTATCGACCCTGTAAGGATGAAAGGCAAAGTCAACCTCGGCGGGATTATAGATAGAAATAATGAGATAAAGAAATGATGGTGTTGATCAAAGTTAACAAATAATGTTGTGTGTATAGATAGAAATAATTGTTTCTACTTTAGGCACAAGGCCAGCAATTACCCAGTGCATTACTGGTACTTTATTTTATCGACCCTGTAAGGATGAAAGGCAAAGTCAACCTCGGCGGGATTATAGATAGAAATAATGAGATAAAGAAATGATGGTGTTGATCAAAGTTAACAAATAATGTTGTGTGTATCAATGTTTAGGCATGTTAATTGAAATATTGTCATTCATTCTAACGTTGTTTTTTCTATAGATAGTTATAAAATAAAGCAATATTAACGGCCATTGATGTTTTTTACTGTTGATTATATATTCATGGTAACCGAGTTGTTATTGGTTCTTTCTTTCTCGTTTATGCGAGGCTAAAAAAGTGGACGTAGCTTTATGGAGGCAACTGAGAATAATTCACTTCTTTTGTTAATTAGGGTCTTATTATTATTAATAATCAACAGGGTCTCCATTGTACAGAGCGGTCAGTTATTTGATATACTAGAGTTGCGGTAAATTCCACAGTTCCGAAGTTTTGTCCAAAGAATTGAATATTCTAAATTCTTCTCTTTTAAAGACCATATGAGCTGTGATAAAGACGTGAATGATTTCTTCTTAGAGTTCGAGAATGAACATTTATGGTTCGCGAAACGAAGCTTGAATGTGAACGAGGTTGATCATATTTATGGAATTTATTTAACTGTGAATTTGTAATACATTTGTGATCTCTTTTAAATCTTAGTTTAATACCCAATCCATAAATTTTTATGAAACTTATCTATAACTCCAAGTTTTTAACGAGTTTTTGATCTATTATTTATAGTATAAACGGAAAAAATGAAACGAAATTTCATTTCTCACTCTTAGTACGGCTGTTACTTAAATATAAGTATGTATACGTACATACATATATGTATACAGACGTACAGTAGTATGTATATATATATATACATACATGCACACATATATATATGTACGTATGGATTCACCGAATATTTATTATAATGCTCGGTGTGTTTGTAAACAAACATCCCGAATTAAGCCGTAGTGTCTAGCAACCATCGTTGCTCATTTGTTCAACCCTGACAAAGGAACGCTGTACTAGTTTCAAGCTTATTAGCTATCGTCAGCAACGTATACCTTCCTACCAGATTGTTTAACGTCTGAAAGTATATACTTTATGTATATGTAAATCTCTATATTATATATGTATATATATATGTTTATATATATATATATATACATATAATATATATATACATATATATATATATACTTATACATATATATATTTATATAAATATGTATATATATATATATATATATATATATATATATTGTTATACTTTGGGAGGGTCATGTTGCCAATAAGAAACACACGCACCAGTTGCTTTCACTTCAATTTAATTTATTATATATTTATAAATTTACAAATTTATAAATTTCTGGTTGGTTGGTTGGTTCCACAACCAACCAACCAGAAATTTATAAATTTGTAAATTTATAAATATATAATAAATTAAATTGAAGTGAAAGCAACTGGTGCGTGTGTTTCTTATTGGCAACATGACCCTCCCAAAGTATAACAATATCGGTTTCAACACACGATTTCAGATAAAGAATCTTGCTAAACAAATTCAGAAACGAAATATATATATATATATATATATATATATATATATATATATATATATATATATATATATATATATATATATATATATATACTTATACATATATATATATATATATTTATATATATGTATATATTTTACAGACATACAGATACATTTGCCCTAAATTTTATATTTACGCACACTTTTTCACTATACGTATACATATGTGCATACACATATATGCACATCTGTTAGCGTATATACATACATATACACACACCTAACTATATTTCTTGAAAGATTATTATATATTTCATATTCTAATTCATTTGTCTATATCTCTTTTTTGATTTTCTTGACGAGACTTTCCAAGTATTTACCCATGTTTCATATTGCCTCGTCTGACGAACGAATGAAGACGCTTCTTTCGTATTCGCCTCATTCGGGAAACCTCTGGTAATGAGGTAATTATATTGTATTGATTTTTATACATTATATGTATATATATATATATATATATACTTACATATATATATATATATATATATATATATATATATATATAAGTATTGAAATTTCCGTTGGAAACAGAAAAGGTCATAGAAATGAAGAGTGCTCTATATAAGTATCAGAGCAAAATTTAATGTATAAAAATCAATACAATATAATTACCTCATTACCAGAGGTTTCCCGAATGAGGCGAATACGAAATAAACGACTTCATTCGTTCGTCAGACGAGGGAATATAAAACATGGGTAAATACTTAGAAAAACTCATCAAGAAAATCAAAAAAAGATATAGATAAATGAAATAGAAATTGAAATATATAAAAATCTATCAAGAAATATAGTTAGGTGTGTGTATATGTATGTATATACGCTCACAGATGTGTATATATGTATATGCACACATGTATACGTATAGAGAGAAAGTGTGTGTAATTCTAAAATTTAGGGCAAATGTATCTATATGTCTGTAATCTACGGACAGAAATAGTTACATCATAAATATATGAATATGAAGGCGCGCGCATAAAACGCCTGCACACTCGTACACTTAGATGCGGAAAGAAAGGAGGTAAGGGAGTGTAATAATTAAAAGAAAAGTATCAGTCTCGATATATTTACAAAAATATAATAACGATAAATTAGAAAGAAAAAATATTTTTAGAAAGAAAAAATTAAAGAAAAGAAGACAAAAAAGGGGTACATACATACACAGACACGCATGTCTCACAAAAGAAATGTAAAAATATATATGCTTATATACACACGCGCACTTACACATCCATACGTTCGATACGTACATACACACACACACACACATACTTATACTCACGCATATAAACCTGTTTGCATGCACACGCATGAAACTGAGTAAGTAAAAAAAGGAAAGAGGGGGGAGGGGAGAAGAAAAAAGGAACAAAACATAAAACCGAGATGTCAAAAACACGGATATAAAGACACGTACACATACGCATAATATATACATACACACACACACAAACACATGTACACACACACACACATACATATATATGTATATATATATATATATATATGCATACACGCACGCGCGCGCACATACGTAGTCACTCATGTACATATATAAAAAGTATACACACATTTAGGCGTTCAGCCATATTGATACAGGGTGTAAAAAACTTGTGGATAAATAAGTACAAATATAAAATTGTAAGATAGGCTGCGCAAAAATAAAATAAAAATAAAAATAAAAATGAAAATGAAAAATATATCTGGATTGAAAAACACAAAAGATAAGTGTAATCAGTTAGTGGAGGAAAAAGGGAAGTAAAAGAAGGGGAAGTAAAAAATAGAAAGTGAATCGGAGAATAAAGGGGGGGGGGGGGATGTGAAGTAAAAATAAAAATAAAAATAAAAATAAAAATAAATGAAATTATTGACAAGGATAAAAATGAAAGTAAGTCAGAAAGGGTAATTAAAAAGAGAATAATAAGAGTTTATGGAGGATAAGTGTCTGAAAGTGTGTTAAGTTTATATGAGCTGGAAAGCAGGTGTGATTTCATGTGTGGACAACTGGTGAAAATTTCCGTCTTTGTGTTCATAAATAAAGGATCTTTGTGTTCATAAATAAAGGATCTTGCCATCCACCTATAGTTTTTAAAAACCTTATCCCTAATATTAGCCGTAGGATCTCCACCCTCTCTTCCTCAGAAGCTATTTTTAATAAGGCATCCCCCTACTATAATAAAGCCCTCCAAAATAGCGGCTTTAGCGAACCGATTAAATACATACCTAACTACACTAACTCTATTAAACATAAAAATAGGAAAAGAAAAATAATCTGGTTCACACCCCCCTACTCTCTAGCAGTTAAAACTAATGTAGGCAAAAAATTCCTAGAACTCCTAGATAAACATTTCCCTAGAACACATAGATACTATAAGATCTTTAACAGAAACTATGTTAAAATTAGCTATTCCTGCGGTCCCCCTATTAAGTCCTATATCCCCAACAAAATATCACCTAGAGAAAATCAAACTTGCTCCTGTAGAATCAAAAGTGAATGCCCATTACAAGGTAAATGCAACACCAAAGCCATTGTATATGCGGCTAAAGTGACAACCATCAGCAACAACCATCCAGCCACCAGTGAACGATATGTGGGTATGACGCAAGACAGATTCAAAACGCGTTATTACTCACATGTCGCATCCTTTCAACATCCAGAAAAAAGATTTACAACAGCTCTGGCTAGCAGAATTTGGGATTTGAAAGACCAAGGCATCCAATATAAACTAGATTGGTCAATTTTGAACCAATCTAAAAAATATGCTAGAGGAACAAGAAAATGCACGCTCTGCATAAATGGAAAATTTTGGATATTGCAAAATCTAAAATCACCAAAGACCTGCCTGAACACAAAGACGGAAATTTTCACCAGTTGCCCACACATGAAATCACACCTGCTTTCCAGCTCATATAAACTTAACACACTTTCAGACACTTATCCTCCATAAACTCTTATTATTCTCTTTTTAATTACCCTTTCTGACTTACTTTCATTTTTATCCTTGTCAATAATTTCATTTATTTTTATTTTTATTTTTATTTTTATTTTTATTCTTACTTCACCCCCCCCCCCCTTTATTCTCCGATTCACTTTCTATTTTTTACTTCCCCTTCTTTTACTTCCCTTTTTCCTCCACTAACTGATTACACTTATCTTTTGTGTTTTTCAATCCAGATATATTTTTCATTTTCATTTTCATTTTTATTTTTATTTTTATTTTATTTTTGCGCAGCCTATCTTACAATTTTATATTTGTACTTATTTATCCACAAGTTTTTTACACCCTATATCAATATGGCTGAACGCCTAAATGTGTGTATACTTTTTATATATGTACATGAGTGACTACGTATGTGCGCGCGCGTGCGTGTATGCATATATATATATATATATATACATATATATGTATGTGTGTGTGTGTGTACATGTGTTTGTGTGTGTGTGTATGTATATATTATGCGTATGTGTACGTGTCTTATATCCGTGTTTTTGACATCTCGGTTTTATGTTTTGTTCCTTTTTTCTTCTCCCCCCCCCCCCCTCTTTCCTTTTTTTACTTACTCAGTTTCATGCGTGTGCATGCAAACAGGTTTATATGCGTGAGTATAAGTATGTGTGTGTGTGTGTGTATGTACGTATCGAACGTATGGATGTGTAAGTGCGCGTGTGTATATAAGCATATATATTTTTACATTTCTTTTGTGAGACATGCGTGTCTGTGTATGTATGTACCCCTTTTTTGTCTTCTTTTCTTTAATTTTTTCTTTCTAAAAATATTTTTTCTTTCTAATTTATCGTTATTATATTTTTGTAAATATATCGAGACTGATACTTTTCTTTTAATTATTACACTCCCTTACCTCCTTTCTTTCCGCATCTAAGTGTACGAGTGTGCAGGCGTTTTATGCGCGCGCCTTCATATTCATATATTTATGATGCAACTATTTCTGTCCGTAGATTACAGACATATAGATACATTTGCCCTAAATTTTAGAATTACGCACACTTTCTCTCTATACGTATACATGTGTGCATATACATATATACACATCTGTGAGCGTATATACATACATATACACACACCTAACTATATTTCTTGATAGATTTTTATATATTTCAATTTCTATTTCATTTATCTATATCTTTTTTTGATTTTCTTGATGAGTTTTTCTAAGTATTTACCCATGTTTTATATTGCCTCGTCTGACGAACGAATGAAGTCGTTTATTTCGTATTCACCTCATTCGGGAAACCTCTAGTAATGAGGTAATTATATTGTATTGATTTTTATACATTATATATATATATATAATATATATATATATATATATATATATAGGGAAATGTTCAAGACCCCGACGGCAGAGCTGAAGCCGTTTTGACAGCTATTTCTGGACCAGAAATAGCTGTCGAAACGGCTTGAGCTCTGCCGTCGGGGTCTTCCAACATTTTCCTATTACCCACTCTACTAATCAAAGTATTGAGTACTGTGGTGCGTTATGGTCCACCTGGCTCCTTACCACACTTCCTTCCTTTTATATATACGTATATATATATATAATTCAAGAAAGAGGCGTGACATGGTTGGCTATACAATAAGAGCTTTATTCACATTGCTGACAATTGTTTCTTTGATCTGGTAGGTCTAGCGTTCGCTAATCGCTTGATGTTGCGTCAATCGACTCCAATACTTTGTTTATAACCAGTCGTTTCATCAGAGTGTGCGGAAGTGAAGAAAATACTCAAGGCATGGCTTTTATAGAGGAGTGGTATTAAACCCGAACAATAATATCAATAATAAAATAACTAGATACTGAATAGTTAAAATAATAACATCAATATAAGTAAGAAATAAAGTGTAATAATAAATCTAGCATATTAAACGAACTGATATGATACAGATGTATGACATTGACATGTGAAAACTGCTATAGGGTACATTAGATGTAGTATTAAAGAGGTGAAGAGATAACTGATAAAATGTATATGGAGTCAGGATTTAGGAGTAATTATGAGGGATATAAGTGTCCTGTAGGTCTAAAAGCACACTAGCAATAAACGGGAGATTGATTTATAATTTGACAGATAAGTATTTTCGTTGTATCAACTTAGTGAGATTGATAGAGTGAGTGTATAGAGATCTACAACTTCACTTAATACCACATAAGACCCATATATATGTATATATATATATATATATACATACATATATATGTATGCATATATATACATATATATATATATATATATATGGTGGCTGCCAACTCGTTTTCGAGTATGGCCACTACTTTATATCCATGTAGGAGAACCCCTATCAATGCGCTGAACGAGTGTGACTTTTTAATCCAGCCAGCGACTTGAAAACTCTGGTACAAACACTACACTTGTGACAATTATTGACACATAGTGCTGGGCCCATGGTACCATGTGACGACAAGTGCAGAGAGATCTCCAGATATAAAGCAATGCCTGTGCCGTGAAGCTTTTATAGTGAGCAAAGGCACTGCACAAAGCCAGTCCCACTCTCTTAACCAAGATGATATTTACCAAAAAGAAGAACAAGTCAACATCATTGGATACCATCAGGGTTGCAGGTGTTATATCAGAGTTTTCCTTCTCCTAGAATTCTGCCTTGAAAAAGGCTAAGGGGTCATCTCTCCCGGTGATTTTGGATGGCCATTGACTCTTAAGAGCTCCTTTTCCCTTTGACAAGTTTTGTTTTTAGTCCTGCTGGATGTCCAAAGTCACCCTCCTCACCAAGAAATCTTGGTGGGGTTGCCAGTTTAGTCGCCAACGACCCGACCATGGGACAGGTTGTATTGGGATACATGTTACCAGTAGCACCAACTGGTGACCTGACATAATATATATATATATACATACATAGGTGCGTGTGTATGAATATAAATATATTCTTGGTTGTCCATCGTAAACGATGATGACATCTTCTTTATTGTTGTTCCCGTCTGCCGTGGGCACGAAGGTGGATGTGGAGGCCGATCCTTGACTTGCAGGTCCGGGGACAGTGAGGGCAGGGGAAGAGACCGGAGTCAGCCTGGCAACTCCCAGAGGTTACCTCCACCTGTTGCCTCCATCTCTCGCCCATCGCCGCAGGGCTTTGGAAGTGCACGCTAAAGAAGAAACATGTGCGGGAAAGGTTTATAGTGGAAGGACCAGTGCACAGTGACAGTCCCACTCACTCGGCCGCAGAAGCCAGAATCCGGTGGTATGGAGGACCTTCACGACTAGGGACTTCCTTGGCTGCAGGGATGGCCACGACGTCTGTAGTGCCTTGCCATGCCCTAGCGCTCCACACCGCTTGCTGTCGCAGCCTTCGTGACTGTTGGGACGATGTTGTCCTCCTCCACTCACTCCGCCGAGTCCAGTCTTCGTATGCAGGGGCAGACATCCCCTATCTAACTCAACCGGGGTTTCAGACCCGTCCGGCTACCCTCAACCTGGTTCGGCCCGCCAGTCAAGGCGGTTTACTAGGGTGTGGCCGCTGTCGCATGCTACAGTATCTTGGGGCCACAGGTGAGAGCTGAATGTCAGGTGGGACCAAATGCAGGAGGAGCTGTCCAGAAAAGGGCATGGCTAGCGCCCCTCCCCCTACAGAGGTACATGCCTCTCCCTGACATCCCAGGCATATACACACGTATATACATACACATACATATATACATGTGTATATACATATTTATACAATTTTGGATGGCCGTTGACTCATTATGAGTTCATATATATATATATATATATATATATATATATATATATATATATATATATATATATATATATATATATATATATACATCGTTTTCTTAATTTGTTTTCCAAGATTTCTTATGTGAGGAGGTGTGTTGAAACAGATATTGTTCTACTTTGGGAGGGTCATGTTGCCAATAAAAACACACGCACTTGTTGATTTCACTTCCATTTATTATAAATTTCCCGTTGGAAATGCTGTCTATATGTCTGTGTATGTGTATGTCTGTGTATGTGTATGTCTGTATCTATGTGTATGTCTATGTGTATGTCTATATGTCTGTGTATGTGTATGTCTGTATCTATGTGTATGTCTATGTGTATGTCTATGTGTATCTCTATGTGTATCTCTATGTGTATCTCTATGTGTATATCTATGTGTATGTCTATGTGTATGTCTATGTGTATTTCTATGTGTATGTCTATGTATATATATATATGTATATACATCACCACCACCACCACCCCACTCTCAAGAGCGTGAAACTAATAAACCTTTGTTCGTACTGCCTCTCTGTTTTGTTCCCGTTCAATTGTTTACTACATATATATATATATATATATATATATATATATATATATATATATATATATATATATATATATATATATATATATATATATATATATACAATATTAATAAATGGAAACTATATTTATAAAACCATATTTATTTCATTATATATTTTTCAAGGATACCAAATTAAATCATGGTATGCCTTCATCAGTTTTACAAACAGTTTTACAAATAGATTTGACGTACCCTTTCAAAAAGGTGACCGTTGTTTTTGGAGGCCATCCGGATAGTGGTTTGTTTACTTTAGTAAGTCATAGTGTTAAGAGTAAGTAAAAAGATGGAGAGAGAGAGAGAGAAACGTGGAGAAACGTGGAGAAAAGAAAGGGAAAGATAGATAAAGAAAAAGAAGAAAGCAAAAAGAAAAGAGAACAGAGGAAAATTAACGGGGAGATATCAAAACATCAGACAGAGAAAGAACTCAAGAGAGAGATATGTAGAGATAGAGAGAGGGGGTTGAGAACGAAAACCTTAAGTTATGTCATATTAAGTTGAGTTAACAATTGAGATGAAATGAATAAATGAAATTAGAAATATTAATATTTGTGAATGGAATATAGATATATATTTGATATATATTTGATGAAAAAGCGCATTATTACAACGAAGCGTTAGGTAGAGCTGGGTATAGAAATAAAATTAAATACATCGATAATAATAATAATAATATACAAAATAACCAAAATAATAACAACTTTAATTATAGTAACAATTTCAACAACTATAATAGAAAATATTACAATAACTCCGAAAGCCGAAAAAGAAATAGAACTAGGAATATATTATGGTTCGCTCCTCCTTTCTCACTAAATATTAAAACCACTATTGCTAAACTATTCTTTAAAGCTCTTGACAAACGATTCCCTAGAACACATAAATATTACTCAATTTTTAATAGACATACTATAAAATTAACTTACTCTTCCACCAAAAATTTAGCGCAAAATATTAATAAAATTAATAATAGAAATTTAAAACCTAACCAAAATACCAATAATAACCCAAGCAATATTCAATCGAATAACTGTAACTGTAGAAATAAATCCAACTGTCCGTTAAATAACAACTGCTTAGCTAAAAATGTAGTTCATAATTGTAATGTTAAAAATAATTTAAATTCATTTAACTATGTCGGTTCTACCTCTACAGAATTTAAATCCCGCTTCAATAATCATAAAAATTATTTTACAGATCCAAACAAAAAATCTTCAATTTCGCTATCTAGCCTATTATGGGACCTAAAAGGAGATAATGTTGAATATTCGCTGATTTGGAATATTATTTCAAAAGCTACTCCTTTTAATTCCTCTTCTGAAAATTGTGATCTTTGTATAGAGGAAATATTTTTTATATTAAAGACCAAAAATTCCCTTAATTTAAGGAATAATTTATTCAGTTGCTGCAGACATAGATTGAACTCAACGTTTAAATATAAATATAAATTTAAAATGTAGTTTAATTAATTAAATAATTTAGTTAATATACGAAACCTGTCGATAAATCATTAGATTCCTTTACCTTTTTCATTTTCTTTGGTTAAGTACCCAAGTATAAATTTTCTTCATAAATATAATTATAAATATAATAAACTATTCTAGAAAAGTTTATCCTTTCAATATCTTGAATAAAATATACGTAAGATAAATTTCTATACTAAACATATTATTTTAGCTTAAAATATTCTATAATATTTTAACATTTTTAAAGATTTTTTTTTAAATTTAAAAAAAAAATTTTTTTAAATTTAAAAAAAAAAATTTTTTTTTACATTTTTTTAACGATTTTTTTTTAACGATTTTTTGAAAAAAATTTTTTAAGAAATTTTTTTTTTAATTTATTTTTTAATATTTTAATATTTTTTAATATTTTAATATTTTTTAATATATTGATATCTGTAGATTCCTGTTTTTTAAGTTATAATATTTTATTTCTATTTTTATTTTTTTATTAGATTTATTTTATTTATTTTTTTATTAGAGTCATTTTATTTTTTATTTTTTATTTTTTATTTTTTATTTTTTATTTTTTATTTTTTATTTTTTATTTTTTATTTTTTATTTTTTATTTTTTATTAGATTTGTTTTTATTCTGATAGCTTCTCATAATTTTTATTAGATTTATTTATTTATTTATTTTTTTTTATTCTGATAGCTTCTCAAATTTTCAAAAGTTTGTCCTTTCAATGTCTTGATTAAAATATACGTAAGATAAATTTCTATGCTAAATATATTAAACATATTATTTTAACTTGAAATATTCTATAATATTTTGGGATATTTTAGTATTTTGATGTTTGTAGAATTCGTTTGCCTTTTAAGTTATATTGATATAATTATATTTACAAAATATAATCCTTTTGTATTTTATATACTCAATTGTACTATGTTATATATTGATGTATAGTTATGTCTATGTACGGCTTATGTATCTATATGTGTGTGTTGACATACATATACATGTGTTATGGGTTTTTTTTTTTGGGGGGGGGGTGATTATATGTCTGTCTGTATATATGCATGAGTGACGCGTGTATACCAATTGAAGATACACACACATATCTATTCATGTATAGCTAAGAATTATGGGTGTGAATGTACAGGCTTACACATGCAGCTTTTGATTGCAGATATGCATAATTTAACAGCCGAAAAGTTAATCCTATATATTTATATATACTAAATGTTTTTAATTAATAACACAAGGAGTGTATAGCAATAAATAAAAAATCACTTATGCTTTGTATGTATACATTATGTGTGGGAGTAGATATAATGTGTATTTTCTGAGTGAGTGAGTATATATATATATTTATCCACCTTTGCCTATGTGTATGTGATATACGATAGATAATCTCTCTAGCAATATATATATTTTATAATGTTTAAATTCCAATTTTTAATATATTGATCTCAATTTTTAAACTAAATATATAATCATAATTAAACAATGTGTAATTTCTCATATTATATATCTATATTCCATTCACGAATATTAATATTTCTAATTTTATTTATTCATTTCATCTCAATTGTTAACTCAACTTAATATGACATAACTTAAGGTTTTCGTTCTCTCCCCCCTCTCTCTATCTCTACATATCTCTCTCTTGAGTTCTTTCTCTGTCTGATGTTTTGATATCTCCCCGTTATTTTCCTCTGTTCTCTTTTCTTTTTGCTTTCTTCTTTATCTTTATCTATCTTTCCCTTTCTTTTCTCCACGTTTCTCCACGTTTCTCTCTCTCTCTCTCTCTCCATCTTTCTACTTACTCTTAACACTATGACTTACTAAAGTAAACAAACCACTATCCGGATGGCCTCCAAAAACAACGGTCACCTTTTTGAAAGGGTACGTCAATATCTATTTGTAAAACTGTTATATATTGTATTTTGTCTGATGAATGCATACCATGATATAACTTGGTATCCTTGAAATATATATAATGAAATAAATATGGTTTTATAAATATAGTTTCCATTTATTAATATTGTATATCTACTCCAAATATTTGTCGAGTGCTTTATATCAGTTATAATAATATTTGCTTGTTGTATCCCAACAATTTAAATAGAACTTTTGCATATACTCTGCTCCTGTATTGTTGAGCGCTTTACATTATAACTGAAAAATGGAATTCTTTAAGATCTCTTCTTCTCTAAAAGACATACCTCTACCTAGGAATAAAGATTTTATTAAACAATTAATAGAAAAATCAGACTCCTTTATAAGAAGAATTAGGTGGCGTGCTTTCCACTTCGATAAATCTAATCTAAATGAAAATGTTTCAAATCTGGATAACATCTTCAAATCTAAAAAAATCCACCCCCCAACAAACTACTAATGGATTTTGAAAATGATATCATATATATCATCCAAAGCATCAAATTCAAAAACAACTTCAAAGGCCAAGATTACTTAAGAGATATTAAGGATAAGATTGAAAACTTGGAGAAAACGGAGAAAATTCTAGTCAAGTCGGACAAAACTAATAATCTTTACGGAATACTAAAGGACATTTATAACGACCTTATATTGAAGGAACTAAGGAAGAAATATAAAGTAGCAAATAAGGATGAACTTGAAAAACTGAATACAGATGCCTCTTGTATAATGCATGAACTAGACATTGAAAATAAAACACAACACTTCATGCCAAGGAAACCTAAGATCAATATGAAGGATCATAAAAGAAACTTTGAAAATGATTTACCAGTCAGATTAATTGCACCATCTAAATCTGACCTGGGCAGACTTAGCAAAAATATTCTAGATAGAATAATACAAATTAAGAATGTACCTAATTTATCTTACTTAAAATTATGGAAAGGGACTAGTGAGGTTATCGATTGGTTTAAAGAAATTAAATATAACTATAATAATAAGTTTATTCAGTTGGATATTGCTAACTACTACTCATCTATCACTCCTAATCTACTGAATAAGGCACTAACTTACGCATTTAAACATACAGACCTAACTAGCAATGAAATGCACATTATATTATCGGCACGGAAAACATTAGAATTTAATAACCAACTCTGAACTAGGGCAGATAGAAATAATAATTTCGACATAACTATGGGATCTTCAGACTCAGCTCAGGTAACGGACCTTGTGGGCCTTTTTATAATTAATTCTCTACATAGAAAAATACCAGGGGTAACCGGAGGCTTATATCGTGACGACATGCTTTTACTTACAGAAAATAATAGCTGTGAACTAAATAGAAAAAGAAAACAAATTATACAATTTTTTAGTTACCTTAATCTAAAAGTAGAAATAGAGAATAACCATAAAATAGTCAATTTTCTAGATGTAACACTAAATCTAAATACATGTCTTCATTATCCATTTCACAAACTAAATGAGAACTTAAATTATGTCAATTTTAACTCTAATCACCCCCAGATCCGTTAAAAATACTATAGTGAACTCGGTTCAAGAACGAATTTCAAGAATTTCATCTAATAAGAATATATTTGATGAAAAAGCGCATTATTACAACGAAGCGTTAGGTAGAGCTGGGTATAGAAATAAAATTAAATACATCGATAATAATAATAATATACAAAATAACCAAAATAATAACAACTTTAATTATGGTAACAATTTCAACAACTATAATAGAAAATATTACAATAACTCCGAAAGCCGAAAAAGAAATAGAACTAGGAATATATTATGGTTCGCTCCTCCTTTCTCACTAAATATTAAAACCACTATTGTTAAACCATTCTTTAAAGCTCTTGACAAACGATTCCCTAGAACACATAAATATTACTCAATTTTTAATAGACATACTATAAAATTAACTTACTCTTCCACCAAAAATTTAGCGCAAAATATTAATAGAATTAATAATAGAAATTTAAAACCTAACCAAAATACCAATAATAACCCAAGCAATATTCAATCGAATAACTGTAACTGTAGAAATAAATCCAACTGTCCGTTAAATAACAACTGCTTAGCTAAAAATGTAGTTTATAATTGTAATGTTAAAACTAATTTAAATTCATTTAACTATGTCGGTTCTACCTCTACAGAATTTAAATCCCGCTTCAATAATCATAAAAATTATTTTACAGATCCAAACAAAAAGCTTCAACTTCGCTATCTAGCCTATTATGGGACCTAAAAGGAGATAATGTTGAATATTCGCTGATTTGGAATATTATTTCAGAAGCTACTCCTTTTAATTCCTCTTCTGAAAATTGTGATCTTTGTATAGAGGAAATATTTTTTATATTAAAGACCAAAAATTCCCTTAATTTAAGGAATAATTTATTCAGTTGCTGCAGACATACATTGAACTCAACGTTTAAATATAAATATAAATTTAAAATGTAGTTTAATTAATTAAATAATTTAGTTATTATACGAAACCTGTCGATAAATCATTAGATTCCTTCACCTTTTTCATTTTCTTCGGTTAAGTACCCAAGTATAAATTTTCTTCATAAATATAATTATAAATATAATAAACTATTCTAGAAAAGTTTATCCTTTCAATATCTTGAATAAAATATACGTAAGATAAATTTCTATACTAAACATATTATTTTAGCTTAAAATATTCTATAATATTTTAAAATTTTTAAAGATTTTTTTTTAAATTTAAAAAAAAATTTTTTTTAAATTTAAAAAAAAAATTTTTTTTTACATTTTTTTAACGATTTTTTTTTAACGATTTTTTGAAAAAAAATTTTTAAGAAATTTTTTTTTTTTAGTTATTTTTTAATACAAACAAATTTTTTTTTTATTTTTTAGGGATTTTTTTTAAGGATTTAAAAAAAAAATTTTTTTTAATTTTATTTTTTTTTTTTAAATATTTTTTAATATATTGATATCTGTAGAATCCTGTTTTTTAAGTTATATTTTATTTCTATTTTTATTTTTTTTATTAGATTCATTTAATTTATTTTTATATTATATTCATTTTATTTTTTATTTTTTATTTTTTATTTTTTATTTTTTATTTTTTATTTTTTATTTTTTATTTTTTATTTTTTATTTTTTATTTTTTATTTTTTATTTATTTATTTATTTATTTTTATTATTATTTTTTTTTATTATTATTATTTTTTATTATTTTTTATTTTTTTTTATTTTATTTTTTTTTTTTCTCTTTTCTTTTTGCTTTCTTCATTTTTCTTTATCTATCTTTCCCTTTCTTTTCTCCACGTTTCTCCACGTTTCTCTCTCTCCATCTTTTTACTTACTCTTAACACTATGACTTACTAAAGTAAACAAACCACTATCCGGATGGCCTCCAAAAACAACGGTCACCTTTTTGAAAGAGTACGTCAATATCTATTTGTAAAACTGTTATATATTGTATTTTGTCTGATGAAGGCATACCATGATTTAACTTGGTATCCTTGAAATATACATAATGAAATAAATATGGTTTTATAAATATAGTTTCCATTATTAATATTGTATATCTACTCCAAATATTTGTCGAGTGCTTTATATCAGTTATAATAATATTTGCTTGTTGTATCCCAACAATTTAAATAGAACTTTTGCATATATATATATATATATATATATATATATATATATATATATATATATATATATATATGTGTATATATGTATATATGCATATATATAAATATATGCATATATATATATATATAGAAATATTATAGAACAGTATAGCAAGAAGCATAATAGAATAGAGGCCCAGCAACTGGGAGAAGAATCTGCAAATGGCTTGCGTAAGCTCATGCAGCGCTCACGTAATGGAGAGATAGCATGCTTTCCAACAGACAAGTCTGGCAGAATGTCGGTTGACAGCCTGCCAAACTACATCCAGGCAATGCAACCCCACATCACTAACACAAGAGAGGTAACACCACAGGAGCATGAGGATAGAGAAAAAACCCTCAATGCCCATATGGTGATGTGGACAAATATAATGCAGCCCAACAAAAGGACTGCCAACAACTTCCAGGCCTGGAACAATGACGTGCCGGCGTTGTACGGGCTTCGAAAAGACCATAAAACGGGCTGGGACCCTGCCGCGGGACCACCAACACGGCCAGTCTGTGGGGCTAACATTGCTAGTAACTACAGACTGTCCTACTTCCTCTCCCTGATCATACGCCCCATCATTGAGATGTCCCCAGATGTGTGTGACAGCACGGAGGACCTCCTCAGCAGAATCGGTGCGGGTAACCGATCTGGGGACCTAACAAACTGCATAATAGGCAGTATGGATGTTGTGTCCCTGTATCCATCTATTGACGTGGATTTTGCTGTGGAGAAATGCATCGAAATGATCAGCGAGAGCAAGGTTGAGTTCCGTGGGATTGATACCAGTGAGCTGGGACTTCTACTTAAGCTTACCCATAGTAATAGTTACCTAGACACTTATGACCTTAGCAACCTGTGCCCTACAAGACCAGCAAGAGGCAGACCACCTACCATTACCTCAATGGCCAAGAAAACCCACACAGATAGATGGAACGGGTGGACCAGAGCCATACGGACACCCGAAAACCACGATGAACTGAAGAAAATGATTGCACATGCGGTAGGGGCCAGCATAAAATTAACCCTTAAGGAACATATGTTCAAATTTAATGGTAAAACATATGCCCAAGAGGAAGGAGCAGCCATTGGTGTTAGCATTGCAGGCGACATAGCTAACTTATTCATGGTATGGTGGGACAGTAGACTTAAACAAAAACTTAATGAACAATTAGAAGACAGCTTAACCCTGATAATGTACTCCCGCTACGTAGATGATATAAACATCGTAGTTAAGACACCCCCACTAAAGAACAGTCAGGAACTAGAGAAAAACACAATGGAAAGCATCCAGCAAATAGCAAACTCCATCCACCAGAGCATTAGAGTTACTATAGACTACCCAAGTAGACACCCCAACCATCGATTACCTGTACTAGACACAGAGCTCTGGTTAGATACAATTAACAACCAAAAACAAATCCTCCATTCCCATTATGCCAAACCCATGACTTCCAAACATCTGATCCACCGAAACTCGGCCATTTCGGACCATACCAAAATCAACATACTGATTGCGGATTTGGTACGGGTGATGAGAAATGTGTCCCGCATGTGCAACCCCGAAGAACTAGAGAGACACATACAACACTTCATCCACCGTATGCAGTTCTCTGGCTACAATCAGAGAGATAGAATCAGAGTGTATAAAGGAGCCAGAACCAAATGGGAAAAAATGGTAAATAATGACATAAATGGGACCTGCCCCTTGTATAGGAGCAAATTTTGGAATAGAATAGAAAGAACTAAGAACAAGGCCAATAGAATAAACTCATGGTATGATAGCAATAAATACCAGAGTGTAATGTTCATCAATACAACCCCTAGAGGCGAACTAGCCTACAAATTTAGAAGGGCCCTAAAGAAACATAATCTCAATATTAAGATAGTAGAAAGACCTGGTACCTCCGTAAAAACACTTATTAGCAAGACATACCCGTTCCAAAGACCCTCATGTATAGATAAGAAATGTATAACCTGTAAAATAAGCCCCCATATTAACTGTAAAACTAGAAATGTAGTATATAGCATAAGATGTACTGAAGGACAATGTAGAAACAAAAATATAGTGTACATAGGTGAGACAGCTCGTAGTATAGGGGAACGAATAAATGAACACTGGCGAGACCTCCAAGATAATAAAGAATCATCTGTGCTCTACCAACATGCTAAGATAGAACACAGGGGTAAATTAGAGAGCATAGAAATAAAAATAGAATCTACACACAAGAAAGACGCAATGTTTAGGCAAATTACAGAGGCAGTAAGCATAAAAGAATTAAAACCAAAATTAAATAGAAAATATGAGTGGAACAGCAACATCACAACTTACAATTAAGGACAAAATGAAAACACACACACACATAGAACAAACAACTTACAATTGAAAACACACACAAAATGAAAACACACAAGACAAAATGAAAACACACACACACATAGAACAAACAACCATACAACCAACCAACAATAAATAAATAAATAAACAAACAAATAGAAAAATATAAATAGAAAAATAGAAAAATGAACACAAACACACACAGACACCCGGATGTGGCGCATGCGCAAACGGAGCACGCAACCCACACACAAACAAAATGGCGTAGGATAGAAGAAAGGAAAGGCACAGAAACGAAGAAAGAAATCCCCAGTCACTGAAGAGGTCACAGAGTGTGTGACGAAAGAACTATGACTATATATATATATAAACAACTATCTGGTTGTGGAACCAACCAACCAACCAGAAATTTATAAATTTGTAAATTTATAAATATATAATAAATTAAATTGAAGTGAAAGCAACTGGTGCGTGTGTTTCTTATTGGCAACATGACCCTCCCAAAGTATAACAATATCGGTTTCAACACACGATTTCAGATAAAGAATCTTGCTAAACAAATTCAGAAACGATATATATATATATATATGCATATATATGTATATACATATATATACAGTATATATATATATATATATATATATATATATATATGCATATATATGTATATACATATATATACAGTATATATATATATATATATATATATATATAGAGAGAGAGAGAGAGAGAGAGAGAGAGGGGGGGGGTGGAGAGAGAGAGAGAGAGAGAGAGAGAGAGAGAGAGAGAGAGAGAGAGAGAGAGAGAGAGAGAGAGAGAGATGTTCTCTTTTTGTATATTTTAGCAAAAATAATTGTTTCTTATATAGGCACAAGGCCAGCAATTTTTTGGGGGGGAGGGGAAAGTCGATTAAATCGACCCCAGTGCGTGACTTGTACTTTATTTTATCGACCCCGTAAGGATGAAAGGCACAGTTAACCTCGGTGGGATTTGATCTCAGAATGGCAAGGGCCGTAACTCTATGCGTCAAAGCATGGCGTCCGACCCTCTACCGATACTGCCAATCCACCGCCCAATGATTACAATAATAATGCCAGAAATTTAAGGGTTTTATTTGTGTGTTGTTCATGAAGGGATTTCATACGTTCTTTGCTTACACTGTCTGGTTATATTTCGCCAAACCTTCAATTGATGGAATGTGCGAGTATGTGCATGGCCTCATGTGTCAACCTGTTGACAGCTTCCTTACAGTAAGAAGACTACCTTCTTTATAAAGACCCTCTTTAAATTGGGGTAATTTGGATTTTATTTTAAATAATGGATATAATCCAACAATATCACTGGCTTCAGTCTAATCCTTGGCCCCCATGCTAATGTAGAATTATAGGTTAATCATAGCATGATCTTAATATACAATAGATTTACATATCAGAACCATTCATTTTAGTTAAAAGTTTGACAAGCTTAAGAGCATTTTTACCCCAATAGGGGGGAAGCCCCACAAATGGGTTGTTTAATACCCCGTCGATAGAACAACCCTCAACTTCAGGAGCGTGTTGTGCAAGTGCTTCCTTCTTCCTTTTGCTCTCTTCTTTAACCTACAGGCTTATAAACAGAGAAGGCCCAATCACTCGGGCCATTTTCGCTTTATTCACCCACCTTTCAGTAAATTTACTGGAGTGCAGTGCCTCTCTCCCCACTCTGATTCTCCTTCTAAAGTGATACTTAAAGAAGGGAATCAATTGTTGTCCGGAGAGAAAGGCATCTGCCCTCAGTCCTCTCAACCTCGTTCACCATATAACCTCTTTCACCAGAGCCACAAACCGCCTCTCTTTCGTTTTTGAAAGAGGCTGGCGGTTTGATCCTTACTATGGACTCGGCAGTCAACTGGATTTGTCCCATACGCGACAGCAGTTGTTCTGCATAGTTCCACAGGTTGCCTACGCCCGGGCAGTGTACAATGCGTGCAAGACGGTTTCAATGTCCTGCCCGCATCTTGGACACATCCTCTTGGAAGATAGATAGATAGATAGAGAGAGAGAGAGAGAGAGAGAGAGAGAGAGAGAGAGAGAGAGAGAGAGAGAGAGAGAGAGAGAAAGAGAGATTTATTGAGAGATAGAGAGATAGAGAGAGAGAGAGATAGATAGAGGTAGGTAGATATATTTCTTTATTTGCCACAAGGGCGCACAAGAAAAGGGGACACTAGAGGTAGGTATATATATATATAAAGAGAGAGAGAGAGAGAGAGAGAGAGAGAGAGAGAGAGATTTCTTTATTTGCCACAAGGGCGCACAAGAAAAGGGAACAATACAAAGACACATGCCAGGATAGATAGATAGATAGATAGATAGATAGATAGATAGATAGATAGATAGATAGATAGATAGATAGATAAGTTTCTTTTATTTGCCACTAGGGCATCAAAAGTGGGACAAGTACAAAGGGGGGAGTTTACACAAAAAGGCGTCCTCAATAAGGAGGAGGCAATAACAAAATATAAAAATAAAATAAGATATAACAAAAAATAAAATTTTTAACAAAATCCTCAATAGAGAGGAGGCGCCTTGGGGGGTCGCACACACCCCCGAAAAAAGTGTGCGACCCTTTTCCTCAGGAGCACAGAGAGGGGGTGCTCCCTCGTTCCTTCCTCTTTTCCACCTACAGGCTTATGTAAAGAGAAGGCCCATTCACACGGGCCATTCTCGCCACTTTCACCCACCTTTCATAAAAACGACTGGGGTGCAGCACCTCTCTCTCCATCCTGATCCTTCTTCCGAAATGAAATCGGAAGAAACGGACCAGTTGTTGGCCAGAGAGAAAGGTGCCTGACCTCAGTCCTTTCAGACGCGTCCACCATACAACCTCTTTCGCCATGGCTATTACGCACAGAAACACCGCCTCTGCTTCATCTTTGAAGGGGGGAGGCGGCTTGATCATTACAATAGACTCGGTGGTCAACCGGATCGGTCCCACCCTTGACAGCAGTTGTTCGACATAGCCCCACAGATCGGCTACGCCCGAGCAGTGTACCAATGCGTGTGCAACGGTTTCCTCGTCGCACACGCATCTGGGACAGATCTTTAGATAGATAGATAGATAGATAGATAGATAGAGAAAGAGTGAGAGAGAGACTGAAAGAGGGAGAGAGAGAGAGAGAATAGTTTCTTTTATGTTATTTATACTATTATAACACAAATATTTTTTCGTTTGAATTAGTCAATTCCTCTGGGAAGCATTCATTTTTAATGTCCTCTGCTTTTACTTTTTATTATCTCATTCCTACCGGCCTTTCCGTTTTGTTGTTGTCGCTGTTGTTGTTGCTGCTGTTATTGTTGTCGCTGTTGTTGTTGTTGCCGTTGTTGTTGTTGTTGTTTGTTTTATTTGTTTGTTTGTTATTGCAGCAAACACTTCCTAAAGTGGGAAGTAACTGACAATTTCGTTCTGAAACCTCAAGCTTTTTCATGTTAAGCTCATAAAAGTTATCTCCCTTAAATTTCCATCTTATTTTCTGACACCGTAGGAAATGGATGTCGTTTTATGGGTGGTAGTAGTGGTGGTTCTGGTGGTGGGGGTGGGGGTGGTTGAAGTAGTGGTTGTCCTGGTAGTGATGGTGGTGGTGGTGGTGGAGGTGGTAGTGGTGGTGGTGGTAGGAGTTGTGGTGTGTGGTGGTAGTGGTGGTGTGATGGTGGTGGTGTTAGTGGTGGTGGTGTTGGTGGTGGTGGTGGTTGTGGTGGTGGTAGTGATGGTGGTGGTGGTGGTTGTTGTGGTGGTGGTGATGATGGTGGTAGTGGTGATGGTGGTGGTGTTAGTGGTGGTGGTGGTGGTGTTAGTGGTGGTGGTGGTGGTGGTGTTAGTAGTGGTGATGGTGGTGGTGGTAGTGGTGATGGTGGTGGTGGTGTTAGTGGTGGTGGTGGTGGTGTTAGTGGTGGTGGTGGTGGTGGTGGTGTTAGTAGTGGTGATGGTGGTGGTGGTGGTGGTGATGGTGGTGGTGATGGTAGTGGTGGTGGTGGTGGTGGTGGTAGTGATGGTGGTGGATGTACGGAATATTTATGAAAGGAAATATTGTCACAAAAAATATTGTGTGTATATATATATATATATATATATATATATATATATATATATATATATATATATTCTTATGTATAATATGTATGTGGTTGACGGCTGAGAGAAAAGAGTACTCAATACCGAAGTAGAGTTTTAATATTCATTTTATTGCGGCTAAGTAGTGAGTCTTTTACTCTGGAGTTTCGCCTGTTTATCGCAGGGTCATAATATATCTGATGACCCTGTGATAAACAGGGGAAACTCCAGAGTAACAATATTCACTATTTAGTCTTAATAAAAAGAATATATATATATATATATATATATATATATATATATATATATATATATATATATATATATATATATATATATATATGTGTGTGTGTGTGTGTGTGTGTGTGTGTGTGTGTGTGTGTTTATATATGTAAAAGATTAACAGAAATAACAACACAATCGGTACAGTATATGGAAGGGATATATTAGGTTAACGCTTGATATAGCAGGAAGAGGGTCTTAACGTTTCAGACGCTAGTCCTTCATCAGAAGAAAGAATGAGAAGTAAGATAGATTGAAGGGACGGGCGGGTTGGAATTGGAAAAAATGTCTTCAGATAAAAATAACAGGTCCATTCATGTTGACATCTCTTGCAAAACTGTTGGTGCTGGCGTTTTGTGTATGATTTGTTTTTTAATATATATATTTAATATATATATGACTGAAAAGTCAGAAAGTTTATATCCAAAGTTGGTAGATCACTCAGTCTAAAGGACAAGATCAGTTTCGAACTAATTCCACAATACCATACTTGTGATCACGTGTTTTACCTAAATAGTATTGTCAACTCATGTATAGTTATAATGAGAACGGAAGTATTTTTGAGCTGGTTGGATTCTCGGGGATTTTTCATTTGAAGGAGAAGTTCGCAGCCACCTTGAGTCACCATACGAGGCCTGCTTGTGGTCAATTGCTTGACTGGGTATCTAAAGGTCATAACATCGTGAAGGAAGTGTCCTGTCATTCTTACGGGTGGATAAAATAAAGCAGCAGTAACGCACTGGAGTAGATATAGTAATATAATAATAATTGTTTCTACATTTGGCACAAGGCCAGCAATTAACCAGTATATTACTGGTACTTTATTTTATCGACCCCGTAAGGATGAAAGGTAAAGTTAACCTCGGCGGGATTTGAACTCAGAATGACAAGGGCCGTAACTCTATGCGTCAAAGCATGGTGTCCGACCCTCTACCGATACTGAATAATGAAATTATTGTGTACAGTGCTCAGGTGCACTACAACTCATCAAAGGTTCCTGTATAGTACATAGAATAATGTACAAATGTCGGGATATAATCGACTTTCCCGTCTGCCAAAATTACTGACCTTGTGTCTAAATCTGAAGCCACTATATGTTATAAAGATTTATCAGTAGTGGATGTTGATATGAATAGCAACAATTGTAGAGGTAGGAAGTATCTCAAAGTAAGTAAAACTAAGGAAGGAAATAAAGAGATTATGGCGGCTCCTAGAAGATCTTTCAATAGTGATCCGTTCCATCAGGCTGAAGAGAAATGTTCCAATGTTTTAGTAGCTATTTGTTGAAGTGGCGACAGTTGTAGAAGAAGAAGAAGAAGCAGAAGAAGAAGAAGAAGAAGAAGAAGAAGAAGAAGAAGAAGAAGAAGAAGAAGAAGAAGAAGAAGAAGAAGAAGAAGAAGAAGAAGAAGAAGAAGAAGATTATTATTATTATTATTATTATTACAGCTGCATTTATCTTGCTTTATGTTCATACGAGTTATCACCAAGTCACAACCAGTGACCTCAAGAGACAACAAGGTCCGCCATGTTCAAGAAAGAACATACATACTCACACATGCATCTTTAGGTGTTTAGACTTGTGATGTACTTATATTGACAGAATCTTCCTTAGTATATGGACAGTTCCCATTAGTACTATCTTTTGTATTTCTCCTATACGCGGATTTCCTGGGATTTGCGATAAGTAATCATTAGACCCCTTAGGTATCATTCCTAGAGCGCCTACAACCACTGGTATTGTTTTAGTTCTCAATTTCCACATTTTTCCAATTTCTATCTCCAGGTCCTTATACTTGCTCAATTTTTCAAATGTTTTTATAGATACATTCTTCTCTATTGGAACGGACATATCAATTAGAAGGCATACCCTCTTTTGAAAGTCCTTCAATATTATATCAGGTCTATTTGCATCTATTTTTCGGTCTGTTTGGATGCTAAAGTTCCACAAGATTGCGATGTGATCTTTTTCAAGTATGGGAGGTGGTTGATGCTCCCACCAATTCTTTTGATGGGGCAGGTCAAAATGCTTACACATTATCCAATGTATGTATTGTGCAGCTCTGTCATGCCTGTTTAGGTATTCGGTTGGAGCTATAGGACTGCACATTGAAATTATATGGTCAATGGTCTCTGGTTGTTTTTTACATACACGGCATAATGAGCTGCATCCATTTTTTATTATGTTGGCTTGGTAATTTTTTGTTGGCAGACACTGATCTTGAGCCGATATAATCAGTCCTTCAGTCTCCGATTTCAGTCCAGAGGATGCCAACCACTGATGGGTTAAAGTTTTGTCAACATCAGGATTGTTAGCTCGTTCTGGGTATTTTGCATACAGAGGCTTTTCTTGCCATTTCTTAGCCAGTTTCTGTAGCAGTTCTTTCTTTGCAGTTACTTTTACCTGCTTTGCTTTGCTTTGCTTTTTCTGTGTTTTTCTGTGTTTTCCATTTCAGCAGTAAATGGGACTTCTGAAATTTGTAGTCCATTACTGTATCTTTGTGCATCTTTTGATGCTTTCGTGTTTCAAAACGAGTTTGATCATCCAATCATGTGATTCCCTTAGATATGTAGATAATCCAATTGTTGCAGTTTTCAACGCAATGTCTAACTGGATTAACCCACGTCCTCCTTCTTTCCTAGGGAGATATATTCTATCTGTATCTGCCTTAGGGTGATGCATTCTGTGCATGGTTAAGAATTTTCGAATTTTTGTATCGAGCCTACGGATCTCTGTGCTTGCAAAGTTGATGACATTGTAACTGTAGGTTACTACTGGTATGGCAAACGTGTTTATGGCATCGATCCTATTCCTTGCATTCAATTCCGTTCTTAAGATTGCTCTTACTCTGAGGTAACATTCCTTCCTTATCCTTTCCCTCATTGTCGAGTGCTTGATTCCGTCTCCTTCACAAACACCTAGATATTTGTAAGTTTTTTCTTGATCAAGTTCTCTTATCACGTTCCCCCGATCAAGATTAATGTCTGAACTCTTCAGCAGCTTTCCTCTGGTGAACGTTGCTTTGGCGCATTTATCTAGTCCAAACTCCCTTTTAATGTCATCACTGAACTGCTCCACAGTGGATAATAGCCCTTGCAATTGTTCATCATTTTTTGCAAATAGTTTCAGGTCATCCATGTAGAACAAGTGATTAATGGTTTTGTCATAGACTCTATATCCATGTTTTGTTTCATTGAGCATTTTACTTAATGGTATAAGTGCGATGCAGAATAAAAGCGGTGATAAAGAGTCACCCTGAAAAATTCCACAATTAATATTAACTTCTCTAGCTTCCAGTGTTTCCTTTTCACTATTCAAAAGGAGTGTCGTTTGCCATGTCTTCATACTGAATGACAAAAACCTACTGACAACGGGAGATATTTTGAAAATCTCTAAACATTTTTCAATCCAACTGTGTGGCAAACTATCGAATGCTTTTTTATAATCTATCCAAGCAATTGATAGATTTTTGTGTCTATTATGACAATCTTCCAGTATCATTTTGTTAACCAAAAGCTTATCCTTACAGCCTCGTTTACACCCTTTCTGCTCAATGGGAAATAGGTCATTTGTTATCAGGTGGTCATATGTATATTCAGTTAGGACTGATGTTAAAATTTTATACATTGTGGTCAAGCAAGTTATCGGTCTGTAATTTTTGGGATTGTTTGTCTCATCATTCTTCGGAAGCAGGAATGTAATGCCGTTAACAAGCCATGATGTTATCTTTCCTGGCTCCTTAACTATTTCATTGTAAAGTTGGGCTAACAGCTCATGAGACTGTGAAGGCATTTATCCAAAAATTTTGTATTTTGTCTTTTCCTGGGGATTTCCATTTGCTGGTTTTTCTTAGAGCCAAACGCAACTGTTCAACTGTTATATTTTCCCATATTTGTTCCTCAAGGTGAGCTGTATCTTTCATGGGGCATGTATATTATGAATTTTTTCTTCGGCCCAGATCTTTTCCCAGAATTCTTGCACTTCCTCCTTGGGTGGTATTGATTTAGCAGTTATTGTTGACTTACCAATTTTTCTGTAGAAGTTTCTTTGGTTGTTTTTGAACATATTATTGTCCTTATAGAATCTAGATCGTTTTTCAAAGCGCCTTATACGAGCAGCTTTGGCCGACACTTTTTGCTTGATTATTTCTATGTCACATGTTGATTTTATAGTGTACTTTCTTTTCAATTTGCTAAGTTTAGTTTTTTTAACATGTTCACCTACAGTATAGTTTGTTAAAATTTCTATGTCAGATCGGAGAAGGTTTATTTGGCGATTGATGTTCTCTTGCCAAGTAGATTTTTTGTGGGAATTCCTTTGTTTTTTCATCTTCACTCCACATAAGTGAGTGGTGACTTTAGCCGATACATAATAGAGATGATTTAAATCAGTAATGTTTAGTTTGTTTGTGATGATAATGTTTTTGAGAATTATGTTAGTCTTGTATATTATCTTTTGGTTCTGTTTGGAGTTCTGGATCTTAGGGAGGGTGTCTCGTTCCCCCATGTCAGATTCTTTCATTTTCATCCATTCGATCATAATTTCATCCTTCAAGTTGGCAAGTTCATTCTCAATCATTTCTTCATCATTTACGATCTCATTGTTTTCATTTGGAGTTTCATCTTGAGCATGCACTCCCTCTATTTTTTCAATCCTTTCTTTAATTTGTTCTGTTGTCAGTGATTCCGCCCCAACCCTGGGATTCGAAGTGTTACAATTTACCTCGTTTTCACTTACACATGTTTCATTTTCCCTTCGCTGACTTTGTGCTAATAGCTTGATCTGAACAAAAAGTTACTAACTGATATAGAAATATCAGTTAGTAACTTTTTTTTAACAATATTTCTTCGTATATTGGCTAGTTTGTCACTGTCAATATAGCCTCTGTTTTCGGGATGTTTCTTTTTCCAGTTGATATATGTCTGTTCTGTACTCGATGTATTTGATGGGTAGTACATGGCAGTGTAGAAAGCCTCAAGGACTTCTTTATTATCTTCCCTTGACCATTTTCTATCTTTTTCTTTGGATTTCTTGGTGGTGGGCATGGAGGGCCAACAGTAGGAATATTCCGGTTATGGGAGGTCTCCAGCTCCGAAGTGATGGGAAGGTTTGAACCATTAGCTGATTTTTCGACCCCAGTCCAGTTCCTCTCTGAGGGACGCGGCTCTTTTTGACCCGGGTGACGGCCGATCCGGTATGAGATTTTATCATTAGACATTTACTTTATTTTGTCGCGTTTTATCCTTATCCGCCAAGGGGTAATCATTTCGTGTTACCACTTCTAGGACGAGTGTCAACCAAGACTAGAGGGGTCGTCCTCCCCTAGAGACACGGCTATTCCCCGCCGGCCGCCATCCCGGTATTTCTTGGTCACGGGGTTTTCTTTTTTGTTGTTTTTTAAATTGTTATTATCATGAGTGGTTCCTTAATGTGAGCATTGCGTGGCTTAAGAATGAAATTATTAATAATATAATATACTTTTTGCTGAAGTTGCCTGTTATTGTTGTTGGCTATGTCGGTGGTGGTGCTGGGGCTTTTTCTATTGTTGGTGGGGAAGGGGGGAGCCAGCAGTGCCATAGTCGTTGACGTTTGGCCGGTGGCCGGGTCACTAAGTCAATCTATTTATATCTTTTGTTAGCCTCTCCCTTGTCTAGTGATACCGCCCCCTTCCCCTTTCTTAAGTTAACAGAAGGTAATGGGGGAATAGTGGTGGTAGCAATGAAGGAGTGGTGGCGGCGGTGTTGGGATAGTGGTGGCAATGATGGATGGAGTGGTGGCGGCGGTGACTATAGTGATGGCGTTGTCGTTACTGAGTGTTGTTGAATAGGCTGTAGTTTTGTTTGATCTGTGTATCTATGCGTTTGTCGTGCATGTTTAATATATGTGTTGACATATTCCCCTTAATATTGGAATTAAACATTTTGTTAAAACTTGAGACAATAATAATAGTAATTATTATTATTATGCTGAGATTGGAGGTGGTGGTGGTGAATTGCCGTTATCTGGCAGTTGTATTTAGTGTACACATAGGGGTCATGGGGTAGGTGATGTATCTAGTTTCTGGTGTTGGTGAAATTGCTGTTATTTGGCTGTTCTAAATAGTGTAGACAGAGGAGGTTTTCTCCCATTTATAACAATTTTCTTTTTTGAATATAAAATGTATAATACAAAATTGAATATTTGAGCGTTATAACAGGATATTATGGATCCGAATTTTTCTGAGACTTGAGTCGGATGCTTTATGTATCATTTGTACTAAGAATTGTTATTTCACAATTGATTTAAATATGTTAAAAATCAAAAACTTACGGGAGCGATTTCATGACCTTCTATCCACCACGTGCGTCTTCTTCCCTTCCTTATTATTATTATTATTATTATTATTATTATTATTATTATTATTATTATTATTGGCGACCTTCGTAGTAAATCGTATTATCGTGAGCTCCGCAAAGGTTTGTTACTTTTAGTTGTTTAAAATTGGCATTTATGGAAAATTTTTATTGTTAACTGTATATAAGTGCACACAAATTGATTTCTGAAAAGGACACTCAAAAAGATTGGGGCCTTGAGCCCAAAATGTTAAACTTTTATAATTATCAAACGAAGATTTTTCTTTGAAAAATCATGGACGACTCAGTGTCACACCTTCCTCACAAACTAACACCTCACACCGACACCACCATTGTAAATATTACTACGTTTGCCAACACTAAAAATATAAGCAGTAGCAATATTTTAAATTTGTCTCAGGCAGACATTCAGTTCCCGCCATTACCAATGACTGCAGGTGTTAAAGCCGCCACACCCACCACCAACACAGCGACAACAGAAACAAAAGAAAAAAATAAATTAACTCGTGATATCGAAATGAATTCAACCAAAATTAACTCTTCCACACCGAACACCACTGACGCCACCACCACCACAACTGAAACTAAAATTAACAATAACAAAAATAACGATAACAACAACAGCAACAATGAAATTAAGAAAACCACCCTGAGTTTTGCCAGAGTAGCAAAACAGTGCGAAGCATTCCAGGTAAATCAGGAGGAATTAGAAGAAGCCAAAAAAATGGTAAAGAAAGATGGGTACAGGGTCAGCCTCACCTCCCCACCTAATAAAATGGAGCATCGTCGCCTATGCACCGTGTCTTATCGGACAAGTAACATAAAATCGCGCCGAGTGGAACGGGCATCCGAGTCCCAAATCCAAAAAGCTTTGGGACATGTGTGGGCAAAAAAAACACACATCAGACGTGGGCAGAAATCTGGAACCGTGGACGTGTTCTTTGAAACACCACAGGAGGCCAGAGAACACTCCATGGCCCCATTAAGAAGTGACGACTTCACACTCGTCCCAAGCTATTGTGGCCAGATACTCGTAAAGATCAGGGTCACCCACGTTCCACCGGCCATCGAAATTCCCTGGGTAATAGCTGCCGTGCTCGCCGGTATCGAAGCGAACACCAAGATAATCGAAATAGCGAAAGAAAAGCAAGAGAACTGGTCCGGATCTGGGATGGAACTCCTGATCCAAGCGGACCAAAAAAGCATTGAGGAGATCCCAGAGGTAATAGACCTCACTGACGGCAGCCACCTCACCGTGATCGTCGAGGGCAGAAGGCCTAGGTGTGTCGTTTGTGGTGAAGGAACCCACCTAAGGGCTTTCTGCCCTCAGGCTAAAAGGTTGAGACCACCTCTCTTACCCACCCCAGTGACTCAACCATCAACACCACCAGCAGCAGAAATGGCAGCAACAACTGTAGCAGCAACAACAGAAGCAACTGTAACAGCAACAACCCCAGCAACAGTAGCAAAACTAACACCACCACCACCCAACGCGCCAGAACTGGCACCAGCGCCTACACCATCCACCACGCCACAACCAAAACCAACGCCTGTGGAGGATTTTCCACTCCCCGGCCTATCACAACTGGAGACAGATTGTGACGACGAGGAGTGGGAAACGGTATCAGGAAAAAAGAAAAAAGAAACCAAATAAGAAAAAATTCTCTTCCTTCTCCCTCCAAAAACAAAATACAGAGGGAAACAAATAAATTATCAAACAAAAATGTTAGGACAGATATGCCACCATCCACACCAGCACCACCAATCCCATCACCACAAACACCAACACCATCACCATCATTATCCCCAACACCACCATCACCAACACCACAAAGGTCACCAAAAAGTGTAACAGAAACAAACCCACGACAAACGCAAACAAAACAAAACAACAAAAACGATACACACTACATAGCATTAAATTTGAACAACAACCAATTATTACACTACATCCAACACAACACCAGCATCACAGAAAAAGACTACGCAAAAACCCAAAAGTTCACACCACCTCCACACATACAAATCACTCGCATCACACAGAAAACGTACACGACACTAAAACAAAAATTCCCCAAAGACATCGGAGACTTCCGACAAACACTCTCCAGGAGGATTTATAAGGACATCCTTCCGGAGGAGGCCACAAGCAGTGAAAAGGATGGACAAACCATCCTTCCTCTACGAGAAGTAAGGTAAGTGGTCTTTCCCATCTTTTCCACTCCATTTCAACATGACCTCACTCAGAATAGGCAGCATACAAGCGCGTGGCTTGGGGTCGTCATGGAAGCAGGGCCACCTGCTCAACGACCTCAGGTCACTAAACATAGATGTAGTGGCCATCAGCGAGACCAGAATCTTCGAAGCACGCGCCTTCGCACCGATCTTCGGCGGCTACGATATGTACGCATCTCCCAGCCGTCCTGGATCGGGGGGGGGGGGAGTTGCTGTGCTTTTTCGGAGAGGTTTGGACCATCTTACAGGACCCAGAAGGTAAGTTGGTGGTGCTAGACGTGACCAGCGGAGACGGGAAAGCTTTCAGGCTAGTGGCCGTCTATGCCCCAACAGGAGCAGGGCGGCCTGATTTCTTCCGGCGTCTGGAGACCTTTCTTGGAAAGTCCCGTTCTTTAGTGTTAGTGGGCGACTGGAACGGGATCTTAGATATGCGCTGGGACTGTGTGGGATTAGCGGATATGGGAGGAGGGTGCAAGAGCCTCACCAACCTGCTCAGGCGTTTTGAACTGTCTGACAGGTACCGATTGGATTTCCCGAATGTGCCAATGTGGACTTGGACAAGTCGCATAGGGTCATCCAGATCATATCTAGATAGAGTATTTTGTAAGGAAATAGATAGGTCTAGCATAGGCTGTCCACAATTCAAGATAGTCAGCTACACGGACCACAAATTCGTGATCTGTGTGCTTGACTTAGATAGGCTTCATAGACGAGGACTCGGCTACTGGAAGCTAAACGCGTCCTTGCCAGCGCGCAAGGCCTACAGAAACCGGATTAGCGAACTAGTTAAGCGGGCGTTGACGGGGGCCATCGTCAACAACAAGTGGTGGTTTGCTCTGAAAAGAGCAATTAGAATAGAGTCCATTAGGTTTAGTAAGGCTTTAGCAATAGAGAAAAATAGAGCAGAGGGAGAATTAGTTAGAAAATTAGACGAGGCGCTTAGCAAAGGCATCGCGACCGACGTACTTGCGGCGAAATTGGCTCTTGACCAATTCTTCAATGCAAAGCACGAAGGCTGCGTTGTCAGAGCTAGGGTGCGTGCTCTCAGACACGAGGGGACGAAAGCCGTTCAATGGGCCCGAGTGGCGGAGGCGCGTCGTGGCAACAAAGCCACGATCCGGTCTTTGGTGGACCACGACGGGCGCATGCTACTCGATCCGGGCCAAATGTGTGAAGCTTTTCAGCGACGCTTCGCTCAGCTGTTCGGGGGCAGCGGCGGGCCGGGTCGAGGGATGGACTTTAGTGTCTACCTCGACGGACTGCCGCAGCTCTCGGCCACTGAGGCGGAGTGTTGCGAAAAGTCGATAACAGCCGCTGAAGTACGGGAGGCAATGACTGGCTGCACAAGGGGTAAATCGCCTGGTTTGGATGGTCTGCCCTATGAACTTTACGTACAGATGCCAGACTTGTTCGGAGGCCTCTTGGCGGACGTCTACTGCAACTGGCAACAGAACGGGAGAATTCCCAGCTCTGTGAGACGAGGAGCTGTGGCGCTGCTGAGAAAGGATCCGAACAAGGGGGATAACATAGATAATTTTAGGCCCATAACTCTGCTAAACACAGAGTTCAAGATTTTGGCCAAAGTGCTAGCAAAGAGGTTGGCGCTTGTTGTTGGTGGTCTGGTGGGAGAGGCGCAGACATGCGCCATTCCCGACAGATCCATCCACGACAACCTCCACCTCATGCGATACATCGTAGAGACGGTAGCTAGGGAACCAGGCACGGGTGGGTCCTTGATCAATTTAGATCAGTCGAAAGCTTTCGATAGGGTCGACCATCGTTACCTAGCGGCAGTCCTGAGGGCGACTGGCTTTGGGCCCGTCTTCTGAGGCTGGATCGCTGCCAAGCACAGCAACCTCTGCTCTGTGGTGAGAGTGAACGATCACCTTTCGGAACCGTTCAACATCGTGCGCTCGGTTCGCCAAGGATGTCCCTTCTCGTCCCTCTTGTACGTATTGACTCTCGAGCTATTACTGAACAAACTGGAGACGTTGAGGAGCGTCCCGCGCAAACTAGGATGCGGAAGATCCGTGCCAGCATATGCGGACGATTCACCGTAGTGGTATCGAACGCCAAACACATGGAGGCGATCGGAACTACACTAAGAGAATACAAAGCGGTGACAGGAGCAATGATCAACCAGGAAAAGTCAGGGGACCTGCAGCTCGGCACCTGGAGAGGCAGGTCCATGGCGTCCAACAGCGTCGTCGGGCGCTGGACGGACGGACCGGTTAAATTGCTCGGGGTCTGATTCGGTCCGGATCTCCAGACAGACAAAAACTGGGACGGGGTGACGAGCAGGGTGGCTTCTCTCACCCAGAAATGGGCCGAGGGGAATACCATGGCTGATGATGCGCAGACACGCGCTCAGGCTACGACATCTCCACCTCCTCCTCGACGGTGATCAGGTGTGGTCGCCGTTTGCTAGACGCGTCTTTCCCCAGCTCGTCTCCTTGACGGAACTGCAGTCCTGGGTCAAGCGAAGACCGAGAGGGAGCGCTTGGAGACTGGAATGTCTTCAGGCACTCACAGCCCTCGACCAATCGGGCAATGTGATCGGTGGAAACTCCACCTTGGCGTTCTATAGAGGATTAGTGGAGGGGAAGAGCGACGACGTACTTGGGGAAACTCTAGGCATCGACGAAAATCAACTAGCCAAGCTCTTCGGAAGAACTTTCGGGCCGGGGCCTATGGACAACTTCCAGAAATCCCTGGCCTGGCAGTGCTACCGAGGAGCTTTGCCAGTTCGGGATAAACTCTACAGGCATGGAAGTGCCGTCAGCCGGGCATGTCCGAGATGCGCGCAGGGCGACGAAACCGTCCTGCACGCACTCGTCCAGTGTCCGAGCATTGCTGACTTGTGGGTTTAATTCGAACACCTGCTGTCGCGTGCAGGACGGATCCAGCTATCAGCTGAGTCCATCGTGAGGATTGCCCCGCCCTCTTCCTTTAGCCGGGAAGGGCAGGCAGTTTTTATCTGTCTGGTGGCCATGGCGAAAGAGATAGTATGGTGGACACGTTTGAAAGGGCTGAAGACGAGCACTTACCTCTTCGGTGATGCCCTGATTAACTTTTTAAAATTTCATTTGAAAAGGAAAATCAGGGTAGAAAGGGAAGTGCTCTCTTCCCAGCATTTTGTTGAAAGATGGGTGAGAGAGGCAAGAATGGCCCCAGTGAATGGGCCTACTCTGAGTATGTGTCTGTAACTTAAAGGTGGAAAACTGGGAGAAGGCACTTGCCCTGGTGATCAGGGTCACTGTGGCTTTTTAATGGGCTTTCTCCACGAAGGTCCCTCGGAAGTCTCCCTCCTATTGGGGAATTTTTTCATTGTTCTATTATTACATCCTCTGTTTCTTGTTTTTTACACGCAGAAATGCCCATTTGTACCGCCCTGTATTGTCCTGTACTGTCCTTAATGTCTACTTTATGTAGACCCTTGTGGTTAATAAAGAAAGCATTATTATTATTTGGATTGGCAGTATCTGTAAGGGTCGGACGCCATGCTTTGAAGCATAGAGTTACCTCCCTTTATGATCTGAGTTCAAATCCCGCCTTTCAGCCTTACGGGGTCAATAAAATAAAGTACCAGTAATGCACTGGGATAATTGCTGGCCTTGTGCCAAAAGTAGAAACAATTATTATTATTATTATTGTTGGTGAAGCCATGCTTCTTATCGTTTCCAGTCTTTTTCAACGTTTTACCTCTTTTTCAACCGTTCTAAACCTTTTATTCAAGTTTTAAATTTGATAAAAGTTTAGAAGAAGTGACCCACCTAATACAGGGGTTCACTAATAAATAATACGACACCCCTTTACGGGGTGTCGTATTCGTATTTGTGTAAAAATATTTTTTTTTTTATCCATTTCAACATGGATAACACAAAAAAAGAGAGAGAGCGCTGTCAGATAACACAGAGAGAGGGAGACTTTATCAGCATGTCAACAAGACAGCGTTCCAGCGGAGGTAAATATAAACGAAAATATTACAAAGGAAAAGAAGATTGTTACAGATTTAAAATTACCAAATATTTCTAACACAAACAACACCAACAACATCACCAACAACAACACCAAAAATAACAGCGGTAAAGTCGAGAACGACAATAACAAAAATAACAGCGGTAAGGTCGAGAAAGACAATAACAATGACAATAACAACAGCCACAAGTAGGAACACTATCAACAAAAACAACAATAATAACAACAGCCACAATAACAGTAACAGCAGCAACAGTATCAACGAAAACAACACCAACAACTGTACCAGCGAAAACAACAACAATGACACCGATACCTGTAATTGCGACCTCAGCACCACCAGTAAGACCAGTAGCGGCAGCAATAGTGGTGCTGCTGAAAAAGGGACCACTTCTTTTGCAGGTGTCGCCCGAAATATCGAGTCAGTGTTAGTCACAGAGGAGGAGATGGCAGTCGCAAGGGCCATGGTGACAAGAAGCGCAAATAGAGTTTCTCTGAAACCTCTACCCGATTTTTTCAAGGACCAGCAGCTACGAACGGTGACTTACCGCACCGTAAGCAAAATCTCACATCGGGTGGAGAGAGCCACGGAGGCTCAAATCCAAAAGGCCTTGGGGTGCGTTTGGGCACGGAAAACCCACATCACCCGAGGCAGAAAGTACGCCATAGTAGACGTACTTTTCGCCAATCCCCCAGGAAGCAAAGTCTCACTCTTTGGAAACCCTAAAGAGTGAGGAGTTAGTCTTGGTGCCCTCCTACTGCGGGCAGAAAATTGTGAGGGCAAAGTGACCCAGGTCCCACCCGACGTGCCCATACCTTGGCTGGCCGCCTCTGTCCTTGCTGGAATTGAGAACAGGGCGACCATGCTGCAAGTAGAAAAAATAGGGAGAGAGAACTGGTCAGGTATAGGCATGCAAATTGCTTATACAAACTGACCAGGAATGTATCGAGGCTATCCCCGATATCATAGATATCGAGGAAGGACTCCAACTTCCTATAAGTGTAGAAGGAAAACGGCCAAAATGTTATCTCTGTTGGACGAAAGGTCACCTCAGGGCCTTTTGCCCGCAGAAGACACCGAAGAGGGCCCCTCTTCTTCCAATACCTGGTCCGCTGCTACCAAGAGCAGGACAGGCAACAAAATAAGAAGCCCCTTCCACGGTGAGTAGGAGGGCAACGTCCGTAGCACCCGTACCAAGGCCACGGATGACTAAAGCAGCATCATCAGTAGCGGCAACACCAATAGCTACATTTGAAATAGCTACACCAGCAACAACATTGCCGAAGAGGGCTCCACTACCACCACCAACAGCCGTGGAGCACATACCCCTCCCAGACGCCACAGAATCCGACATGGAGTTTGAGGCGGGAGTGACGTGGCAAACAGTCTGCCACAAAACACAAAAAACAAAAAAACCCTTAGATTCACACTCCAAAAGCGAAGGCATACAAAGAGGGGTAAAGGCAGCAAGGAAACTTGCAGCAACACCACCACCATCACCACCACAAGCACTACTGACAACAACAACCACATCACCCCTCCCCCCAAAAAGTACACAGCCATAAACATAGCAAAAAAAGAACTCATAAAATATATAAAGCAGCACACAGACATCACAGAAAAAAATTACTACACCCCACCAACACCAAGAACTCTCCCGACAAACATAAGCATCATCGAAATCTCAATAGAACAATATAAACCTTTAAAACAAAAATTCCCCAACGCAGTTGGAGACTTCAGAGGGACGGTTACCAAGAGGATATACACTGACATCCTCTTGGAAACACCCATGACCAGCGAAAGGGACGGTTCTACTGTCCCTTCACCACACGAACAAGGTAAGTGACCCTTTCTCATTTGCCCCGTTTCTCATCCAACATGGCTGTACTCAGAATAGACAGTATAAATGTACGTGGCCTGGAGTCATCTTGGAAGCAGGGTCACCTTCTCAATGACCTCAGGTCACTAAACATAGATGTGGTGGCCATCAGTGAAACCAGAATCTCCGAGGCACGGGCCTTCGCACCGATCTTCGGCGGCTACGATGTATACGCATCTCCCAGCCGTCCAGGATCGGGGGGAGGGGTTGCCGTCCTTTTTCGGAGAGACTTGGATCTCGCGATACGGGCCATCTTCCTGGACCCAGAAGGTAAGTCGGTGGTGCTGGACGTGACCGGCAGCGAAGGCAATGCTTTCAGGCTAGTAGCCGTCTACGCCCCAACAGGGGCAGGACGGCCTGATTTCTTCAAACGTCTAGAGACCTTTCTTGGAACGTCCCGCTCTTTAGTGTTAGTGGGCGACTGGAACGGTATCTTGGATGGACGCTGGGATCGTGTAGGGCTAGTGGATAGGGGAGGAGGGTGCAAGAGCCTCACCAACCTGCTCAGACGTTTTGAACTGTCTGACAGGTATCGACTGGATCACCCGAATGTGCCAATGTGGACATGGACAAACCGCATCGGGTCATCCAGATCGTATCTAGATAGGGTATTCTGCAGGGAACTAGATAAGGCTAGTATAAGTTGTCCACAATTTAAAATAGTCGACTACACAGACCACAAATTTGTGATCTGTGAGATCGACATAGACAGATTTCATAGACAAGGGCCTGGTTACTGGAAGCTGAACGCGTCTTTCCCGGCGCGTAAGACCTACAGTGACCGGATTAGCGTATTAGTTAACCGGGCGTTGACGGGAGCGGTCGTCAACAACAGGTGGTGGTTCGCCCTGAAAAGGGCAATTAAAGTAGAGTCGATTAGGTTTAGCAAAGGACTAGTGATAGAGGAAAATAGAGTAGAGGGAGAGCTAGTCAGAAAGCTAGAAGAGGCGTTTAGGACAGGCATCGCAATCGACGTGCTTGCGGCGAGATTGACTTCAACGCAAAACACGGAGGCTGTGTTGTCAGAGCTAGAGCGCGTGCTCTGAAACATGAGGGGACAAAAGCCGTCCAATGGGCCTGGGTGGCAGAGGCGCGACGTGGCAATAAAGCCACAATTCGGTCTTTGTCTGACCAAAACGGGTGCGTGATGCTCGAACCCGAGCGGATGTATGAAGCTTTTCAGCAGCACTTTGCTGAACTGTTCGGGAGCGGCGGCGGCCCGGATCGGGACATGGACTTCAGTGCATACCTCGACGGACTGCCTCGGCTCTCGACGACCACAGCACAGTGTTGCGAAGAGCCAATAACAGCCGGTGAAATACGGGAAGCGATGGCTAACTGCACAAGAGGTAAATCGCCAGGTTTAGATGGTCTGCCCTACGAGCTTTATGCATTTATGCCAGACTTGTTCGGTGACCTCTTGGCAGACGTCTACTGCAACTGGCAGCAGAACGGGAGCATTCCCAGTTTTTGGGGCCGGGGAGCAGTGGCGCTGCTGAGAAAAGACCCGAACAAGGGGGATGTTATTGATAATTTCAGGCCCATAACCCTGCTAAACGCAGAGTTCAAGATTTTGGCCAAGGTGTTAGCAACGAGGTTGGCGCTTGTCGTCGAGGGTCTGGTGGGAGAGGCGCAGACATGCGCCATCCCGGACAGATCCATACACGACAACCTCCACCTCATGCGATACATCATAGAGAGGGTGGTTAAGGAACCTGGCAAGAGTGGGGCCCTGATCAACTTGGATCAATCCAAAGCATTCGATAGGGTCGACCATCGGTACCTGGCGGCGGTCCTCGAGGCAGCCGGTTTCGGGCCCGTTTTCAGGCGTTGGATCGCAGCAATGTACAGCGACATCTGCTCAGTTGTGAGGGTGAACGGTCACCTGTCGCAGCCGTTCAGCATCATGCGCTCAGTCCGCCAGGGTTGTCCCCTCTCGTCCCTCTTGTACGTATTGGCTTTCGAGCCGTTACTGCACAAACTGGGGGCGATGAGGGGCGTCCCACGCGAACTAGGATGCGGGAAATCCGAGTCGGCTTACGCTGACGACGTCACCGTGGTGGTGTCGAGCACCAGACACGTCCAGATGCTCTGCACCGCTCTCAAGGAATACGAAACGGTGACAGGAGCAAAGATAAACCAGGAAAAGTCGGTGGGCTTGCAGCTAGGCACCTGGAGAGGCAAGTCCATACCGTCCGACAGCGTCGTGGGGCGTTGGACGGACGGACCGGTTAAATTGCTCGGGGTCTGGTTCGGACCGGACCTCCAGATGGAGAAATACTGGAACGAGGTGATGAGCAGGGTGGCCTCCCTCACCCAGAAATGGGCTGAGAGGAGGCTGTCCCTGAAAGGCGGGGCGGAAGTGGCGAATGCGTACATCGCATCCGTCATCTGCTACCGCCTCACCGTCGTCCTTTGCTCCAGCCCAACTCTCACCAAAATGGAGCGCCTCCTCTTCCGCTTTTTGTGGAAGGGATGCGCTCCCATGGTCAGACGATCCATCTGCTGTCAACACCCGTTGCGTGGAGGACTGGGCATGCCATGGCTGATGATGCGCAAACATGCGCTGAGGCTGCGACATCTCTGGTGCTTCCTTGATGGTGAACGGGTGTGGTCGCCGTTCGCCAGGCACATTTTCCCACAGCTCGTCTCCTTGACGGAGCTGCAGTCCTGGGTCAGAAAAAGATCGAGGGATAGCACTTGGAAAGTGGAATGTCTCCAGGCGCTCGCTGCCCTCTCCCAGTTGGGCACCAGTATCGGTGGAACATCCACCTCGGCGTTCTATAGAGGACTAGTGGAGGGGAAGAGCGACGACGTTCTCGGAGAGATCCTGGGCGTCGAAGAAGATCAGCTGCTTGCTCTCTTCCGGAGAACTTTCAGCCCGGGGCCTATGGATAACTTCCAAAAATCCCTGGCCTGGCAGTGCTACCGGGGAGCGCTGCCGGTTCGAGATAAGCTCTACAGGCACGGAAGTGCCGTCAGCCGAGCCTGTCCGTGATGCGCGCATAGCGACGAAACCGTTGTGCACGCACTCGTTCAGTGTCCGAGCATTGCTGACTTGTGGAGCTATGGCGAACAGTTGCTGTCGCGTGTGGGACTGATCCGGTTGTCGACTGAGTCCATTGTGCAGATGGTCTCGCCGTCTTCCTTTGAGGAGGAAGGGCAGGCGGTTTTCATCTGCCTGGTGACCATAGCGAAAGAGATTTGTGGTGGACAAGGTTAAAAGGGTTAAAGACAGACACTTTCCTCTTCGGCGAATCCCTAATTAACTTTTTCAAGTTTCACTTGAAGAGGAAAATCAGGGTGGAGAGGCAAGTGGTGCTTTGTAGCAAGTTTGTTGAAAGGTGGGTGAATGTAGCGAGAATGGTCCGAGTGAACGGGACCGCTCTGAATATACGTCTGTAGTTTGAGAGATGGAAAAATTGAGAGAGGGCGCTTGCCCTGGTGGTCAGGGTGGCCGTGGTCTTTTGTGTGGTTTTCGCCACGAGTAACCCTCGGATGTTTCCCCCCTATTAGGGAATTTTTCATTGTTTCAATTTTCATTTTATTGTTTATATATATATGTTTTATGTCTTTTTTCTTTTCTTATATAAATAATAAAAATATTTACACGCACAAAACCCACATCGTACCGTCCTGTTCCGTCTGTGATGTTTTTCTTGATGTCAGCCCTTGTGGCCAATAAAGAAATCATTATTATTATTATTATTATTATTGTTATTGTTATTTCCGGAAATAGAAAACTACAACAAATATGCTCCAGGCAAGATTTGAACGCAGAACGTAAAGATGCACCACAAAGACCACAAGTCATTTTGTAAGACACTTTAACAATTTTGCAAATCCACCCTAATTACTCCTTTAATTAAAAATTACTATCTACATATTCATATTTATATTTCTTGTCTTTTATTTTTTATATTTTTCTCCTTTTATTTTATGTTCAACATTCTGAGGTTTTTGAACGAGGAGAAATTATTTCATATTTTAACTATGTTACAATGTTTCTATATTTTATTACTATACCATAATTATCTGATATATCAATTCTCTTTGGTTTTTGCTAAGTTTAACTTGTGTAAGCATCTTCGATATTTTCCTTTCGTTATTGTCTGACTTTTGTTCTCGTTTTTATCTCTAAAACAAATCTGTTCAAATTCAGTTTACTATATTTTGTTGTTTGTTTTCTAACTTTTTTCCTTCCCACTCTGGTTTTTTTTAAAACTTCTATCGTTTTTTATCAATATAATTCATGTGTTGACAAAGTCAAATCTAAATTTACCGAATCCATTAATACCGTCATCTGCCATCACAAAATGATTCAACGAAACTTATTAGTGCTCTGTTTTTCACATGTGTTTCTAGACTCAGTAAAACCCATTAGTGCCAACAGAGAGAGGGGGTGGGGAAGTGTGAGGGAGAGAATAGGGAGAGTTTGGTGAGAGAGAGAGGGGGAGACGGGGTGGCGACAGAGTGAGGGGCGGTGAGGGAGAGAACTGAGAGAGAGGGCAGAGTGAGGAAGAGAACAGAGAATGAGAGGAGGACAGAGTGAGGGAGAGGACAGAGAGAGAGGGGGAGGGAGAGCGGGGACAGAGTGAGGGAGAGAATAGAGAGAGCGGGGAGACAGAGAGTGGGAACAGAATAAGGGAGAGAGAGAGAGAGAAACAGACATTTAGCAAGATTTATTTTAATAGTGTCTTACTAACAGTAGCAAAATATCTCAGACCAAAATACCAGTGATATGTGACATACCACACACTGGAGCTACTGACATACCACACTGGAGCTAATGACATACCACACTGGAGCTACTGACATACCACACTGGAGCTACTGACATACCACACTGGAGATACTGACATACCACACTGGAGCTAATGACATACCACACTGGAGCTACTGACATACCACACTGGAGCTACTGACATACCACACACTGGAGATACTGACATACCACACTGGAGCTACTGACATACCACACTGGAGCTACTGACATACCACACTGGAGTTACTGACATACCACACTGGAGATACTGACATACCACACACTGGAGATACTGACATACCACACTGGAGCTAATGACATACCACACTGGAGATACTGACATACCACACTGGAGATACTGACATACCACACTGGAGCTACTGACATACCACACTGGAGTTACTGACATACCACACTGGAGATACTGACATACCACACACTGGAGATACTGACATACCACACTGGAGCTAATGACATACCACACTGGAGATACTGACATACCACACTGGAGATACTGACATACCACACTGGAGATACTGACATACCACACTGGAGATACTGACATAACACACTGGAGCTACTGACATACCACACTGGAGCTACTGACATACTACACTGGAGATACTGACATACCACACTGGAGATACTGACATAACACACTGGAGCTACTGACATACCACACTGGAGCTACTGACATACCACACTGGAGATACTGACATACCACACTGGAGATACTGACATACCACACTGGAGATACTGACATACCACACTGGAGATACTGACATACCACACTGGAGATACTGACATACCACACTGGAGCTAATGACATACCACACTGGAGTTACTGACATACCACACTGGAGCTACTGACATACCACACTGGAGCTACTGACATACCACACACTGGTGCTACTGACATACCACACTGGAGCTTCTGACATACCACACTGGAGCTTCTGACATACCACACACTGGAGATACTGACATACCACACTGGAGCTAATGACATACCACACTGGAGATACTGACATACCACACTGGAGATACTGACATACCACACTGGAGATACTGACATACCACACTGGAGATACTGACATAACACACTGGAGCTACTGACATACCACACTGGAGCTACTGACATACCACACTGGAGATACTGACATACCACACTGGAGATACTGACATAACACACTGGAGCTACTGACATACCACACTGGAGCTACTGACATACCACACTGGAGATACTGACATACCACACTGGAGATACTGACATACCACACTGGAGATACTGACATACCACACTGGAGATACTGACATACCACACTGGAGCTAATGACATACCACACTGGAGTTACTGACATACCACACTGGAGCTACTGACATACCACACTGGAGCTACTGACATACCACACACTGGTGCTACTGACATACCACACTGGAGCTTCTGACATACCACACTGGAGCTTCTGACATACCACACACTGGAGATACTGACATACCACACTGGAGCTACTGACATACCACACTGGAGATACTGACATACCACACTGGAGCTACTGACATACCACACTGGAGATACTGACATACCACACTGGAGCTACTGACATACCACACTGGAGCTACTGACATACCACACTGGAGATACTGACATACCACACTGGAGCTACTGACATACCACACTGGAGATACTGACATACCACACTGGAGCTACTGACATACCACACTGGAGCTTCTGACATACCACACACTGGAGCTACTGACATACCACACTGGAGCTACTGACATACCACACTGGAGCTACTGACATACCACACTGGAGATACTGACATACCACACTGGAGCTACTGACATACCACACTGGAGCTTCTGACATACCACACACTGGAGATACTGACATACCACACTGGAGCTACTGACATACCACACTGGAGCTACTGACATACCACACTGGAGTTACTGACATACCACACTGGAGCTAATGACATACCACACTGGAGCTACTGACATACCACACTGGAGCTACTGACATACCACACTGAAGCTACTGACATACCACACTGGAGCTACTGACATACCACACACTGGAGATACTGACATACCACACTGGAGCTACTGACATACCACACTGGAGCTACTGACATACCACACTGGAGCTACTGACATACCACACTGGAGCTACTGACATACCACACTGGAGCTACTGACATACCGCACTGGAGCTACTGACATACCACACTGGAGCTACTGACATACCACACTGGAGCTACTGACATACCACACTGGAGATACTGACATACCACACACTGGAGATACTGACATACCACACTGGAGCTACTGACATACCACACTGGAGCTACTGACATACCACACTGGAGCTACTGACATACCACACTGGAGCTACTGACATACCACACTGGAGATACTGACATACCACACACTGGAGATACTGACATACCACACTGGAGCTACTGACATACCACACTGGAGATACTGACATACCACACACTGGAGATACTGACATACCACACTGGAGCTACTGACATACCACACTGGAGCTACTGACATACCGCACTGGAGTTACTGACATACCACACTGGAGATACTGACATACCACACTGGAGCTACTGACATACCACACTGGAGATACTGACATACCACACTGGAGCTACTGACATACCACACTGGAACTACTGACATACCACACTGGAGCTACTGACATACCACACTGGAACTACTGACATACCACACTGGAGCTACTGACATACCACACTGGAGATACTGACATACCACACTGGAGCTACTGACATACCACACTGGAGCTACTGACATACCACACTGGAGATACTGACATACCACACTGGAGCTACTGACATACCACACTGGAGCTACTGACATACCACACTGGAGCTACTGACATACCACACTAGAGATACTGACATACCACACTGGAGCTACTGACATACCACACTGGAGTTACTGACATACCACACTGGAGCTACTGACATACCACACTGGAGCTACTGACATACCACACTGGAGCTACTGACATACCACACTGGAGCTACTGACATACCACACTGGAGCTACTGACATACCACACTGGAGCTACTGACATACCACACTAGAGATACTGACATACCACACTAGAGATACTGACATACCACACTGGAGCTACTGACATACCACACTGGAGCTACTGACATACCACACTGGAGCTACTGACATACCACACTGGAGCTACTGACATACCACACTGGAGCTAATGACATACCACACTGGAGCTACTGACATACCACACTAGAGATACTGACATACCACACTAGAGATACTGACATACCACACTGGAGCTACTGACATACCACACTGGAGCTACTGACATACCACACTAGAGATACTGACATACCACACTGGAGCTACTGACATACCACACTGGAGCTACTGACATACCACACTGGAGCTACTGACATACCACACTGGAGCTACTGACATACCACACTGGAGATACTGACATACCACACACTGGTGATACTGACATACCACACTGGAGCTACTGACATACCACACTGGAGATACTGACATACCACACTGGAGATACTGACATACCACACTGGAGCTTCTGACATACCACACTGGAGTTACTGACATACCACACTGGAGCTACTGACATACCACACTGGAGCTACTGACATACCACACTGGAGCTACTGACATACCACACTGGAGCTACTGACATACCACACTGGAGATACTGACATACCACACTGGAGCTACTGACATACCACACTGGAGTTACTGACATACCACACTGGAGCTACTGACATACCACACTGGAGCTACTGACATACCACACTGGAGATACTGACATACCACACTGGAGCTTCTGACATACCACACACTGGTGATACTGACATACCACACTGGAGCTTCTGACATACCACACACTGGAGCTACTGACATACCACACTGGAGCTACTGACATACCACACTGGAGATACAGACATACCACACTGCAGATACTGACATAACACACTGGAGCTACTGACATACCACACTGGAGCTACTTACATAACACACTGGAGCTACTGACATACCACACTGGAGCTACTGACATACCACACTGGAGATACTGACATACCACACACTGGAGATACTGACATACCACACTGGAGCTTCTGACATACCACACACTGGAGATACTGGCACACCACACTGGAGCTACTGACATACCACACTGGAGATACTGACATACCACACTGGAGCTACTGACATACCACACTGGAGCTACTGACATACCACACTGGAGATACTGACATACCACACTGGAGCTACTGACATACCACACTGGAGCTACTGACATACCACACTGGAGCTACTGACATACCACACTGGAGCTACTGACATACCACACTGGAGCTACTGACATACCACACTGGAGCTACTGACATACCACACTAGAGATACTGACATACCACACTAGAGATACTGACATACCACACTGGAGCTACTGACATACCACACTGGAGCTACTGACATACCACACTGGAGCTACTGACATACCACACTGGAGCTACTGACATACCACACTGGAGCTAATGACATACCACACTGGAGCTACTGACATACCACACTAGAGATACTGACATACCACACTGGAGATACTGACACACCACACTGGAGCTACTGACATACCACACTGGAGCTACTGACATACCACACTAGAGATACTGACATACCACACTGGAGCTACTGACATACCACACTGGAGCTACTGACATACCACACTGGAGCTACTGACATACCACACTGGAGCTACTGACATACCACACTGGAGATACTGACATACCACACACTGGTGATACTGACATACCACACTGGAGCTACTGACATACCACACTGGAGATACTGACATACCACACTGGAGCTACTGACATACCACACTGGAGATACTGACATACCACACACTGGTGATACTGACATACCACACTGGAGCTACTGACATACCACACTGGTGATACTGACATACCACACTGGAGCTACTGACATACCACACTGGAGCTACTGACATACCACACTGGAGATACTGACATACCACACTGGAGATACTGACATACCACACTGGAGATACTGACATACCACACTGGAGCTACTGACATACCACACTGGAGTTACTGACATACCACACTGGAGCTACTGACATACCACACTGGAGCTACTGACATACCACACTGGAGATACTGACATACCACACTGGAGCTACTGACATACCACACTGGAGTTACTGACATACCACACTGGAGCTACTGACATACCACACTGGAGCTACTGACATACCACACTGGAGATACTGACATACCACACTGGAGCTTCTGACATACCACACACTGGTGATACTGACATACCACACTGGAGCTTCTGACATACCACACACTGGAGCTACTGACATACCACACTGGAGCTACTGACATACCACACTGGAGATACAGACATACCACACTGCAGATACTGACATAACACACTGGAGCTACTGACATACCACACTGGAGCTACTTACATAACACACTGGAGCTACTGACATACCACACTGGAGCTACTGACATACCACACTGGAGATACTGACATACCACACACTGGAGATACTGACATACCACACTGGAGCTTCTGACATACCACACACTGGAGATACTGACACACCACACTGGAGCTACTGACATACCACACTGGAGATACTGACATACCACACTGGAGCTACTGACATACCACACTGGAGCTACTGACATACCACACTGGAGCTACTGACATACCACACTGGAGCTACTGACATACCACACACTGGAGATACTGACATACCACACTGGAGCTACTGACATACCACACTGGAGCTACTGACATACCACACTGGAGCTACTGACATACCACACACTGGAGATACTGACATACCACACTGGAGCTACTGACATACCACACTGGAGCTACTTACATAACACACTGGAGCTACTGACATACCACACTGGAGCTACTGACATACCACACTGGAGCTACTGACATACCACACTGGAGATACTGACATACCACACTGGAGATACTGACATGCCACACTGGAGATACTGACATACCACACTGGAGCTACTGACATACCACACTGTAGCTACTGACATACCACACTGGAGCTACTGACATACCACACTGGAGCTACTGACATACCACACACTGGAGATACTGACATACCACACTGGAGCTACTGACATACCACACTGGAGATACTGACATACCACACTATAGATACTGAAATACCACACTGGAGCTTCTGACATACCACACACTGGAGATACTGACATACCACACTGGAGCTACTTACATAACACACTGGAGCTACTGACATACCACACTGGAGCTACTGAGATACCACACTGGAGATACTGACATACCACACTGGAGCTACTGACATACCACACTGGAGCTACAGACATACCACACTGGAGCTACTGACATACCACACTGGAGATACTGACATACCACACTGGAGCTACTGACATACCACACTGGAGCTACTTACATAACACACTGGAGCTACTGACATACCACACTGGAGCTACTGACATACCACACTGGAGATACTGACATACCACACTGGAGATACTGACATGCCACACTGGAGATACTGACATACCACACTGGAGCTACTGACATACCACACTGGAGCTACTGACATACCACACTGGAGCTACTGACATACCACACTGGAGATACTGACATACCACACTGGAGCTACTGACATACCACACTGGAGCTACTGACATACCACACTGGAGCTACTGACATACCACACTGGAGATACTGACATACCACACTGGAGATACTGACATACCACACTGGAGATACTGACATACCACACTGGAGATACTGACATACCACACTGGAGCTACTGACATACCACACACTGGAGATACTGACATACCACACTGGAGATACTGACATACCACACTGGAGATACTGACATACCACACTGGAGATACTGACATACCACACTGGAGATACTGACATACCACACTGGAGCTACTGACATACCACACACTGGAGATACTGACATACCACACTGGAGATACTGACATACCACACTGGAGCTACTGACATACCACACACTGGAGATACTGACATACCACACTGGAGCTACTGACATACCACACTGGAGCTAATGACATACCACACTGGAGCTACTGACATACCACACTGGAGCTACTGAAATACCACACACTGGAGATACTGACATACCACACTGGAGCTACTGACATACCACACTGGAGCTACTTACATAACACACTGGAGCTACTGACATACCACACTGGAGCTACTGACATACCACACTGGAGATACTGACATACCACACTGGAGATACTGACATACCACACTGGAGCTACTGACATACCACACTGGAGATACTGACATACCACACTGGAGCTACTGACATACCACACTGGAGCTACTTACATAACACACTGGAGCTACTTACATAACACACTGGAGCTACTGACATACCACACTGGAGATACTGACATACCACACTGGAGATACTGACATACCACACTGGAGCTACTGACATACCACACTGGAGATACTGACATACCACACTGGAGACACTGACATACCACACTGGAGCTACTGACATACCACACACTGGAGATACTGACATACCACACTGGAGATACTGACATACCACACTGGAGCTACTGACATACCACACTGGAGCTACTGACATACCACACTGGAGATACTGACATAACACACTGGAGCTACTGACATACCACACTGGAGCTTCTGACATACCACACACTGGAGATACTGACATACCACACTGGAGCTACTGACATACCACACTGGAGCTTCTGACATACCACACACTGGAGATACTGACATAACACACTGGAGCTACTGACATACCACACTGGAGATACTGACATACCACACTGGAGATACTGACATACCACACTGGAGCTTCTGACATACCACACACTGGAGATACTGACATACCACACTGGAGCTACTGACATACCACACACTGGAGATACTGACATACCACACTGGAGCTACTGACATACCACACACTGGAGATACTGACATACCACACTGGAGCTACTGACATACCACACTGGAGATACTGACATACCACACTGGAGATACTGACATAACACACTGGAGCTACTGACATACCACACTGGAGCTGCTTACATAACACACTGGAGCTACTAACATACCACACTGGAGATACTGACATACCACACTGGAGGTACTGACATACCACACTGGAGCTTCTGACATACCACACACTGGAGATACTGACATACCACACTGGAGCTTCTGACATACCACACACTGGAGCTACTGACATACCACACTGGAGCTACTGACATACCACACTGGAGATACTGACATACCACACTGGAGATACTGACATAACACACTGGAGCTACTGACATACCACACTGGAGCTACTTACATAACACACTGGAGCTACTGACATACCACACTGGAGATACTGACATACCACACACTGGAGATACTGACATACCACACTGGAGCTTCTGACATACCACACACTGGAGCTACTGACATACCACACTGGAGATACTGACATACCACACTGGAGATACTGACATACCACACTGGAGATACTGACATACCACACTCTGGAGAGACTGACATACCACACACTGGAGCTTCTGACATACCACACTGGAGATACTGACATACCACACTGGAGATACTGACATACCACACACTGGAGATACTGACATACCACACTGGAGCTTCTGACATACCACACACTGGAGCTACTGACATACCACACTGGAGCTACTGGCATACCACACTGGAGATACTGACATACCACACTGGAGCCACTAAAATACCACACTGGAGCTACTGACATACTACACTGGAGATACTGACATAACACACTGGAGCTACTGACATACCACACTGGAGCTACTGACATACCACACTGGAGCTTCTGACATACCACACACTGGAGATACTGACATACCACACTGGAGCTTCTGACATACCACACACTGGAGCTACTGACATACCACACTGGAGCTACTGACATACCACACTGGAGATACTGACATACCACACTGGAGTTACTGACATACCACACTGGAGCTTCTGACATACCACACACTGGAGCTACTGACATACCACACTGGAGATACTGACATACCACACTGGAGCTACTGACATACCACACTGGAGCTACTGACATATCACACTGGAGATACTGACATACCACACTGGAGATACTGACATACCACACTGGAGATACTGACATACCACACTCTGGAGAGACTGACATACCACACACTGGAGCTTCTGACATACCACACTGGAGATACTGACATGCCACACTGGAGATACTGACATACCACACTGGAGCTACTGACATACCACACTGGAGCTACTGACATACCACACTGGAGCTACTGACATACCACACTGGAGCTACTGACATACCACACACTGGAGATACTGACATACCACACTGGAGCTACTGACATACCACACTGGAGATACTGACATACCACACTATAGATACTGAAATACCACACTGGAGCTTCTGACATACCACACACTGGAGATACTGACATACCACACTGGAGCTACTTACATAACACACTGGAGCTACTGACATACCACACTGGAGCTACTGAGATACCACACTGGAGATACTGACATACCACACTGGAGCTACTGACATACCACACTGGAGCTACAGACATACCACACTGGAGCTACTGACATACCACACTGGAGATACTGACATACCACACTGGAGCTACTGACATACCACACTGGAGCTACTTACATAACACACTGGAGCTACTGACATACCACACTGGAGCTACTGACATACCACACTGGAGCTACTGACATACCACACTGGAGATACTGACATACCACACTGGAGATACTGACATGCCACACTGGAGATACTGACATACCACACTGGAGCTACTGACATACCACACTGGAGCTACTGACATACCACACTGGAGCTACTGACATACCACACTGGAGATACTGACATACCACACTGGAGCTACTGACATACCACACTGGAGCTACTGACATACCACACTGGAGCTACTGACATACCACACTGGAGATACTGACATACCACACTGGAGATACTGACATACCACACTGGAGATACTGACATACCACACTGGAGATACTGACATACCACACTGGAGCTACTGACATACCACACACTGGAGATACTGACATACCACACTGGAGATACTGACATACCACACTGGAGATACTGACATACCACACTGGAGATACTGACATACCACACTGGAGATACTGACATACCACACTGGAGCTACTGACATACCACACACTGGAGATACTGACATACCACACTGGAGATACTGACATACCACACTGGAGCTACTGACATACCACACACTGGAGATACTGACATACCACACTGGAGCTACTGACATACCACACTGGAGCTAATGACATACCACACTGGAGCTACTGACATACCACACTGGAGCTACTGAAATACCACACACTGGAGATACTGACATACCACACTGGAGCTACTGACATACCACACTGGAGCTACTTACATAACACACTGGAGCTACTGACATACCACACTGGAGCTACTGACATACCACACTGGAGATACTGACATACCACACTGGAGATACTGACATACCACACTGGAGCTACTGACATACCACACTGGAGATACTGACATACCACACTGGAGCTACTGACATACCACACTGGAGCTACTTACATAACACACTGGAGCTACTTACATAACACACTGGAGCTACTGACATACCACACTGGAGATACTGACATACCACACTGGAGATACTGACATACCACACTGGAGCTACTGACATACCACACTGGAGCTACTGACATACCACACTGGAGATACTGACATACCACACTGGAGCTACTGACATACCACACACTGGAGATACTGACATACCACACTGGAGATACTGACATACCACACTGGAGCTACTGACATACCACACTGGAGCTACTGACATACCACACTGGAGATACTGACATAACACACTGGAGCTACTGACATACCACACTGGAGCTTCTGACATACCACACACTGGAGATACTGACATACCACACTGGAGCTACTGACATACCACACTGGAGCTTCTGACATACCACACACTGGAGATACTGACATAACACACTGGAGCTACTGACATACCACACTGGAGATACTGACATACCACACTGGAGATACTGACATACCACACTGGAGCTTCTGACATACCATACACTGGAGATACTGACATACCACACTGGAGCTACTGACATACCACACACTGGAGATACTGACATACCACACTGGAGCTACTGACATACCACACACTGGAGATACTGACATACCACACTGGAGCTACTGACATACCACACTGGAGATACTGACATACCACACTGGAGATACTGACATAACACACTGGAGCTACTGACATACCACACTGGAGCTGCTTACATAACACACTGGAGCTACTAACATACCACACTGGAGATACTGACATACCACACTGGAGGTACTGACATACCACACTGGAGCTTCTGACATACCACACACTGGAGATACTGACATACCACACTGGAGCTTCTGACATACCACACACTGGAGCTACTGACATACCACACTGGAGCTACTGACATACCACACTGGAGATACTGACATACCACACTGGAGATACTGACATAACACACTGGAGCTACTGACATACCACACTGGAGCTACTTACATAACACACTGGAGCTACTGACATACCACACTGGAGATACTGACATACCACACACTGGAGATACTGACATACCACACTGGAGCTTCTGACATACCACACACTGGAGCTACTGACATACCACACTGGAGATACTGACATACCACACTGGAGATACTGACATACCACACTGGAGATACTGACATACCACACTCTGGAGAGACTGACATACCACACACTGGAGCTTCTGACATACCACACTGGAGATACTGACATACCACACTGGAGATACTGACATACCACACACTGGAGATACTGACATACCACACTGGAGCTTCTGACATACCACACACTGGAGCTACTGACATACCACACTGGAGCTACTGGCATACCACACTGGAGATACTGACATACCACACTGGAGCCACTAAAATACCACACTGGAGCTACTGACATACTACACTGGAGATACTGACATAACACACTGGAGCTACTGACATACCACACTGGAGCTACTGACATACCACACTGGAGCTTCTGACATACCACACACTGGAGATACTGACATACCACACTGGAGCTTCTGACATACCACACACTGGAGCTACTGACATACCACACTGGAGCTACTGACATACCACACTGGAGATACTGACATACCACACTGGAGTTACTGACATACCACACTGGAGCTTCTGACATACCACACTGGAGATACTGACATGCCACACTGGAGCTTCTGACATACCACACTGGAGCTACTGACATACCACACGCTGGAGATACTGACATACCACACTGGAGCTACTGACATACCACACTGGAGCTACTGTCATACCACACTGGAGATACTGACATACCACACTGGAGATACTTACATAACACACTGGAGCTACTGACATTCCACACTGGAGCTACTGACATACCACACTGGAGATACTGACATACCACTCTGGAGCTTCTGACATACCACACTGGAGCTACTGACATACCACACTAGAGATACTGACATACCACACTGGAGCTACTGACATACCACACTGGAGGTACTTACATAACACACTGGAGCTACTGACATACCACACTGGAGCTACTGACATACCACACTGGAGCTACTGACATACCACACTGGAGCAACTGACATACCACACTGGAGCTACTGACATACCACACACTGGAGATACTGACATACCACACTGGAGCTAATGACATACCACACTGGAGCTAATGACATACCACACTGGAGCTACTGACAAACCACACACTGGAGATACTGACATACCACACTGGAGCTAATGACATACCACACTGGAGCTAATGACATACCACACTGGAGCTACTGACAAACCACACACTGGAGATACTGACATACCACACTGGAGCTAATGACATACCACACTGGAGCTAATGACATACCACACTGGAGCTACTGACAAACCACACACTGGAGCTACTGACATACCACACTGGAGCTACTGACATACCACACTGGAGCAACTGACATACCACACTGGAGCTACTGACATACCACACACTGGAGATACTGACATACCACACTGGAGCTAATGACATACCACACTGGAGCTAATGACATACCACACTGGAGCTACTGACAAACCACACACTGGAGATACTGACATACCACACTGGAGCTACTGAAATACCACACACTGGAGATACTGACATACCACACTGGAGCTACTGACATACCACACTGGAGCTACTGACATACCACACACTGGAGATACTGACATACCACACTGGAGCTAATGACATACCACACTGGAGCTAATGACATACCACACTGGAGCTACTGACAAACCACACACTGGAGATACTGACATACCACACTGGAGCTACTGAAATACCACACACTGGAGATACTGACATACCACACTGGAGCTACTGACATACCACACTGGAGCTACTGACATACCACACTGGAGATACTGACATACCACACTGGAGATACTGACATAACACACTGGAGCTACTGACATACCACACTGGAGCTACTTACATAACACACTGGAGCTACTGACATACCACACTGGAGATACTGACATACCACACTGGAGCTTCTGACATACCACACTGGAGATACTGACATACCACACTGGAGCTACTGACATACCACACTGGAGATACAGACATACCACACTGGAGATACTGACATACCACACTGGAGATACTGACATACCACAGTGGAGCTACTGACATACCACACTGGAGCTACTGACATACCACACTGGAGATACTGACATACCACACTGGAGATACTGACATACCACACTGGAGATACTGACATACCACAGTGGAGCTACTGACATACCACACTGGAGCTACTGACATACCACACTGGAGATACTGACATACCACACTGGAGATACTGACATACCACACTGGAGATACTGACATACCACACTGGAGCTACTGACATACCACACTGGAGCTACTGACATGCCACACTGGAGCTTCTGACATACCACACTGGAGCTACTGACATGCCACACTGGAGCTTCTGACATACCACACACTGGAGATACTGACATAACACACTGGAGCTACTTACATAACACACTGGAGCTACTGACATACCACACTGGAGATACTGACATACCACACTGGAGATACTGACATACCACACTGGAGATACTGACATACCACACTGGAGCTACTGACATACCACACTGGAGCTACTGACATACCACACTGGAGATACTGACATACCACACTGGAGATACTGACATACCACACTGGAGATACTGACATACCACACTGGAGCTTCTGACATACCACACACTGGAGCTACTGACATACCACACTGGAGATACTGACATACCACACTGGAGCTACTGACATACCACACTGGAGCTACTGAGATACCACACTGGAGATACTGACATACCACACTGGAGCTACTGACATACCACACTGGAGATACTGACATACCACACTGGAGATACTGACATACCACACACTGGAGATACTGACATACCACACTGGAGCTTCTGACATACCACACTGGAGATACTGACATACCACACTGGAGATACGGACATACCACACTGGAGATACTGACATACCACACACTGGAGCTACTGACATACCACACTGGAGATACTGACATACCACACTGGAGCTTCTGACATACCACACTGGAGCTACTGACATACCACACTGGAGCTACTGACATACCATACTGGAGCTACTGACATACCACACACTGGAGATACTGACTTACCACACTGGAGCTACTGACATACCACACTGGAGATACTGACATACCACACTGGAGATACTGACATAACACACTGGAGCTTCTGACATACCACACACTGGAGATACTGACATACCACACTGGAGATACTAACATACCACACTGGAGATACTGACATACCACACTGGAGATACTGACATACCACACTGGAGCTTCTGACATACCACACACTGGAGCTACTGACATACCACACTGGAGCTACTGACATACCACACTGGAGATACTGACATACCACACTGGAGATACTGACATAACACACTGGAGCTACTGACATACCACACTGGAGCTACTTACATAAAACACTGGAGCTACTGACATACCACACTGGAGCTACTGACATACCACACTGGAGATACTGACATACCACACACTGGAGATACTGACATACCACACACTGGAGCTTCTGTCATACCACACTGGAGATACTGACATACCACACTGGAGATACTGACATACCACACACTGGAGATACTGACATACCACACTGGAGCTTCTGACATACCACACACTGGAGCTACTGACATACCACACTGGAGCTACTGGCATACCACACTGGAGATACTGACATACCACACTGGAGCCACTAAAATACCACATTGGAGCTACTGACATACTACACTGGAGATACTGACATAACACGCTGGAGCTACTGACATACCACACTGGAGCTACTGACATACCACACTGGAGCTTCTGACATACCACACACTGGAGATACTGACATACCACACTGGAGCTTCTGACATACCACACACTGGAGCTACTGACATACCACACTGGAGCTACTGACATACCACACTGGAGATACTGACATACCACACTGGAGTTACTGACATACCACACTGGAGCTTCTGACATACCACACACTGGAGCTACTGACATACCACACTGGAGATACTGACATACCACACTGGAGATACTGACATACCACACTGGAGCTACTGACATATCACACTGGACATACTGACATACCACACTGGAGATACTGACATACCACACTGGAGATACTGACATACCACACACTGGAGCTACTGACATACCACACTGGAGATACTGACATACCACACTGGAGCTACTGACATACCACACTGGAGCTACTGACATACCACACTGGAGCTACTGACATATCACACTGGACATACTGACATACCACACTGGAGATACTGACATACCACACTGGAGATACTGACATACCACATTCTGGAGAGTCTGACATACCACACTGGAGATACTGACATGCCACACTGGAGCTTCTGACATACCACACTGGAGCTACTGACATACCACACGCTGGAGATACTGACATACCACACTGGAGCTACTGACATACCACACTGGAGCTACTGTCATACCACACTGGAGATACTGACATACCACACTGGAGATACTTACATAACACACTGGAGCTACTGACATACCACACTGGAGATACTGACATACCACACTGGAGATACTGACATACCACACACTGGAGCTACTGACATTCCACACTGGAGCTACTGACATACCACACTGGAGATACTGACATACCACACTGGAGCTACTGACATACCACACTGGAGATACTGACATACCACTCTGGAGCTTCTGACATACCACACTGGAGCTACTGACATACCACACTAGAGATACTGACATGCCACACTGGAGCTTCTGACATACCACACTGGAGCTACTGACATACCACACACTGGAGATACTGACATACCACACTGGAGCTACTGACATACCACACACTGGAGATACTGACATACCACACTGGAGCTACTGAAATACCACACTGGAGCTACTGACATACCACACTGGAGCTACTGACATACCACACACTGGAGCTACTGAAATACCACACTGGAGCTACTGAGATACCACACTGGAGATACTGACATACCACACTGGAGATACTGACATACCACACTGCAGATACTGACATACCACACTGGAGATACTGACATACCACACTGGAGATACTGACATAACACACTGGAGCTACTGACATACCACACTGGAGCTACTTACATAACACACTGGAGCTACTGACATACCACCCTGGAGATACTGACATACCACACTGGAGCTTCTGACATACCACACACTGGAGATACTGACATACCACACTGGAGCTTCTGACATACCACACACTGGAGCTACTGACATACCACACTGGAGCTACTGACATACCACACTGGAGATACTGACATACCACACTGGAGATACTGACATAACACACTGGAGCTACTGACATACCACACTGGAGCTACTGACATAACACACTGGAGCTAGTGACATACCACACTGGAGCTACTGACATACCACACTGGAGCTACTGACATACCACACTGGAGCTACTGACATACCACACTGGAACTACTGACATAACACACTGGAGCTACTGACATACTACACTGGAGCTACAGACATACCACACTGGAGCTACTGACATACCACACTGGAGCTACTGACATACCACACTGGAGATACTGACATACCACACTGGAGCTTCTGACATACCACACACTGGAGCTACTGACATACCACACTGGAGCTACTGACATACCACACTGGAGCTACTGACATACCACACTGGAACTACTGACATAACACACTGGAGCTACTGACATACTACACTGGAGCTACAGACATACCACACTGGAGCTACTGACATACCACACTGGAGCTACTGACATACCACACTGGAGATACTGACATACCACACACTGGAGATACTGACATACCACACTGGAGCTTCTGACATACCACACACTGGAGCTACTGACATACCACACTGGAGATACTGACATACCACACTGGAGATAGTGACATACCACACTGGAGCTACTGACATACCACACTGTAGCTACTGACATACCACACTGGAGCTACTGACATACCACACTGGAGATACTGACATACCACACTGGAGCTACTGAGATACCACACTGGAGATACTGACATACCACACTGGAGCTACTGACATACCACACTGGAGCTACTGACATACCACACTGGAGCTACTGACATACCACACTGGAGATACTGACATACCACACTGGAGCTACTGAGATACCACACTGGAGATACTGACATACCACACTGAAGCTACTGACATACAACACTGGAGCTACTGACATACCACACTGGAGCTACTGACATACCACACTGGAGCTACTGACATACCACACTGGAGCTACTGACATACCACACTGGAGATACTGACATACAACACTGGAGCTACTGACATACCACACTGGAGCTACTGACATACCACACTGGAGCTTCTGACATACCACACTGGAGATACTGACATACCACACTGGAGCTACTGAGATACCACACTGGAGATACTGACATACCACACTGAAGCTACTGACATACCACACTGGAGCTACTGATATACCACACTGGAGATACTGACATACCACACTGGAGCTACTGACATACCACACTGGAGATACTGACATACCACACTGGAGCTACTGAGATACCACACTGAAGATACTGACATACCACACTGGAGCTACTGACATACCACACTGGAGATACTGACATACCACACTGGAGATACTGACATACCACACACTGGAGATACTGACATACCACACTGGAGCTTCTGACATACCACACTGGAGATACTGACATACCACACTGGAGATACGGACATACCACACTGGAGATACTGACATACCACACTGGAGCTACTGACATACCACACACTGGAGCTACTGACATACCACACTGGAGATACTGACATACCACACACTGGAGCTACTGACATACCACACTGGAGATACTGACATACCACACTGGAGCTACTGACATACCACACTGGAGATACTGACATGCCACACTGGAGCTTCTGACATACCACACTGGAGCTACTGACATACCACACTGGAGATACTGACATACCACACTGGAGCTACTGACATACCACACTGGAGATACTGACATGCCACACTGGAGCTTCTGACATACCACACTGGAGCTACTGACATACCACACTGGAGATACTGACATGCCACACTGGAGCTTCTGACATACCACACTGGAGCTACTGACATACCACACTGGAGATACTGACATACCACACTGGAGCTGCTTACATACCACACTGGAGGTACTGACATACCACACTGGAGCTACTGACATACCACACTGGAGGTACTGACATACCACACTGGAGCTTCTGACATACCACACTGGAGCTACTGACATACCACACTGGAGCTACTGACATACCACACTGGAGATACTGACATACCACACACTGGAGATACTGACATACCACACTGGAGATACTGACATACCACACTGGAGCTACTGACATACCACACTGGAGATACTGACATACCACACTGGAGATACTGACATAACACACTGGAGCTACTTACATAACACACTGGAGCTACTGACATACCACACTGGAGCTACTTACATAACACACTGGAGCTACTGACATACCACACTGGAGATACTGACATACCACACACTGTTGATACTGACATACCACACTGGAGCTTCTGACATACCACACACTGGAGCTACTGACATACCACACTGGAGATACTGACATACCACACTGGAGATACTGACATACCACACTGGAGATACTGACATACCACACTCTGGAGAGACTGACATACCACACACTGGAGCTTCTGACATACCACACACTGGAGCTTCTGACATACCACACTGGAGATACTGACATACCACACTGGAGATACTGACATACCACACACTGTTGATACTGACATACCACACTGGAGCTTCTGACATACCACACACTGGAGCTACTGACATACCACACTGGAGCTACTGACATACCACACTGGAGATACTGACATACCACACTGGAGCTACTGACATACCACACTGGAGCTACTGACATACTACACTGGAGATACTGACATAACACACTGGAGCTACTGACATACCACACTGGAGCTACTGACATACCACACTGGAGCTTCTGACATACCACACACTGGAGATACTGACATACCACACTGGAGCTTCTGACATACCACACACTGGAGCTACTGACATACCACACTGGAGATACTGACATACCACACTGGAGTTACTGACATACCACACTGGAGCTTCTGACATACCACACTGGAGCTACTGACATACCACACTGGAGATACTGACATACCACACTGGAGCTACTGACATACCACACTGGAGCTACTGACATACCACACTGGAGATACTGACATACCACACTCTGGAGAGTCTGACATACCACACTGGAGATACTGACATACCACACTGGAGATACTGACATACCACACTGGAGATACTGACATACCACACTCTGGAGAGTCTGACATACCACACTGGAGATACTGACATACCACACTGGAGATACTGACATACCACACTCTGGAGAGTCTGACATGCCACACTGGAGCTACTGACATACCACGCACTGGAGCTACTGACATACCACACTGGAGATACTGACATACCACACTGGAGCTACTGACATACCACACTGGAGATACTGACATACCACACTGGAGATACTGACATACCACACTGGATCTACTGACATACCACACTGGAGTTACTGACATACCACACTGGAGCTACTGACATACCACACTGGAGATACTGACATACCACACTGGAGATACTGACATACCACACTGGAGATACTGACATACCAGACTCTGGAGAGACAGACATACCACACACTGGAGCTTCTGACATACGACACACTGGAGCTTCTGACATACAACACTGGAGATACTGACATACCACACTGGAGCTACTGACATACCACACTGGAGATACTGACATACCACGCTCTGGAGAGACTGACATACCACACACTGGAGCTACTGACATACCACACACTGGAGCTTCTGACATACTACACACTGGAGCTACTGACATACCACACTGGAGCTACTGACATACCACACTCTGGAGAGACTGACATACCACACAATGGAGCTTCTGGCATACCACACACTGGAGCTTCTGACATACCACACTGGAGCTACTGACATACCACACTCTGGAGAGACTGACATACCACACACTGGAGCTACTGACATACCACACTGGAGCTACTGACATACCACACTCTGGAGAGACTGACATACCACACACTGGAGCTTCTGACATACCACACACTGGAGCTTCTGACATACCATACTGGAGCTTCTGACACACCACACTGGAGCTTCTGACATTCCACACACTGGAGCTTCTGACATACCACACTGGAGCTTCTGACATTCCACACACTGGAGCTACTGACACACCAGACTAGAGTTACTGACACACCACACACTGGAGCTTCTGACACACCACACTGGAGTTACTGACATACCACACTGGAGCTACTGACACACCACACACTGGAGCTTCTGACACACCACACTGGAGTTACTGACACACCACACACTGGAGCTACTGACATACCACACTGGAGTTACTGACACACCACACACTGGAGCTTCTGACATACCACACACTGGAGCTTCTGACATACCACACTGGAGCTTCTGACATTCCACACACTGGAGCTTCTGACACACCACACTGGAGTTACTGACACACCACACACTGGAGCTTCTGACACACCACACTGGAGCTACTGACATACCACACTGGAGCTACTGACACACCACACACTGGATCTTCTGACACACCACACTGGAGTTACTAACACAACACACTGGAGCTTCTGACACACCACACTGGAGCTACTGACATACCACACTGGAGTTACTGACACACCACACACTGGAGCTTCTGACACACCACACTGGAGTTACTGACACACCACACTGGAGTTACTGACACACCACACACTGGAGCTACTGACACACCACACTGGAGTTACTGACACACCACACACTGGAGCTTCTGACACACCACACTGGAGTTACTGACACACCACACACTGCAGCTTCTGACACACCACACTGGAGTTACTGACACACCACACACTGGAGCTTCTGACATACCACACTGGAGCTACTGACACACCACACACTGGAGCTACTGACACACCACACTGGAGCTACTGACATACCACACTGGAGTTACTGACACACCACACACTGGAGCTACTGACAAACCACACTGGAGTTACTGACACACCACACACTGGAGCTTCTGACACACCACACTGGAGTTACTGTCATACCACACACTGGAGCTTCTGACATACCACACTGGAGTTACTGACACACCACACACTGGAGCTTCTGACATACCACACTGGAGTTACTGACACACCACACACTGGAGCTTCTGACATACCACACTGGAGTTACTGACACACCACACACTGGAGCTTCTGACATACCACACTGGAGCTACTGACACACCACACACTGGAGCTTCTGACATACCACACACTGGAGCTTCTGACATACCACACACTGGAGCTACTGACACACCACACTGGAGTTACTGACATACCACACTGGAGCTACTGACATACCACACTGGACTTACTGACACACCACACACTGGAGCTTCTGACATACCACACTGGAGCTTCTGACATTCCACACACTGGAGTTTTCTGACACACCACACACTGGAGCTTCTGACACACCACACTGTAGCTACTGACATACCACACTGGAGTTACTGACACACCACACACTGGAGCTTCTGACACACCACACTGTAGCTTCTGACATTCCACACACTGGAGCTTCTGACATACCACACTGGAGCTTCTGACATTCCACACACTGGAGCTTCTGACACACCACGCTGGAGTTACTGACACACCACACACTGGAGCTTCTGACACACCACACTGGAGCTTCTGACACACCACACACTGGAGCTTCTGACACACCACACACTGGAGTTACTGACACACCACACTGGAGTTAATGACACACCACACACTGGAGCTTCTGACATACCACACTGGAGTTACTGACACACCACACACTGGAGCTTCTGACACACCACACTGGAGCTACTGACACACCACACACTGGAGTTACTGACACACCACACACTGGAGCTTCTGACACACCACACACTGGAGCTTCTGACACACCACACACTGGAGCTTCTGACATACCACACTGGAGCTACTGACATACCACACTGGAGTTACTGACACACCACACACTGGAGCTTCTGACACACCACACATGAGTTACTGACACACCACACACTGGAGCTTCTGACATACCACACTGGAGTTACTGACACACCACACACTGGAGCTTCTGACACACCACACTGGAGTTACTGACACACCACACACACTGGAGCTTCTGACACACCACACTGGAGCTACTGACACACCACATACTGGAGCTTCTGACACACCACACTGGAGCTACTGACACACCAAACACTGGAGTTACTGACAGACCACACTGGAGCTACTGACACACCACACTGGAGCTACTGACATACCACACTGGAGTTACTGACACACCACAGACTGGAGCTTCTGACACACCACACTGGAGTTACTGTCACACCACACACTGGAGCTTCTGACATTCCACACACTGGAGCTTCTGACATACCACACTGGAGTTACTGACACACCACACACTGGAGCTTCTGACACACCACACTGGAGTTACTGACACCACACACTGGAGCTACTTACACACCACACTGGAGTTACTGACATTCCACACACTGGAGCTTCTGACACACCACACTGGAGCTACTGACACACCACACACTGGAGCTTCTAACACACCACACTGGAGTTACTGACACACCACACACTGGAGCTACTGACACACTACACTGGAGTTACTAACACACCACACACTGGAGCTACTGACACACCACACTGGAGTTACTGACACACCACACACTGGAGCTTCTGACACACCACACTGGAGTTACTGACACACCACACTGGAGCTTCTGACATACCACACTGGAGTTACTGACACACCACACACTGGAGCTTCTGACATACCACACTGGAGTTACTGACACACCACACACTGGAGCTACTGACACACCACACTGCAGTTACTGACACACCACACACTGGAGCTTCTGACACACCACACTGGAGCTACTGACACACCACACACTGGAGCTTCTGACACACTACACTGGAGTTACTGACACACCACACACTGGAGCTACTGACACACCACACTGGAGTTACTGACACACCACACACTGGAGCTTCTGACATACCACACTGGAGTTACTGACACACCACACACTGGAGCTTCTGACATACCACACTGGAGTTACTGACACACCACACACTGGAGCTTCTGACACACCACACTGGAGCTACTGACATACCACACTGGAGTTACTGACACACTACACACTGGAGCTTCTGACACACCACACTGGAGTTACTGACACACCACACACTGGAGCTTCTGACACACCACACTGGAGCTACTGACACACCACACTGGAGTTACTGACACACCACACTGGAGCTACTGACATACCACACACTGGAGATTCTGACACACCACACACTGGAGCTTCTGACACACCACACTGGAGTTACTGTCACACCACACACTGGAGCTTCTGACATTCCACACACTGGAGCTTCTGACATACCACACTGGAGTTACTGACACACCACACACTGGAGCTTCTGACACACCACACTGGAGTTACTGACACCACACACTGGAGCTACTTACACACCACACTGGAGTTACTGACATTCCACACACTGGAGCTTCTGACACACCACACTGGAGCTACTGACACACCACACACTGGAGCTTCTAACACACCACACTGGAGTTACTGACACACCACACACTGGAGCTACTGACACACTACACTGGAGTTACTAACACACCACACACTGGAGCTACTGACACACCACACTGGAGTTACTGACACACCACACACTGGAGCTTCTGACACACCACACTGGAGTTACTGACACACCACACTGGAGCTTCTGACATACCACACTGGAGTTACTGACACACCACACACTGGAGCTTCTGACATACCACACTGGAGTTACTGACACACCACACACTGGAGCTACTGACACACCACACTGCAGTTACTGACACACCACACACTGGAGCTTCTGACACACCACACTGGAGCTACTGACACACCACACACTGGAGCTTCTGACACACTACACTGGAGTTACTGACACACCACACACTGGAGCTACTGACACACCACACTGGAGTTACTGACACACCACACACTGGAGCTTCTGACATACCACACTGGAGTTACTGACACACCACACACTGGAGCTTCTGACATACCACACTGGAGTTACTGACACACCACACACTGGAGCTTCTGACACACCACACTGGAGCTACTGACATACCACACTGGAGTTACTGACACACTACACACTGGAGCTTCTGACACACCACACTGGAGTTACTGACACACCACACACTGGAGCTTCTGACACACCACACTGGAGCTACTGACACACCACACTGGAGTTACTGACACACCACACTGGAGCTACTGACATACCACACACTGGAGATTCTGACACACCACACACTGGAGCTTCTGACACACCACACTGGAGTTACTGACACACCACACACTGGAGCTTCTGACATACCACACTGGAGTTACTGACACACCACACTGGAGTTACTGACATTCCACACTGGAGTTACTGACACACCACACACTGGAGTTACTGACACACCACACACTGGAGCTTCTGACACACCACACTGGAGCTACTGACACCACACACTGGAGCTACTGACACACCACACTGGAGTTACTGACATACTACACTGGAGCTACTGACACACCACACACTGGAGCTTCTGACACACCACACTGGAGCTACCGACACACCACACACTGGAGCTACTGACACACCACACTGGAGCTACTGACACACCACACACTGGAGCTTCTGACACACCACACTGGAGCTACTGACACACCACACACTGGAGATACTGACACACCACACTGGAGTTACTGACATACCACACTGGAGCTACTGACACACCACACACTGGAGCTTCTGACACACCACACTGGAGCTACTGACACACCACACACTGGAGCTTCTGACATTCCACACACTGGAGCTACTGACACACCACACTGGAGTTACTGATACACCACACACTGGAGCTTCTGACACACCACACTGGAGTTACTGTCACACCACACAATGGAGCTTCTGACATTCCACACACTGGAGCTACTGACATACCACACTGGAGCTACTGACATACCACACTGGAGCTTCTGACACACCACACTGGAGTTATTGACATACCACACTGGAGCTACTGACACACCACACACTGGAGCTTCTGACACACCACACTGGAGTTACTGACACACCACACTGGAGCTACTGACATACCACACTGGAGTTACTGACACACCACACTGGAGTTACTGACATACCACACACTGGAGTTACTGACATACCACACTGGAGTTACTGACATACCACACTGGAGTTACTGACATTCCACACTGGAGTTACTGACACACCACAAACTGGAGCTTCTGACATACCACACTGGAGTTACTGACACACCACACTGGAGTTACTGACATACCACACACTGGAGCTTCTGACACACCACACTGGAGTTACTGACATACCACACACTGGAGCTTCTGACATTCCACACACTGCAGCTACTGATACACCACACACTGGAGCTTCTGACATTCCACACACTGGAGTTACTGACACACCACACACTGGAGCTTCTGACATTCCACACACTGGAGTTACTGACACACCACACACTGGAGCTTCTGACATTCCACACACTGGAGTTACTGACACACCACACACTGGAGCTTCTGACATTCCACACTCTGGAGTTACTGACACACCACACACTGGAGCTTCTGACATTCCACACACTGGAGTTACTGACACACCACACTGGAGCTTCTGACACACCACACTGAAGTTACTGATACACCACACACTGGAGCTTCTGACATTCCACACACTGGAGCTACTGACACACCACACTGGAGTTACTGACACACCACACACTGGAGCTTCTGACACACCACACACTGGAGCTTCTGACACACCACACTGGAGCTACTGACATACCACACTGGAGTTACTGACATACTACACTGGAGTTACTGACACACCACACTGGAGTTACTGACATACCACACTGGAGTTACTGACATACCACACACTGGAGTTACTGACACACCACACTGGAGTTACTGACACACCACACTGGAGCTACTGACATACCACACACTGGAGTTACTGACACACCACACTGGAGTTACTGACGCACCACACTGGAGCTACTGACATACCACACACTGGAGTTACTGACATACCACACTGGAGTTACTGATACACCACACACTGGAGTTACTGACACACCACACTGGAGTTACTGACACACCACACTGGAGCTACTGACATACCACACTGGAGTTACTGATACACCACACACTGGAGCTTCTGACACACCACACTGGAGTTACTGACACACCACACTGGAGTTACTGACACACCACACTGGAGCTTCTGACATACCACACACTGGAGCTTCTGACACACTACACACTGGAGCTTCTGACATACCACACTGGAGCTTCTGACATTCCACACACTGGAGCTACTGACACACCACACTTGAGTTACTGACACACCACACAATGGAGCTTCTGACATTCCACACACTGGAGCTACTGACACACCACACTGCAGTTACTGACACACCACACACTGGAGCTTCTGACACACCACACTGGAGCTACTGACACACCACACACTGGAGCTTCTGACACACCACACTGGAGTTACTGACACACCACACACTGGAGCTACTGACACACCACACTGGAGTTACTGACACACCACACACTGGAGCTTCTGACATACCACACTGGAGTTACTGACACACCACACACTGGAGCTTCTGACATACCACACTGGAGTTACTGACACACCACACACTGGAGCTTCTGACACACCACACTGGAGCTACTGACATACCACACTGGAGTTACTGACACACTACACACTGGAGCTTCTGACACACCACACTGGAGTTACTGACACACCACACACTGGAGCTTCTGACACACCACACTGGAGCTACTGACACACCACACTGGAGTTACTGACACACCACACTGGAGCTACTGACATACCACACACTGGAGATTCTGACACACCACACACTGGAGCTTCTGACACACCACACTGGAGTTACTGACACACCACACACTGGAGCTTCTGACATACCACACTGGAGTTACTGACACACCACACTGGAGTTACTGACATTCCACACTGGAGCTACTGACACACCACACACTGGAGCTTCTGACACACCACACTGGAGCTACCGACACACCACTCACTGGAGCTACTGACACACCACACTGGAGCTACTGACACACCACACACTGGAGCTTCTGACACACCACACTGGAGCTACTGACACACCACACACTGGAGATACTGACACACCACACTGGAGTTACTGACATACCACACTGGAGCTACTGACACACCACACACTGGAGCTTCTGACACACCACACTGGAGCTACTGACACACCACACACTGGAGCTTCTGACATTCCACACACTGGAGCTACTGACACACCACACTGGAGTTACTGATACACCACACACTGGAGCTTCTGACACACCACACTGGAGTTACTGTCACACCACACAATGGAGCTTCTGATATTCCACACACTGGAGCTACTGACATACCACACTGGAGCTACTGACATACCACACTGGAGCTTCTGACACACCACACTGGAGTTACTGACATACCACACTGGAGCTACTGACACACCACACACTGGAGCTTCTGACACACCACACTGGAGTTACTGACACACCACACTGGAGCTACTGACATACCACACTGGAGTTACTGACACACCACACTGGAGTTACTGACATACCACACACTGGAGTTACTGACATACCACACTGGAGTTACTGACATACCACACTGGAGTTACTGACATTCCACACTGGAGTTACTGACACACCACAAACTGGAGCTTCTGACATACCACACTGGAGTTACTGACACACCACACTGGAGTTACTGACATACCACACACTGGAGCTTCTGACACACCACACTGGAGTTACTGACATACCACACACTGGAGCTTCTGACATTCCACACACTGGAGCTACTGACACACCACACACTGGAGCTTCTGACATTCCACACACTGGAGTTACTGACACACCACACACTGGAGCTTCTGACATTCCACACACTGGAGTTACTGACACACCACACACTGGAGCTTCTGACATTCCACACACTGGAGTTACTGACACACCACACACTGGAGCTTCTGACATTCCACACTCTGGAGTTACTGACACACCACACACTGGAGCTTCTGACATTCCACACACTGGAGTTACTGACACACCACACTGGAGCTTCTGACACACCACACTGAAGTTACTGATACACCACACACTGGAGCTTCTGACATTCCACACACTGGAGCTACTGACACACCACACTGGAGTTACTGACACACCACACACTGGAGCTTCTGACACACCACACACTGGAGCTTCTGACACACCACACTGGAGCTACTGACATACCACACTGGAGTTACTGACATACTACACTGGAGTTACTGACACACCACACTGGAGTTACTGACATACCACACTGGAGTTACTGACATACCACACACTGGAGTTACTGACACACCACACTGGAGTTACTGACACACCACACTGGAGCTACTGACATACCACACACTGGAGTTACTGACACACCACACTGGAGTTACTGACGCACCACACTGGAGCTACTGACATACCACACACTGGAGTTACTGACATACCACACTGGAGTTACTGATACACCACACACTGGAGTTACTGACACACCACACTGGAGTTACTGACACACCACACTGGAGCTACTGACATACCACACTGGAGTTACTGATACACCACACACTGGAGCTTCTGACACACCACACTGGAGTTACTGACACACCACACTGGAGTTACTGACACACCACACTGGAGCTTCTGACATACCACACACTGGAGCTTCTGACACACTACACACTGGAGCTTCTGACATACCACACTGGAGCTTCTGACATTCCACACACTGGAGCTACTGACACACCACACTTGAGTTACTGACACACCACACAATGGAGCTTCTGACATTCCACACACTGGAGCTACTGACACACCACACTGCAGTTACTGACACACCACACACTGGAACTTCTGACACACCACACTGGAGCTACTGACACACCACACACTGGAGCTTCTGACACACCACACTGGAGTTACTGACACACCACACACTGGAGCTACTGACACACCACACTGGAGTTACTGACACACCACACACTGGAGCTTCTGACATACCACACTGGAGTTACTGACACACCACACACTGGAGCTTCTGACATACCACACTGGAGTTACTGACACACCACACACTGGAGCTTCTGACACACCACACTGGAGCTACTGACATACCACACTGGAGTTACTGACACACTACACACTGGAGCTTCTGACACACCACACTGGAGTTACTGACACACCACACACTGGAGCTTCTGACACACCACACTGGAGCTACTGACACACCACACTGGAGTTACTGACACACCACACTGGAGCTACTGACATACCACACACTGGAGATTCTGACACACCACACACTGGAGCTTCTGACACACCACACTGGAGTTACTGACACACCACACACTGGAGCTTCTGACATACCACACTGGAGTTACTGACACACCACACTGGAGTTACTGACATTCCACACTGGAGCTACTGACACACCACACACTGGAGCTTCTGACACACCACACTGGAGCTACCGACACACCACTCACTGGAGCTACTGACACACCACACTGGAGCTACTGACACACCACACACTGGAGCTTCTGACACACCACACTGGAGCTACTGACACACCACACACTGGAGATACTGACACACCACACTGGAGTTACTGACATACCACACTGGAGCTACTGACACACCACACACTGGAGCTTCTGACACACCACACTGGAGCTACTGACACACCACACACTGGAGCTTCTGACATTCCACACACTGGAGCTACTGACACACCACACTGGAGTTACTGATACACCACACACTGGAGCTTCTGACACACCACACTGGAGTTACTGTCACACCACACAATGGAGCTTCTGATATTCCACACACTGGAGCTACTGACATACCACACTGGAGCTACTGACATACCACACTGGAGCTTCTGACACACCACACTGGAGTTACTGACATACCACACTGGAGCTACTGACACACCACACACTGGAGCTTCTGACACACCACACTGGAGTTACTGACACACCACACTGGAGCTACTGACATACCACACTGGAGTTACTGACACACCACACTGGAGTTACTGACATACCACACACTGGAGTTACTGACATACCACACTGGAGTTACTGACATACCACACTGGAGTTACTGACATTCCACACTGGAGTTACTGACACACCACAAACTGGAGCTTCTGACATACCACACTGGAGTTACTGACACACCACACTGGAGTTACTGACATACCACACACTGGAGCTTCTGACACACCACACTGGAGTTACTGACATACCACACACTGGAGCTTCTGACATTCCACACACTGGAGCTACTGACACACCACACACTGGAGCTTCTGACATTCCACACACTGGAGTTACTGACACACCACACACTGGAGCTTCTGACATTCCACACACTGGAGTTACTGACACACCACACACTGGAGCTTCTGACATTCCACACACTGGAGTTACTGACACACCACACACTGGAGCTTCTGACATTCCACACTCTGGAGTTACTGACACACCACACACTGGAGCTTCTGACATTCCACACACTGGAGTTACTGACACACCACACTGGAGCTTCTGACACACCACACTGAAGTTACTGATACACCACACACTGGAGCTTCTGACATTCCACACACTGGAGCTACTGACACACCACACTGGAGTTACTGACACACCACACACTGGAGCTTCTGACACACCACACACTGGAGCTTCTGACACACCACACTGGAGCTACTGACATACCACACTGGAGTTACTGACATACTACACTGGAGTTACTGACACACCACACTGGAGTTACTGACATACCACACTGGAGTTACTGACATACCACACACTGGAGTTACTGACACACCACACTGGAGTTACTGACACACCACACTGGAGCTACTGACATACCACACACTGGAGTTACTGACACACCACACTGGAGTTACTGACGCACCACACTGGAGCTACTGACATACCACACACTGGAGTTACTGACATACCACACTGGAGTTACTGATACAACACACACTGGAGTTACTGACACACCACACTGGAGTTACTGACACACCACACTGGAGCTACTGACATACCACACTGGAGTTACTGATACACCACACACTGGAGCTTCTGACACACCACACTGGAGTTACTGACACACCACACTGGAGTTACTGACACACCACACTGGAGCTTCTGACATACCACACACTGGAGCTTCTGACACACTACACACTGGAGCTTCTGACATACCACACTGGAGCTTCTGACATTCCACACACTGGAGCTACTGACACACCACACTTGAGTTACTGACACACCACACATTGGAGCTTCTGTCACACCACACACTGGAGCTTCTGACACACCACACACCGGAGCTACTGACACACCACACTGGAGTTACTGACACACCACACTGGAGTTACTGACATACAACACACTGGAGCTACTGACATAACTCACTGGAGTTACTGACACACCACACTGGAGCTTCTGACATTCCACACACTGGAGCTTCTGACATACCACACTGGAGCTACTGACACACCACACACTGGAGCTTCTGACATACCACACTGGAGCTACTGACACACCACACTGGAGCTTCTGACATACCACACACTGGAGCTACTGACACACGACACAGGAGCTTCTGACATACCACACACTGGAGCTTCTGACGCACCACACTGGAGCTTCTGACATACCACACTGGAGCTTCTGACATTCCACACACTGGAGCTTCTGACATACCACACTGGAGCTACTGACACACCACACACTGGAGCTTCTGACATACCACACTGGAGCTTCTGACATTCCACACACTGGAGCTTCTGACATACCACACTGGAGCTACTGACACACCACACACTGGAGCTTCTGACACACCACACTGGAGTTACTGACATACCACACACTGGAGCTTCTGACACACCACACTGGAGTTACTGACATACCACACACTGGAGCTTCTGACACACCACACTGGAGTTACTGACATACCACACACTGGAGCTACTGACACACCACACTGGAGCTTCTGACATACCACACTGGAGCTTCTGACATTCCACACACTGGAGCTTCTGATACCACACTGGAGCTACTGACACACCACACACTGGAGCTTCTGACATACCACACACTGGAGCTACTGACATACCACACTGGAGTTACTGACATACCACACTGGAGCTTCTGACATTCCACACACTGGAGTTACTGACACACCACACTGGAGTTACTGACACACCACACACTGGAGTTACTGACATACCACACTGGAGCTTCTGACACACCACACTGGAGCTACTGACATACCACACTGGAGTTACTGACACACCACACACTGGAGCTTCTGACACACCACACTGGAGTTACTGACACACCACACACTGGAGCTTCTGACACACCACACTGGAGTTACTGTCACACCACACACTGGAGCTACTGACATACCACACTGGAGTTACTGACACACCACACACTGGAGCCTCTGACATACCACACTGGAGTTACTGACACACCACACACTGGAGCTTCTGACACACCACACTGGAGTTACTGACACACCACACTGGAGCTACTGACATACCACACTGGAGTTACTGATACACCACAATGGAGTTACTGACATTCCACACTGGAGTTACTGACACATCACACACTGGAGTTACTGACACACCACACACTGGAGCTTCTGACACACCACACTGGAGCTACTGACACACCACACACTGGAGCTACTGACACACCACACTGGAGTTACTGACATACCACACTGGAGCTACTGACACAACACACACTGGAGCTTCTGACACACCACACTGGAGCTACTGACACACCACACACTGGAGCTACTGACACTCCACACTGGAGCTACTGACACACCACACACTGGAGCTTCTGACACACCACACTGGAGCTACTGACACACCACACACTGGAGCGACTGACACACCACACTGGAGTTACTGACATACCACACTGGAGCTACTGACACACCACACACTGGAGCTTCTGACACACCACACTGGAGCTACTGACACACCACACACTGGAGCTATGACACACCACACTGGAGTTACTGACATACCACACTGGAGCTACTGACACACCACACACTGGAGCTTCTGACACACCACACTGGAGCTACTGACATACCACACTGGAGTTACTGACATACCACACTGGAGCTACTGACACACCACACACTGGAGATTCTGACACACCACACTGGAGTTACTGTCACACCACACAATGGAGCTTCTGACATTCCACACACTGGAGCTACTGACATACCACACTGGAGCTACTGACATACCACACTGGAGCTTCTGACACACCACACTGGAGTTACTGACATACCACACTGGAGCTACTGACACACCACACACTGGAGCTTCTGACACACCACACTGGAGTTACTGACACACCACACTGGAGCTACTGACATACCACACTGGAGTTACTGACACACCACACTGGAGTTACTGACATACCACACACTGGAGTTACTGACATACCACACTGGAGTTACTGACATACCACACTGGAGTTACTGACATTCCACACTGGAGTTACTGACACACCACAAACTGGAGATTCTGACATACCACACTGGAGTTACTGACACACCACACTGGAGTTACTGACATACCACACACTGGAGCTTCTTACACACCACACTGGAGTTACTGACATACCACACACTGGAGCTTCTGACATTCCACACACTGGAGCTACTGACACACCACACACTGGAGCTTCTGACATTCCACACACTGGAGTTACTGACACACCACACACTGGAGCTTCTGACATTCCACACACTGGAGTTACTGACACACCACACACTGGAGCTTCTGACATTCCACACACTGGAGTTACTGACACACCACACACTGGAGCTTCTGACATTCCACACTCTGGAGTTACTGACACACCACACACTGGAGCTTCTGACATTCCACACACTGGAGTTACTGACACACCACATTGGAGCTTCTGACACACCACACTGAAGTTACTGATACACCACACACTGGAGCTTCTGACATTCCACACACTGGAGCTACTGACACACCACACTGGAGTTACTGACACACCACACACTGGAGCTTCTGACACACCACACTGGAGCTACTGACATACCACACTGGAGTTACTGACATACCACACACTGGAGTTACTGACATACCACACTGGAGTTACTGATACACCACACACTGAAGTTACTGACACACCACACTGGAGTTACTGACACACCACACTGGAGCTACTGACATACCACACTGGAGTTACTGACACACCACACTGGAGTTACTGACATACCACACTGGAGTTACTGACATACCACACACTGGAGTTACTGACACACCACACTGGAGTTACTGACACACCACACTGGAGCTACTGACATACCACACACTGGAGTTACTGACATACCACACTGGAGTTACTGATACACCACACACTGAAGTTACTGACACACCACACTGGAGTTACTGACACACCACACTGGAGCTACTGACATACCACACTGGAGTTACTGATACACCACACACTGGAGCTTCTGACACACCACACTGGAGTTACTGACACACCACACTGGAGTTACTGACACACCACACTGGAGCTTCTGACATACCACACACTGGAGCTTCTGACACACTACACACTGGAGCTTCTGACATACCACACTGGAGCTTCTGACATTCCACACACTGGAGCTACTGACACACCACACTTGAGTTACTGACACACCACACATTGGAGCTTCTGTCACACCACACACTGGAGCTTCTGACACACCACACACCGGAGCTACTGACACACCACACTGGAGTTACTGACACACCACACTGGAGTTACTGACATACCACACACTGGAGCTACTGACATACCTCACTGGAGTTACTGACACACCACACTGGAGCTTCTGACATTCCACACACTGGAGCTTCTGACATACCACACTGGAGCTACTGACACACCACACACTGGAGCTTCTGACATACCACACTGGAGCTACTGACACACCACACTGGAGCCTCTGACATACCACACACTGGAGCTACTGACACACGACACTGGAGCTTCTGACATACCACACACTGGAGCTTCTGACACACCACACTGGAGCTTCTGACATACCACACTGGAGCTTCTGACATTCCACACACTGGAGCTTCTGACATACCACACTGGAGCTACTGACACACGACACACTGGAGCTTCTGACACGCCACACTGGAGTTACTGACATACCACACACTGGAGCTTCTGACACACCACACTGGAGTTACTGACATACCACACACTGGAGCTTCTGACACACCACACTGGAGTTACTTACATACGACACACTGGAGCTACTGACACACCACACTGGAGCTTCTGACATACCACCCTGGAGCTTCTGACATTCCACACACTGGAGCTTCTGACATACCACACTGGAGCTACTGACACACCACACACTGGAGCTTCTGACACACCACACTGGAGTTACTGACATACCACACACTGGAGCTTCTGACACACCACACTGGAGTTACTGACATACCACACACTGGAGCTTCTGACACACCACACTGGAGTTACTGACATACCACACACTGGAGCTACTGACACACCACACTGGAGCTTCTGACATACCACACTGGAGCTTCTGACATTCCACACACTGGAGCTTCTGACATACCACACTGGAGCTACTGACACACCACACACTGGAGCTTCTGACACACCACACTGGAGTTACTGACATACCACACACTGGAGCTTCTGACACACCACACTGGAGTTACTGACATACCACACACTGGAGCTTCTGACACACCACACTGGAGTTACTGACATACCACACACTGGAGCTACTGACACACCACACTGGAGCTTCTGACATACCACACTGGAGCTTCTGACATTCCACACACTGGAGCTTCTGACATACCACACTGGAGCTACTGACACACCACAAACTGGAGCTTCTGACATACCACACACTGGAGCTACTGACATACCACACTGGAGTTACTGACATACCACACTGGAGCTTCTGACATTCCACACACTGGAGCTACTGACACACCACACTGGAGTTACTGACACACCACACACTGGAGTTACTGACATACCACACACTGGAGCTTCTGACACACCACACTGGAGCTACTGACATACCACACACTGGAGCTTCTGACACACCACACTGGAGTTACTGTCACACCACACACTGGAGCTACTGACATACCACACTGGAGTTAGTGACACACCACACACTGGAGCTTCTGACATACCACACTGGAGTTACTGACACACCACACTGGAGCTACTGACATACCACACTGGAGTTACTGATACACCACACTGGAGTTACTGACATTCCACACTGGAGTTACTGACACATCACACACTGGAGCTTCTGACACACCACACTGGAGTTACTGACACACCACACTGGAGCTACTGACATACCACACTGGAGTTACTGATACACCACACTGGAGTTACTGACATTCCACACTGGAGTTACTGACACATCACACACTGGAGTTACTGACACACCACACACTGGAGCTTCTGACACACCACACTGGAGCTACTGACATACCACACACTGGAGCTACTGACACACCACACTGGAGTTACTGACATACCACACTGGAGCTACTGACACAACACACACTGGACCTTCTGACACACCACACTGGAGCTACTGACACACCACACACTGGAGCTACTGACACTCCACACTGGAGCTACTGACACACCACACACTGGAGCTTCTGACACACCACACTGGAGCTACTGACACACCACACTGGAGTTACTGACATACCACACTGGAGCTACTGACACACCACACACTGGAGCTTCTGACACACCACACTGGAGCTACTGACACACCACACACTGGAGCTACTGACACACCACACTGGAGTTACTGACATACCACACTGGAGCTACTGACACACCACACACTGGAGCTTCTGACACACCACACTGGAGCTACTGACACACCACACACTGGAGCTACTGACACACCACACACTGGAGCTACTGACACACCACACTGGAGCTACTGACATACCACACTGGAGTTACTGACATACCACACTGGAGCTACTGACACACCACACACTGGAGCTACTGACACACCACACTGGAGCTACTGACATACCACACTGGAGTTACTGACATACCACACTGGAGCTACTGACACACCACACACTGGAGCTTCTGACACACCACACTGGAGTTACTGACATACCACACTGGAGTTACTGACATACCACACTGGAGTTACTGACACACCAGACTGGAGCTTCTGACATACCACACTGGAGCTACTGACATACCACACTGGAGCTTCTGACACACCACACTGGAGTTACTGACATACCACACTGGAGCTACTGACACACCACACATTGGAGCTTCTGACACACCACACTGGAGTTACTGACACACCACACTGGAGCTACTGACATACCACACTGGAGTTACTGACACACCACACTGGAGTTACTGACATACCACACACTGGAGTTACTGACATACCACACTGGAGTTACTGACATACCACACTGGAGTTACTGACATTCCACACTGGAGTTACTGACACACCACACACTGGAGCTTCTGACATACCACACTGGAGTTACTGACACACCACACTGGAGTTACTGACATACCACACACTGGAGCTTCTGACACACCACACTGGAGTTACTGACATACCACACACTGGAGCTTCTGACATTCCACACACTGGAGCTACTGACACACCACACACTGGAGCTTCTGACATTCCACACACTGGAGCTACTGACACACCACACTGGAGTTACTGACACACCACACACTGGAGCTTCTGACACACCACACACTGGAGCTTCTGACACACCACACTGGAGCTACTGACATACCACACTGGAGTTACTGACATACTACACTGGAGTTACTGACACACCACACTGGAGTTACTGACATACCACACTGGAGTTACTGACATACCACACACTGGAGTTACTGACACACCACACTGGAGTTACTGACACACCACACTGGAGCTACTGACATACCACACACTGGAGTTACTGACACACCACACTGGAGTTACTGACGCACCACACTGGAGCTACTGACATACCACACACTGGAGTTACTGACATACCACACTGGAGTTACTGATACACCACACACTGGAGTTACTGACACACCACACTGGAGTTACTGACACACCACACTGGAGCTACTGACATACCACACTGGAGTTACTGATACACCACACACTGGAGCTTCTGACACACCACACTGGAGTTACTGACACACCACACTGGAGTTACTGACACACCACACTGGAGCTTCTGACATACCACACACTGGAGCTTCTGACACACTACACACTGGAGCTTCTGACATACCACACTGGAGCTTCTGACATTCCACACACTGGAGCTACTGACACACCACACTTGAGTTACTGACACACCACACAATGGAGCTTCTGACATTCCACACACTGGAGCTACTGACACACCACACTGCAGTTACTGACACACCACACACTGGAACTTCTGACACACCACACTGGAGCTACTGACACACCACACACTGGAGCTTCTGACACACCACACTGGAGTTACTGACACACCACACACTGGAGCTACTGACACACCACACTGGAGTTACTGACACACCACACACTGGAGCTTCTGACATACCACACTGGAGTTACTGACACACCACACACTGGAGCTTCTGACATACCACACTGGAGTTACTGACACACCACACACTGGAGCTTCTGACACACCACACTGGAGCTACTGACATACCACACTGGAGTTACTGACACACTACACACTGGAGCTTCTGACACACCACACTGGAGTTACTGACACACCACACACTGGAGCTTCTGACACACCACACTGGAGCTACTGACACACCACACTGGAGTTACTGACACACCACACTGGAGCTACTGACATACCACACACTGGAGATTCTGACACACCACACACTGGAGCTTCTGACACACCACACTGGAGTTACTGACACACCACACACTGGAGCTTCTGACATACCACACTGGAGTTACTGACACACCACACTGGAGTTACTGACATTCCACACTGGAGCTACTGACACACCACACACTGGAGCTTCTGACACACCACACTGGAGCTACCGACACACCACTCACTGGAGCTACTGACACACCACACTGGAGCTACTGACACACCACACACTGGAGCTTCTGACACACCACACTGGAGCTACTGACACACCACACACTGGAGATACTGACACACCACACTGGAGTTACTGACATACCACACTGGAGCTACTGACACACCACACACTGGAGCTTCTGACACACCACACTGGAGCTACTGACACACCACACACTGGAGCTTCTGACATTCCACACACTGGATCTACTGACACACCACACTGGAGTTACTGATACACCACACACTGGAGCTTCTGACACACCACACTGGAGTTACTGTCACACCACACAATGGAGCTTCTGATATTCCACACACTGGAGCTACTGACATACCACACTGGAGCTACTGACATACCACACTGGAGCTTCTGACACACCACACTGGAGTTACTGACATACCACACTGGAGCTACTGACACACCACACACTGGAGCTTCTGACACACCACACTGGAGTTACTGACACACCACACTGGAGCTACTGACATACCACACTGGAGTTACTGACACACCACACTGGAGTTACTGACATACCACACACTGGAGTTACTGACATACCACACTGGAGTTACTGACATACCACACTGGAGTTACTGACATTCCACACTGGAGTTACTGACACACCACAAACTGGAGCTTCTGACATACCACACTGGAGTTACTGACACACCACACTGGAGTTACTGACATACCACACACTGGAGCTTCTGACACACCACACTGGAGTTACTGACATACCACACACTGGAGCTTCTGACATTCCACACACTGGAGCTACTGACACACCACACACTGGAGCTTCTGACATTCCACACACTGGAGTTACTGACACACCACACACTGGAGCTTCTGACATTCCACACACTGGAGTTACTGACACACCACACACTGGAGCTTCTGACATTCCACACACTGGAGTTACTGACACACCACACACTGGAGCTTCTGACATTCCACACTCTGGAGTTACTGACACACCACACACTGGAGCTTCTGACATTCCACACACTGGAGTTACTGACACACCACACTGGAGCTTCTGACACACCACACTGAAGTTACTGATACACCACACACTGGAGCTTCTGACATTCCACACACTGGAGCTACTGACACACCACACTGGAGTTACTGACACACCACACACTGGAGCTTCTGACACACCACACACTGGAGCTTCTGACACACCACACTGGAGCTACTGACATACCACACTGGAGTTACTGACATACTACACTGGAGTTACTGACACACCACACTGGAGTTACTGACATACCACACTGGAGTTACTGACATACCACACACTGGAGTTACTGACACACCACACTGGAGTTACTGACACACCACACTGGAGCTACTGACATACCACACACTGGAGTTACTGACACACCACACTGGAGTTACTGACGCACCACACTGGAGCTACTGACATACCACACACTGGAGTTACTGACATACCACACTGGAGTTACTGATACAACACACACTGGAGTTACTGACACACCACACTGGAGTTACTGACACACCACACTGGAGCTACTGACATACCACACTGGAGTTACTGATACACCACACACTGGAGCTTCTGACACACCACACTGGAGTTACTGACACACCACACTGGAGTTACTGACACACCACACTGGAGCTTCTGACATACCACACACTGGAGCTTCTGACACACTACACACTGGAGCTTCTGACATACCACACTGGAGCTTCTGACATTCCACACACTGGAGCTACTGACACACCACACTTGAGTTACTGACACACCACACATTGGAGCTTCTGTCACACCACACACTGGAGCTTCTGACACACCACACACCGGAGCTACTGACACACCACACTGGAGTTACTGACACACCACACTGGAGTTACTGACATACAACACACTGGAGCTACTGACATAACTCACTGGAGTTACTGACACACCACACTGGAGCTTCTGACATTCCACACACTGGAGCTTCTGACATACCACACTGGAGCTACTGACACACCACACACTGGAGCTTCTGACATACCACACTGGAGCTACTGACACACCACACTGGAGCTTCTGACATACCACACACTGGAGCTACTGACACACGACACAGGAGCTTCTGACATACCACACACTGGAGCTTCTGACGCACCACACTGGAGCTTCTGACATACCACACTGGAGCTTCTGACATTCCACACACTGGAGCTTCTGACATACCACACTGGAGCTACTGACACACCACACACTGGAGCTTCTGACATACCACACTGGAGCTTCTGACATTCCACACACTGGAGCTTCTGACATACCACACTGGAGCTACTGACACACCACACACTGGAGCTTCTGACACACCACACTGGAGTTACTGACATACCACACACTGGAGCTTCTGACACACCACACTGGAGTTACTGACATACCACACACTGGAGCTTCTGACACACCACACTGGAGTTACTGACATACCACACACTGGAGCTACTGACACACCACACTGGAGCTTCTGACATACCACACTGGAGCTTCTGACATTCCACACACTGGAGCTTCTGATACCACACTGGAGCTACTGACACACCACACACTGGAGCTTCTGACATACCACACACTGGAGCTACTGACATACCACACTGGAGTTACTGACATACCACACTGGAGCTTCTGACATTCCACACACTGGAGTTACTGACACACCACACTGGAGTTACTGACACACCACACACTGGAGTTACTGACATACCACACTGGAGCTTCTGACACACCACACTGGAGCTACTGACATACCACACTGGAGTTACTGACACACCACACACTGGAGCTTCTGACACACCACACTGGAGTTACTGACACACCACACACTGGAGCTTCTGACACACCACACTGGAGTTACTGTCACACCACACACTGGAGCTACTGACATACCACACTGGAGTTACTGACACACCACACACTGGAGCCTCTGACATACCACACTGGAGTTACTGACACACCACACACTGGAGCTTCTGACACACCACACTGGAGTTACTGACACACCACACTGGAGCTACTGACATACCACACTGGAGTTACTGATACACCACAATGGAGTTACTGACATTCCACACTGGAGTTACTGACACATCACACACTGGAGTTACTGACACACCACACACTGGAGCTTCTGACACACCACACTGGAGCTACTGACACACCACACACTGGAGCTACTGACACACCACACTGGAGTTACTGACATACCACACTGGAGCTACTGACACAACACACACTGGAGCTTCTGACACACCACACTGGAGCTACTGACACACCACACACTGGAGCTACTGACACTCCACACTGGAGCTACTGACACACCACACACTGGAGCTTCTGACACACCACACTGGAGCTACTGACACACCACACACTGGAGCGACTGACACACCACACTGGAGTTACTGACATACCACACTGGAGCTACTGACACACCACACACTGGAGCTTCTGACACACCACACTGGAGCTACTGACACACCACACACTGGAGCTATGACACACCACACTGGAGTTACTGACATACCACACTGGAGCTACTGACACACCACACACTGGAGCTTCTGACACACCACACTGGAGCTACTGACATACCACACTGGAGTTACTGACATACCACACTGGAGCTACTGACACACCACACACTGGAGATTCTGACACACCACACTGGAGTTACTGTCACACCACACAATGGAGCTTCTGACATTCCACACACTGGAGCTACTGACATACCACACTGGAGCTACTGACATACCACACTGGAGCTTCTGACACACCACACTGGAGTTACTGACATACCACACTGGAGCTACTGACACACCACACACTGGAGCTTCTGACACACCACACTGGAGTTACTGACACACCACACTGGAGCTACTGACATACCACACTGGAGTTACTGACACACCACACTGGAGTTACTGACATACCACACACTGGAGTTACTGACATACCACACTGGAGTTACTGACATACCACACTGGAGTTACTGACATTCCACACTGGAGTTACTGACACACCACAAACTGGAGATTCTGACATACCACACTGGAGTTACTGACACACCACACTGGAGTTACTGACATACCACACACTGGAGCTTCTTACACACCACACTGGAGTTACTGACATACCACACACTGGAGCTTCTGACATTCCACACACTGGAGCTACTGACACACCACACACTGGAGCTTCTGACATTCCACACACTGGAGTTACTGACACACCACACACTGGAGCTTCTGACATTCCACACACTGGAGTTACTGACACACCACACACTGGAGCTTCTGACATTCCACACACTGGAGTTACTGACACACCACACACTGGAGCTTCTGACATTCCACACTCTGGAGTTACTGACACACCACACACTGGAGCTTCTGACATTCCACACACTGGAGTTACTGACACACCACATTGGAGCTTCTGACACACCACACTGAAGTTACTGATACACCACACACTGGAGCTTCTGACATTCCACACACTGGAGCTACTGACACACCACACTGGAGTTACTGACACACCACACACTGGAGCTTCTGACACACCACACTGGAGCTACTGACATACCACACTGGAGTTACTGACATACCACACACTGGAGTTACTGACATACCACACTGGAGTTACTGATACACCACACACTGAAGTTACTGACACACCACACTGGAGTTACTGACAAACCACACTGGAGCTACTGACATACCACACTGGAGTTACTGACACACCACACTGGAGTTACTGACATACCACACTGGAGTTACTGACATACCACACACTGGAGTTACTGACACACCACACTGGAGTTACTGACACACCACACTGGAGCTACTGACATACCACACACTGGAGTTACTGACATACCACACTGGAGTTACTGATACACCACACACTGAAGTTACTGACACACCACACTGGAGTTACTGACACACCACACTGGAGCTACTGACATACCACACTGGAGTTACTGATACACCACACACTGGAGCTTCTGACACACCACACTGGAGTTACTGACACACCACACTGGAGTTACTGACACACCACACTGGAGCTTCTGACATACCACACACTGGAGCTTCTGACACACTACACACTGGAGCTTCTGACATACCACACTGGAGCTTCTGACATTCCACACACTGGAGCTACTGACACACCACACTTGAGTTACTGACACACCACACATTGGAGCTTCTGTCACACCACACACTGGAGCTTCTGACACACCACACACCGGAGCTACTGACACACCACACTGGAGTTACTGACACACCACACTGGAGTTACTGACATACCACACACTGGAGCTACTGACATACCTCACTGGAGTTACTGACACACCACACTGGAGCTTCTGACATTCCACACACTGGAGCTTCTGACATACCACACTGGAGCTACTGACACACCACACACTGGAGCTTCTGACATACCACACTGGAGCTACTGACACACCACACTGGAGCCTCTGACATACCACACACTGGAGCTACTGACACACGACACTGGAGCTTCTGACATACCACACACTGGAGCTTCTGACACACCACACTGGAGCTTCTGACATACCACACTGGAGCTTCTGACATTCCACACACTGGAGCTTCTGACATACCACACTGGAGCTACTGACACACGACACACTGGAGCTTCTGACACGCCACACTGGAGTTACTGACATACCACACACTGGAGCTTCTGACACACCACACTGGAGTTACTGACATACCACACACTGGAGCTTCTGACACACCACACTGGAGTTACTTACATACGACACACTGGAGCTATTGACACACCACACTGGAGCTTCTGACATACCACCCTGGAGCTTCTGACATTCCACACACTGGAGCTTCTGACATACCACACTGGAGCTACTGACACACCACACACTGGAGCTTCTGACACACCACACTGGAGTTACTGACATACCACACACTGGAGCTTCTGACACACCACACTGGAGTTACTGACATACCACACACTGGAGCTTCTGACACACCACACTGGAGTTACTGACATACCACACACTGGAGCTACTGACACACCACACTGGAGCTTCTGACATACCACACTGGAGCTTCTGACATTCCACACACTGGAGCTTCTGACATACCACACTGGAGCTACTGACACACCACACACTGGAGCTTCTGACACACCACACTGGAGTTACTGACATACCACACACTGGAGCTTCTGACACACCACACTGGAGTTACTGACATACCACACACTGGAGCTTCTGACACACCACACTGGAGTTACTGACATACCACACACTGGAGCTACTGACACACCACACTGGAGCTTCTGACATACCACACTGGAGCTTCTGACATTCCACACACTGGAGCTTCTGACATACCACACTGGAGCTACTGACACACCACAAACTGGAGCTTCTGACATACCACACACTGGAGCTACTGACATACCACACTGGAGTTACTGACATACCACACTGGAGCTTCTGACATTCCACACACTGGAGCTACTGACACACCACACTGGAGTTACTGACACACCACACACTGGAGTTACTGACATACCACACACTGGAGCTTCTGACACACCACACTGGAGCTACTGACATACCACACACTGGAGCTTCTGACACACCACACTGGAGTTACTGTCACACCACACACTGGAGCTACTGACATACCACACTGGAGTTAGTGACACACCACACACTGGAGCTTCTGACATACCACACTGGAGTTACTGACACACCACACTGGAGCTACTGACATACCACACTGGAGTTACTGATACACCACACTGGAGTTACTGACATTCCACACTGGAGTTACTGACACATCACACACTGGAGCTTCTGACACACCACACTGGAGTTACTGACACACCACACTGGAGCTACTGACATACCACACTGGAGTTACTGATACACCACACTGGAGTTACTGACATTCCACACTGGAGTTACTGACACATCACACACTGGAGTTACTGACACACCACACACTGGAGCTTCTGACACACCACACTGGAGCTACTGACATACCACACACTGGAGCTACTGACACACCACACTGGAGTTACTGACATACCACACTGGAGCTACTGACACAACACACACTGGACCTTCTGACACACCACACTGGAGCTACTGACACACCACACACTGGAGCTACTGACACTCCACACTGGAGCTACTGACACACCACACACTGGAGCTTCTGACACACCACACTGGAGCTACTGACACACCACACTGGAGTTACTGACATACCACACTGGAGCTACTGACACACCACACACTGGAGCTTCTGACACACCACACTGGAGCTACTGACACACCACACACTGGAGCTACTGACACACCACACTGGAGTTACTGACATACCACACTGGAGCTACTGACACACCACACACTGGAGCTTCTGACACACCACACTGGAGCTACTGACACACCACACACTGGAGCTACTGACACACCACACACTGGAGCTACTGACACACCACACTGGAGCTACTGACATACCACACTGGAGTTACTGACATACCACACTGGAGCTACTGACACACCACACACTGGAGCTACTGACACACCACACTGGAGCTACTGACATACCACACTGGAGTTACTGACATACCACACTGGAGCTACTGACACACCACACACTGGAGCTTCTGACACACCACACTGGAGTTACTGACATACCACACTGGAGTTACTGACATACCACACTGGAGTTACTGACACACCAGACTGGAGCTTCTGACATACCACACTGGAGCTACTGACATACCACACTGGAGCTTCTGACACACCACACTGGAGTTACTGACATACCACACTGGAGCTACTGACACACCACACATTGGAGCTTCTGACACACCACACTGGAGTTACTGACACACCACACTGGAGCTACTGACATACCACACTGGAGTTACTGACACACCACACTGGAGTTACTGACATACCACACACTGGAGTTACTGACATACCACACTGGAGTTACTGACATACCACACTGGAGTTACTGACATTCCACACTGGAGTTACTGACACACCACACACTGGAGCTTCTGACATACCACACTGGAGTTACTGACACACCACACTGGAGTTACTGACATACCACACACTGGAGCTTCTGACACACCACACTGGAGTTACTGACATACCACACACTGGAGCTTCTGACATTCCACACACTGGAGCTACTGACACACCACACACTGGAGCTTCTGACATTCCACACACTGGAGTTACTGACACACCACACACTGGAGCTTCTGACACACCACACTGGAGTTACTGACATACCACACACTGGAGCTTCTGACACACCACACTGGAGTTACTGACATACCACACACTGGAGCTACTGACACACCACACTGGAGCTTCTGACATACCACACTGGAGCTTCTGACATTCCACACACTGGAGCTTCTGACATACCACACTGGAGCTACTGACACACCACACACTGGAGCTTCTGACATACCACACACTGGAGCTACTGACATACCACACTGGAGTTACTGACATACCACACTGGAGCTTCTGACATTCCACACACTGGAGCTACTGACACACCACACTGGAGTTACTGACACACCACACACTGGAGTTACTGACATACCACACTGGAGCTTCTGACACACCACACTGGAGCTACTGACATACCACACACTGGAGCTTCTGACACACCACACTGGAGTTACTGTCACACCACACACTGGAGCTACTGACATACCACACTGGAGTTAGTGACACACCACACACTGGAGCTTCTGACATACCACACTGGAGTTACTGACACACCACACTGGAGCTACTGACATACCACACTGGAGTTACTGATACACCACACTGGAGTTACTGACATTCCACACTGGAGTTACTGACACATCACACACTGGAGCTTCTGACACACCACACTGGAGTTACTGACACACCACACTGGAGCTACTGACATACCACACTGGAGTTACTGATACACCACACTGGAGTTACTGACATTCCACACTGGAGTTACTGACACATCACACACTGGAGTTACTGACACACCACACACTGGAGCTTCTGACACACCACACTGGAGCTACTGACACACCACACACTGGAGCTACTGACACACCACACTGGAGTTACTGACATACCACACTGGAGCTACTGACACAACACACACTGGACCTTCTGACACACCACACTGGAGCTACTGACACACCACACACTGGAGCTACTGACACTCCACACTGGAGCTACTGACACACCACACACTGGAGCTTCTGACACACCACACTGGAGCTACTGACACACCACACTGGAGTTACTGACATACCACACTGGAGCTACTGACACACCACACACTGGAGCTACTGACACACCACACTGGAGTTACTGACATACCACACTGGAGCTACTGACACACCACACACTGGAGCTTCTGACACACAACACTGGAGCTACTGACACACCACACACTGGAGCTACTGACACACCACACTGGAGTTACTGACATACCACACTGGAGCTACTGACACACCACACACTGGAGCTACTGACACACCACACTGGAGCTACTGACATACCACACTGGAGTTACTGACATACCACACTGGAGCTACTGACACACCACACACTGGAGCTACTGACACACCACACTGGAGCTACTGACATACCACACTGGAGTTACTGACATACCACACTGGAGCTACTGACACACCACACACTGGAGCTTCTGACACACCACACTGGAGTTACTGACATACCACACTGGAGTTACTGACATACCACACTGGAGTTACTGACACACCAGAGTGGAGCTTCTGACATACCACACTGGAGCTACTGACATACCACACTGGAGCTTCTGACACACCACACTGGAGTTACTGACATACCACACTGGAGCTACTGACACACCACACACTGGAGCTTCTGACACACCACACTGGAGTTACTGACACACCACACTGGAGCTACTGACATACCACACTGGAGTTACTGACACACCACACTGGAGTTACTGACATACCACACACTGGAGTTACTGACATACCACACTGGAGTTACTGACATACCACACTGGAGTTACTGACATTCCACACTGGAGTTACTGACACACCACACACTGGAGCTTCTGACATACCACACTGGAGTTACTGACACACCACACTGGAGTTACTGACATACCACACACTGGAGCTTCTGACACACCACACTGGAGTTACTGACATACCACACACTGGAGCTTCTGACATTCCACACACTGGAGCTACTGACACACCACACACTGGAGCTTCTGGCATTCCACACACTGGAGTTACTGACACACCACACACTGGAGCTTCTGACATTCCACACACTGGAGTTACTGACACACCACACACTGGAGCTTCTGACATTCCACACACTGGAGTTACTGACACACCACACACTGGAGCTTCTGACATTCCACACGCTGGAGTTACTGACACACCACACACTGGAGCTTCTGACATTCCACACACTGGAGTTACTGACACACCACACTGGAACTTCTGACACACCACACTGGAGTTACTGATACACCACACACTGGAGCTTCTGACATTCCACACACTGGAGCTACTGACACACCACACTGGAGTTACTGACACACCACACACTGGAGCTTCTGACACACCACACACTGGAGCTTCTGACACACCACACTAGAGCTACTGACATACCACACTGGAGTTACTGACATACCACACTGGAGTTACTGACACACCACACTGGAGTTACTGACATACCACACTGGAGTTACTGACATACCACACACTGGAGTTACTGACACACCACACTGGAGTTACTGACACACCACACTGGAGCTACTGACATACCACACACTGGAGTTACTGACATACCACACTGGAGTTACTGATACACCACACACTGGATTTACTGACACACCACACTGGAGTTACTGACACACCACACTGGAGCTACTGACATACCACACTGGAGTTACTGATACACCACACACTGGAGCTTCTGACACACCACGCTGGAGTTACTGACACACCACACTGGAGTTACTGACACACCACACTGGAGCTTCTGACATACCACACACTGGAGCCTCTGACACACTACACACTGGAGCTTCTGACATACCACACTGGAGCTTCTGACATTCCACACACTGGATCTACTGACACACCACACTGGAGTTACTGACACACCACACATTGGAGCTTCTGACACACCACACACTGGAGCTTCTGACACACCACACACTGGAGCTACTGACACACCACACTGGAGTTACTGATACACCACACTGGAGTTACTGACATACCACACACTGGAGCTACTGACATACCTCACTGGAGTTACTGACACACCACACTGGAGCTTCTGACATTCCACACACTGGAGCTTCTGACATACCACACTGGAGCTACTAACACACCACACACTGGAGCTTCTGACATACCACACTGGAGCTACTGACACACCACACTGGAGCTTCTGACATACCACACACTGGAGCTACTGACACACCACACTGGAGCTTCTGACATACCACACACTGGAGCTTCTGACACACCACACTGGAGCTTCTGACATACCACACTGGAGCTACTGACATTCCACACACTGGAGCTTCTGACATACCACACTGGAGCTACTGACACACCACAAACTGGAGCTTCTGACACACCACACTGGAGTTACTGACATACCACACACTGGAGCTTCTGACACACCACACTGGAGTTACTGACATACCACACACTGGAGCTTCTGACACACCACACTGGAGTTACTGACATACCACACACTGGAGCTTCTGACAAACCACACTGGAGTTACTGACATACCACACACTGGAGCTACTGACACACCACACTGGAGCTTCTGACATACCACACTGGAGCTTCTGACATTCCACACACTGGAGCTTCTGACATACCACACTGGAGCTACTGACACACCACACACTGGAGCTTCTGACACACCACGCTGGAGTTACTGACATACCACACACTGGAGCTTCTGACACACCACACTGGAGTTACTGACATACCACACACTGGAGCTTCTGACACACCACACTGGAGTTACTGACATACCACACACTGGAGCTACTGACACACCACACTGGAGCTTCTGACATACCACACTGGAGCTTCTGACATACCACACTGGAGCTTCTGACATTCCACACACTGGAGCTTCTGACATACCACACTGGAGCTACTGACACACCACACACTGGAGCTTCTGACATACCACACACTGGAGCTACTGACATACCACACTGGAGTTACTGACATACCACACTGGAACTTCTGACATTCCACACACTGCAGCTACTGACACACCACACTGGAGTTACTGACACACCACACACTGGAGTTACTGACATACCACACTGGAGCTTCTGACACACCACACTGGAGCTACTGACATACCACACTGGAGTTACTGACATACCACACTGGAGTTACTGACACACCACACTGGAGTTACTGACATACCACACTGGAGTTACTGACATACCACACACTGGAGTTACTGACACACCACACTGGAGTTACTGACACACCACACTGGAGCTACTGACATACCACACACTGGCGTTACTGACACACCACACTGGAGTTACTGACACACCACACTGGAGCTACTGACATACCACACACTGGAGTTACTGACATACCACACTGGAGTTACTGATACACCACTCACTGGAGTTACTGACACACCACACTGGAGTTACTGACACACCACACTGGAGCTACTGACATACCACACTGGAGTTACTGATACACCACACACTGGAGCTTCTGACACACCACGCTGGAGTTACTGACACACCACACTGGAGTTACTGACACACCACACTGGAGCTTCTGACATACCACACACTGGAGCTTCTGACACACTACACACTGGAGCTTATGACATACCACACTGGAGCTTCTGACATTCCACACACTGGAGCTACTGACACACCACACTAGAGTTACTGACACACCACACATTGGAGCTTCTGACACACCACACACTGGAGCTTCTGACACACCATACACTGGAGCTACTGACACACCACACTGGAGTTACTGACACACCACACTGGAGTTACTGACATACCACACACTGGAGCTACTGACATACCTCACTGGAGTTACTGACACACCACACTGGAGCTTCTGACATTCCACACACTGGAGCTTCTGACATACCACACTGGAGCTACTGACACACCACACACTGGAGCTTCTGACATACCACACTGGAGCTACTGACACACCACACTGGAGCTTCTGACATACCACACACTGGAGCTACTGACACACCACACTGGAGCTTCTGACATACCACACACTGGAGCTTCTGACACACCACACTGGAGCTTCTGACATACCACACTGGAGCTACTGACATTCAACACACTGGAGCTTCTGACATACCACACTGGAGCTACTGACACACCACACACTGGAGCTTCTGACACACCACACTGGAGTTACTGACATACCACACACTGGAGCTTCTGACACACCACACTGGAGTTACTGACATACCACACACTGGAGCTTCTGACACACCACACTGGAGTTACTGACATACCACACACTGGAGCTTCTGACAAACCACACTGGAGTTACTGACATACCACACACTGGAGCTACTGACACACCACACTGGAGCTTCTGACATACCACACTGGAGCTTCTGACATTCCACACACTGGAGCTTCTGACATACCACACTGGAGCTACTGACACACCACACACTGGAGCTTCTGACACACCACACTGGAGTTACTGACATACCACACACTGGAGCTTCTGACACACCACACTGGAGTTACTGACATACCACACACTGGAGCTACTGACACACCACACTGGAGCTTCTGACATACCACACTGGAGCTTCTGACATTCCACACACTGGAGCTTCTGACATACCACACTGGAGCTACTGACACACCACACACTGGAGCTTCTGACATACCACACACTGGAGCTACTGACATACCACACTGGAGTTACTGACATACCACACTGGAGCTTCTGACATTCCACACACTGGAGCTACTGACACACCACACTGGAGTTACTGACACACCACACACTGGAGTTACTGACATACCACACACTGGAGCTTCTGACAGACCACACACTGGAGCTTCTGACACACCACACTGGAGTTACTGACATACCACACTGGAGCTACTGACACACCACACACTGGAGCTTCTGACACACCACACTGGAGTTACTGACATACCACACTGGAGTTACTGACACACCACACTGGAGTTACTGACATACCACACTGGAGCTTCTGACACACCACACTGGAGCTACTGACATACCACACTGGAGTTACTGACACACCACACACTGGAGCTTCTGACACACCACACTGGAGTTACTGACACACCACACACTGGAGCTTCTGACACACCACACTGGAGTTACTGTCACACCACACACTGGAGCTACTGACATACCACACTGGAGTTACTGACACACCACACACTGGAGCTTCTGACATACCACACTGGAGTTACTGACACACCACACACTGGAGCTTCTGACACACCACACTGGAGTTACTGACACACCACACTGGAGCTACTGACATACCACACTGGAGTTACTGATACATCACACACTGGAGCTTCTGACACACCACACTGGAGTTACTGACACACCACACTGGAGCTACTGACATACCACACTGGAGTTACTGACACACGACACTGGAGCTTCTGACATACCACACTGGAGTTACTGATACACCACACACTGGAGCTTCTGACACACCACACTGGAGTTACTGACACACCACACTGGAGCTACTGACATACCACACTGGAGTTACTGACACACCACACACTGGAGCTTCTGACACACCACACTGGAGTTACTGACACACCACACTGGAGTTACTGACACACCACACTGGAGTTACTGACACACCACACGCTGGAGCTTCTGACATTCCACACACTGGAGCTACTGACACACCACACTGGAGTTACTGATACACCACACACTGGAGCTTCTGACACACCACACTGGAGTTACTGACACACCACACTGGAGTTACTGACACACCACACACTGGAGCTTCTGACATTCCACACACTGGAGCTACTGACACACCACACTGGAGTTACTGACATACCACACTGGAGCTACTGACATACCACACTGGAGCTACTGACATACCACACTGGAACTACTGACATACCACACTGCAGCTAATGACATACCACACTGGAACTACTGACATACCACAATGGAGCTACTGACATACCACACTGGAGATACTGACGTACCACACTGGAGCTACTGACATACCACACTGGAGATACTGACATACCACACACTGGAGCTGCTGACATACCACACTGGAGCTACTGACATACCACACTGGAGATACTGACACACCACACACTGGAACTTCTGACAAACCACACTGGAGCTTCCTACATACCACACTCTGGAGCTTCTGACATACCACACTGGGGCTTCCGACATACCACACACTAGAGCTTCTGACATACCACACTGGAGCTTCCGACATACCACACACTGGAGCTTCTGACATACCACACAATAGAGCTTCTGACATACCACACTGGAGCTACTGACATACCACACTGGAGCTTCTGACATACCACACTGAAGCTAGTGACATACCATACTGGAGCTTCTGACATACCACACACTGGATCGTCTGACATACCACACACTGGAGCTAGTGACACACCACACTGGAGTTACTGACACACCACACACTGGAGCTTCTGACACACCACACTGGAGTTACTGACACACCACACACTGGAGCTTCTGACACACCACACTGGAGCTACTGACACACCACACACTGGAGCTACTGACACACCACACTGGAGTTACTGACATACCACACTGGAGCTACTGACACACCACACACTGGAGCTTCTGACACACCACACTGGAGCTACTGACACACCACACACTGGAGCTACTGACACACCACACTGGAGTTACTGCCATACCACACTGGAGCTACTGACACACCACACACTGGAGCTACTGACACACCACATTGGAGCTACTGACATACCACACTGGAGTTACTGACATACCACACTGGAGCTACTGACACACCACACACTGGAGCTACTGACACACCACACTGGAGCTACTGACATACCACACTGGAGTTACTGACATACCACACTGGAGCTACTGACACACCACACACTGGAGCTACTGACACACCACACTGGAGTTACTGACATACCACACTGGAGCTACTGACACACCACACACTGGAGCTTCTGACAGACCACACACTGGAGCTTCTGACACACCACACTGGAGTTACTGACATACCACACTGGAGCTACTGACACACCACACACTGGAGCTTCTGACACACCACACTGGAGTTACTGACATACCACACTGGAGTTACTGACATACCACACTGGAGTTACTGACACACCAGACTGGAGCTTCTGACATACCACACTGGAGCTACTGACATACCACACTGGAGCTTCTGACATACCACACTGGAGCTAGTGACATACCATACTGGAGCTTCTGACATACCACACACTGGATCGTCTGACATACCACACACTGGAGCTAGTGACACACCACACTGGAGCTACTGACATACCACACTGGAGCTTCTGACATACCACACACTGCAGCTTCTGACATGCCACACACTGGAGCTTCTGAGATACAACACACACTGCAGCTTCTGAGACACACACTCAGTCAATCATTCTTACACATATATACACACACTTTGAGTTATTCTTACATGTACACACATACACTTAGTCAGGCTTACACACACATACACTCACTCAGTCATTCTTAAAAAGCCCCCAGTACAAGACGCAAGTCCATAACAGTGTTAAATCTCCACTTACTATTGGTACTCATCTTTTAATAATTATAATAGAGCAACGTCCGGGAATCGAACCCACGACATTATGATCGTATAAACCATATATATAATAGAGTAAATATTACTTGTTGTTTAGACCCCAACCCCCGATCAAACCTGATCGAGCAGGTTTATGACAAAACAACCCAGATCCATAAGACATATAACGTGAAATTTCGCCGTTAAGACCTCACCTCAGAATCGGTAGAGCGTCAGACACCATGGTTTGCAACATAGTTATGGTCCTTTGCGTTCTGAGTTCAAATCCGCTGAGGTTAACTTTGCCTTTCATCCTTACGAGTTCGATAAACTAAAGTACCAGTGATGCATTGGGGTAATCGCTGGCCTTGTACCATAAGTAGAAACTCTATTTAATAAACAGCCTCAGAGTTGGAACCTTTCATTAATCTACTCTAAGACAGATTAAATAAACTTCTTGAAATAGAACTATTGGTGTGGGTGGGGGTTCTTTTCGTTGGCTTTCTTTTGTTTTTTTTGTTTTTTTTTGTTTTGTTTTGTTATTTTGTTTCAATTGCAGACATGTGTATTGGTTGTTGAAATCGATATGTCTGTGGTTTCGAGCTGTTATATTGGATAACTGAATCTTATTGCCACAAAACAACGAGTCAGCGAAGAAACCTCTTACTTGGTTTCACGATCTGCTAAAGATAGCAGCTAAATATCTCTTTAATCGCACTCCACTGTCCTTAAAAACAACATAAACTGAAGGTGACATTGTAATAGAACAATGTAATATAGGAAATATTTGGATTGTCAACTCTGGATCAGATTTGATATTGAATCTCCTGAACCAGTTGTTTCATTGATAGAATCAACCAGAACATTTGTCTCCTGAACTGATCGAGACCCAACATACACACACACACACACACACACACACACACACGTATATATATATATATATATAACGAAGGAAATGTGGTAAGGAACCAGGTGGACCATAACGCACCAAAGTACTCAATACTTGAGGTAGTAGAGTGGGTAATAGGAACCAGTAAGACCCCGGGGTCTTACTGGTTCCTATATATATATATATATATATATATATATATATATATATATGTTTTAAATTGCCTTGTCCGATGAACGAATGAGGACGTTTTTCGTATTCGTTTTATTCGGGAAACCTCTGGTAATGAGGTAATTATATTGTATTGTTTATTATACATTAAATTTAGCTCTGGTACTTACATAGAGCACTCTTCACTCCTATGACTTTTTCAATTTTCAACGGAAACTTCAATACATATATATATATACACACACATATATATATATATATATATATATATATATATATATATATATATATATATATATATATATATATATATATATATTGAGTCGTCAAGTATGAAATTTGTAGAAATTTGTTTTTTTTCTACAAATTTCTACAAATTTCATACTTGAAGACCTAATATATATATATATAAAGGCACACACATTCACACACACGTTCACACACACATACACACACACATACATACACGCTCATACATACATGTACACATATGCACACATGCACACACATTCATGTATGTATTGTGTATTCAGTGGCTGACTGGGTCTAAAAATATTGGTAGCCAGGAGATGAAGGGGGTCCACCTACATACAGAATGAAGGGGGCCCACCTATATACAGAAAGAAGGGGGCCCACCTACATATCGAATGAAGGGGGCCCACCTACATACAGAATGAAGGGGGCCCACCTACATATAGAATGAAGGGGGCCCACCTACATACAGAATGAAGGGGGCCCACCTACATATAGAATGAAGGGGGCCCACCTACATACAGAATGAAGGGGGCCCACCTACATATAGAATCAAGGGGGCCCACCTACATATAGAATGAAGGGGGCCCACCTACATATAGAATGAAGGGGGCCCACCTACATATAGAATCAAGGGGGCCCACCTACATACAGAATGAAGGGGGCCCACCTACATACAGAATGAAGGGGGCCCACCTACATATAGAATCAAGGGGGCCCACCTACATACAGAATGCTATCATTTAATTTTTATAATGAATAAATAACATTTTCGAAAAATACATAAGTGGAAACAAAGCAGTCAATCAATTTTTTTGCGGGAAAATATCTTACCTTCTCCAATAAAAAATATTATGTATTTTGCGAAATCCAGACTTTCAATAACGACCCAGAAGTTGACCCTAAATACTAATAGCTCTCAGAAATCCATGAACGACACAACTGGGATTTTGAAAGTAGGTTTATAATTATCAATTTTCATCATGTTTATGTAGCTGTCTCGGTGGCCTAGTTGGAGGAATCATAGATGGTGGTGATCTTTGTCCTAAGTTCGATCCTGGTCGGGAGTAGGGTTTCCGGTAAACCTTTTCAGTTTTATTTTCGATAGAAAAAAGTAAAAACTGGACCAGGATTGAACTCAAGGCCAGGATCTCCACCGTCTCTAGTACCTACCCCTCTCTCTCTCTCTCATATATATATGTTTTTGCATGCCAGATTCAAATTTACAATGATTGTCATTATATATATATATATATATATATATATATTATATATGAAGAAGAAGTTTATGAAACGGAAATGCGGGTATAAAGAATTTATTAGGTAACAATTGTTTCTATAGTGTATGGGTTACCTATACCTCGCTATTTGTATAATATAAAAATATTATCATAAATCGTAGGTACACTGTAAGAAAACACACCATGTCGTCAGACCTTTGTGGTAGAATGATATGAAAATATTTTATACACTAGATATAAGAGAAAGAAGGAGGTAGGAAGGGAAGAGGAAGAGGGAAGCGAGTAAGGGGGAGGGAGTCTTAGGATTTAAGACTGTCAGAGTAGTAGAGATTGTCAGGAGAAAATGTTTTGGCGGCAGTTAGCTTAATGAGACGTGTTAGGTTTGGCGGGGGAAGTAAATTCTTCTAGTGGTGTTGTTTGGACAAAATTTAGCTAAAGGGGTCAAAGTAGTACAGAATTACAGAGAAGTTGTTGGGGCTATTATAGTAGCAGGTTATTTCTAAAGGGGTCCAAAAAACAGTGTTTAGTACTATTATTATAGAAAGCCATATCGTGTGTATAAACATATAAAACAGAAATTTGCAATATATATATTAAAATAACAGATTAAAGTTTAACCAAAGAATCGCTCCTTTCACCGTTAACGGAAGATCCTGTTAAGGGTGAAAGCAGCGATTCTTCGCTTAAACTTTAATCTGTTATTTGAATAAATATTTGCTCTAGGGTTCTTATATATTTGATATATATTTATCCTTATCGAGCCGTCTTTGGATTTTAATCTTCAAATTTATTATTATTACTATATATATATATATATATATATATATATATATATATATATATATATATATATATATATACAGTATATATATATATATTATTTTTTCTAAAATAATCAAATTAAATTAATTCAACAGTTAAACACACATAGGAATAATAATTGTTTCTACTTTTGCCACAAGGCCAGCAATTATTCAATGCATTACTGGTACTTTATTTTATCGACTCCGTAAGGATGAAAGGCAAAGTTAATCTCAGCGGGATTTGAACTCAGACCATAAAGGGCCGTACCTCTTTGCTGCAAAGCATGGCGTCAGACCCTCTACCGATACTGCCAATCCACTGCCACATAGGAATAATAATGTTGTTACCAAAGGACCAGAAAATTGACACGTCGACCATAAATATTACTAATAGCTCTAGGAAAGCCATGAACGACACCGCATCATTTTAACTTTTATTTTGAAAGTAGGTTTATTATTATCAATTTTCGTTTTGTCTTTATAAAATAATTATATCTTTATAAAATAAAGTACCAGTATATCTTTATAAAATAAAGTACCAATAATGCACTGGGATAATTGCTGGCCTGGTGCCAAAAGTATAAACAATTATATCTTTGTAGCTGTCTCGGTGGCCTAGCTCGGTGGAATCGTAGACGGTGGTGATCCTGGTCAGAAGTTCGATCCTCGTCGGGAATATGGTTCCCAGTAAACATTTTCAGTTTTTTTCTCAATAGAAAAAATAAAAGCTGAAAAATTTTACATATACCTCTTGACCAGGATTGAACCCAAATCCAGGATCTCCACCGTCTCTAGTACCTACCACCAGGCCACAGAGACAACTACGGACATCTTGTAAAAATGCATACTTATAAACCTACTTTCAAAATGTTCAAAACAAAGTGTTGTGGTGTCGTTCATAATGTTATTGCTCCTACTTAATGTTGACTTCTAAATCATTTGCGTGCTCCATAAACTACATCCTCGTTTTGTTTCTCATCTATCTAGACTATATTTTAAACTGTATTCCATTTTGTTCCTTTTTTCTCCCGTCCTCTCTCTCTCTCATATATGTTTTTGCATGTCGAATTCAAACTTACAATGATTGTCATTATATATATATACTAGCAGCAGTACCCAGCGTTGCCTGGGTAGGTAAAATAATATCTGATTTGATGAAAAGGTGTTGATCTTAGCGACTGCGAGTTTCTTGAAAATCGGTGTTAAGGTGTAGAAAATGGCGAAATGTTGAGTGAAATCGTATGGAATATGTGGGAGGTAGAAAAAATCGTATTTTGAAGAGTTAAACAGCTGCAACGTCGTCCCTGAACAAAAAATGCAAAGTGTAAAGCTACTATAAGATGTGCAATGATAGGTTCTATCGTAGTATAAAAGTTGAACCAAATAAATTGATTTATGAGTGAGGTGGAGCCGAAGTTTCGAATTTGAATTAAATCGGTTGAAAAATGTGGGAGCTAATGATAGGTTCTATCGTAGTATAAAAATTGAACCAAATAAATTGATTTATGTGTGAGGTGGAGCCGAAGTTTCGAATTTGAACGAAATCGGTTGAAAAATGTGGGAGCTAGAGCCGAAAAGGCAAAGATTTGAGCGAAAAGGTGGTATTTTCGAATATTTAAGCGGCTGCCACGCCGTTCCTGAACAAAAAATCCAAAATGTAAAGCCACTTCAAGACGTGAAATAATCAGATCTAGCGTAGTGTAAAATTTGAACAAAGTAGGTTGATTAATGTGGGAGCTAGAAGCGAAAAAGTGGAAATTTGAGTCTAAAAGTGGTATTTTTGAATATTTAAGCGGCTGCCACGCCGTCCCTGAACAACAAATGCAAAATATAAAGCAATTACCGGATGTGCAATGATAAATTCTATTTTGCTTTAAAATCTGAACGAAATCGGTGGCAAAATGTGGGAGCTAGGGCCTAAAATCTTATTTTTCGATACCTAAAAAAAGGTGCCCCCCCCCCATCGATTTTTATCTGTAGAATGACCCCGGAATAAAAAAAAAACGATACGCTGATATATAGAAAACACTCCCCGATGACTAATCTATGAGCCTGTAAAGATTCATGAAAATCGGTCGTAAGATGGCCCCTACAGGTAATACACAGACACACAGACTTAATTTTATATATATACATATATATATATATGTATATATATATATATATATTAATAAGAGGAATTCCAACTTTGTCCGATTTACTCGTTTTATTTACAATCCTTTAAAATTTATAATGGTATTATAATGAAATAGTATGATAGAATATTAAATTCTAAGTGTTAATTGAACAAGTACTTTCATGCTTTTGCAATCTTCAGATTTATAATATGTGGTGACAGTCAAGTTTGCAATTTTCAACTGTAATGAGATGGGTAAATTTTGTACCTTATATACAGTGAAAAGTGGCTCCAGAATGCTAAATCTTGCAAACTGTTTTTCGACCAATCGGTGTGTAGTTTCACTGAATTACTAAAGCTGATTGGTTTAAGCGTCACGGCTGGTTGAGCATCTCTAACGACGAATAATTAATCCTATCCAAAGCATCAATTGTTTTGCTATTTTTAGAAATGATGAAAATAGCATTTTCTAGTAATCATCACCATCAACATCACTTTTATTATTATTATTATTGTTGTTGTTGTTGTTGTTGTTGTTGTTGTTGTTGTTGTTGTTGTTAGTGGTCGTAGTCAAAGTCATAGTAGGAGTAATACCCCTAAGCGTTATTATTGTTCATTTAGCTTGGGTTTGAATTTATCAATAAAATTCTTTTCTTTGATTTTTCTTTTGATTTCACTTGGGCTGTGTAATTTGTAGAATGAGAATATTATAAATATTCCCTGACCACATGTTGTTAGATGGTTACTTAGGGGTATCTGACGGACATTTGGGTCTCTGATTTGCTGACGGTGTACTCGTGCACGTTCCGATAGTGCATTTCCAGTTTGACCGACATATAGTTCTTCACAATTCGGGCATTTAATGCAGTAAATTAGATTTCTGCTTTTGCAGTTGATATTTGCATTTGTGAATATTTTTCCAGTTTTTGTTTTCATATATTGACCGGCGTGTATGGATTGACATGTGCCGCATCGACTATCATTGCATTTAGATACAGTGAATGATTGGGCTTTGTTGTTAAGGTCAAACTTTGCTTTTGTTAGTAATTGCTTCAAATTTTTTGGCTGTCTTTTACTAAGAGTCAAAGATCGATCTGTGATTAAGCCTTTTAATTCATTACTTTGAGCAATGATCGGTAGGTTTGCTTTGGCAGTGTTGAAGATATTCTGGTGACATGGGTTGTGTGTCATTATAAATGGTATGACCAGTTCTTGGTTTCTTCTTCCTTGGGTTGTCCTAAGTTGTTGTATAGGTATTTTTATAGCCTGCTGTATGCCATTTTCTATAAGTAGAGATGGGTATTTTTGTTTGAGCAAAAATTCTCTTAGTTCTGTTAGGCGTTTGTACCTGGTATTCGTATCTTCTACAATGGTACAAATTCTTCTGGCTAGGCAGTATGGGACGTTGCGTTTTGTATGAGGTGGATGGCACGACTTAAAATTCAGATATTGATGGGTGTCTGTGTGTTTATAATATATATCCGTGGTAATGGTGGTGTCGTTTTTGATTATCATTATATCTAGGAATGGTAATTTGGTCCTACTCATCTCTTTTGTGAATTGGAGAGATGGGTGTAGGTTATTCAGGAGGATATTGAACTCATCCAAGGTATCTCTTCCAAGATTTTTCAATGTACTTTCTAAAGTCAATACTATATTTTCCCTCTATTTTTTGGTAGAGTTGTTGTTCTAAGTATCCCATTACAGAGTTCGCGTAAACGGGAGCAAACTTCGTTCCCATCGCTGGTAAGCCTTTACACCAACATTACACATGATTTAGGAATAAAGGCGGTTAAATACTGGGTGGAAAAACAAAGAGAAGTGATTCCCATCAGATTCACAGCGCCATTTCTATTAGACGCAGTTAAACTTATTCTGGAAAACAACACACTCTTATTCAATGGAAAGAATTACATCCAAATTAGAGGCACAGCGATGGGAACGAAGTTTGCTCCCGTTTACGCGAACTCTGTAATGGGATACTTAGAACAAGTATCGACGGCTAATTCAGTCCAGAATTAGCCGTCGAAACGGCTTGAGATCAGCCGTCGGGGTCCTACTCGTTCCTATTACCCACTCTACTACCCTAAGTATTGAGTACTTTGGTGCGTTATGATCCACCTGGTTCCTTACCACATTTCCTCCGTTATATATTATATATATATATATATATATTATTTTTTTCTAAAATAATCATATTAAATTAATTCAACAGTTAAACATACATAGGAATAAGGTTCTTTCCAAAGGGCCAGAAGATTGACAAGTCGACAATAAATATTACTAATCTCTCTAAGAAAGCCAGGAACGACACCGCATCTTTTTAACTTTTATTTTGAAAGTAGGTTTATAATTATCAATTTTCATAATATTTTGTAGATGTCTCGGTGGCCTAGTTGGGCGAATCATAGACGGTGTTGGGTCTGGTCTGATGTTCGATCCCTGTCAGGAGTAGGGTTCCCCCAGATTTTAGTTTTTTTTTCGATAGAAAAAATAAAGGTTGAAAAAGGTTTCTTGTACCTCTTGACCAGGATTGAACCTAAGGTCAGGATCTCCACCGTCTCTAGCGCCTACCGCTAGGCCACAGTGACAACTACGAAAGTCTTATGAAAATTCATACTTATAAACCTACTTTCAAAATTTTCTAAACAGAATCATGCGGTGTCGTTCATGTCTTTCTTAATATTATTGTTCCTACTTAAGGTGACTTTAAGGTGAGATTTGGGTGTTCCATAAACTACATCCTCGTTTTGTTTCTCTTCTGTAATTTAATTTGTAATCCATGTTTCATTTCTGTTGTACCTCATTTCTCCCCACCACCCCTTTCTCTCTCTCTCTCTCTCTCTCTCTCTCTCTCTCTCTCTCTCTCTCTCTCTCTCTCTCTCTCTCTGTGATATAACAATGAAACTTACAATGTGGACTAGGTCTATATTGGTTGCCAGATGAAGGGGGCCCACCTACATATAGAATGGTATCATTGAATTTTTATAATGAATAAATAACATTTTCAAACAATACATTAGAGGAAACAAAACAGTGCAATCAAATTTTTGCGGAAAACATCTTACCTTCGCCAATAAAAAATATGTATTTTGCGAAATCCAGAGACTTTCAATAATGACCTTTGGTCTTTCACACTCACTCAATATATATATTTTTTTTTAAAGAAAAGCATTGGCCCCTAAAATACTACAGTGGGCCCTGCAATGCTACCGTGAGCCCCCTGGGCCCCACTTGCCATTGGGCAACCTGGCAACCTGGCCAGTCCGCCAGTGTGTATGTATATATGTATATATGTATCTTTGTGTGTATGTATGTGTGTATGTATATATGCCCGGGAGAGATGACCCCTCCGGGAGAGATGACCCCTTAGCCTTTGTCAAGGCAGTCTAGGAGAAGGAAAACTCTGATATAACACCTGCAACCCTGATGGTATCCAATGATGTTGACTTGTTCTTCTTTTTGGTAAATATCATCTTGGTTAAGAGAGTGGGACTGGCTTTGTGCAGTGCCTTTGCTCACTATAAAAGCTTCACGGCACAGGCATTGCTTTATATCTGGAGATCTCTCTGCACTTGTCGTCACATGGTACCATGGGCCCAGCACTGTGTGTCAATAATTGTCACAAGTGTAGTGTTTGTACCAGAGTTTCAAGTCGTTGGCTGGACTAAAAAGTCACACTCGTTTAGCGCATCGGTGGGGGTTCTCCTACATGGATATAAAGTAGTGGCCGTACTCGAAAACGAGTTGGCAGCCACCATATATGTATATATGTATACATGTCTGTATGTATGTGTGTATGTATATATGTATATATGTATCTTTGTATGTATGTATCTATGTATGTATGTATGTATGTATGTATGTATGTATGTATGTATATCCTAACGAATCTAGCTGCCGAAATGTCCGGAACTCAGCCGTCAGGATCCTAGCACCATATATATATATATATATATATATATATATATATATATATATATATATATATATATATATACGTTATTCCGGGTTGAAAATATATTAAATATATATATATATATATATATATATATATACACACACATTTGGTTGGACCCCGGTTGAGACCTGAACACCATAAACTGGGTCCCCCTGCACCAAACCATATCACGCCGGCGGGCAGGTTGCATAACTAAACATCTGTACACCAACTATGCATCTTAGATCCGGCTTGACTAGGCAGCAGTAAAGTGACACCCATAAAATAGTAGTGGAAAACAACCATCATGTGAACGGATGATAAGCCATTTAGGGACATTTATTCAAACACCCGCCAGAGTTACTCCCCTTGCTCTGTGACAATAACAACCATGTGTTTGAATCAAGAATGAATTTCCATGTGATTGTCATCTTAAAACCCCTTCTGGGTCCTGTACTGAACACTCTAGATTTGTATGTTCATTGAGAAGCCCTTTTCGGGCGAAACGTACGTAGGTGCTTTTGTATAAACATGTTCTAACAGTATGTATTCTCCTTTGTAATCCTTTCATTTGTAGCCGCTCTGCTTATATTCTCGCCCACTAAATATTAACGCTTCCGATATTTAACCCTGTAGGCACAAGTATTGAGCACAAATGCACAACCTTTTAGCAACTAACTATATGTATCGCTTATCCCTTTAAACTTCTACTCTCTCACGATACTAAAATATATATATATATATATATATATATATATATATATATATATATATATATATATATATATATATATATATATATATATATAGAGAGAGAGAGAGAGAGAGAGAGAGAGAGAGAGAGAGAGAAATATACACGGGTGTGTATGATTGTGTATAGAAGATTATATTAATAAAAGGAATTCCAACTTTGTCTGATTTACTCGTTTTATTTATTTACAATCCTTTAAATTTATAATGGTTTTAGAATGAAATGTTAAGTGTTAATTGAACAAGTACTTTTATGCTTTCGCAATCTTCAGGTTCATATTGTGTGGTGACAGTCAAGTTTGCAATTTTCAACTGTTGAAAATTGCAAACTTGATTGTCACCACACAATATGAACCTGAAGATTGCGAAAGCATGAAAGTACTTGTTCAATCAACACTTAACATTTAATACTCTACCATGCTATTTCATTCTAAAACCAATATAAATTTAAAGGATTGTAAATAAATAAAACGAGTAAATCAGACAAAGTTGGAATTCCTTTTATTAATATATATATATATATGCATACTGAGGTGTCGGTAGACAACCAATATATACTCAATATATATATAGGAAAAAATTTGACTCTGACGGCCGAGTTCAAGCCGTTTCGACGGCTAAAATAGCCGTCGAAACGGCTTGAGCTCAGCCGTCGGGGTCATACATTTTCCTATTTCCCACTCTACTACCCTAAGTATTGAGTACTCTGGTGCGTTATGGTCCATCTGGTTCCTTACCACAATTCCTTTGTTATATATATATATGCATAAATGGAAAAAAATGAAACGAAATTTCATTTCTCACTCTTAGTACGACTGTTACTTAAATATAAATATGTATAGGTGCATACATATATGTATACAGACGTACAGTAGTATGTATATATATATACATACATGCACACATATATATATATGTACGTATGGATTTACCGAACATTTATTATAATGCTTGGTTTGTTTGTAAACAAACATCCCGAATTAAGCCGTACAGAGTTTAGCAACCACCGTTGCCCTTTTGTTCAACACTGACAAAGGAACGATGTACTAGTTTCAAGCTTATTAGCTATCGTCAGCATCGTATACCTTTCTGTCAGATGATTTAACGTCTGAAAGTATATACTTTCCTTAGGCATATTAACGGCTGAGCATCCTAATTTGCTTATCGAGTGAGTTAGTCGGCCGGGCGCACCGAAAACGATAAATGGAAAAAATAATATGCAAATTATGCTGCTCAGCCGTTAATATGCATAAGGAAAGTATATACTTTCAGACGTTCAATCATCTGGCAGGAAGGTATACGGTGCTGACGATAGCTAATAAGCTTGAAACTAGTACATCGTTCCTTTGTCAGTGTTGAACAAAAAGGGCAACGATGGTTGCTAAATACTGTACGGCTTAATTCGGGATGTTTGTTTACAAACAAACCAAGCATTATAATAAATGTTCGGTAGATCCATACGTACATATATATATGTGTGCATGTATGTATATATATATACATATATATATGTGTGTGTATATATATTGAGTATATGTTGGTTGTTTACCGACACCTCAGTATGTATATATATATATAGGAACGAGTAGGACCCCGACGGCTGAGCTCAAGCTAATTCTGGACTAAATGAAAATTTTTATCCTGGTATATGAATAGCCGAGCTTCTCAGGGAGTAATTCCATATATGGTAAAGTGATTGTCACAAGGATTGGTCAAAAGTTTGTTGTTGAGACACATTATTCTATCATGGCAATTTGTGGAAGGAAGGGGTAGCTGAACCTGCCAGTAGAAGAAAGAGGGAGAGGGGGTGGAGGAAACCCAGTCGTGCGTTGATACTGCCAACTACAGCAGGGCAGGAGGTCAAGCAAGTATACTAGGGAGGATGAGAGGGAGGAAGTCGAAACAATAAGTAAACCAATATGGAGTAAATATATAGAAGAATACCGAGAATGTTAAAGGTATAAAAAAAATAATTTCTGGTTACTATTCCCTAACGACAGTCATCAAGTCTCTCACTGGTACTGCTAAACTATAGAAAAGTTTACTAGGTGGGACGAAAGAGTTAGTAGTAATCAACCGAGTATATCTTACGGTGACAGGTCAACAAGTGGGGGGGTGGGCAAAATACTAAAGAATCTACCACGAAATAATAATTCAGAGTCCCGAGATTAATACGAAATAATTGTTTCTACCCTAGGTACAAGGCCAACAACCACCCAGTGCAAAAAATAAACTAATACGAAATAATAATTCAGAATCCCGAAAATGAATACTAATACTATCTCTAATGGTGCCGCTACGATACAAAAATTCTAGTGCAAACTACATAAATGCTCGTACGAAGTATATGAAAAATTTGAGACGGAAAATTAATTCAGAATCACCCACCCACCCCACCACCCCAAAAAATAAATACTGATATACGAGAAATTAAAGCAAAGATACCACTAAGAAATATAGAAAGCACGGAAAGGGGGCAGCCATCGGATAAGAAAGCAAGTATCCGGGGTCTATCACATCTGCTATAAAAAGCGGAGTCGGCCAATGCTATCATAGAATAGGGGAAGGTGGTGGGGGTACTGAGGCTACAAAGGACCGAGGGGCTGCCTCGGGTGGGCGAGAAAGTGAAAAGGACGACGACAAAGAAAGAGGACTGGGTGGAAAGACTAGGAAGGGATGGGGGGAAGAAGGAAATATAGAGGAAGCGATAAAAAGATATAAAAGATCTTACGTCTACCTTTGCAAGCAGGGGTTACCCATTACAAAGTCGGCAAGTGGGGTGTACAGCACTTGTCTAAACCCCCCGGGTCATTATGGGGTTTGAGGGCGAGGTAAGTCCTACGCAATCTCTGTTTGTATGCAGTTACCAGTTCGTCTTTCTTGTTTAGGAGTTGGTCCGTCGAAAACAGCATTTGTAAAGTTTCCCCCGAGCATAAATTGCACGGACGGTGTCCTTCCGTGTAAGAGTTGGCTCTGGACAGTAAGCTCCAAGTGAGATCATAGGTAATATTGCTATCCTTGAGGTCCCAGATGTGGCCCGAAAGTGTGGTGGCGTGACGCCGGGTCGGGTTTCGGAAGGTATGTCTGTGTTGGTATAGCCGGGTCTTGAAGTCACATGCGGTTAATTCTATATAAGCTTTGTTGGAGGTGTCCGTCCTCACGTTGCACTGGTAGATCACATTACGATCTCTGCATCTGTTGTCGAGGGGGCAAATGATCCACCAGGACAGTTGCACCTCCTGGTCGGCTCTCCACTGCTATTTAGGTTATTTCTTCAATAGGGGTTGAGTTTTTTGTTGTTAGAGGAGACGATGTTTTGTGCAAAGTTTGGTGTGGTGCTGTAGGAGAGTTTAATGGTATTTTCGTTAATTATGTTGTGGTAGCGGTGTTGTAGTGGGAAGTCTTTTTCGATGAGCCTAAAGATGATTTTCCCGATAGGAGTTGTCACCTCGGCGTTGTGGGGAGGATTGAACCATGTTACATTGCGTGAGCGGCGGTGTCGCCTGCTGGTTCTGCTAATGGAAGTTGGACAGTAGGATATTTCCTCCCGGAAACCACTCCGCTTGAGGGCCTGATTGTAATAAGGCGCATGTTCCTCGAATATCTGCTCATTAGCGGACAAACGAGATATGCGGAGGGAGATGTTTTTAACCAGGTTATTGGTGATGTTCCTAGGATAGTTTGACCGGCGGTGGATGTAGTGCAGGTTGTCGTTGGGTTTCCTGTATGGGTAGTACAGATCATTATCGAGGTCAAGGGTGACGTCCAGGAAGTTTACTCGGGTCAGGGACGTTTGTAGGGTTATTTTAAATCCCCAGTCGCGGAAGAAGCTGATTAATTGTTTACGGACCCGGTCTGTACTACTGGGGTTGTACCCTTTAAGGGTAAGGAGCCCATCATCACGGTACAATCCACCGCCGAATGCAGGAAACATATCGGTGAGTTTAACTAGTAGGAATAATCCTATAAGATCTGTGACCTCAGCCGAATCCGTCGCGCCCATACTGACGTCGAAGGGTGAATCGGGAGCTCTCTTTATCCATTTGGAGTTGTCGAAGAGTAGGACTGTCTTCCTGGCGTGGAGGATGATGTTTCTTTCCTGGTCGGTGACGGGCGCAAATGTTTCGGCAAAGTCCAAGGCAGCCGTAAGTAGCGGTAAGGTAATTGAAGCATAGTAACTCTCTATGTCAAACTGGATGAATTTTGTGTCTCGTTTGTCCTCCATATTGCTGAACCATGAGATTACTTCCTGGGTGTTGACCCATAGGCTAAGTCTGGCGTGTTGCTTAACTTTTGGTATAACGTGGTCTACGATTTTTTTGCTGATTCTCCCTATGTCGGACTTCGTTGGGTTTATAAGCCTGATAGAAGGTTTACGGTCGAAATCGGATTTGTGGTCCTTCAGTGTGAAGTAGGGTGTCCGTGGGTCAAGGGGTTCCGTGCGGTCGGCGACCCCGAGGCTGGAGGTAATTTGTTGTCCATCTCGATTCATGTCCTCGATGCAAGAGTGGTTAGCCTTTTTATAGGTGGAGTTTAGGCTGCTCCTGATCAGTGTGTGGTATCTTTCGGGGTTGACGAAGTAGAGGTTACCTCGCCCTCAAACCCCATAATGACAGGGGGGAGGGGTAGACAAGTGATTCTGAATTAATTTTCCGTATCAAATTTTTCATATACTTCGTACGAGCATTTATGTAGTTTGCACTAGAATTTTTGTATCGTAGCGGCACCCTTAGAGATAGTATTTCGGGATTCTGAATTATTATTTCGTATTAGTTTAATTTTTGCACTGGGTGGTTGCTGGCCTTGTGCCTAGGCTAGAAACCTGTCACCGTAAGATATACTCGGTTGATTACTACTAACTCTTAAAATGGTCTCATTATAATTTCGTCCCACCTAGTAAACTTTTCTATAGTTTAGCAGTACCAGTGAGAGACTTGATGACTGTCGTTAGGGAATAGTAACCAGAAATTATTTTTTTTATTCCTTTAACATTCTCGGTATTCTTCTATATATTTACTCCATATTGTTTTACTTATTGTTTCGACTTCCTCCCCCTCATCCTCCCTAGTATACTTGCTTGACCTCCTGCCCTGCTGTAGTTGGCAGTATCAACGCACGACTGGGTTTCCTCTACCCCCTCTCCCTCTTTCTTCTACTGGCAGGTTTAGCTACCCCTTCCTTCCACAAATTTCCATGATAGAATTATGTGTCTCAACAACAAACTTTTGACCAATCCTTGTGACAATCACTTTTACCATATATGGAATTACCCCCTGAGAAGCTCGGCTATTCATATACCAGGATAAAAATTTTCATTTAGTCCAGAATTAGCAGTCGAAACGGCTTGAGCTCAGCCGTCGGGGTCCTACTAGTTCCTATTACCCACTCTACTACCCTAAGTATTGAGTACTTTGGTGCGTTATGGTCCACCTGGTTCCTTACCACATTTCCTTCGTTATATATATATATATATATATATATATATATATATATATATATATATATATATATATATATATATATGAATAAGTGTGACACAGACGAAAAAAATGAGAATGTTTAAGTAAATATCTTTTAAAAATCTGAAGAAAATGTAAAGAAAAAACGAAATAGAAAACGTCTGTTAGAATTATAAGCAGCCGACACGAGACAAAATGGCCACGATAGTGTTTTCTGCATATCTGTCAGTGTGGCTATGTTTGCTGACATATTTAGTATTTGTAATATGTCAACTCGACTGAAAGGCCGAAGGAAATGAAGCTCCATCTAGAAAATCACACTAAAGTGAAGAAAATCTCTTCTTCCCGACAAAATCCTACCAATTTTATAATGACAGCTATTTGGCAAATGCCGGGAGTCCCTCCTTCAACGAAAAGACCCTTTGTCACGCAAGCTTGAATGGGTCAACTTTTACATTGGCTGATTAAGGTGTTTTTTGTTTGATTTCTTTTGTTTTCCTTTGTTTTCCTTTCTTTCCTTTCTTTTGTTTGTTTTTTTTGGCAAAGGTGGGTGTTAATGTAGCTGATAATTTTATTACTTTTGTGGTTATTGTTGTTATTGTTGACATGAAATAAAGTTATTGTTGTTGCTGTTGTTGTTGTTGTTACTGTTGCTGTTGTTGTTGTTGTTGTTACTGTTGCTGTTGTTGTTGTTATTACTGTTGCTGTTGTTGTTACTGTTGCTATTGTTGTTGTTATTACTGTTGCTGTTGTTGTTGTTGTTATTGTTGCTGTTGTTGTTGTTACTGTTGCTGTTGTTGTTGTTATTACTGTTGCTGTTGTTGTTGTTATTACTGTTGCTGTTGTTGTTGTTGTTACTGTTGCTATTGTTGTTGTTATTACTGTTGCTGTTGTTGTTGTTGTTATTGTTGCTGTTGTTGTTGTTGTTACTGTTGCTGTTGTTGTTGTTATTACTGTTGCTGTTGTTGTTATTACTGTTGCTGTTGTTGTTGTTGTTACTGTTGCTGTTGTTGTTGTTGTTACTGTTGCTGTTGTTGTTGTTGTTGTTGTTACTGTTGCTGTTGTTGTTGTTGTTACTGTTGCTGTTGTTGTTGTTATTACTGTTGCTGTTGTTGTTGTTGTTACTGTTGCTGTTGTTGTTGTTGTTACTGTTGCTGTTGTTGTTGTTACTGTTGCTGTTGTTGTTGTTATTACTGTTGCTGTTGTTGTTGTTACTGTTGCTGTTGTTGTTGTTATTACTGTTGTTGTTGTTGTTGTTGTTACTGTTGCTGTTGTTGTTGTTGTTATTACTGTTGCTGTTGTTGTTGTTGTTACTGTTGCTGTTGTTGTTGTTATTACTGTTGCTGCTGTTGTTGTTACTGTTGCTGTTGTTGTTGTTGTTACGGTTGCTGTTGTTGTTATTACTGTTGCTGTTGTAGTTGTTGTTACTGTTGCTGTTGTTGTTACTGTTGCTGTTGTTGGTACTGTTGCTGTTATTGTTGCTACTGTTGTTGTTGTTATTGTTGTTGTTGTTGTTGTTGTTGTTACTGTTGCTGTTGTTGTTGTTATTACTGTTGCTGTTGTTGTTATTACCGTTGCTGTTGTTGTTGTTATTACTGTTGCTGTTGTTGTTGTAATTACTGTTTCTGTTGTTGTTGTTATTACTGTTGCTGTTGTTGTTACTGTTGCAGTTGTTGTTGTTATTACTGTTGCTGTTGTTGTTGTTATTACTGTTGCTGTTGTAGTTGTTATTACTGTTGCTATTGTTGTTGTTATTACTGTTGCTGTTGTTGTTGTAATTACTGTTGCTGTTGTTGTTGTTATTACTGTTGCTGTTGTTGTTGTTATTACTGTTGCTGTTGTTGTTGTTATTACTGTTGCTGTTGTTGTTGTTATTACTGTTGCTATTGTTGTTGTTGTTACTGTTGCTGTTGTTGTTGTTGTTACTGTTGCTGTTGTTGTTGTTATTACTGTTGCTGTTGTAGTTGTTATTACTGTTGCTGTTGTTGTTGTTGTTACTGTTGCTGTTGTTGTTGTTGTTACGGTTGCTGTTGTTGTTGTTGTTGTTGTTGTTGCTGTTGTAGTTGTTGTTGTTACTGTTGCTGTTGTTATTACTGTTGCTGTTGTTGTTGTTATTACTGTTGCTGTTGTTGTTGTTATTACTGTTGCTGTTGTAGTTGTTGTTACTGTTGCTGTTGTTATTACTGTTGCTGTTGTTGTTGTTATTACTGTTGCTGTTGTGTTGTAGTTGTTGTTACTGTTGCTGTTGTTGTTATAACTGTTGCTTTTGTAGTTTTTGTTACTGTTGCTGTTGTTTTTGTTATTACTGTTGCTGTTGTTGTTGTTACTGTTGCTGTTGTAGTTGTTATTACTGTTGATGTTGTTTTTGTTGTTACTGCTGCTGTTGTAGTTGTTATTACTGTTGCTGTTGTTTTTGTTGTTGCTGTTGCTGTTGTTGTTGTTATTACTGTTGCTGTTGTTGTTGTTATTACTGTTGCTGTTGTTGTTGTTGTTACTGTTGCTGTTGTTGTTGTTGTTACTGTTGCTGTTGTTGTTGTTGTTACTGTTGCTGTTGTTGTTGTTGTTATTACTGTTGCTGTTGTTGTTGTTATTACTGTTGCTGTTGTTGTTGTTATTACTGTTGCTGTTGTAGTTGTTGTTACTGTTGCTGTTGTTGTTGTTGTTACTGTTGCTGTTGTTGTTGTTATTACTGTTGCTGTTGTTTTTGTTGTTACTGTTACTGTTGTTGTTGTTATTACTGTTGCTGTTGTTGTTGTTGTTACTGTTGCTGTTGTTGTTGTTGTTGTTACTGTTGCTGTTGTTGTTGTTATTACTGTTGTTGTTGTTGTTGTTGTTATTACAGTTGCTGTTGTTGTTGTTGTTACTGTTGCTGTTGTTGTTGTTATTACTGTGGCTGTTGTTGTTGTTGTTACTGTTGTTGTTGTTGTTGTTGTTACTGTTGCTGTTGTTGTTGTTATTACTGTTGCTGTTGTTGTTGTTATTACTGTTGCTGTTGTTGTTGTTATTACTGTTGCTGTTGTTGTTGTTGTTGTTGTTGTTACGGTTGCTGTCGTTGTTGTTATTACTGTTGCTGTTGTTGTTGTTATTACTGTTGCTGTTGTTGCTGTTATTACTGTTGCTGTTGTTGTTGTTATTACTGTTGCTGTTGTTGTTGTTGTTACTGTTGTTGTGGTTGTTGTTATTACTGTTGCTGTTGTTGTTGTTATTACTGTTGCTGTTATTGTTGTTATTACTGTTGCTGTTGTTGTTGTTGTTACTGTTGTTGTGGTTGTTGTTATTACTGTTGCTGTTGTTGTTGTTATTACTGTTGCTGTTGTTGTTGTTATTACTGTTGCTGTTGTTGTTGTTATTACTGTTGCTGTTGTTGTTGTTGTTGTTGTTACTGTTGCTGTTGTTGTTGTTGTTACGGTTGCTGTTGTTGTTGTTATTACTGTTGCTGTTGTTGTTGTTATTACTGTTGCTGTTGTTGTTGTTGTTACTGTTGTTGTGGTTGTTGTTATTACTGTTGCTGTTGTTGTTGTTATTACTGTTGCTGTTGTTGTTGTTATTACTGTTGCTGTTGTTGTTGTTATTACTGTTGCTGTTGTTGTTGTTGTTGTTGTTACTGTTGCTGTTGTTGTTGTTGTTACGGTTGCTGTTGTTGTTGTTATTACTGTTGCTGTTGTTGTTGTTATTACTGTTGCTGTTGTTGTTGTTTTTACTGTTACTGTTGTTGTTGTTATTACTGTTGCTGTTGTTGTTGTTGTTACTGTTGCTGTTGTTGTTGTTGTTGTTACTGTTGCTGTTGTTGTCGTTATTACTGTTGTTGTTGTTGTTGCTATTACTGTTGCTGTTGTTGTTGTTGTTACTGTTGCTGTTGTTGTTGTTATTACTGTTGCTGTTGTTGTTGTTGTTACTGTTGCTGTTGTTGTTGTTGTTACTGTTGCTGTTGTTGTTGTTATTACTGTTGCTATTGTTGTTGTTGTTACTGTTGCTGTTGTTGTTGTTGTTACTGTTGCTGTTGTTGTTGTTATTAGTGTTGCTGTTGTTGTTGTTGTTACTGCTGCTGTTGTTGTTGTTGTTACTGTTGCTGTTGTTGTTGTTATTACTGTTGCTATTGTTGTTGTTGTTACTGTTGCTGTTGTTGTTGTTGTTACTGTTGCTGTTGCTGTTGTTATTACTGTTGCTGTTGTTGTTGTTATTACTGTTGCTGTTGTTGTTGTTATTACTGTTGCTGTTGTTGTTGTTATTACTGTTGCTGTTGTTGTTGTTATTACTGTTGCTGTTGTTGTTGTTGTTGTTACTGTTGCTGTTGTTGTTGTTATAACTGTTGCTGTTGTTGTTGTTTTTACTGTTACTGTTGTTGTTGTTATTACTGTTGCTGTTGTTGTTGTTATTACTGTTACTGTTGTTGTTGTTGTTACTGTTGCTGTTGTTGTTGTTATTACTGTTGCTGTTGCTGTTGTTGTTGTTATTACTGTTGCTGTTGTTGTTGTTATTACTGTTACTGTTGTTGTTGTTATTACTGTTGCTGTTGTTGTTGTTATTACTGTTACTGTTGTTGTTGTTGTTACTGTTGCTGTTGTTGTTGTTGTTACTGTTGCTGTTGCTGTTGTTGTTGTTATTACTGTTGCAGTTGTTGTTGTTATTACTGTTACTGTTGCTGTTGTTGTTACTGTTGCTGTTGTTGTTGTTATTACTGTTGCTGTTGCTGTTGTTGTTGTTATTACTGTTGCAGTTGTTGTTGTTATTAATGTTACTGTTGCTGTTGTTATTACTGTTGCTGTTGTTGTTGTTATTACTGTTGCTGTTGTTGTTGTAATTACTGTTTCTGTTGTTGTTGTTATTACTGTTGCTGTTGTTGTTGTTATTACTGTTGCTGTTGTTGTTGTTATTACTGTTGCTGTTGTTGTTGTTACTGTTGCTGTTGTTGTTGTTATTATTGTTGCTGTTGTTGTTGTTATTGCTGTTGCTGTTGTTGTTATTACTGTTGCTATTGTTGTTGTTGTTACTGTTGCAGTTGTTGTTGTTATTACTGTTGCTGTTGTTGTTGTTGTTACTGTTGCTGTTGTTGTTGTTGTTACTGTTGCTGTTGTTGTTGTTATTACTGTTGCTGTTGTAGTTGTTATTACTGTTGCTGTTGTTGTTGTTATTACTGTTGCTGTTGTTGTTGTTGCTGTTGTTGTTGTTGTTGTTGTTGTTGTTGTTGCTGTTGTTGTTGTTGTTGTTACTGTTGCTGTTGTTGTTGTTATTACTGTTGCTGTTGTTGTTGTTATTACTGTTGCTGTTGTTGTTGTTGTTACTGTTGCTGTTGTTGTTGTTATTACTGTTGCTGTTGTTGTTGTTACTATTGCTGTTGTTGTTGTTATTACTGTTGCTGTTGTGTTGTTGTTGTTACTGTTGCTGTTGTTGTTGTTATTACTGTTGCTGTTGTTGTTGTTATTACTGTTGCTGTTGTTGTTGTTGTTACTGTTGCTGTTGTTGTTGTTATTACTGTTGCTGTTGTAGTTGTTATTACTGTTGCTGTTGTTGTTGTTGTTACTGTTGCTGTTGTTGTTGTTGTTATTACTGTTGCTGTTGTAGTTGTTGTTACTGTTGCTGTTGTTGTTGTTGTTACTGTTGCTGTTGTTTTTGTTGTTACTGTTACTGTTGCTGTTGTTATTAATGTTGCTGTTGTTGTTGTTGTTACTGTTGCTGTTGTTGTTGTTATTACTGTTGCTGTTGTTTTTGTTGTTACTGTTACTGTTGTTGTTGTTATTACTGTTGCTGTTGTTGTTGTTGTTACTGTTGCTGTTGTTGTTGTTGTTGTTATTACTGTTGTTGTTGTTGTTGTTATTACTGTTGCTGTTGTTGTTGTTGTTACTGTTGCTGTTGTTGTTGTTACTACTGTTGCTGTTGTTGTTGTTGTTACTGTTGCTGTTGTTGTTGTTGTTACTGTTGCTGTTGTTGTTGTTATTACTGTTGCTGTTGTTGTTGTTACTGTTGCTGTTGTTGTTGTTGTTGTTATTACTGTTGTTGTTGTTGTTGTTATTACTGTTGCTGTTGTTGTTGTTGTTACTGTTGCTGTTGTTGTTGTTACTACTGTTGCTGTTGTTGTTGTTGTTACTGTTGCTGTTGTTGTTGTTGTTACTGTTGCTGTTGTTGTTGTTATTACTGTTGCTGTTGTTGTTGTTACTGTTGCTGTTGTTGTTGTTATTACTGTTGTGGTTGTTGTTATTACTGTTGCTGTTGTTGTTGTTATTACTGTTGCTGTTGTTGTTGTTGTTGTTGTTACTGTTGCTGTTGTTGTTGTTGTTGTTACGGTTGCTGTTGTTGTTGTTATTACTGTTGCTGTTGTTGTTGTTATTACTGTTGCTGTTGTTGTTGTTACTGTTGCTGTTGTTGTTGTTATTACTGTTGTGGTTGTTGTTGTTACTGTTGCTGTTGTTGTTGTTATTACTGTTGTGGTTGTTGTTATTACTGTTGCTGTTGTTGTTGTTATTACTGTTGCTGTTGTTGTTGTTATTACTGTTGCTGTTGTTGTTGTTGTTGTTGTTACTGTTGCTGTTGTTGTTGTTGTTGTTACGGTTGCTGTTGTTGTTGTTATTACTGTTGCTGTTGTTGTTGTTATTACTGTTGCTGTTATTGTTGTTATTACTGTTGCTGTTGTTGTTGTTGTTACAGTTGCTGTTCTTGTTGTTGTTACTGTTGCTGTTGTTGTTGTTATTACTGTTGCTGTTGTTGTTGTTGTTACTGTTGCTGTTGTTGTTGTTATTACTGTTGCTGTTGTTGTTGTTATTACTGTTGCTGTTGTTGTTGTTGTTACTGTTGCTGTTGTTGTTGTTACTACTGTTGCTGTTGTTGTTGTTGTTACTGTTGCTGTTGTTGTTGTTATTACTGTTGCTGTTGTTGTTGTTACTACTGTTGCTGTTGTTGTTGTTGTTACTGTTGCTGTTGTTGTTGTTATTACTGTTGCTGTTGTTGTTGTTTTTACTGTTACTGTTGTTGTTGTTATTACTGTTGCTGTTGTTGTTGTTATTACTGTTGCTGTTGTTGTTGTTTTTACTGTTACTGTTGTTGTTGTTATTACTGTTGCTGTTGTTGTTGTTGTTACTGTTGCTGTTGTTGTTGTTGCTGTTACTGTTGCTGTTGTTGTTGTTATTACTGTTGCTGTTGTTGTTGTTATTACTGTTGCTGTTGTTGTTGTTGTTACTGTTGCTGTTGTTGTTGTTATTACTGTTGCTGTTGTTGTTGTTATTACTGTTGCTGTTGTTGTTGTTGTTACTGTGGCTGTTGTTGTTGTTATTACTGTTGCTGTTGTTGTTGTTATTACTGTTGCTGTTGTTGTTGTTACTGTTGCAGTTGTTGTTGTTATTATTGTTGCTGTTGTTGTTGTTGTTATTACTGTTTCCTGTTGTTGTTGTTGTTACTGTTGCTATTGTTGTTGTTGTTACTGTTGCTGTTGTTGTTGTTATTACTGTTACTGTTGTTGTTGTTATTACTGTTGCTGTTGTTGTTGTTATTACTGTTACTGTTGTTGTTGTTGTTACTGTTGCTGTTGTTGTTGTTGTTACTGTTGCTGTTGCTGTTGTTGTTGTTATTACTGTTGCAGTTGTTGTTGTTATTACTGTTACTGTTGCTGTTGTTGTTACTGTTGCTGTTGTTGTTGTTATTACTGTTGCTGTTGCTGTTGTTGTTGTTATTACTGTTGCAGTTGTTGTTGTTATTAATGTTTCTGTTGTTGTTGTAATTACTGTTTCTGTTGTTGTTGTTATTACTGTTGCTGTTGTTGTTGTTATTACTGTTGCTGTTGTTGTTGTTATTACTGTTGCTGTTGTTGTTGTTATTACTGTTGCTGTTGCTGTTGTTATTACTGTTGCTGTTGTTGTTGTTGTTATTACTGTTGCTGTTGTTGTTGTAATTACTGTTTCTGTTGTTGTTGTTATTACTGTTGCTGTTGTTGTTGTTATTACTGTTGCTGTTGTTGTTGTTATTACTGTTGCTGTTGTTGTTGTTACTGTTGCTGTTGTTGTTGTTATTACTGTTGCTGTTGTTGTTGTTATTGCTGTTGCTGTTGTTGTTATTACTGTTGCTATTGTTGTTGTTGTTACTGTTGCAGTTGTTGTTGTTATTACTGTTGCTGTTGTAGTTGTTATTACTGTTGCTGTTGTTGTTGTTATTACTGTTGCTGTTGTTGTTGTTGCTGTTGTTGTTGTTGTTGTTGTTGTTGTTGCTGTTGTTGTTGTTGTTACTGTTGCTGTTGTTGTTGTTATTACTGTTGCTGTTGTTGTTGTTATTACTGTTGCTGTTGTTGTTGTTGTTACTGTTGCTGTTGTTGTTGTTATTACTGTTGCTGTTGTTGTTGTTACTATTGCTGTTGTTGTTGTTATTACTGTTGCTGTTGTGTTGTTGTTGTTACTGTTGCTGTTGTTGTTGTTATTACTGTTGCTGTTGTTGTTGTTATTACTGTTGCTGTTGTAGTTGTTGTTACTGTTGCTGTTGTTGTTGTTATTACTGTTGCTGTTGTAGTTGTTATTACTGTTGCTGTTGTTGTTGTTGTTACTGTTGCTGTTGTTGTTGTTGTTATTACTGTTGCTGTTGTAGTTGTTGTTACTGTTGCTGTTGTTGTTGTTGTTACTGTTGCTGTTGTTTTTGTTGTTACTGTTACTGTTGCTGTTGTTATTACTGTTGCTGTTGTTGTTGTTGTTACTGTTGCTGTTGTTGTTGTTATTACTGTTGCTGTTGTTTTTGTTGTTACTGTTACTGTTGTTGTTGTTATTACTGTTGCTGTTGTTGTTGTTGTTACTGTTGCTGTTGTTGTTGTTGTTGTTACTGTTGCTGTTGTTGTTGTTATTACTGTTGTTGTTGTTGTTGTTGTTACTGTTGCTGTTGTTGTTGTTGTTACTGTTGCTGTTGTTGTTGTTACTACTGTTGCTGTTGTTGTTGTTGTTACTGTTGCTGTTGTTGTTGTTGTTACTGTTGCTGTTGTTGTTGTTATTACTGTTGCTGTTGTTGTTGTTACTGTTGCTGTTGTTGTTGTTATTACTGTTGTGGTTGTTGTTGTTACTGTTGCTGTTGTTGTTGTTATTACTGTTGTGGTTGTTGTTATTACTGTTGCTGTTGTTGTTGTTATTACTGTTGCTGTTGTTGTTGTTATTACTGTTGCTGTTGTTGTTGTTGTTGTTGTTACTGTTGCTGTTGTTGTTGTTGTTGTTACGGTTGCTGTTGTTGTTGTTATTACTGTTGCTGTTGTTGTTGTTATTACTGTTGCTGTTGTTGTTGTTACTGTTGCTGTTGTTGTTGTTATTACTGTTGTGGTTGTTGTTGTTACTGTTGCTGTTGTTGTTGTTATTACTGTTGTGGTTGTTGTTATTACTGTTGCTGTTGTTGTTGTTATTACTGTTGCTGTTGTTGTTGTTATTACTGTTGCTGTTGTTGTTGTTGTTGTTGTTACTGTTGCTGTTGTTGTTGTTGTTGTTACGGTTGCTGTTGTTGTTGTTATTACTGTTGCTGTTGTTGTTGTTATTACTGTTGCTGTTATTGTTGTTATTACTGTTGCTGTTGTTGTTGTTGTTACTGTTGCTGTTCTTGTTGTTGTTACTGTTGCTGTTGTTGTTGTTATTACTGTTGCTGTTGTTGTTGTTGTTACTGTGGCTGTTGTTGTTGTTATTACTGTTGCTGTTGTTGTTGTTATTACTGTTGCTGTTGTTGTTGTTGTTACTGTTGCAGTTGTTGTTGTTATTATTGTTGCTGTTGTTGTTGTTGTTACTGTTGCTGTTGTTGTTATTACTGTTTCCTGTTGTTGTTGTTGTTGTTACTGTTGCTATTGTTGTTGTTGTTACTGTTGCTGTTGTTGTTGTTGTTACTGTTGCTGTTGTTGTTGTTATTACTGTTGCTGTTGTAGTTGTTATTACTGTTGCTATTGTTGTTGTTATTACTGTTGCTGTTGTTGTTGTTGTTACTGTTGCTGTTGTGTTGTTATTACTGTTGCTGTTGTTGTTATTACTGTTGCTGTTGTTGTTGTTATTACTGTTGCTGTTGTTGTTGTTGTTGTTACTGTTGCAGTTGTTGTTGTTATTACTGTTGCTCTTGTTGTTGTTACTGTTGCTGTTGTTGTTGTTATTACTGTTGCTATTGTTGTTGTTGTTACTGTTGCTGTTGTTGTTGTTACTGTTGCTGTTGTTGTTGTTGTTACTGTTGCTGTTGTTGTTGTTATTACTGTTGCTATTGTTGTTGTTGTTACTGTTGCTGTTGTTGTTGTTGTTACTGTTGCTGTTGTTGTTGTTATTACTGTTGCTATTGTTGTTGTTGTTACTGTTGCTGTTGTTGTTGTTGTTACTGTTGCTGTTGTTGTTGTTATTACTGTTGCTGTTGTTGTTGTTGTTACTGTTGCTGTTGTTGTTGGTGTTACTGTTGCTGTTGTTGTTGTTACTGTTGCTGTTGTTGTTGTTATTACTGTTGCTGTTGTAGTTGTTGTTACTGTTGTAGTTGTTGTTATTACTGCTGCTGTTGTTGTTGTTGTTGTTGTTGTTATTGTTGCTGTTGTTGTTGTTGTTACTGTTGCTATTGTTGTTGTTGTTACTGTTGCTGTTGTTGTTGTTATTACTGTTGCTGTTGTTGTTGTTGTTATTACTGTTGCTGTTGTTGTTGTTATTACTGTTGCTATTGTTGTTGTTGTTACTGTTGCTGTTGTTGTTGTTATTACTGTTGCTGTTGTTGTTGTTGTTATTACTGTTGCTGTTGTTGTTGTTATTACTGTTGCTGATGTTGCTGTTGTTACTGTTGCTGTTGTTGTTGTTATTACTGTTGCTGTTGTTGTTGTTGTTACTGTTGCTGTTGTTGTTGTTGTTACTGTTGCTGTTGTTGTTACTGTTGCTATTGTTGTTGTTGTTGTTACTGTTGCAGTTGTTGTTGTTATTACTGTTGCTGTTGTTGTTGTTATTACTGTTGCTGTTGTTGTTGTTATTACTGTTGCTGTTGTTGTTGTTATTACTGTTGCTGTTGTTGTTGTTATTACTGTTGCTGTTGTTGTTGTTGTTACTGTTGCTGTTGTTGTTGTTATTACTGTTGCTGTTGTTGTTGTTATTACTGTTGCTGTTGTTGTTGTTATTACTGTTGCTGTTGTTGTTGTTGTTACTGTTGCAGTTGTTGTTGTTATTACTGTTGCTGTTGTTGTTGTTATTACTCTTGCACTTGTTGTTGTTATTACTGTTGCTGTCGTTGTTGTTGTTATTGTTGCTGTTGTTGTTGTTGTTGTTGTTACAGTTGCTGTTGTTGTTGTTGTTGTTGTTGTTACTGTTGCTGTTGTGTTGTTGTTGTTGTTACAGTTGCTGTTGTTGTTGTTGTTGTTGTTGTTACTGTTGCTGTTGTGTTGTTGTTACTGTTGCTGTTGTTGTTGTTATTACTGTTGCTGTTGTTGTTGTTATTGCTGTTGCTGTTGTTGTTGTTGTTACTGTTGCTGCTGTTGTTGTTGTTGTTGTTGTTACTGTTGCTGTTGTTGTTGTTGTTACCGTTGTTTTCGTTCTTGTTGTTATTGTTGCTGTTGTTGTTGTTATTACTGTTGCTGTTGTTGTTGTTGTTACTGTTGCTGTTGTTGTTGTTGTTGTTGTTACTGTTGCTGTTGTTGTTGTTGTTACTGTTGCTGTTGTTGTTGTTATTACTGTTGCTGTTGTTGTTGTTATTACTGTTGCAGTTGTTGTTGTTATTACTGTTGCTGTCGTTGTTGTTGTTATTTTGACTGTTGTTGTTGATATTACTGTTGCTGTTGTTGTTGTTGTTACTGTTGCTGTTGTTGTTGTTGTTGTTGTTACTGTTGCTGTTGTTGTTGTTGTTGTTACTGTTGCTGTTGTTGTTGTTATTACTGTTGCTGTTGTTGTTGTTATTACTGTTGCAGTTGTTGTTGTTATTACTGTTGCTGTCGTTGTTGTTGTTATTGTTGCTGTTGTTGTTGTTATTACTGTTGCTGTTGTTGTTGTTAATGTTGTAGTTGTTGTTGTTGTTGTTACTGTTGCTGTTGTTGTTGTTGTTGTTGTTACTGTTGCTGTTGTTGTTCTTGTTACTGTTGCTGTTGTTGTTGTTATTGCTGTTGCTGTTGTTGTTGTTGTTACAGTTGCTGTTGTTGTTGTTGTTGTTGTTGTTACTGTTGTTGTTGTTGTTGTTATTACTGTTGCTGTTGTAGTTGTTATTACTGTTGCTGTTGTAGTTGTTGTTACTGTTGCTGTTGTTGTTGTTGTTACTGTTGCTGTTGTTGTTGTTGTTGTTACTGTTGCTGTTGTTGTTGTTGTTACTATTGCTGTTGTTGTTGTTGTTATTACTGTTGCTGTTGTTGGTGTTATTACTGTTGCTGTTGTTGTTGTTATTACTGTTGCTGTTGTTGTTGTTATTACTGTTGCTGTTGTTTTTGTTGTTACTGTTGTTGTTGTTGTTATTACTGCTGCTGTTGTTGTTGTTGTTGTTGTTATTGTTGCTGTTGTTGTTGTTATTACTGTTGCTATTGTTGTTGTTGTTACTGTTGTTGTTGTTGTTGTTACTGTTGTTGTTGTTGTTGTTATTATTACTGTTGCTGTTGTTGTTGTTGTTACTGTTGCTGTTGTTGTTGTTATTACGGTTGCTATTGTTGTTGTTATTACTGTTGCTGTTGTTGTTGTTTTTACTGTTGCTGTTGTTGTTGTTATTACTGTCGCTGTTGTTGTTGTTGTTACTGTTGCTGTTGTTGTCGTTGTTACTGTTGCTGTTGTTGTTGTTATTACTGTTACTGTTGTTGTTTCTGTTGCTGTTGTTGTTGTTACTGTTGTTGTTGTTGTTGTTGTTACTGTTGCTGTTGTTGTTGTTATTACTGTTGCTGTTGTTGTTGTTATTACTGTTGCTGTTGTTGTTGTTGTTACTGTTGCTGTTGTTGTTGTTATTACTGTTACAGTTGTTGTCGTTATTACTGTTGCTGTTGTTGTTGTTACTGTTGCTGTTGTTGTTGTTGTTACTGTTGCTGTTGTTGTTGTTATTACTGTTGCTGTTGTTGTTGTTGTTGTTATTGTTGCTGTTGTCGTTGTTATTACTGTTGGTGTTGTTGTTGTTACTGTTGCTGTTGTTGTTGTTATTACTGTTGCTGTTGTTGTTGTTGTTACTGTTGCTGTTGTTGTTGTTGTTACTGTTGCTGTTGTTGTTGTTGTTACTGTTGCTATTGTTGTTGTTGTTACTGTTGCTGTTGTTGTTGTTATTACTGTTGCTGTTGTTGTTGTTGTTATTACTGTTGCTGTTGTTGTTGTTATTACTGTTGCTATTGTTGTTGTTGTTACTGTTGCTGTTGTTGTTGTTATTACTGTTGCTGTTGTTGTTGTTGTTATTACTGTTGCTGTTGTTGTTGTTATTACTGTTGCTGTTGTTGTTGTTGTTACTGTTGCTGTTGTTGTTGTTATTGCTGTTGCTGTTGTTGTTGTTGTTACTGTTGCTGTTGTTGTTGTTGTTACTGTTGCTGTTGTTGTTACTGTTGCTATTGTTGTTGTTGTTACTGTTGCAGTTGTTGTTGTTATTACTGTTGCTGTTGTTGTTGTTATTACTGTTGCTGTTGTTGTTGTTATTATTCTTGCTGTTGTTGTTGTTATTACTGTTGCTGTTGTTGTTGTTATTACTGTTGCTGTTGTTGTTGTTGTTACTGTTGCTGTTGTTGTTGTTATTACTGTTGCTGTTGTTGTTGTTATTACTGTTGCTGTTGTTGTTGTTATTACTGTTGCTGTTGTTGTTGTTGTTACTGTTGCAGTTGTTGTTGTTATTACTGTTGCTGTTGTTGTTGTTATTACTGTTGCAGTTGTTGTTGTTATTACTGTTGCTGTCGTTGTTGTTGTTATTGTTGCTGTTGTTGTTGTTATTATAGTTGCTGTTGGTGTTGTTGTTACTGTTGCTGTTGTTGTTGTTGTTACTGTTGCTGTTGTTGTTGTTTTTGTTGTTGTTACTGTTGCTGTTGTTGTTGTTGTTACTGTTGCTGTTGTTGTTGTTATTACTGTTGCTGTTGTTGTTGTTATTGCTGTTGCTGTTGTTGTTGTTGTTACTGTTGCTGTTGTTGTTGTTGTTGTTGTTGTTACTGTTACTGTTGTTGTTGTTGTTACTGTTGCTGTTGTTGTTGTTATTACTGTTGCTGTTGTTGTTGTTATTGCTGTTGCTGTTGTTGTTGTTGTTACTGTTGCTGTTGTTGTTGTTGTTGTTGTTGTTACTGTAGCTGTTGTTGTTGTTGTTACCGTTGTTGTCGTTGTTGTTGTTATTGTTGCTGTTGTTGTTGTTATTACTGTTGCTGTTGTTGTTGTTGTTACTGTTGCTGTTGTTGTTGTTGTTGTTGTTGTTGTTACTGTTGCTGTTGTTGTTGTTGTTACTGTTGCTGTTGTTGTTGTTATTACTGTTGCTGTTGTTGTTGTTGTTACTGTTGCTGTTGTTGTTGTTGTTATTATTACTGTTGCTGTCGTTGTTGTTGTTATTGTTGCTGTTGTTGTTGTTATTACTGTTGCTGTTGTTGTTGTTGTTACTGTTGCTGTTGTTGTTGTTGTTGTTGTTGTTACTGTTGCTGTTGTTGTTGTTGTTGTTACTGTTGCTGTTGTTGTTGTTATTACTGTTGCTGTTGTTGTTGTTATTACTGTTGCAGTTGTTGTTGTTATTACTGTTGCTGTCGTTGTTGTTGTTATTGTTGCTGTTGTTGTTGTTATTACTGTTGTTGTTGTTGTTGTTACTGTTGTAGTTGTTGTTGTTGTTGTTACTGTTGCTGTTGTTGTTGTTGTTGTTACTGTTGCTGTTGTTTTTCTTGTTACTGTTGCTGTTGTTGTTATTGCTGTTGCTGTTGTTGTTGTTGTTACTGTTGCTGTTGTTGTTGTTGTTGTTGTTACTGTTGCTGTTGTTGTTGTTGTTGTTACTGTTGCTGTTGCTGTTGTTGTTACTGTTGCTGTTGTTGTTGTTATTACTGTTGCTGTTGTTGTTGTTATTACTGTTGCTGTTGTTGTTGTTGTTACTGTTGCTGTTGTTGTTGTTATTACTGTTACAGTTGTTGTTGTTATTACTGTTGCTGTTGTTGTTGTTACTGTTGCTGTTGTTGTTGTTGTTACTGTTGCTGTTGTTGTTGTTATTACTGTTGCTGTTGTTGTTGTTGTTGTTATTGTTGCTGTTGTCGTTGTTATTACTGTTGGTGTTGTTGTTGTTACTGTTGCTGTTGTTGTTGTTATTACTGTTGCTGTTGTTGTTGTTGTTACTGTTGCTGTTGTTGTTGTTGTTACTGTTGCTGTTGTTGTTGTTGTTACTGTTGCTATTGTTGTTGTTGTTACTGTTGCTGTTGTTGTTGTTATTACTGTTGCTGTTGTTGTTGTTGTTATTACTGTTGCTGTTGTTGTTGTTATTACTGTTGCTATTGTTGTTGTTGTTACTGTTGCTGTTGTTGTTGTTATTACTGTTGCTGTTGTTGTTGTTGTTATTACTGTTGCTGTTGTTGTTGTTATTACTGTTGCTGTTGTTGTTGTTGTTACTGTTGCTGTTGTTGTTGTTATTGCTGTTGCTGTTGTTGTTGTTGTTACTGTTGCTGTTGTTGTTGTTGTTACTGTTGCTGTTGTTGTTACTGTTGCTATTGTTGTTGTTGTTACTGTTGCAGTTGTTGTTGTTATTACTGTTGCTGTTGTTGTTGTTATTACTGTTGCTGTTGTTGTTGTTATTATTCTTGCTGTTGTTGTTGTTATTACTGTTGCTGTTGTTGTTGTTATTACTGTTGCTGTTGTTGTTGTTGTTACTGTTGCTGTTGTTGTTGTTATTACTGTTGCTGTTGTTGTTGTTATTACTGTTGCTGTTGTTGTTGTTATTACTGTTGCTGTTGTTGTTGTTGTTACTGTTGCAGTTGTTGTTGTTATTACTGTTGCTGTTGTTGTTGTTATTACTGTTGCAGTTGTTGTTGTTATTACTGTTGCTGTCGTTGTTGTTGTTATTGTTGCTGTTGTTGTTGTTATTATAGTTGCTGTTGTTGTTGTTGTTACTGTTGCTGTTGTTGTTGTTGTTACTGTTGCTGTTGTTGTTGTTTTTGTTGTTGTTACTGTTGCTGTTGTTGTTGTTGTTACTGTTGCTGTTGTTGTTGTTATTACTGTTGCTGTTGTTGTTGTTATTGCTGTTGCTGTTGTTGTTGTTGTTACTGTTGCTGTTGTTGTTGTTGTTGTTGTTGTTACTGTTACTGTTGTTGTTGTTGTTACCGTTGTTGTCGTTGTTGTTGTTATTGTTGCTGTTGTTGTTGTTATTACTGTTGCTGTTGTTGTTGTTACTGTTGCTGTTGTTGTTGTTGTTGTTGTTGTTACTGTTGCTGTTGTTGTTGTTGTTACTGTTGCTGTTGTTGTTGTTATTACTGTTGCTGTTGTTGTTGTTACTGTTGCTGTTGTTGTTGTTGTTGTTATTACTGTTGCTGTCGTTGTTGTTGTTATTGTTGCTGTTGTTGTTGTTGTTGTTGTTGTTGTTGTTGTTGTTGTTGTTACTGTTGCTGTTGTTGTTGTTGTTGTTACTGTTGCTGTTGTTGTTGTTATTACTGTTGCTGTTGTTGTTGTTATTACTGTTGCTGTCGTTGTTGTTGTTATTGTTGCTGTTGTTGTTGTTATTACTGTTGCTGTTGTTGTTGTTAATGTTGTAGTTGTTGTTGTTGTTGTTACTGTTGCTGTTGTTGTTGTTGTTGTTACTGTTGCTGTTGTTGTTCTTGTTACTGTTGCTGTTGTTGTTGTTATTGCTGTTGCTGTTGTTGTTGTTACTGTTGCTGTTGTTGTTGTTGTTGTTGTTACTGTTGTTGTTGTTGTTGTTACTGTTGCAGTTGTTGTTGTTATTGTTGCTGTTGTTGTTGTTATTATAGTTGCTGTTGTTGTTGTTATTACTGTTGCTGTTGTTGTTGTTGTTACTGTTGCTGTTGTTGTTGTTGTTGTTAATGTTGCTGTTGTTGTTGTTGTTACTGTTGCTGTTGTTGTTATTACTGTTGCTGTTGTTGTTGTTATTGCTGTTGCTGTTGTTGTTGTTGTTACTGTTGCTGTTGTTGTTGTTGTTGTTGTTGTTACTGTTGCTGTTGTTGTTGTTGTTACTGTTGTTGTCGTTGTTGTTGTTATTGTTGCTGTTGTTGTTGTTATTACTGTTGCTGTTGTTGTTGTTGTTACTGTTGCTGTTGTTGTTGTTGTTGTTGTTGTTGTTGTTGTTGTTGTTGTTGTTGTTGTTACTGTTGCTGTTGTTGTTGTTGTTACTGTTGCTGTTGTTGTTGTTATTACTGTTGCTGTTGTTGTTATTACTGTTGCAGTTGTTGTTGTTATTACTGTTGCTGTTGTTGTTGTTGTTACTGTTGCTGTTGTTGTTGTTGTTATTGTTGTTACTGTTGCTGTTGTTGTTGTTACTGTTGCTGTTGTTGTTGTTATTACTGTTGCTGTTGTTGTTGTTATTACTGTTGCAGTTGTTGTTGTTATTACTGTTGCTGTCGTTGTTGTTGTTATTGTTGCTGTTGTTGTTGTTATTACTGTTGTTGTTGTTGTTGTTACTGTTGTAGTTGTTGTTGTTGTTGTTACTGTTGCTGTTGTTGTTGTTGTTGTTACTGTTGCTGTTGTTGTTCTTGTTACTGTTGCTGTTGTTGTTATTGCTGTTGCTGTTGTTGTTGTTGTTACTGTTGCTGTTGTTGTTGTTGTTGTTGTTACTGTTGCTGTTGTTGTTGTTGTTGTTACTGTTGCTGTTGCTGTTGTTGTTACTGTTGCTGTTGTTGTTGTTATTACTGTTGCTGTTGTTGTTGTTATTACTGTTGCTGTTGTTGTTGTTGTTACTGTTACTGTTGTTGTTGTTACTGTTGCTGTTGTTGTTGTTATTACTGTTGCTGTTGTTGTTGTTATTACTGTTGCTGTTGTTGTTGTTATTGCTGTTGCTGTTGTTGTTGTTGTTACTGTTGCTGTTGTTGTTGTTGTTGTTGTTGTTACTGTAGCTGTTGTTGTTGTTGTTACCGTTGTTGTCGTTGTTGTTGTTATTGTTGCTGTTGTTGTTGTTATTACTGTTGCTGTTGTTGTTGTTGTTACTGTTGCTGTTGTTGTTGTTGTTGTTGTTGTTGTTACTGTTGCTGTTGTTGTTGTTGTTACTGTTGCTGTTGTTGTTGTTATTACTGTTGCTGTTGTTGTTGTTGTTATTATTACTGTTGCTGTCGTTGTTGTTGTTATTGTTGCTGTTGTTGTTGTTATTACTGTTGCTGTTGTTGTTGTTGTTACTGTTGCTGTTGTTGTTGTTGTTGTTGTTGTTACTGTTGCTGTTGTTGTTGTTGTTGTTACTGTTGCTGTTGTTGTTGTTATTACTGTTGCTGTTGTTGTTGTTATTACTGTTGCAGTTGTTGTTGTTATTACTGTTGCTGTCGTTGTTGTTGTTATTGTTGCTGTTGTTGTTGTTATTACTGTTGTTGTTGTTGTTGTTACTGTTGTAGTTGTTGTTGTTGTTGTTACTGTTGCTGTTGTTGTTGTTGTTGTTACTGTTGCTGTTGTTGTTCTTGTTACTGTTGCTGTTGTTGTTATTGCTGTTGCTGTTGTTGTTGTTGTTACTGTTGCTGTTGTTGTTGTTGTTGTTGTTACTGTTGCTGTTGTTGTTGTTGTTGTTACTGTTGCTGTTGCTGTTGTTGTTACTGTTGCTGTTGTTGTTGTTATTACTGTTGCTGTTGTTGTTGTTATTACTGTTGCTGTTGTTGTTGTTGTTACTGTTGCTGTTGTTGTTGTTATTACTGTTACAGTTGTTGTTGTTATTACTGTTGCTGTTGTTGTTGTTACTGTTGCTGTTGTTGTTGTTGTTACTGTTGCTGTTGTTGTTGTTATTACTGTTGCTGTTGTTGTTGTTGTTGTTATTGTTGCTGTTGTCGTTGTTATTACTGTTGGTGTTGTTGTTGTTACTGTTGCTGTTGTTGTTGTTATTACTGTTGCTGTTGTTGTTGTTGTTACTGTTGCTGTTGTTGTTGTTGTTACTGTTGCTGTTGTTGTTGTTGTTACTGTTGCTATTGTTGTTGTTGTTACTGTTGCTGTTGTTGTTGTTATTACTGTTGCTGTTGTTGTTGTTGTTATTACTGTTGCTGTTGTTGTTGTTATTACTGTTGCTATTGTTGTTGTTGTTACTGTTGCTGTTGTTGTTGTTATTACTGTTGCTGTTGTTGTTGTTGTTATTACTGTTGCTGTTGTTGTTGTTATTACTGTTGCTGTTGTTGTTGTTGTTACTGTTGCTGTTGTTGTTGTTATTGCTGTTGCTGTTGTTGTTGTTGTTACTGTTGCTGTTGTTGTTGTTGTTACTGTTGCTGTTGTTGTTACTGTTGCTATTGTTGTTGTTGTTACTGTTGCAGTTGTTGTTGTTATTACTGTTGCTGTTGTTGTTGTTATTACTGTTGCTGTTGTTGTTGTTATTATTCTTGCTGTTGTTGTTGTTATTACTGTTGCTGTTGTTGTTGTTATTACTGTTGCTGTTGTTGTTGTTGTTACTGTTGCTGTTGTTGTTGTTATTACTGTTGCTGTTGTTGTTGTTATTACTGTTGCTGTTGTTGTTGTTATTACTGTTGCTGTTGTTGTTGTTGTTACTGTTGCAGTTGTTGTTGTTATTACTGTTGCTGTTGTTGTTGTTATTACTGTTGCAGTTGTTGTTGTTATTACTGTTGCTGTCGTTGTTGTTGTTATTGTTGCTGTTGTTGTTGTTATTATAGTTGCTGTTGTTGTTGTTGTTACTGTTGCTGTTGTTGTTGTTGTTACTGTTGCTGTTGTTGTTGTTTTTGTTGTTGTTACTGTTGCTGTTGTTGTTGTTGTTACTGTTGCTGTTGTTGTTGTTATTACTGTTGCTGTTGTTGTTGTTATTGCTGTTGCTGTTGTTGTTGTTGTTACTGTTGCTGTTGTTGTTGTTGTTGTTGTTGTTACTGTTACTGTTGTTGTTGTTGTTACCGTTGTTGTCGTTGTTGTTGTTATTGTTGCTGTTGTTGTTGTTATTACTGTTGCTGTTGTTGTTGTTACTGTTGCTGTTGTTGTTGTTGTTGTTGTTGTTACTGTTGCTGTTGTTGTTGTTGTTACTGTTGCTGTTGTTGTTGTTATTACTGTTGCTGTTGTTGTTGTTACTGTTGCTGTTGTTGTTGTTGTTGTTATTACTGTTGCTGTCGTTGTTGTTGTTATTGTTGCTGTTGTTGTTGTTGTTGTTGTTGTTGTTGTTGTTGTTGTTGTTACTGTTGCTGTTGTTGTTGTTGTTGTTACTGTTGCTGTTGTTGTTGTTATTACTGTTGCTGTTGTTGTTGTTATTACTGTTGCTGTCGTTGTTGTTGTTATTGTTGCTGTTGTTGTTGTTATTACTGTTGCTGTTGTTGTTGTTAATGTTGTAGTTGTTGTTGTTGTTGTTACTGTTGCTGTTGTTGTTGTTGTTGTTACTGTTGCTGTTGTTGTTCTTGTTACTGTTGCTGTTGTTGTTGTTATTGCTGTTGCTGTTGTTGTTGTTACTGTTGCTGTTGTTGTTGTTGTTGTTGTTACTGTTGTTGTTGTTGTTACTGTTGCAGTTGTTGTTGTTATTGTTGCTGTTGTTGTTGTTATTATAGTTGCTGTTGTTGTTGTTATTACTGTTGCTGTTGTTGTTGTTGTTACTGTTGCTGTTGTTGTTGTTGTTGTTAATGTTGCTGTTGTTGTTGTTGTTACTGTTGCTGTTGTTGTTATTACTGTTGCTGTTGTTGTTGTTATTGCTGTTGCTGTTGTTGTTGTTGTTACTGTTGCTGTTGTTGTTGTTGTTGTTGTTGTTACTGTTGCTGTTGTTGTTGTTGTTACTGTTGTTGTCGTTGTTGTTGTTATTGTTGCTGTTGTTGTTGTTATTACTGTTGCTGTTGTTGTTGTTGTTACTGTTGCTGTTGTTGTTGTTGTTGTTGTTGTTGTTGTTGTTGTTGTTACTGTTGCTGTTGTTGTTGTTGTTACTGTTGCTGTTGTTGTTGTTATTACTGTTGCTGTTGTTGTTATTACTGTTGCAGTTGTTGTTGTTATTACTGTTGCTGTTGTTGTTGTTGTTACTGTTGCTGTTGTTGTTGTTGTTATTGTTGTTACTGTTGCTGTTGTTGTTGTTACTGTTGCTGTTGTTGTTGTTATTACTGTTGCTGTTGTTGTTGTTATTACTGTTGCAGTTGTTGTTGTTATTACTGTTGCTGTCGTTGTTGTTGTTATTGTTGCTGTTGTTGTTGTTATTACTGTTGTTGTTGTTGTTGTTACTGTTGTAGTTGTTGTTGTTGTTGTTACTGTTGCTGTTGTTGTTGTTGTTGTTACTGTTGCTGTTGTTGTTCTTGTTACTGTTGCTGTTGTTGTTATTGCTGTTGCTGTTGTTGTTGTTGTTACTGTTGCTGTTGTTGTTGTTGTTGTTGTTACTGTTGCTGTTGTTGTTGTTGTTGTTACTGTTGCTGTTGCTGTTGTTGTTACTGTTGCTGTTGTTGTTGTTATTACTGTTGCTGTTGTTGTTGTTATTACTGTTGCTGTTGTTGTTGTTGTTACTGTTACTGTTGTTGTTGTTACTGTTGCTGTTGTTGTTGTTATTACTGTTGCTGTTGTTGTTGTTATTACTGTTGCTGTTGTTGTTGTTATTGCTGTTGCTGTTGTTGTTGTTGTTACTGTTGCTGTTGTTGTTGTTGTTGTTGTTGTTACTGTAGCTGTTGTTGTTGTTGTTACCGTTGTTGTCGTTGTTGTTGTTATTGTTGCTGTTGTTGTTGTTATTACTGTTGCTGTTGTTGTTGTTGTTACTGTTGCTGTTGTTGTTGTTGTTGTTGTTATTATTACTGTTGCTGTCGTTGTTGTTGTTATTGTTGCTGTTGTTGTTGTTATTACTGTTGCTGTTGTTGTTGTTGTTACTGTTGCTGTTGTTGTTGTTGTTGTTGTTGTTACTGTTGCTGTTGTTGTTGTTGTTGTTACTGTTGCTGTTGTTGTTGTTATTACTGTTGCTGTTGTTGTTGTTATTACTGTTGCAGTTGTTGTTGTTATTACTGTTGCTGTCGTTGTTGTTGTTATTGTTGCTGTTGTTGTTGTTATTACTGTTGTTGTTGTTGTTGTTACTGTTGTAGTTGTTGTTGTTGTTGTTACTGTTGCTGTTGTTGTTGTTGTTGTTACTGTTGCTGTTGTTGTTCTTGTTACTGTTGCTGTTGTTGTTATTGCTGTTGCTGTTGTTGTTGTTGTTACTGTTGCTGTTGTTGTTGTTGTTGTTGTTACTGTTGCTGTTGTTGTTGTTGTTGTTACTGTTGCTGTTGCTGTTGTTGTTACTGTTGCTGTTGTTGTTGTTATTACTGTTGCTGTTGTTGTTGTTATTACTGTTGCTGTTGTTGTTGTTGTTACTGTTACTGTTGTTGTTGTTACTGTTGCTGTTGTTGTTGTTATTACTGTTGCTGTTGTTGTTGTTATTACTGTTGCTGTTGTTGTTGTTATTGCTGTTGCTGTTGTTGTTGTTTTACTGTTGCTGTTGTTGTTGTTGTTGTTGTTGTTACTGTAGCTGTTGTTGTTGTTGTTACCGTTGTTGTCGTTGTTGTTGTTATTGTTGCTGTTGTTGTTGTTATTACTGTTGCTGTTGTTGTTGTTGTTACTGTTGCTGTTGTTGTTGTTGTTGTTGTTGTTGTTGTTACTGTTGCTGTTGTTGTTGTTGTTACTGTTGCTGTTGTTGTTGTTATTACTGTTGCTGTTGTTGTTGTTGTTACTGTTGCTGTTGTTGTTGTTGTTGTTATTACTGTTGCTGTCGTTGTTGTTGTTATTGTTGCTGTTGTTGTTGTTATTACTGTTGCTGTTGTTGTTGTTGTTACTGTTGCTGTTGTTGTTGTTGTTGTTGTTGTTACTGTTGCTGTTGTTGTTGTTGTTGTTACTGTTGCTGTTGTTGTTGTTATTACTGTTGCTGTTGTTGTTGTTATTACTGTTGCAGTTTTTGTTGTTATTACTGTTGCTGTCGTTGTTGTTGTTATTGTTGCTGTTGTTGTTGTTATTACTGTTGCTGTTGTTGTTGTTAATGTTGTAGTTGTTGTTGTTGTTGTTACTGTTGCTGTTGTTGTTGTTGTTGTTGTTACTGTTGCTGTTGTTGTTCTTGTTACTGTTGCTGTTGTTGTTGTTATTGCTGTTGCTGTTGTTGTTGTTGTTACTGTTGCTGTTGTTGTTGTTGTTGTTGTTACTGTTGTTGTTGTTGTTACTGTTGCAGTTGTTGTTGTTATTACTGTTGCTGTCGTTGTTGTTGTTATTGTTGCTGTTGTTGTTGTTATTATAGTTGCTGTTGTTGTTGTTATTACTGTTGCTGTTGTTGTTGTTGTTACTGTTGCTGTTGTTGTTGTTGTTGTTGTTACTGTTGCTGTTGTTGTTGTTGTTACTGTTGCTGTTGTTGTTATTACTGTTGCTGTTGTTGTTGTTATTGCTGTTGCTGTTGTTGTTGTTGTTACTGTTGCTGTTGTGTTGTTGTTGTTACTGTTGCTGTTGTTGTTGTTATTACTGTTGCTGTTGTTGTTGTTATTACTGTTCAAGTTGTTGTTGTTATTACTGTTGCTGTCGTTGTTGTTGTTATTGTTGCTGTTGTTGTTGTTATTACTGTTGCTGTTGTTGTTGTTAATGTTGTAGTTGCTGTTGTTGTTGTTACTGTTGCTGCTGTTGTTGTTGTTGTTGTTACTGTTTCTGTTGTTGTTCTTGTTACTGTTGCTGTTGTTGTTGTTATTGCTGTTGCTGTTGTTGTTGTTGTTACTGTTGCTGTTGTTGTTGTTGTTGTTGTTACTGTTGTTGTTGTTGTTACTGTTGCAGTTGTTGTTGTTATTACTGTTGCTGTCGTTGTTGTTGTTATTGTTGCTGTTGTTGTTGTTATTATAGTTGCTGTTGTTGTTGTTATTACTGTTGCTGTTGTTGTTGTTGTTACTGTTGCTGTTGCTGTTGTTGTTGTTGTTGTTGTTGTTACTGTTGCTGTTGTTGTTGTTGTTACTGTTGCTGTTGTTGTTATTACTGTTGCTGTTGTTGTTCTTATTGCTGTTGCTGTTGTTGTTGTTGTTACTGTTGCTGTTGTGTTGTTGTTGTTACTGTTGCTGTTGTTGTTGTTGTTACTGTTGTTGTCGTTGTCGTTGTTATTGTTGCTGTTGTTGTTGTTATTACTGTTGCTGTTGTTGCTGTTACTGTTGCTGTTGTTGTTGTTGTTGTTGTTGTTGTTGTTGTTACTGTTGCTGTTGTTGTTGTTGTTACTGTTGCTGTTGTTGTTGTTATTACTGTTGCTGTTGTTGTTGTTATTACTGTTGCAGTTGTTGTTGTTATTACTGTTGCTGTCGTTGTTGTTGTTATTGTTGCTGTTGTTGTTGTTATTACTGTTGCTGTTGTTGTTGTTACTGTTGCTGTTGTTGTTGTTGTTGTTGTTGTTACTGTTGCTGTTGTTGTTGTTACTGTTGCTGTTGTTGTTGTTATTACTGTTTCTGTTGTTGTTGTTATTACTGTTGCAGTTGTTGTTGTTATTACTGTTGCTGTCGTTGTTGTTGTTATTGTTGCTGTTGTTGTTATTACTGTTGTTGTTGTTTTTGTTACTGTTGTAGTTGTTGTTGTTGTTGTTACTGTTGCTGTTGTTGTTGTTGTTGTTACTGTTGCTGTTGTTGTTCTTGTTACTGTTGCTGTTGTTGTTATTGCTGTTGCTGTTGTTGTTGTTGTTACTGTTGCTGTTGTTGTTGTTGTTGTTACTGTTGCTCTTGTTGTTGTTGTTGTTACTGTTGCTGTTGCTGTTGTTGTTACTGTTGCTGTTGTTGTTGTTATTACTGTTGCTGTTGTTGTTGTTATTACTGTTGCTGTTGTTGTTGTTGTTACTGTTACTGTTGTTGTTGTTACTGTTGCTGTTGTTGTTGTTATTACTGTTGCTGTTGTTGTTGTTGTTATTGTTGCTGTTGTTGTTGTTATTACTGTTGCTGTTGTTGTTGTTACTGTTGTAGTTGTTGTTGTTGTTGTTATTGTTGCTGTTGTTGTTGTTATTACTGTTGCTGTTGTAGTTGTTGTTACTGTTGCTGTTGTTGTTTTTATTACTGTTGCTGTTGTTGTTGTTGTTGTTGTTACTGTTGCTGTTGCTGTTGTTATTACTGTTGCTGTTGTTGTTGTTATTACTGTTGCTGTTGTTGTTGTTGTTACTGTTGCAGTTGTTCTTGTTCTTACTGTTGCTGTTGTTGTTTTTATTACTGTTGCTGTTGTTGTTGTTGTTGTTGTTACTTTTGCTGTTGTTGTTGTTGTTACTGTTGCTGTTGTTGTTGTTACTGTTGCTATTGTTGTTGTTGTTACTGTTGCTGTTGTTATTGTTATTACTGTTGCTGTTGTTGTTGTTGTTATTGTTGCTGTTGTTGTTATTACTGTTGCTGTTGTTGTTTTTATTACTGTTGCTGTTGTTGTTGTTGTTGTTACTGTTGCTGTTGTTGTTGTTGTTACTGTTGCTTTGTTGTTGTTACTGTTGCTATTGTTGTTGTTGTTACTGTTGCTTTTGTTGTTGTTATTACTGTTGCTGTTGTTGTTGTTGTTATTGTTGATGTTTTTGTTGTTGTTACTGTTGCTGTTGTTGTTGTAATTACTGTTGCTGTTGTTGTTGTTATTACTGTTGCTGTTGTTGTTGTTATTACTGTTCTGTTGTTGTTGCTATTACTCTTGCTTTTGTTGTTGTTGTTGTTACTGTTGCTGTTGTTGTTATTATTACTGTTGTTGTTGTTGTTGTTGTTACTGTTGCTGTTGTTGTTGTTGTTACTGTTGCTGTTGTTGTTGTTGTTACTGTTGCTGTTGTTGTTGTTATTACTGTTGCTGTTGTTGTTGTTGTTAGTGTTGCTGTTGTTGTTGTTGTTACTGTTGCTATTGTTGTTGCTATTACTGTTGCTGTTGTTGTTGTTATTACTGTTGCTGCTGTTGTTGTTGTTGTTGTTATTACTGTTGCTGTTGTTGTTGTTATTACTGTTGCTGCTGTTGTTGTTGTTATTACTGTTGCTATTGTTGTTGTTATTACTGTTTCTGTTGTTGTTGTTATTACTGTTGCTGTTGTTGTTGTTGTTGTTACTATTGCTATTGTTGTTGTTATTACTGTTGCTGTTGTTGTTGTTATTACTGTTGCTGTTGTTGTTGTTGTTACTGTTGCTGTTGTTGTTGTTGTTACTGTTGCTGTTGTTGTTGTTACTGTTGCTATTGTTGTTGTTATTACTGTTGATGTTGTTGTTGTTGTTCCTGTTGCTGTTGTTGTTGTTATTACTGTTGCTGTTGTTGTTGTTGTTACTGTTGATGTTGCTGTTGTTGTTGTTGTTAATGTTGCTGTTGTTGTTGTTATTACTGTTTCTGTTGTTGTTGTTGTTACTGCTGCTGTTGTTGTTGTTGTTGTTACTGTTGCTGTTGTTGTTGTTGTTACTGTTGCTGTTGTTGTTGTTGTTGTTGTTGTTACTGTTGCTGTTGCTGTTGTTGTTGTTGTTACTGTTGCTGTTGTTGTTGTTGTTACTCTTGCTGTTGTTGTTGTTGTTGTTCCTGTTGCTATTGTTGTTGTTATTACTGTTGCTGTTGTTGTTGTTATTACTGTTGCTGTTGTTGTTGTTATTACTGTAGCTGTTGTTGTTGTTATTACTGTTGCTGTTCTTGTTGTTGTTACTGTTGCTGTTATTGTTGTTGTTACTGTTGCTATTGTTGTTGTTATTACTGTTTCTGTTGTTGTTGTTATTACTGTTGCTGTTGTTATTGTTGTTGTTACTGTTGCTGTTGTTGTTGTTATTACTGTTGCTGTTGTTGTTGTTGTTGTTCCTGTTGCTATTGTTGTTGTTATTACTGTTGCTGTTGTTGTTGTTATTACTGTTGCTGTTGTTGTTGTTATTACTGTTGCTGTTGTTGTTGTTGTTACTGTTGCTGTTGTTGTTGTTGTTCCTGTTGCTGTTGTTGTTGTTGTTACTGTTGCTATTGTTGTTGTTATTACTGTTGCTGTTGTTGTTGTTGTTCCTGTTGCTGTTGTTGTTGTTATTACTGTTGCTGTTGTTGTTGTTGTTACTGTTGCTGTTGTTGTTGTTGTTACTGTTTCTGTTGTTGTTGTTATTACTGTTGCTGTTGTTGTTGTTATTACTGTTGCTGTTGTTGTTGTTGTTACTGTTGCTGTTGTTGTTGTTGTTACTGTTGCTGTTATTGTTGTTGTTACTGTTGCTATTGTTGTTGTTATTACTGTTGCTGTTATTGTTGTTGTTACTGTTGCTATTGTTGTTGTTATTACTGTTTCTGTTGTTGTTGTTATTACTGTTGCTGTTGTTGTTGTTGTTACTGTTGCTGTTGTTGTTGTTGTTACTGTTGCTGTTATTGTTGTTGTTACTGTTGCTGTTATTGTTGTTGTTATTGTTGCTATTGTTGTTGTTATTACTGTTTCTGTTGTTGTTGTTATTACTGTTGCTGTTGTTGTTGTTGTTACTGTTGCTATTGTTGTTGTTATTATTGTTGCTGTTGTTGTTGTTATTACTGTTGCTGTTGTCGTTGTTATTACCGTTGCTGTTGTTGTTGTTGTTACTGTTGCTGTTGTTGTTGTTGTTACTGTTGCTGTTGTTGTTGTTGTTACTGTTGCTATTGTTGTTGTTATTACTGTTGATGTTGTTGTGGTTGTTCCTGTTGCTGTTGTTGTTGTTATTACTGTTGCTGTTGTTGTTGTTGTTACTGTTGCTGTTGTTGTTGTTTTTACTGTTGCTGTTGTTGTTGTTATTACTGTTTCTGTTGTTGTTGTTGTTACTGTTGCTGTTGTTGTTGTTACTGTTGCTGTTGTTGTTGTTACTGTTGCTGTTGTTGTTGTTGTTGTTACTGTTGTTGTTGCTGTTGTTGTTGTTGTTGTTACTGTTGCTGTTGTTGTTGTTGTTACTCTTGCTGTTGTTGTTGTTATTACTGTTGCTGTTGTTGTTGTTGTTGTTACTGTTGCTGTTGTTGTTGTTGTTATTGTTGCTGTTGTTGTTGTTGTTGTTGTTCCTGTTGCTATTGTTGTTGTTATTACTGTTGCTGTTGTTGTTGTTATTACTGTTGCTGTTGTTGTTGTTATTACTGTTGCTGTTGTTGTTGTTATTACTGTTGCTGTTCTTGTTGTTGTTACTGTTGCTGTTATTGTTGTTGTTACTGTTGCTATTGTTGTTGTTATTACTGTTTCTGTTGTTGTTGTTATTACTGTTGCTGTTGTTGTTGTTGTTGTTACTGTTGCTGTTGTTGTTGTTGTTACTGTTGCTGTTTTTGTTGTTATTACTGTTGCTGTTGTTGTTGTTGTTGTTGTTGTTACTGTTGCTGTTGTTGTTGTTGTTACTGTTGCTGTTGTTGTTGTTGTTGTTCCTGTTGCTATTGTTGTTGTTATTACTGTTGCTGTTGTTGTTATTATTACTGTTGCTGTTGTTGTTGTTATTACTGTTGCTGTTGTTGTTGTTGTTACTGTTGCTGTTGTTGTTCCTGTTGCTGTTGTTGTTGTTGTTACTGTTGCTATTGTTGTTGTTGTTACTGTTGCTGTTGTTGTTGTTGTTCCTGTTGCTGTTGTTGTTGTTATTACTGTTGCTGTTATTGTTGTTGTTACTGTTGCTGTTGTTGTTGTTGTTACTGTTGCTGTTGTTGTTGTTATTACTGTTGCTGTTGTTGTTATTGTTACTGTTGCTGTTGTTGTTGTTGTTACTGTTGCTGTTGTTGTTGTTGATACTCTTGCTGTTGTTGTTGTTATTACTGTTGCTGTTGCTGTTTTTGTTGTTGTTACTGTTGCTGTTGTTGTTGTTGTTACTGTTGCTGTTGTTGTTGTTGTTACTGTTGCTGTTTGTTGTTATTACTGTTGCTGTTGTTGTTGTTGTTACTGTTGCTGTTGTTGTTGTTGTTACTGTTGCTGTTTGTTGTTATTACTGTTGCTGTTGTTGTTGTTGTTCCTGTTGCTATTGTTGTTGTTATTACTGTTGCTGTTGTTGTTATTATTACTGTTGCTGTTGTTGTTGTTATTACTGTTGCTGTTGTTGTTGTTGTTACTGTTGCTGTTGTTGTTCCTGTTGCTGTTGTTGTTGTTGTTACTGTTGCTATTGTTGTTGTTACTGTTGCTGTTGTTGTTGTTGTTCCTGTTGCTGTTGTTGTTGTTATTACTGTTGCTGTTATTGTTGTTGTTACTGTTGCTGTTGTTGTTGTTGTTACTGTTGCTGTTGTTGTTGTTATTACTGTTGCTGTTGTTGTTATTGTTACTGTTGCTGTTGTTGTTGTTGTTACTGTTGATGTTGTTGTTGTTGTTACAGTTGCTGTTGTTGTTGTTGTTACTGTTGCTATTGTTGTTGTTATTACTGTTGCTGTTGTTGTTGTTATTACTGTTGCTGTTGTTGTTGTTGTTACTGTTGCTGTTTTTGTTGTTACTGTTGCTGTTGTTGTTGTTGTTACTGTTGCTATTGTTGTTGTTATTACTGTTGCTGCTGTTGTTGTTGTTGTTACTGTTGCTGTTGTTGTTGTTGTTACTGTTGCTGTTATTGTTGTTGTTACTGTTGCTGTTATTGTTGTTGTTACTGTTGCTATTGTTGTTGTTATTACTGTTGCTGTTGTAGTTGTTATTACTGTTGCTGTTGTAGTTGTTATTACTGTTGCTGTTGTTGTTATTACTGTTGTTGTTGTTGTTGTTACTGTTGCTGTTGTTGTTGTTATTACTGTTTCTGTTGTTGTTGTTATTATTGTTGCTGTTGTTGTTGTTGTTGTTACTGTTGCTATTGTTGTTGTTATTATTGTTACTGTTGTTGTTGTTATTACTGTTGCTGTTGTTGTTGTTGTTGTTACTGTTGCTGTTGTTGTTGTTGTTACTGTTGCTGTTGTTTGTTGTTGTTACTTTTGTTGTTGTTACTGTTGTTGTTGTTGTTGTTACTGTTGCTGTTATTGTTGTTGTTACTGTTGCTATTGTTGTTGTTATTACTGTTGCTGTTGTTGTTGTTGTTCCTGTTGCTGTTGTTGTTGTTATTACTGTTGCTGTTGTTGTTGTTGTTACTGTTGCTGTTGTTGTTGTTGTTACTGTTGCTGTTGTTGTTGTTATTACTGTTGCTGTTGTTGTTGTTGTTACTGTTGCTGTTGTTGTTGTTACTGTTGCTGTTGTTGTTGTTGTTACTGTTGCTGTTGTTGTTGTTATTACTGTTGCTGTTGTTGTTGTTGTTACTGTTGCTGTTGTTGTTGTTGTTCCTGTTGCTGTTGTTGTTGTTGTTACTGTTGCTATTGTTGTTGTTATTACTGTTGCTGTTGTTGTTGTTGTTCCTGTTGCTGTTGTTGTTGTTATTACTGTTGCTGTTGTTGTTGTTGTTACTGTTGCTGTTGTTGTTGTTGTTACTGTTTCTGTTGTTGTTGTTATTACTGTTGCTGTTGTTGTTGTTGTTACTGTTGCTGTTGTTGTTGTTGTTACTGTTGCTGTTATTGTTGTTGTTACTGTTGCTATTGTTGTTGTTATTACTGTTTCTGTTGTTGTTGTTATTACTGTTGCTGTTATTGTTGTTGTTACTGTTGCTATTGTTGTTGTTATTACTGTTTCTGTTGTTGTTGTTATTACTGTTGCTGTTGTTGTTGTTGTTACTGTTGCTGTTGTTGTTGTTGTTACTGTTGCTGTTATTGTTGTTGTTACTGTTGCTGTTATTGTTGTTGTTATTGTTGCTATTGTTGTTGTTATTACTGTTTCTGTTGTTGTTGTTATTACTGTTGCTGTTGTTGTTGTTGTTACTGTTGCTATTGTTGTTGTTATTATTGTTGCTGTTGTTGTTGTTATTACTGTTGCTGTTGTCGTTGTTATTACCGTTGCTGTTGTTGTTGTTGTTACTGTTGCTGTTGTTGTTGTTGTTACTGTTGCTGTTGTTGTTGTTGTTACTGTTGCTATTGTTGTTGTTATTACTGTTGATGTTGTTGTGGTTGTTCCTGTTGCTGTTGTTGTTGTTATTACTGTTGCTGTTGTTGTTGTTGTTACTGTTGCTGTTGTTGTTGTTGTTACTGTTGCTGTTGTTGTTGTTATTACTGTTTCTGTTGTTGTTGTTGTTACTGTTGCTGTTGTTGTTGTTACTGTTGCTGTTGTTGTTGTTGTTGTTACTGTTGTTGTTGCTGTTGTTGTTGTTGTTGTTACTGTTGCTGTTGTTGTTGTTGTTACTCTTGCTGTTGTTGTTGTTATTACTGTTGCTGTTGTTGTTGTTGTTGTTACTGTTGCTGTTGTTGTTGTTGTTATTGTTGCTGTTGTTGTTGTTGTTGTTGTTCCTGTTGCTATTGTTGTTGTTATTACTGTTGCTGTTGTTGTTGTTATTACTGTTGCTGTTGTTGTTGTTATTACTGTTGCTGTTGTTGTTGTTATTACTGTTGCTGTTCTTGTTGTTGTTACTGTTGCTGTTATTGTTGTTGTTACTGTTGCTATTGTTGTTGTTATTACTGTTTCTGTTGTTGTTGTTATTACTGTTGCTGTTGTTGTTGTTGTTACTGTTGCTGTTGTTGTTGTTGTTACTGTTGCTGTTTTTGTTGTTATTACTGTTGCTGTTGTTGTTGTTGTTGTTGTTGTTACTGTTGCTGTTGTTGTTGTTGTTACTGTTGCTGTTGTTGTTGTTGTTGTTCCTGTTGCTATTGTTGTTGTTATTACTGTTGCTGTTATTGTTGTTGTTACTGTTGCTGTTGTTGTTATTATTACTGTTGCTGTTGTTGTTGTTATTACTGTTGCTGTTGTTGTTGTTGTTACTGTTGCTGTTGTTGTTCCTGTTGCTGTTGTTGTTGTTGTTACTGTTGCTATTGTTGTTGTTGTTACTGTTGCTGTTGTTGTTGTTGTTCCTGTTGCTGTTGTTGTTGTTATTACTGTTGCTGTTATTGTTGTTGTTACTGTTGCTGTTGTTGTTGTTGTTACTGTTGCTGTTGTTGTTGTTATTACTGTTGCTGTTGTTGTTATTGTTACTGTTGCTGTTGTTGTTGTTGTTACTGTTGCTGTTGTTGTTGTTGATACTCTTGCTGTTGTTGTTGTTATTACTGTTGCTGTTGCTGTTTTTGTTGTTGTTACTGTTGCTGTTGTTGTTGTTGTTACTGTTGCTGTTGTTGTTGTTGTTACTGTTGCTGTTTGTTGTTATTACTGTTGCTGTTGTTGTTGTTGTTACTGTTGCTGTTGTTGTTGTTGTTACTGTTGCTGTTTGTTGTTATTACTGTTGCTGTTGTTGTTGTTGTTCCTGTTGCTATTGTTGTTGTTATTACTGTTGCTGTTGTTGTTATTATTACTGTTGCTGTTGTTGTTGTTATTACTGTTGCTGTTGTTGTTGTTGTTACTGTTGCTGTTGTTGTTCCTGTTGCTGTTGTTGTTGTTGTTACTGTTGCTATTGTTGTTGTTACTGTTGCTGTTGTTGTTGTTGTTCCTGTTGCTGTTGTTGTTGTTATTACTGTTGCTGTTATTGTTGTTGTTACTGTTGCTGTTGTTGTTGTTGTTACTGTTGCTGTTGTTGTTGTTATTACTGTTGCTGTTGTTGTTATTGTTACTGTTGCTGTTGTTGTTGTTGTTACTGTTGATGTTGTTGTTGTTGTTACAGTTGCTGTTGTTGTTGTTGTTACTGTTGCTATTGTTGTTGTTATTACTGTTGCTGTTGTTGTTGTTATTACTGTTGCTGTTGTTGTTGTTGTTACTGTTGCTGTTTTTGTTGTTACTGTTGCTGTTGTTGTTGTTGTTACTGTTGCTATTGTTGTTGTTATTACTGTTGCTGCTGTTGTTGTTGTTGTTACTGTTGCTGTTGTTGTTGTTGTTACTGTTGCTGTTATTGTTGTTGTTACTGTTGCTGTTATTGTTGTTGTTACTGTTGCTATTGTTGTTGTTATTACTGTTGCTGTTGTAGTTGTTATTACTGTTGCTGTTGTAGTTGTTATTACTGTTGCTGTTGTTGTTATTACTGTTGTTGTTGTTGTTGTTACTGTTGCTGTTGTTGTTGTTATTACTGTTTCTGTTGTTGTTGTTATTATTGTTGCTGTTGTTGTTGTTGTTGTTACTGTTGCTATTGTTGTTGTTATTATTGTTACTGTTGTTGTTGTTATTACTGTTGCTGTTGTTGTTGTTGTTGTTGTTACTGTTGCTGTTGTTGTTGTTGTTACTGTTGCTGTTGTTTGTTGTTGTTACTTTTGTTGTTGTTACTGTTGTTGTTGTTGTTGTTACTGTTGCTGTTATTGTTGTTGTTACTGTTGCTATTGTTGTTGTTATTACTGTTGCTGTTGTTGTTGTTGTTCCTGTTGCTGTTGTTGTTGTTATTACTGTTGCTGTTGTTGTTGTTGTTACTGTTGCTGTTGTTGTTGTTGTTACTGTTGCTGTTGTTGTTGTTATTACTGTTGCTGTTGTTGTTGTTGTTACTGTTGCTGTTGTTGTTGTTACTGTTGCTGTTGTTGTTGTTGTTACTGTTGCTGTTGTTGTTGTTATTACTGTTGCTGTTGTTGTTGTTGTTGTTACTGTTGCTGTTGTTTTTGTTGTTACTGTTGCTGTTGTTGTTGTTGTTGTTGTTGTTACTGTTGCTGTTGCTGTTGTTGTTGTTGTTACTCTTGCTGTTTTTGTTGTTATTACTGTTGCTGTTGTTGTTGTTGTTGTTACTGTTGCTGTTGTTGTTGTTGTTACTGTTGCTGTTGTTGTTGTTGTTGTTCCTGTTGCTATTGTTGTTGTTATTACTGTTGCTGTTGTTGTTGTTATTACTGTTGCTGTTGTTGTTGTTATTACTGTTGCTGTTGTTGTTGTTGTTACTGTTGCTGTTGTTGTTGTTGTTACTGTTGCTGTTGTTGTTGTTGTTACTGTTGCTGTTATTGTTGTTACTGTTGCTATTGTTGTTGTTGTTACTGTTACTGTTGTATTTGTTGTTACTGTTGCTGTTGTTGTTGTTGTTACTGTTGCTATTGTTGTTGTTATTACTGTTGCTGTTGTTGTTGTTATTACTGTTGCTGTTCTTGTTGTTGTTACTGTTGCTGTTATTGTTGTTGTTACTGTTGCTATTGTTGTTGTTATTACTGTTGCTGTTGTTGTTGTTATTACTGTTGCTGTTGTTGTTGTTGTTACTGTTACTGTTGTAGTTGTTGTTACTGTTACTGTTGTTGTTGTTGTTACTGTTGCTATTGTTGTTGTTATTACTGTTGCTGTTGTTGTTGTTATTACTGTTGCTGTTGTTGTTGTTGTTACTATTGCTGTTGTTGTTGTTGTTGTTACTGTTGCTATTGTTGTTGTTATTACTGTTGCTGTTGTTGTTGTTATTACTGTTGCTGTTGTTGTTGTTGTTGTTACTGTTGCTGTTGTTTTTGTTGTTACTGTTGCTGTTGTTGTTGTTGTTGTTACTGTTGCTATTGTTGTTGTTATTACTGTTGCTGTTGTTGTTGTTATTACTGTTGCTGTTGTTGTTGTTGTTACTGTTGCTGTTGTTGTTGTTGTTACTGTTGCTGTTGTTGTTGTTGTTACTGTTGCTGTTGTTGTTGTTATTACTGTTGCTGTTGTTGTTGTTTTTCCTGTTGCTGTTGTTGTTGTTATTACTGTTGCTGTTGTTGTTGTTGTTACTGTTGCTGTTGTTGTTGTTATTACTGTTGCTGTTGTTGTTGTTGTTACTGTTGCTGTTGTTGTTGTTGTTACTGTTGCTGTTGTTGTTGTTGTTACTCTTGCTGTTGTTGTTGTTATTACTGTTGCTGTTGTTGTTGTTGTTGTTACTGTTGCTGTTGTTGTTGTTGTTACTGTTGCTGTTGTTGATGTTGTTACCGTTGCTATTGTTGTTGTTATTACTGTTGCTGTTGTTGTTGTTATTACTGTTGCTGTTCTTGTTGTTGTTACTGTTGCTGTTGTTGTTGTTGTTACTGTTGCTGTTGTTGTTGTTGTTATTACTGTTGCTGTTGTTGTTGTTGTTACTGTTGCAGTTGTTGTTGTTATTACTGTTGCTGTTGTTGTTGTTGTTGTTGTTGTTGTTACTGTTGCTGTTGTTGTTGTTGTTACTGTTGCTGTTGTTGTTGTTGTTACTGTTGCTGTTGTTGTTGTTGTTACTCTTGCTGTTGTTGTTGTTATTACTGTTGCTGTTGTTGTTGTTGTTGTTGTTACTGTTGCTGTTGTTGTTGTTGTTACTGTTGCTGTTGTTGTTGTTATTACTGTTGCTGTTCTTGTTGTTGTTACTGTTCCTGTTGTTGTTGTTGTTACTGTTGCTGTTGTTGTTGTTGTTATTACTGTTGCTGTTGTTGTTGTTGTTACTGTTGCTGTTGTTGTTGTTGTTACTGTTGCTGTTGTTGTTGTTGTTACTCTTGCTGTTGTTGTTGTTATTACTGTTGCTGTTGTTGTTGTTGTTGTTACTGTTGCTGTTGTTGTTGTTGTTACTGTTGCTGTTGTTGTTGTTGTTACCGTTGCTATTGTTGTTGTTATTACTGTTGCTGTTGTTGTTGTTATTACTGTTGCTGTTCTTGTTGTTGTTACTGTTGCTGTTGTTGTTGTTGTTACTGTTGCTGTTGTTGTTGTTGCTATTACTGTTGCTGTTGTTGTTGTTGTTACTGTTGCAGTTGTTGTTATTACTGTTGCTGTTGTTGTTGTTGTTGTTGTTGTTATTACTGTTGCTGTTGTTGTTGTTGTTACTCTTGCTGTTGTTGTTGTTATTACTGTTGCTGTTGTTGTTGTTGTTGTTGTTACTGTTGCTGTTGTTGTTGTTGTTATTACTGTTGCTGTTCTTGTTGTTGTTACTGTTGCTGTTGTTGTTGTTGTTACTGTTGCTGTTGTTGTTGTTGTTACTGTTGCTGTTGTTGTTGTTGTTACTGTTGCTGTTGTTGTTGTTGTTACTGTTGATGTTGTTGTTGTTATTACTGTAGCTGTAGTCTCACCTGTATTCGTCACGTTGCTCAGCACTGTCTCTTTGTTTCATCAAACAAAACTAAGGTTGTGTTGTTTTGTGCGAGTTTTGCGTGATTTTACGCGGTTTTACATGATTTTCGTCTTCCTTGACCTGCGGTCTGATCGTGCTCCCCTGTCTATGCCCACACCAGAACCAACAGCGCCTCCACCCTGAAAACAAACAATAGTAACCACGCCCTCACCTAACCCCAAACTGGCAACAAAAATGGTACCACACGCAGAGAACTGTGGATGTAGTCACTAAGGTGTGAAAACAATCTTACATTCATACCTATACGGTGAATATTTGGGTACAGAACTTCTATACAAATAAATCTTTGATTCTTAAGATGTTATGTGTTCGTTGTCAATGGGAGAGGGTTGTAGTGTATATATATAAATATATGTGTGTGTGTGTGTGTGTGTGTGTGTGTGTGTGTGTATGTATGTATGTTTGTATGTATGTGTGTGTGTATCTGCGTATACGTATATATATAGATAGATTTCTTTATTTGCCAGAAGGGCTTACAAGACGTGACGGTGGGGTTTATGTATGTATGTATATATATATATATATATATATATATATATATATAGATAGATATATATATATAGATAGATATATATGTGTGTGTGGGGGTGGGAGGGGGGTGTAAATTTATACATGCATATATATATATAAATTTATACATTTATATATATGTATATATATATATATAAGAAATAAGATTTCGTTTCAAGCATAGCTTCATACAATATGTATAGAAATTTCGTATTTCTTAAGAAATACGGTTTTAGGAAGCCGTAGCTATGCAAACACCGGGGCTAACGCCCTCTGGTGGTGTCCAGCAGAAGCAAAGGGGTCAATCGTCTATGCATTTCAGGCTTGACTGGCCTTCGTCAGGACGGTCCCTCCCACGGCTTGCTACTGCTCGGCTTGAAAATAGTCGAGAATATATAGTTTTCTCATCTGTGTAAATGAGGTGATTAATCTCATATCATATGCAAATGAAGCTACATAAGTTGGCTCAACTTATAATACGAAATACGTTAATTTCTATACATCTATATATATATAAAACTGATGTTGTCTGTTTGTGTGTGTCCTCATTTTTGCAAAGTCTATACAAATCCACATTTCTACTCCAATTGACTTCAAACTTGCATTTATATATTCCTTGCGGTCTAAAGATATTAACTGCAGCTTTTACTTTTCAATTTTCTGTTATTAAAGGGGTGTTAGGCGCCGGTTATCCATCTCCGTCGCGCTCTTAAAATATCTGTCTGTAAGTCTGGTGTCTGCATTACGACATTCTGACGAACATTGTGTGTGTGTTGAACACACACACAAAAACAAGATGGCGTAGGACAGAACAAAGGAGAGGCACAAAAACAAAGAAAAGAACCCCCAGTCACTGAAGAGGTCACAGAATGTGTGACGAAAGAACTTTGACAATATATAAACAACCATCTGGTTGTGGAACCAACCAACCAACCGGAAATTTATAAATTTATTATAATAAATTGAAGTGAAAGCAACTGGTGCGTGTGTTTCTTATTGGCAACATGACCCGCCCAAATTATAACAATATCGGTTTCAAGACACGTTTTCAGATAAAGAATCTTGCTAAACAAATTCAGAAACGAAATATATATATATATATATATGTGTGTGTGGGGGGGGGGGGTGCATGAATATAGCGCGAGAATATAGAGAGACAGAGAGAAAGATATATATATATATATATATATATATATATATATATATATATATAAGTAGAAGGGGTATTTAATTTGTTTGAAGTCCGACAAATATAAATGTTTATAACTGATTCAGAACACTCAACAGATTACTGGAGTTAATATTCAATGATATTAAATAAATAGAAACTATATTTATAAAACCATATTTATTTCATTATATATATTTCAAGGGTACCAAAACACATTGGTACGCTTTCCTCAGATAAAATACAAAGCACCCGCGTACCGAAACACAGCTTTATCTAGATTCTGCATATTGTGTGTTGAGGAAATTTTTTTCATACTTAAATGTAAAAACTCTATTAATCTAAGAACGAATTTATTTAATTCTTGTAGACATCGCCAGAATTCAACATTCAGAACTATATATAAATTATAATTATACTTATAATATTTCTACTTATTTCCATAACAATCTCATCCACTTGGTTTATATTGATATCTCTAAATCATAATATCCATAACATTTGCTCTAATTCCACTTCTTAAAGTTTCATAAAATATATACGTATATAATTCTTGTTTTTTTTTATTTTAATTTTAATAATTTGTATTTCTTTAATTTTTATTTCTATAAAAATTACTTATCTCTTATAAATTATTATTTTTTTTTATTTTCTCAAATTTTTCAATATTTTTTCAATACTTTTTCAATATTCTTTTCAATACCTTCTCAACTCAATATTTTTCAATAGATTTATAACCACTAACTGATTCTGGCTTAATGTATCTTCAACATTTATACTTATTTTGACTAAATAATCTCACACTAACGAATAAATAAATTAAACCGGAGTTTTTTTCCGTATCTTCCCATTTTCAATCACATAAATATAAATATTCTTCTTAACTCAGTTAATTTAATTTAATTTAACTTAATATTTATTTACATAAAATACAAAACCAATATCTATCATAACTCATTAGAATAATTATCTATAACATGATATACTCATCTATTTATTTATTTAATTATTTAATTATTTATTTATTTATTTATCTACTTATAACAGAAGAAAAATATATTATAAACAAATTTTAAACAACTAATAATCGTAAATACACGTACTATTAAGATATATACTTAGACTATATTTCCCTCAAATTAACGTTATATGAGATTTTATTCATCTTCTCTATTTTTCTTTCTTCTCTCTCTCGCACTATTTTATCCTTCTCCTCTTCTCTCTTCTCTCTCTCTCTCCATAGTCGTTTAAATAAACAGTTGTTTTTCAATTATTTACATATTCATTTGCATATTCACCCATAAGTTTGAAAAATCCCTCATATATTTCCACTATCCAGAGACTATCCAACCGATAAGGTATGATTTTCATGGGTATGTCTTTATTTATAAAACAAATTTTGTATTTTATCTGATGAAAGCGTACCTGTGTCTTGATACCCTTGAAATATATATAATAAAATAAATATGGTTTTATAAATATAGTTTCCATTTATTTAATATCATTGTGTATATATATATATATATATATATATATATATATATATATATATATATATATATATATATATATTAAAATAAATATGGTTTTATAAATATAGTTTCCATTTATTTAATATCATTGTATATATATATATATATATATATATATATATATATATATATATATATATATATATCCAGGGAGTGTAACTTGGAGTCACTGTAGGTTCACCCGGGTGAGCACTGTTTAGGTTCACGTCAGTATCGAGGTGTAGAGCTAGACAGAGTTATTATAATAATATAAGGACGAATGGTTACTCCTCCATTACGTCTATTGGTTGGCGACGCGTGTTTCGCTATTGATCAGCTCAAAGTTCGATCTGTATCGATCTAGCCCGACTCTGTAATAAATGACTCGTCAGACCTCTGTGGAAGTAATGACATAATGATTATACATGTTGTACGAAAACGTCTAACGTTCATATATATATATATATATATATAGTAATAAGAGTATTATATTTATATATGTTTGATATAACAAATAGCACACTATCTTAAACATTTATAACTATTATAACATGTCATAACACCCCACACAAAATATGTTTATTTCAACTGCATTATAACTCTTTCCTCATACATGCCTTATTAACTATATTCACTCCTGCAGTCTACACCAATTTTCCTTGCTTATAACTTGTTTGCCTGTGTTTTTTCTAGCTTATGATATTTTTTTTGCTTGTACTTTTTACTTATACCTATTACACTTCCATCCAGTGCTGCCTGTAATTGTGTTCTTTCAAGCAGAACATATTTTTAACTCCTGACCCTCCACATGTTGCCTTTGACACTAATAACAATTATGTACCCTAAATGTTCTAATTGACTAGTTTTTTAGTTACATGTTTCGACATTCCTTATGCTCCGATGAAACCAGACTTCCCACTGGAAGAAACAATTGTCAGGTAATAAATGTTCTAAACTAAAATTTGACCGTTTCAACACTTGTATATATATGTGTGTGTGTGTATATATATATATATATATATATATATATATATATATATATATATATATATATACCGGAACATGTAGTGGTGGTGGTGATGGTGGTGGTGGTGGTAATAATAGTAGTAGTGGTAGTAGTGGTGGTGGTAGTAGTAGTAGTGACAGTAGTAGTAATGGTGGTAGTGGTGGTGGTAGTAGTAGTAGTAGTGGTGGTAGTGGTAGTGATAGGAATGGCAAGAGAATGGGAGACAGAGAGAACCTATGATTATGTGTGTGCGTGTGTGTGTCTATGTTTGTGTGTGTGTTTCTCTTTCTCTTTATGTGTGTGTCTGTGTGTGTCTCTCTCTTTATGTGTGACTGTCTCTCTCTCGCTCTCTATGTCTATGTGTGTGTGTATGTCTCCCTCTCTCTATGTATATGTGTGTGCCTGTGTGTCCCTCTCTATGTCTATATGTGTGTGTGTGTCTCCCTCTCTCTATGTATATGTGTGTGTGCCTCTCTCTCTCTAGGTCTATGTGTGTGTGTCTCTCTCTATGTATATGAGTGTCTCTCTCTCTCTATGTCTATATGTGTGTCTCTCTATGTCTCTCTCCCGCTCTCTCTCCCTCTCTCTCTCTCTCTCTCTCTCTCTCTCTCTCTCTCTCTCTCTCTCTCTCTCTCTCTCTCTCTCTCCCTCTCTATGTGTGTTAGTGTTGATCCTAAGTTAGTTTTCCTACTAATCCCAGTTGTAAGAGGAGAGAGGTTAGTCGCACCGTAAACGATAAATGGAAAAAATGATATTCAACTTAGGCTGCTCAGCCGTTAATATGAATAAGGAAAGTATATACAAACCACCACCACTACCACCACTACTACTAATACTACTACTACTACTACTGCTACTACCACTACCGCAACTACTACTACTACCACCACAACCACCACTACCACCACTACTACTACTACTACTACTACTACTACTACTACTACTACTACTACTACCACTACCGCAACTACTACTACTACCACCACTACCACCACTACTACTAATACTACTACTAATACTACTGCTACTACCACTACCGCAACTACTACTACTACCACCACTACTACTACTACTACTACTACTACTACTACTACTACTACTACTACTACTACTACTACTGCCACTACCACTACCGCAACTACTACTACTACAACCACAACCACTACTACCACCACTAATACCACCACAACCACCACTACCACCACTACTACTAAAACTACTACTAATACTACTACTACTACTACTGCTACTACCACTACCGCAACTACTACTACTACCAAAACCACTACCACCACTACTACTACTACTACTACTACTACTACTTCTACTACTACCAGCACTACCAGCACTACTACTACTACCACCAGTACCACCACTACTACTACTACTACCACTACTACCACTACTACTACTACTACTACTACTACTACCACTACCACCACTACTAACACTACTACTACTACTAATAATACTACTACTACCACTACTACTACTACTACTATCACCACCACTACCACCACTACCACCATTACTACTACTACTAGTACTACTACCACTACTAGCACTACTACTACTACTCCCACCACCACTACTACCACTACTACTACTACTACTACTACTACTATTACTACTACTACTACTACCACTACTACTACTACTACTACTAATACTAATACCTCTACCACTAGTACTACAACTACTACAACTACTACTACCACTACTACTACTACAACTACTAATACCACTACTACTACTACTACAACTACTACTACCACTACTACTACCACTACTACTACCACAACTACTACTACTGCTACTATTAGTACTACTACTACTACTACTATTACTACCACCACTTACTACTACTACTATGACCACTACTACTACTACTACTACTACTACTACTACTACTACCACCACCACCACCACCACTACTAATACTACCATTATCACTACTACTACTAATACTACAACTATTACCACCACCAGCACTACTACTACCACCACCACTACCACCACTTACTACTACTACTATAACCACTACTACTACTACTAGTAGTACTACTACCACTACTAGCACTACTACTACTACTCCCACCACCACTACAAACACTACTACTACTACTACTTCTACTACTACTGCTACTACCACTACTACTACTACTACTACTACTACTACTACTACTACTACTACTGCTACTACTACTACTACTACTACTACTACTATTACTACCACTACTACTTATACAACCACTACTACTACTATTACCACTACTACGACTACCACGACCACTACTACAACTACTACTACTACTACCACCACCACCATCACAACTAACTACTACTACTACTACTACTACTACTACTACTACTACTATTACCACCACCACTACTACTACTACTACTACTACTATTACCACCACCACCACTAATACTACTACCACTACTATTACAACGACTACTACTACTACTACCACTATCACTACTACAACTACTACTACTACTACTACTACTACTACTACTACTACTACTACTACTACTACTACTACTACAACCACTATCACTACTACTACTACTACTACTACTACTACTACTACTACTACTACTACTACTACTAGTACAACTATTACCACCAACAGCACTACTACTACCACCAATACTACTACTACTACTAATACTACTACTACTACTTCTGCCACTACTACTATTTCTTATACTACTACTACGACCACTACTACTACTACTACTACTACTACTACTACTACTACTGCTACTACTGCTAATACTACCACTACTACTACTACCACCACCACCAACACTACTACTACTAACACCACCACCACTACCACCCCCACTACTACCACTACTACTACTACTATAAGCACAACCACTACTACTATTACCACACCCTTCACCATCGCTACCACCACCACCATCATCCTCATCATCATCATGGTTGTGATGGTAGTGGTTAAGGTGGTGATGGTGATGGTGATGGCTGTGGTGATGGTGATGGTGATGGTTGTGGTGATGGTGATGGTGATGGCTGTGGTGATGGTTGTGGTGATGGTGATGGTTGTGGTGATGGTTGTGGTGATGGTTGTGGTGATGGTGATGGTGATGGTGATGGTTGTGGTGATGGTTGTGGTGATGGTGATGGTGATGGTGATGGTTGTGGTGATGGTTGTGGTGATGGTGATGCTTGTGTTGATGGTGATAGTTGTGGTGATGGTGATGGTGATGGTGATGGTGATGGTTGTAGTGATGGTGATGGGTGTGGTGATGGTGATGGTTGTGGTGATGGTTGTGGTGATGGTTGTGGTGATGGTGATGGTGATGGTGATGGTTGTGGTGATGGTTGTGGTGATGGTGAAGGTGATGGTTGTGATGATGGTGATAGTTGTGGTGATGGTGATGGTGATGGTGATGGTGATGGTTGTAGTGATGGTGATGGGTGTGGTGATGGTGATGGTTGTGGTGATGGTTGTGGTGATGGTGATGGTGATGGTGATGGTTGTGGTGATGGTTGTGGTGATGGTGAAGGTGATGGTTGTGATGATGGTGATAGTTGTGGTGAAGGTGATGGTTGTGATGATGGTGATAGTTGTGGTGATGGTGATGGTGATGGTGATGGTGATGGTGATGGTTGTGGTGATGGTGAAGGTGATGCTTGTGTTGATGGTGATAGTTGTGGTGATGGTGATGGTGATGGTTGTGGTGATGGTTGTGGTGATGGTGAAGGTGATGCTTGTGTTGATGGTGATAGTTGTGGTGATGGTGATGGTGATGGTGATGGTGATGGTTGTGGTTGTGGTGATGGTGATGGTTGTGGTGATGGTGATGGTGATGGTTGTGGTGATGGTGATGAGTGTGGTGATGGTGATGGTTGTGGTGATGGTGATGGTTGTGGTGATGGTGATGGTGATGGTTGTGGTGATGGTTGTGAGGATGTTGTGCTTGTGGTGAAGGTGATGGTTGTGGTGATGGTGATAGTTGTGTTTGTGGTGATGTTTGTGGTTGTGGTGATGGTAGTGGTGATGGTGATGGTTGTGGTTGTGGTGATGGTTGTGGTTGTGGTGATGGTGGTGGTTGTGGTGATGGTTGTGGTTGTAGTGGTGATAGTTGTATTGGTGGTGATTGTGGTGATGGTGATGGTTGTAATGGTTGTAGTTGTAGTGGTAGTGATGGTTGTGGTGATGGTGATGGTTGTGGTGATGCTGATGGTTGTGGTGATGGTGATGGTGATGGTTGTGGTGATGATGATGGTTGTGGTGATGGTGATAGTTGTGGTGATGGTTGTGGTGATGGTGATGGTTGGGGTGATGGTTGTGGTGATGGTGATGGTTGTGGTTGTGGTGATGGCGATGGTTGTGGTGATGGTGATGGTTGTGGTGATGCTGATGGTTGTGGTGATGGTGATGGTGATGGTTGTGGTTGTGTTGATGGTTGAGGTGATGGTGATGGTTGGGGTGATGGTTGTGGTGATGGTGATGGTTGTGGTTGTGGTGATGGCGATGGTTGTGGTGATGCTTGTGGTGATGGTGATGGCGATGGTTGTGGTGATGGTTGTGGTGATGGTTGTGGTGATGGTGATTGTTGTAGTTGTGGTGATGGTGAAAGTGATGGTTATGGTTGTTTTTGTGGTGATGTTTGTGGTGATGTTGATGTTGATGATGTTGTGCTGCTGAGGATGGTTGTGGTGATAGTGATGGTGATGTTGATGATGATGGTTGTGGTGAAGTTAATGCTGATGGTGATGGTTGTGATGATGGTTGTGGTGATGGTGATTGTTATCGTTGTGGTTATGGTGATGGTTGTGGTGATAGTGATGTTTGTGGTGATGATGATGGTTGTGGTCATGGTGATGGTTGTGGTGATATGTTGTGGTGATGGTGATGGTTGTGGGGATGGTGATGGATGTGGTGATGGTGATGGTTCTGGTTGTGGTGATGGTGATGGTTGTGGTGATGGTGATGATTGTGGTGATGGTGTTGGTTGTGGTGATGATTGTGGTGATGGTCATGGTTGTGGTGATGTTGATAGTTGTGGTTGTGGTGATGGTTGTGGTAATGGTGATGGTTGTGGTTGTGGTGATGGTTGTGGTTGTGGTGATGGTTGTGGTGATGGTGATGGTTGTGGTTGTAGTGATGGTTGTGGTTGTGGTGATGGTTGTGGTGATGGTGATAATTGTGGTGATAATGATGGTTGTGGTTGTGTTTGTGGTTGTGGTGATGTTTGTGGGGATGATGATGGTTGTGGTGATGGTGATGGTTGTGGTTGTAGTGATGGTTGTGGTGATGGTGATGGTTGTGGTGATGGTTGTGGTGATGGTGATGCTGATGGTTGTGGTGATGGTGATGGATGTGGTGGTGATGATGATGGTTGTGGTTGTGGTGATGGTTGTGGTGATGATGATGGTTGTGGTGATGGTTGTGGTGATATATTGTGGTGATGGTGATGGTGATGGTTGTGGTGATGGTTGTGGTGATGGTGATGGTTGGGGTGATGGTTGTGGTGATGGTTGTGGTGATGGTGATGGTTGTGGTTGTGGTGATGGTTGTGGTTGTTGTGATGGTTATGGTGATGGTGATGGTTGAGATTGTGGTGATAGTGATGGTTGTAATGGTGATAGTTGTAATGGTGGTGGATGTGGTGATGGTGATGGTTGTTATGGTGGTGGTTGTGGTGATAGTGATGGTTGTGGTGATGGTGATGCTGATGGTTGTGGTGATGGTGAAGGTGATGGTTGTGGGGATGTTGATGGTTGTGGTGGTGGTGATGGTTGTGGTTGTGGTTGTTGTAATGGTTGTGGTGATGGCGATGGTTGAGGTGATGGTGATGGTTGAGGTGATGGTTGTGGTGATCGTGAGGGTGATGGTTGTGGTGATCGTGAGGGTGATGGTTGTGGTGATGTTGATATTTGTGGTGATGGTGATGGTGAAGGTTGTGGTGATGGTGATAATTGTGGTGATAATGATGCTTGTGGTTGTGGTTGTGGTGATGGTTGTGTGTGATGGTGATGGTGATGGTTGTGGTGATGGTTGTGGTGATGATGATGGTGATTGTTGTTGTGATGGTTGTGGTGATGGTGATGGTTGTGGTGATGGTGATGGTTGTGGTGATGGTTGTGGTGATGGTGATGGTTGTGGTTATGGTGATTGTTGTGGTGATGGTGATGGTTGTGGTGATGGTGATGGTTGTGGTGATGGTGATGGTGATGTTTGTGGTGATGATGATGGTGATGTTTGTCGTGATTGTGATGGTGATGGTGATGGTTGTTGTGATGGTGATGGACGTGGTGATGGTGATGGTTGTGGTTGTGTTGATGGTTGTGGTGATGGTGATGGTGATGGTTGTGGTCATGGTGATGGTTGTAATGGTGGTGGTTGTGGTGATTGTGATGGTTGTGGTGATGGTGATGGTTGTGGTGATGGTGATGGTTGTGGTGATGGTGAAGGTGATGGTTGTGGGGATGGTCATGGTTGTGCTGATGGTGATGGTTGTGGTGATGGTGACGGTTGGGGTTGTGGTTGTGGTGATGGTGATGGTTGTGGTGATGATGATGGTGATTTTTGTGTTGATGGTGATGGTGATGGTGATGGTGATGGTGATGGTTGTGGTTGTGGTTGTGGTGATGGTTGTGGTGATGGTGATGGTGATGGTGATGGTGATGGTGATGGTGATGGTTGTGGTGATGTTTATGGTGATGGTGATGGTCGTGGTGATGGTTGTGGCGATGCTGATGCTGATGGTTGTGGTGATGGTGATGGTTGTGGTGATGGTGATGGTTGTGGTTGTGGTGATGGTTGTGGTGATGGTGATGGTTGTGGTGATGGTGATGGTTGTGGTGATGGTGATGGTTGTGGTGATGGTTGTGGTAATGGTTGTGGTGATGGTGATGGTTGTGGTGATGGTGATGGATGTGGTGATGGTGATGGTTGTGGTTGTGGTGATGGTTTTGGTGATGGTGATGGTTGTGGTGATGGTGATGGTTGTGGTTGTGGTTGTGGTGATGGTTGTGGTGATGGTGATGGTTGTGGTGATGGTTATGGTTTGCGGTGATGGTGATGGGTGTGGTGATGGTGAAGGTGATGGCTGTGGGGATGGTGATGGTTGTGGTGATGCTGATGGTTGTGGTTGTGTTGATGGTTGTGGTTGTGGTGATGGTGATGGTTGTGGTGATGGTAGTGGTGATGGTGTTGGTTGTGGTTTGGGTGATGGTTGTGGTTGTGGTTATGGTGATGATGGTGGTGATGTTTGTGGTTGTGGTGATGGTGATGGTCGTGGTGATGGTGATGGTTGTGGTGATGGTGATGGTTGTGGTTGTGGTGATGGTTGTCCTGATAGTGATGGTTGTGGTTGTGGTGATTGTGATGGTTGTAATAGTGGTGGTTGTGGTGATGGTGATGGTTGTGGTGATGGTGAAGGTGATGGTTGTGGGGATGGTGATGGTTGTGGTGATGGTGAATGTTGTGGTGATGGTGATGGTGATGTTGATGGTTGTGGTGATGGTGATGGTGATCGTGGTGGTGATGGTTGTGGGCATGGTGATGGTTGTGGTGATGATGATGATTGTGGTTGTGGTGATGGTGGTGGTTGTGGTGATGGTGATGGTTGTGGTGATGCTGATGGTGAAGATGATGGTCGTGGTGATGGTCATGGTTTTTGTGATGGTGAATGTTGTGGTGATGGTTGTGGTGATGGTGATGGTGAATGTTTTCGAACGAATGAATAATTTCAGTTTAAAATCAATTTCACTTTAACTTATATACAAATCAATTATAAGATAACAGAACTATGTTATTTCACCTTTAGCAGGGAGCTAGTTATGCCAATTCGTGGAAAATACCCAAACAAGTTAAAGTGAAATTGATTTTAAACTGAAATTATTAATTCGTTCGAAAACATTCATAGAACACTGTACCAAAGACTGTTCTTTCATACTTATCCTCTTCAACTACACATGGATATTTGTCTTACTGTGGAGAAGGAATTAGAAACTTTGGGTGACATACCAACTTCTGTTGATAATATAAGGAAAGAAATCAGTGAAGGTATTTATTACGTTTTGATTGCATTTTTATTACAACCACTAATACTCGGTAGAGCGTCGGAGAGCAATGTTTGTGACATAAAAACAAAACAAAAACTAACAAAAACGTTAAAAATAAATAAATAAATCTATAAAAAAAAAACCTGGCAAAAAACGCCAAAAAAAAAGAAACTAAAAAAACAACAATAAACTAACAAAAATATCGCCAAAAAACAAGACAAAGAAACTAACAAAAACGTTTCAAATAAATAAATAAATCTATATTTCTTTTAACGGCTAAAAAAAGGGGGATGTAAATTTGTTGGAATAGCCTCATTTCAGCAGCCAGCAGCGAAGTTATTTAGCCTCATATCAGCAGCGAACAGCGAAGTTATTTAGCCCTAGGCATGGGGGAGGTATTTTTGGATATCGCCGTAATTTGTTTTATTGGGCCACAGTTTAAAAATATTGAAGCATTAAAATTGTGTAAGCAACAAATAATTGGTAAGTTCCTTTTATTATTTCCTATACCTAGTTTATATTTTGTTTGTTGACTGACTCACAATGAATAAGAAGTTTTCATCGGGTGCTGAGAAGCGTGCACTGAAAAGAAAAAAGGATTTGGAATCAGCAGGCAAAGCAAAAAATCAAAGATTATTGACTTTTTCTGCGCCCCATAGTGCAGATATTGAGGATGTTGAAGAAGAAAATATTCCTACAATATCTACAGGTGAAGCTGAAACTATTCCTGAAGTGGCTGAACCTGTGCTTCCTTCTCAAGTGACCGAACCTGCTGTAGAAAATATAAGTCTTTCTGAAGTTGAAAATGAACTTTCTGAAATTAGTCAGGCTTCAATGCCATTTTTAAATGACAAAGCACGATTTGACACAGGAAAGAATAAAGTGAAAGATTACTTGAACATTTTAATTGAAAGGGGTGCTTGTCAACCTTTGGAAAATGATATGCCTACAGGAGACTATCCCATTATCCATTCTAGAAAATTCAAGAGCAGTTACTATAATTTAAAAAAACCCCTTGAAGAACGAGTACACAGATACTGGCTAGCTTATTCATACAAAGGTAATTATTGTTACTGCCATCATTGCTGGTTATTTGGTGATGAAGAGGCCAAAAACTCGCCATGGTCAAAGAGTATGAATGATTGGAAGCACATTTCCAAAAGCATTGAAAAACATTCTCAATCAAAAATTCATCACAGATCAGTATATGCCTATAAACAGTTCGCCAAGCATATGTCCATTGGAGTTTCAGTGAAAAAACAAATGGATGCAGAAGTTCAAAAATGGAAATATGTTCTTAATCATCAGTTCGGACTTTTACGAGAACTTACATGCCTAGGATTGCCACTAAGAGGTCATAGAGAATCCTTGGATGCTGATAATCCAGGTGTGTACTTATCAATATTAAGGCACATAAGCACAATCGATCCTATTCTTAAACAACATTTTGAGGACAAGGGACAACTCAAATATCTGAGCAAAACTATCTTTGAGGAACAAGTCCAGATTCTTTCAAAAATGACACTTGACAAAATTGTTGATCTTTGCAAGGAAGCCAAATTTTTCACTGTGATTGCTGATTCTACAACTGATATAAGTCATAAGGACCAAATGGCGGTGCTATTGAGATTTATAAAAATTGACAGACTTGAAAAGTCAGTGGAAATTGTAGAACACTTTGTTGGATATTATCATGTCCTTGATGCTAGTGCAATTGGTATTACCAGTGTCATTGAAAAGGCATTGTTTGAAGAACTTGGCTTGCAGCGCAAACATCTTAAAGGACAGGCATATGATGGAGCATCTGTGATGAGTGGGGCATTAGGTGGTGTTCAAGCTTTACTAAAAAAGAATATGGCACTGGACGGAAATACTTTTGTTCCATATGTTCACTGTCTTCCCCACCAACTCAATCTAGTTCTTGAACATGCAGCTCAAAGTGGTACTCCTCCACCTCTTGTTGAAATTAAATGCTTCTTTGATAACATTCAATCTATCTATGCTTTCTTTGTTAATTCAAATAGACGCTGGAGTCAACTTCTTGATATGGCAAAAAGTCAGGAGAAGAATCTTTTAGAAGCTGTTGAGAAGGTTATTTCTAATTGACGAAGAAGTTGAAGATGAGCATATATGTGGCTCATCAAGATCCGGAACCTTGAAATCACTCTCTCAGACAAGGTGGTCAGCCAGACATAATGCAGTTTCTGCTCTCCTGGGAAACTTTCACAATGTCAGTGAATGTCTGGCAGATTTGATAGAAGAAAATCATGACTCAAATGAAGTAAAACAGGCAACTGATTTGCAAGGGAAAATGGACTGGACTTTTTTCCTATCTCTACTTTGGTGGAACAAAGTGTTAGAAAATATGAATTCAGCTAATCGTCTTCTACAAGCTAAGACAATTGATTTATTCCTTGTGACTGAGTGCTTTGAACGTTCAACAGATAAATTGGAAGAACTCAGATGCGATCACAAATTTGAACAATTTGTGGACCAGGCAAAGAAAGCCTGGAATGACGTGGGATTTGATGCATCTGAAGCTGATTTTAAAATAGCGCGAGTAAGGAGAAGAAAGATTATGGATGGTGAAGTTTGTGGTGTTGAAAGACTAGCTACTGCTTCAGATAGATATCGCACTGCAATTTATTTTCAATCACTGGATAGTATGATTGGGGAGATGAGAGCCCGAACTGAAGGAATAAAAAAAATATCTTCAATCTTTGGATTTTTGAGTCCAAATCGACTGGCTAAATGCTCAGATGATGAACTAAAAACACATGTAACAACATTGGTAGATAACTTTCCAAATGAATTCACACTGGAACTCAGAAATGAACTCTTTTCTTTCATTGGCCTCTACTTTTCACAGCCAAACGCAGCTTTAAAACAAAGTGGGGTTATGCCATATCTGAAATTTTTACCGAACAATGACTTGTGTGATGTCTTTCCCGAGTTTGAAATTCTGGTAAGGCTATTTCTCACTTTACCAATTGGCATAGCAAGTGCGGAACACTCTTTCAGTGTTCTACGAAGAATTAAAAATTATCTTCGTTCAACGATGGGCCAGGAGAGGCTATCCAGTTTTGCCTTGCTGGCAATTGAAAACAAAATTACTAAATCAGTAAACTTGGACCACGCTATAACTCATTTTTCAACTGTTAAAGCTCGCAGAGGTCTGCGCATGTAAAAGCAATTTGTGTAAAAGACTAACATATATACAACTTTATTACTTTATTATTTGTTTACAGTACAGCACATCTGTTTGTTTGTTTCAAATAAAGTGTACTTGTAATTTAATTGTATTCTAAATGATTATTGGTAGCTAAATGGGAAATTAAAGAAAAAACTTTTTCAATACTCGCTCGAAAAGAAGGTACTTTAATTTTCACTCTGGGGCCTCCTTACTGACCAAAGCCGACTGGGCCCTATTCCTTAAATCCGCCACTGGGTTGTGGTGATGGTGATGGTTGTGGTGATGGCTATGGTTGTGGTGATGGTGATGGTTGTGGTTGTGGTGATGGTTGTGGTTGTGGTGATGGTGATGGTGATGGTGATGGTTGTGGTGATGGTGTTGGTTGTGGTGATGGTGATGGTGATGGTTGTGGTGATGGTTGTGGTGATGGTGATGGTTGTGGTGATGGTGTTGGTCGTGGTGATGGTGATGGTGATGGTGATGGTTGTGGTGATGGTGATGGTGATGGTTGTGGTGATGGTTGTTGGTTGTGGTGAAGGTGATGGTGATGGTTGTGGTGATGGTTATGGTTGTGGTGATGGTTGTGGTGATGGTGATGGTTATGGTGATGGTTGTGGTGATGGTGATGGTGATGGTTGTGGTGATGGTGATGGTTGTGGTGATGGTTGTGGTGATGGTGATGGTTATGGTGATGGTTGTGGTGATGGTGATGGTGATGGTTGTGGTGATGGTGATGGTTGTGGTGATAGTGATGGTTGTGGTGATTGTGATGGTTGTGGTGATGGTGAAAGTGATGGTTGTGGAGATGGTTATGGTTGTGGTTGTGGTGATGGTTGTGGTGATGTTTGTGGTGATGGTGAGGGTGATGGTTGTGGTGATGGTGAAGGTGATCGTTGTGGAGATGGTGATGGTTGTGGTTGTGGTGATGGTTGTGGTGATGGTGATGGTTGTGGTGATGTTTGTGGTGATGGTGAGGGTGATGGTTGTGGTGATGGTGATGGTTGTGATGATGTTGATGGTTGTGGTGATGGTGAAGGTTGTGGTTGTGGTGATGGTGATGGTTTTGGTTGTGGTGGTGGTTGTGGTGATGGTGATGGTTGTGGTGATGGTGATGGTGATGGTGATGGTTGTGGTGATGGTTATGGTGATGTTTGTGGTGATGGTAATGGTTGTGGCGATGATGATGGATGTGGTGATGGTGATGGTTGTGGTGATGGTGATGGTTGTAGTTGTGGTGATGCTGATGGTGATGTTGATGGTTGTGGTGATGGTGATGGTTGTGGTGATGGTGACGGATGTGGTGATGGTGATGGTTGTGATTGTGGTGATATTGTGGTGATGGGGATGGTTGTTGTGATGGTGATGGTTGTAGTGATGGTGATGGTTGTGGTGATGGTTGTGGTGATGGTGAGGGTGATGGTTGTGGTGATGGTGATGGTTGTAATGATGGTGGTTGTGGTGATTGTGATGGTGATGGTTGTAATGGTGATGGTTTTAATGGTAGAGGTTGTGGTGATGGTTGTAATGGTGGTGGTTGTGGTGCTAGTGATGGTTGTGGCGATGTTGATGGTTGTGTTTGGGGGATGGTGATGGTTGTGGTGATGGTGATGGTTGTGGTTGTGGTGATGGTTGTGGTTGTGGTGATGGTGATGGTGATGTTGATGGTGATGGTGATGGTGATGGTTGTGGTGATGGTGATGGTTGTGGTGATGGTGATGGTGATAGTGATGGTTTTGCTGATGGTGATTGTGATGGTTATGGTGATGTTTGTGGTGATGGTAATGGTTGTGGCGATGATGATGGATGTGGTGATGGTTGTGGTTGTGGTGATGGTGATGCTGATGTTTGTGGTAATAGTGATGTTTGTGGTGATGGTTCTGGTTGTGCTGATGATTGTGTTGATGATGATGGTTGTGGTGATGGTGATGGTTGTAGTGATGGTTGTGTTGATGGTGATGTTTGTGCTGATTGTTGTGGTGATGGTGATTGTGATGGTTGTGGTGATGGTGATGGTTGTGGTGATAATGATGGTTGCGGTGATGGTTGTGGTGATGGTGAAGGTGACGATTGTGGAGATGGTGATGGTTGTGGTGATGGTGATGGTTGTGGTGATGGTGATGGTTGTGGTTGTGGTAATGGTGATGGTTGTGGTGATGGTTGTGGTGATTCTGATGGTAATCGTTGTGGTAATGGTGATGGTTGTGGCGATGGTAATGGATGTGTTGATGGTGATGATTGTGATGGTTGTGGAGATGGTCATTGTTGTGGTTGTGGTGATGTTGTGGTTGTGGTGATGTTGTGGTTGTGGTTATGTTGTGGTTGTGGTGATGGTTGTGGAGATGGTGATGGTTGTGGGTGTGGTGATGGTTGTGGAGATGGTGATGGTTGTGGTTGTGGTGATGGTTGTGGAGATGGTGATGGTTGTGGTTGTGGTGATGGTTGTGGAGATGGTGATGGTTGTGATTGTGGTGATGGTGATGGTTGTGGTGATGGTGATGGTTTTTGTGATGGTGATGGTTGTGGTGATGGTTGTGGTGATGGTTGTGTTGATGGTTGTTGTGATGGTATTGTGGTGGTGGTGGTGATGGTTGTGGGTGTGGTGATGGTTGTGGAGATGGTGATGGTGATGTTTGTGGTGATGGTGATGGATGTGGTGATGGTGATGGTTGTGGTTGTGGTGATGTTGATGGTTGTTGTGATGGTGATGTTTGTGGTGATGGTGATGGATGTGGTGATGGTGATGGTTGTGGTTGTGGCGATGATTGTGGTGGTTGTGGTGATGTTGATGGTTGTTGTGATGGTGATGTTTGTGGTGATGGTGATGGATGTGGTGATGGTGATGGTTCTGGTTGTGGTGATGATTGTGGTGATGGTGATGGTTGTGGTTGTGGTGATGTTGATGGTTGTTGTGATGGTGATGTTTGTGGTGATGGTGATGGATGTGGTGATGGTGATGGTGATGGTTGTGTTGATGATGATGGTTGTGGTGATGGTGATGGTTGTAGTGATGGTTGTGTTGATGGTGATGTTTGTGCTGATTGTTGTGGTGATGGTGATTGTGATGGTTGTGGTGATGGTGATGGTTGTGGGTGTGGTGATGGTTGTGGAGATGGTGATGGTTGTTGTGATGGTGATGTTTGTGGAGATGGTGATGGATGTGGTGATGGTGATGGTTGTGGTTGTGGCGATGATTGTGGTGATTGTGATGGTTGTGGTTGTGGTGATGTTGATGGTTGTTGTGATGGTGATGTTTGTGGTGATGGTGATGGATGTGGTGATGGTGATGGTTGTGGTTGTGGCGATGATTGTGGTGATTGTGATGGTTGTGGTTGTGGTGATGTTGATGGTTGTTGTGATGGTGATGTTTGTGGTGATGGTGATGGTTGTGGTGATGGTGATGGTTGTGGTGATGGTTGTGGTGATGGTGATGGTCGTAATGGTGGTGGTTTTAATGGTGGAGGTTGTGGTGATTGTGATGGTGATGGTTGTAATGGTGATGGTTGTGGTGATTGTGATGGTGATGGTTGTAATGGTGATGGTTGTAATGGTGGTTGTGGTGCTAGTGATGGTTGTGGCGATGTTGATGGTTGTGTTTGTGGGGATGGTGATGGTTGTGGTGATGGTGATGGTTGTGGTTGTGGTGATGTGGATGGTTGTCGTTGTGGTGATGGTGATGTTGATGGTGATGGTGATGGTTGTGGTGATGGTGATGTTTGTGGTGATGGTTATAGTTGTGGTGATTGTGATGGTGATGGTGATGGTTGTGGTGATGGTTATGGTGATGGTTGTGGTGATGGTAATGGTTGTGGCGATGATGATGGATGTGGTGATGGTGATGGTGATGTTGATGGGTGTTGTGATGCTGATGTTTGTGGTGATGCTGATGTTTGTGGTGATGGTGATGGATGTGGTTATGGTGATGGTTCTGGTTGTGGTGATGATTGTGTTGATGATGATGGTTGTGGTGATGGTGATGGTTGTGCTGATTGTTGTGGTGATGGTGATTGTGATGGTTGTGGTGATGGTGATGCTTGTGGTGATAATGATGGTTGCGGTGATGGTTGTGGTGATGGTGAAGTTAACGATTGTGGAGATGGTGATGGTTGTGGTGATGGTGATGGTTGTGGTGATGGTGATGGTTGTGGTGATGGTGATGGTTGTGGAGATGGTGATGGTTGTGGTGATGGTGATGGTTGTGGTGATGGTGATGGTTGTGGTTGTGGTGATGGTTATGCTTGTGGTGATGGTGATGGTTGTGGTGATGGTTGTGGTGATGGTAACGGTTTTAGTTGTGGTGATGGTTATGGTGATGGTGATGGTCGTGGTGATGGTGATGGTTGTGGTGATGGTTGTGGTGATTGTGATGGTAATCGTTGTGGTAATGGTGATGGTTGTGGCGATGGTAATGGATGTGTTGATGGTGATGGTTGTGTTGATGGTTGTGGAGATGGTGATTGTGATGGTTGTGGAGATGGTCATTATTGTGGTTGTGGTGATGTTGTGGTTGTGGTGATGCTGTGGTTGTAGTTATGTTGTGGTTGTGGTGATGGTTGTGGAGATGTTGATGGTTGTGGTTGTGGTGATGGTGATGATTGTGGAGATGGTGATGGTTGTGATTGTGGTGATGGTGATGGTTGTAATGGTGGTGGTTGTGGTGATAATGATGGTTATGGTGATGGTGATGGTTGTGGTGATGCTGATGGTTGTGATGATAGTGATGGTTGTGGTGATGGTTGTGGTGATGGTGAGGGTGATGGTTGTGGTGATGGTGATGGTTGTAATGTTGGTGGTTGTGGTGATTGTGATGGTGATGGTTGTAATGGTGATGATTTTAATGGTGGAGATTGTGGTGATGGTGATGGTTGTAATTGTGGTTGTGGTGCTGGTGATGGTTGTGGTGATGTTGATGGTTGTGGTGATGGTTAAGGTTATGGTTGTGGTGATGGTGATGGTTGTGGTTGTGGTGATGGTTGTGGTTGTGGTGATGGTGATGGTGATGTTGATGGTGATTGTGATAGTGATGGTTGTGGTGATGGTGATGGTTGTAGTGATGGTGATGGTGATGGTGATGGTGATGGTGATGGTTCGTGGTGATGGTGATTGTGATGGTTATGGTGATGTTTGTGGTGATGGTAATGGTTGTGGCGATGATGATGGATGTGGTGCTGGTGATGGTTGTGGTGATGGTTGTGGTTGTTGTTGTGGTGATGTTGTGGTTGTGGTGATGGTTAAGGTTATGGTTGTGGTGATGGTGATGGTTGTGGTTGTGGTGAAGGTTGTGGTTGTGGTGATGGTGATGGTGATGTTGATGGTTGTGGTGATGGTGATAGTTGTGGTGATGGTGATGGATGTCGTGATGGTGATGGTTGTGGTTGTGGTGATGATTGTGGTGATGGTGATGGTTGTGGTTGTGGTGATGATTGTGGTGATGGTGATGGTTGTGGTTGTGGTGATGGTGATGGTTTTTGTGATGGTGATGGTTGTGGTGATGGTTGTGGTGATGGTTGTGTTGATGGTTGTGTTGATGGTGATGTTTGTGCTGATGGTTGTTGTGATGGTGATTGTGGTGGTTGTGGTGATGGTGATGGATGTGGTGATGGTGATGGTTGTGGTTGTGGTGATGGTGATGGTTGTTGTGATGGTGATGGTTGTGGTGATGGTTGTGGTGATGGTTGTGTTGATGGTGATGTTTGTGCTGATAGTTGTTGTGATGGTGATTGTGATGGTTGTGGTGATGGTGATGGTTGTGGTTGTGGTGATGGTTGTGGTTGTGGTGATGGTGATGGTTGTGGTGATGGTTGTGGTGATGGTGATGGTTGTGGTGATGGTTGTTGTGATGGTTGTGGTGATGGTGGTGGTTTTGGTTGTGGTGATGGTTGTGGTTGTGGTGATGGTGATGGTCGTGGTGATGGTTGTGGTGATTTTGATGGTGATCATTGTGGTAATGGTGATGGTTGTGGCGATGGTAATGGATGTGTTGATGGTGATGGTTGTGTTGATGGTTGGCGTGATGGTGATGGTGATGGTTGTGGAGATGGTCATTGTTGTGGTTGTGGAGATGGTGATGGCTGTGATTGTGGTGATTGTGATGGTTGTAATGGTGGTGGTTGTGGTGATAATGATGGTTGTGGTGAGGGTGATGGTTGTGGTGATGGTGAACGTGATGGTTGTGGGGATGGTGATGGTTGTCGTGATTGAGAAGGTGTGGTGATGGTGATGGTTGTGGTTGTGGTGATGGTTGTGTTTGTGGTGATGGTTTATGGTGATGTTGATGGTTGTGCTGATGGTTGTGGTGATGCTTGTGCTGATGGTGATGGTTGTGGATGTGGTGATAGTTGTGCTTGTGGTGATGGTGATGGTGATGTTTGTGGTTATGGTGATGGTGACGGTGATGGTCGTGGTGATGGTTATGGTGATGTTTGTGGTCATGGTAATTGTTGTGGCGATGATGATGGATGTGGTGATTGTGATGGTTGTGGTGATGGTTGTGGTGATGTTGTGGTTGTGGTGATGGTGATGGTTGTGGTGTTGGTGATGGTTGTGGTTGTGGTGATGGTGATGGTGATGTTGATGGGTGTTGTGATGGTGATGGTTGTGGTGATGGTTGTAGTTGTGGTGATGGTGATGGTGATGTTGATGGTGATGGTGATGGTGATGGTTGTGGTGATGGTGATGGTTGTGGTGATGGTGATGGTGATGGTTTTGGTGATGGTGATTGTGATGGTTATGGTGATGTTTGTGGTGATGGTAATGGTTGTGGCGATGATGATGGATGTGGTGATTGTGATGGTTATGGTGATGTTTGTGGTGATGGTAATGGTTGTGGCGATGATGATGGATGTGGTGCTCGTGATGGTTGTGGTGATGGTTGTGGTTGTTGTTGTGGTGATGTTGTGGTTGTGGTGATGGTGATGGTTGTGGTTATGGTGAAGTTTGTGGTTGTGGTGATGGTGATGGTGATGGTGATGTTGATGGTTGTGGTGATGGTGATAGTTGTGGTGATGGTGATGGATGTGGTGATGGTGATGGTTGTGATTGTGGTGATGATTGTGGTGATGGTGATGGTTGTGGTTGTGGTGATGGTGATGGTTTTTGTGATGGTGATGGTTGTGGTGATGGTTGTGGTGATGGTGATGTTTGTGCTGATGGTTGTTGTGATGGTGATTGTGGTGGTGGTGGTGATGATGATGGATGTGGTGATGGTGATGTTTGTGGTTGTGGCGATGATTGTGGTGATGGTGATGGTTGTTGTTGTGGTGATGGTGATGGTTGTAGTGATGGTGATTGTGATGGTTGTGGTGATGGTGATGGTTGTGGTGATAGTGATGGTTGCAGTGATGGTGATGGTTGTGGTTGTGGTGATGGTTGTGGTTGTGGTGATGGTTGTGGTGATGGTGATGGTTGTGGTGATGGTTGTGGTGATGGTTGTGGTGATGGTTGTGGTTGTGGTTATGGTTGTGGTGATGGTGATGGTTGTGGTGATGTTTGTGGTTGTGTTGATGGTGATGGTTGTGGTGAAGGTAATGGTTGTGGTGATGGTGATGGTTGTGGTGATGGTGAATTTGTGGTGATGGTTGTGGTGATTGTGATGGTGATCATTGTGGTAATGGTGATGGTTGTGGCGATGGTAATGGATGTGTTGATGGTGATGGTTGTGTTGATGGTTGCGGAGATGGTGATGGTTGTGGTTATGTTGTGGTTGTGTTGATGGTGATGGTTGTGGTGATAGTTGTGGTGATGGTGATGGTGGTGGTTGTGGTTGTGGTGATGTTGTGGTTGTGGTGATGGTGATGGGTGTAATGGTGGTGGTTGTGGTGATTGTGATGGTTGTGGTGATGGTGATGTTTGTGGTGATGGTGATGTTTGTGGTGATGGTGATGGTGATGGTTGTGGTGATGGTGATGGTGATGGTTGTGGTGATGGCTATGGTTGTGGTGATGGTGATGGTTGTGGTTGTGGTGATGGTTGTGGTTGTGGTGATGGTGATGGTGATGGTGATGGTTGTGGTGATGGTGATGGTTGTGGTGATGGTGATGGTTGTGGTGATGGTGATGGTTGTGGTGATGGTGATGGTGATGGTTGTGGTGATGGTTGTTGGTTGTGGTGAAGGTGATGGTTGTGGTGATGGTGATGGTTGTGGTGATGGTTGTGGTGATGGTGATGGTTATAGTGATGGTTGTGGTGATGGTGATGGTGATGGTTGTGGTGATGGTGAAGGTGATGGTTGTGGAGATGGTTATGGTTGTGGTTGTGGTGATGGTTGTGATTGTGGTGATGGTGATGATCGTGGTGATGGTGACAGTTGTGGTGATGTTGATGGATGTGGTGATGGTTGTGGTGATGGTGATGGTTGTGGCGATGGTGATGGTTGTGGTGATGTTTGTGGTGATGGTGAGGGTGATGGTTGTGGTGATGCTTTTAATGGTGGACGTTGTGGTTGTGGTGATGGTTGTGGTTGTGGTGATGGTGATGTTGATGGTTGTGGTGAAGGTGATGGTTTTGGTTGTGGTGATGGTGGTGGTTGTGGTGATGGTGATGGTGATGGTGATGGTTGTGGTGATGGTTATGGTGATGTTTGTGGTGATGGAAATGGTTGTGGCGATGATGATGGATGTGGTGATTGTGATGGTTGTGGTGATGGTGATGGTTGTAGTTGTGGTGATGCTGATGGTGATGTTGATGGTTGTGGTGATGGTTGTGGTGATGGTGACGGATGTGGTGATGGTGATGGTTGTGGTTGTGGTGATATTGTGGTGATGGTGATGGTTGTGGTGATGGTTTATGGTGATGTTGATGGTTGGGGTGATGGTGATGGTGATGGTGATGGTTGTGCTGATGGTTGTGGTGATGGTGATGATTGTGGTTGTGGTGATGCTTGTACTGATGGTGATGGTTGTGGTTGTGGTGATAGTTGTGGTTGTGGTGATGGTGATGGTGATGTTTGTGGTTATGGTGATGGTGACGGTGATGGTCGTGGTGATGGTTATGGTGATGTTTGTGGTGATGGTAATTGTTGTGGCGATGATGATGGAAGTGGTGATGTTGTGGTTGTGGTTGTGGTGATGGTTGTGGTTGTGGTGATGGTGATGGTTGTGGTTGTGGTTATGGTTGTGGTTGTGGTGATGTTGTGGTTGTGGTGATGGTGATGGTTGTGGTGTTGGTGATGGTTGTGGTTGTGGTGATGTTGTGGTTGTGGTGATGGTGATGGTTGTGGTGTTGGTGATGGTTGTGGTTGTGGTGATGGTGATGGTGATGTTGATGGGTGTTGTGATGGTGATGTTTGTGGTGATGGTTGTGTTGATGGTGATGTTTGTGCTGATGGTTGTGGTGATGGTGATGGTTGTGGTGATAGTGATGGTTGTGGTTGTGGCGATGATTGTGGCGATGGTGATGGTTGAGGTTGTGGTGATGGTGATGGTTGTTGTGATGGTGATGGTTGCGGTGATGGTTGTGGTGATTGTTGTGTTGATGGTGATGTTTGTGCTGATGGTTGTTGTGATGGTGATTGTGATGGTTGTGGTGATGGTGATGGTTGTGGTGATAGTGATGGTTGCGGTGATGGTGATGGTTGTGGTTGTGGTGATGGTTGTGGTTGTGGTGATGGTTGTGGTGATGATGATGGTTGTGGTGATGGTTGTGGTGATGGTGATGGTTGTGGTTGTGGTGATGGTTGTGGTTGTGGTGATGGTGATGGTTGTGGTGATGGCTGTGCTGATGGTGATGGTTGTGGTGATGGTTGTGGTGATGGTGATGGTTGTGTTTGTGGTGATGGTTGTGGTTGTGGTGATGGTGATGGTGATCGTTGCGGTGATTGTGATGGTGATGGTTGTGTTGATGGTTATGGTGATGGTGATGGTCGTGGTGATGGTTGTGGTGATGGTTATGGTGATGGTGATGGTCGTTGTGGTGGTGATGGTTGTGGTGATGGTGATGTTGATCGTTGTGTTAATAGTGATGGTTGTGGCGATGGTAATGGATGTGTTGATGGTGATGGTTGTGTTGATGGTGATGGTTGTGGTGATGGTTGTGGAGATGGTGATGGTGATGGTTGTGGAGATGGTGATGATTGTGGTTGCTGTGATGGTTGTGGTTGTGGTGATGATTGCGGTAATCTTTGTGGTGATGGTGATGGTTGTGGTGATTTTGATGGTTGTGGTGTTGGTGATGGTTGTGGTGATGTGGTTGTGGTGATGTTTGTGCTGATGGTTGTGATGATGGTGATTGTGATGGCTGTGGTGATGGTGATGGTTATGGTGATAGTGATGGTTGCTGTGATGGTTATGCTGATGGTGAAGGTGATGATTGTGGAGATGGTGATGGTTGTGGTGATGGTTGTGGTTGTCGTGATGGTGATGGTTGTGGTGATGGTTTTGGTTGTGGTGATGGTTGTGGTTGTGGTGATGGTGATGGTGATGGTTGCGGTGATTGTGATGGTGATGGTGATGGTTGTTGTGATGGTTATGGTGATGGTGATGGTCGTGGTGATGGTGATGGTTGTGGTGATGGTGAAGGTTGTGGTGATGGTTGTGGTGATGTTGATGGTTGTGGTGATGGTGATGGTGATGATGATGGTCGTGGTGATGGTGATGGTTGTGGTGATGGTGAACGTTGTGGTGATGGTTGTGGTGATGTTCATGGTTGTGGTGATGGTTAAGGTTATGGTTGTGGGGATGGTGATGGTTGTGGTGATGGTGATGGTTGTGTTTGTGGTGCTGGTGATGGTGATGTTGATGGTTGTGGTCATGGTATTATTTGTGGTGTTGGTGATGGATGTGGTGATGCTGATGGTTGTTGTGATTGTGAGGGTTGCGGTGATGGTTGTGGTGATTGTGATGGTGATCATTGTGGTAATGGCGATGGTAATGGATGTGTTGATGGTGATGGTTGTGTTGATGGTTGTGGAGATGGTGATGGTGATGGTTGTGGAGATGGTCATTGTTGTGGTTGTGGTGATGGTGATGGTTGTGGTTCTGTTGTGGTTGTGGTGATGGTGATAGGTGTAGTTGTGGTGATGGTTGTGGAGATGGTGATGGCTGTGATTGTGGTGATTGTGATGGTTGTAATGGTGGAGGTTGTGGTGATAATGATGTTTGTGGTGATGGTGATGGTTGTGGTGTTGGTGAAGGTGATGGTTGTGGGGATGGTGATGGTTGTGGTGATTGAGATGGTGTGGTGATGGTAATGGTTGTGGTTTTGTTGATGGTTGTGGTTGTGGTGATGGTTTATGGTGATGTTGATGGTTGGGGTGATGGTGATGGTGATGGTGATCGTTGTGCTGATGGTTGTGGTGATGGTGATGATTGTGGTTGTGGTGATGCTTGTGCTGATGGTGATGGTTGTGATTGTGGTAATAGTTGTGGTTGTGGTGATGGTGATGGTGATGTTTGTGGTTATGGTGATGGTGACGGTGATGGTCGTGGTGCGGTGATGGTTTTGGTTGTGGTGATGGTTGTGGTTGTGGTGATGGTGATGGTGATGGTTGCGGTGATTGTGATGGTGATGGTGATGGTTATGTTGATGGTGGTGGTCGTGGTGATGGTGATGGTTGTGGTGATGGTGAAGGTTGTGGTGATGGTTGTGGTGATTGTGATGGTGATGGTTGTGGAGATGGTCATTGTTGTGGTTGTGGTGATGTTGTGGTTGTGGTTATGGTGATGGTTGTGTTGATGGTGATGATTATGGTTGTGGTGATGGTTGTGGTTGTGGTGATGGTGATGGTTGTAATGGCTGTGGTTGTGGTGCTAGTGATGGTTGTGGTGATATTGATGGTTGTGGTGATGGTTAAGGTTATGGTTGTGGTGATGTTTGTGGTTGTGGTGATGGTGATGGTGATGTTGATGGTGATGGTGATGGTGATGTTTGTGGTTGTGGTGATGTGGTTGTGGTGATGGTGATGGTTGTGGTTGTGGTGATGGTTGTGCTTGTGGTGATGGTTGTGCTTGTGGTGATGGTTGTGGTGATGGTGATAGTTGTGGTGATGGTGATGGATGTGGTGATGGTTATGGTTGTGGTGATGGTGATGCTGATTGTTGTTGTGATGGTGAAGGTTGTGGTGATGGTTGTGGTGATGGTTGTGGAGATGGTGATTGTTGTGGTTGTGGAGATGTTGTGGTTGTGGGTATGGTGATGGTTGTGGTGATGGTGATGATTGTGGTGATGGTGATGGTTGTGCTTGTGGTGATGGTTGTGGTGATGGTTGTGGAGATGGTGATGGTTGTGATTGTGGTGATTGTGATGGTTGTAATGGTGGTGGTTGTGGTGATAATGATGGTTGGGGTGATGGTGATGGTTGTGGTGATGATGAAGGTGATGGTTGTGGGGATGGTGATGGGTGTGTTGATGGTGATGGTTGTGGAGATGGTGATGGTTGTGGTGATGGTGATGGTTGTGGTTGTGGTGATAGTTGTGGTTGTGGTGATGGGGATGGTGATGTTTGTGGTTATGGTGATGGTGACGGTAATGGTCGTGGTGATGGTTATGGTTGTGGTGATGCTTGTGCTGATGGTGATGGTTGTGATTGTGGTAATAGTTGTGGTTGTGGTGATGGTGATGGTGATGTTTGTGGTTATGGTGATGGTGACGGTGATGGTCGTGGTGCGGTGATGGTTTTGGTTGTGGTGATGGTTGTGGTTGTGGTGATGGTGATGGTGATGGTTTCGGTGATTGTGATGGTGATGGTGATGGTTGTGGTGATGGTTATGTTGATGGTGGTGGTCGTGGTGATGGTGATGGTTGTGGTGATGGTGAAGGTTGTGGTGATGGTTGTGGTGATTGTGATGGTGATGGTTGTGGAGATGGTCATTGTTGTGGTTGTGGTGATGTTGTGGTTGTGGTTATGGTGATGGTTGTGTTGATGGTGATGATTATGGTTGTGGTGATGGTTGTGGTTGTGGTGATGGTGATGGTTGTAATGGCTGTGGTTGTGGTGCTAGTGATGGTTGTGGTGATATTGATGGTTGTGGTGATGGTGGTGGTTGTGGTGATTGTGCTGGTGATGGTTGTAATGGTGGTGGTTGTGGTGATTGTGATTGTGATGGTTGTAATGGTAGTGGTTGTGGTGATTGTGATGGTGATAGTTGTAATGGTGGTGGTTGTGGTGATTGTGATGGTGCTGGTTGTAATGGTGGTGGTTGTGGTGATTGTGATGGTGATGGTTGTAATGGTAGTGGTTGTGGTGATTGTGATGGTGCTGGTTGTAATGGTGGTGGTTGTGGTGATTGTGATGGTGATGGTTGTAATGGTGGTGGTTGTGGTGATTGTGATGATGATGGTTGTAATGTTGGTGGTTGTGATGATTGTGATTCTGATGGTTGTAATGGTGGTGGTTGTGGTGATTGTGATGGTGCTGGTTGTAATGGTAGTGGTTGTGGTGATTGTGATGGTGATAGTTGTAATGCTGGTTGTTGTGGTGATTGTGATGGTGATGGTTGTAATGGTAGTGGTTGTGGTGATTGTGATGGTGATAGTTGTAATGGTGGTGGTTGTGGTGATTGTGATGGTGATGGTTGTAATGGTGGTGGTTGTGGTGATTGTGATGGTGATGGTTGTAATGGTGGTGGTGATGGTGATTGTGATGGTGATGGTTGTAATGGTGGTGGTTGTGGTGATTGTGATTCTGATGGTTGTAATGGTGGTGGTTGTGGTGATTGTGATGGTGATAGTTGTAATGGTGGTGGTTGTGGTGATTGTGATGGTGATGGTTGTAATGGTGGTGGTTGTGGTGATTGTGATGGTGATGGTTGTAATGGTGGTGGTGATGGTGATTGTGATGGTGATGGTTATAATGGTGGTGGTTGTGGTGATTGTGATTCTGATGGTTGTAATGGTGGTGGTTGTGGTGATTGTGATGGTGATAGTTGTAATGGTGGTGGTTGTGGTGATTGTGATGGTGATAGTTGTAATGGTAGTGGTTGTGGTGATTGTGATGGTGATGGTTGTAATGGTAGTGGTTGTGGTGATTGTGATGGTGATAGTTGTAATGGTGGTGGTTGTGGTGATTGTGATGGTGATGGTTGTAATGGTAGTGGTTGTGGTGATTGTGATGGTGATAGTTGTAATGGTGGTGATTGTGATGGTGATGGTTGTAATGGTAGTGGTTGTGGTGATTGTGATGGTGATAGTTGTAATGGTGGTGGTTGTGGTGATTGTGATGGTGATGGTTGTAATGGTGGTGGTGATGGTGATTGTGATGGTGATGGTTGTAATTGTGGTGGTTGTGGTGATTGTGATGGTGATGGTTGTAATGGTGGTGGTGATGGTGATGGTTGTAATGGTGGTGGTTGTGGGGATGCATCCGCCCTGCCTACCACGACATCCCAACCCTTCAGTTCCAAGCTAAAACTTGATCAAATGATGCTTTAATAGTTCCCAACTTTAATGATTTCTTTGAGTCTCCACGAAAATTGTGGCCGGAAAGATCGGCTGAAGACCGTCTCAACAACTCTCCCGATTTCCAACACAGACAGAGAGAATGATGAATATAGTGTGTGTGTGTATATATATATACACAAATATAGATATATATGTGTGTTTGTGTGTGTGTAGTTATATATATATTTATTTATACATATACACACACACACACACATATATATATATATATATATATATATATATATATATATATATATATATATATATATAGTATATATATATATAATGAGAGAAATGGAGACAAAGGGTAAGGAGGAAGAGATAAGGACACTCTTCAGACAGATGGAAACCACTCCATCAAGCAGTTTTCTGGCAGGTCTCCATTTTGGCAAATATTTCAACAAGCATAGTAAAACGGACAGATCGGAGGTAATTTTCGGTTTAGTAAGTGGATCGATGGACGACATTCACTTGCAGTTTCAAAAGGAAACCAAACAACATTAGAATTGCAATTAATATAGGAAATAGGGTGTCTTAATAAGACGGCCCCACCTCAATGAGAAACAGATATAATAGTTGATTCGGACAATGTGGGTTAAGAGGTTGGGGTGAGAAAAAGCTCACAGCTTTTATCTGAATTTCCTACAATCATATTTAAAATATTCTGCTAATGATGGTTTTAAAGCGGTGTCGACTTTCAAAGGTTTAATCAATAAACTAATTACTTCGCTTGTGTCAACTAAATTTATTCCTTAACTATACATACGTTGTTCACATTAAAATCGATAATAAATGATTCGATTTGTTTCGTGGACTCTACTTTGAAAGCGGTGACATATGTCTGTAAGGCATTGTGTGCGTGTATATATACATACATATATATGTGTGTGTGTGTGTGTGTGTGTGTGTGTGTGTGTGTGTGTGTGTGTGTGTGTGTGTGTGTGTAACAGAAAAAACGAGGAAGTTTCGTTTACATATGAAATAAATTTATTGCGTATCGACCTGTTACACGCGTTTCGCAAAGAATTGGCTCAGTGTGACCAATAGGAGTTATGGACGCGACTCGGACTGGTGATGCGTCGGAATATATATTTTTGTCGCATCACCAGTCTGAGGAGCAGATTGATACTGGAGTCGGGTCCATAACTCCTATCGGTGACCTTGAGCAAATCCTCTGCGAAACGCGCGTAACAGGTCGATACGCAATAAATATTTTTCATATGAAAACGAAACTTGGTCGTTTTTTCTATTATATACACTCTGCCTGTGCATAGAGTGTTTGGTTTGGTACCAACACCTGTATTTCACTGTACTGCCTACACTATATATATATATATATATATATATATATATATATATATATATATATATATATATATATATATATATATATATATATACAAACACAAACACACACACACACACACACACACACACACACACACATATATATATATATATATATATATATATATATATAGGAACCAGTAAGACCCCGACAGCTGAGCTCAAGCCGTTTCGACGGCTAATTGAGTCCAGAATTAGCCGTCGAAACGGCTTGAGCTCAGCTGTCGGGGTCTTACTGGTTCCTATTACCCACTCTACTACCTCAAGTATTGAGTACTTTGGTGCGTTATGGTCCACCTGGTTCCTTACCACATTTCCTTCGTTATATATATATATATATAGACGGCGGTGTGATGTGTTGCTTTTTTTAACCACAAGTGCTTTTCGTCGTTATTCCCTGATTTGCTTTTAGTGTGTAATCATAGATAGTTGAATCTCCTCATTTGCCGATGATCCAAGATTTAACATCGATGATTCACCGATTAATGGTGAAATATATTTCTTTAATGGAATATATAGAAAGGAGATTAATCATTATTGCAAGGTATCTATATCGAAGGTTCTTGTTCGTTGTTAATATGTTACCCTCGTAACTATGTGTCTTTACACTCTTTACAAATTATCCACTGTAATTGTTTGATGTGTTTATTATTATTATTATATATATATATATATATATATATATATATATATATATATATATAACTACATAATCGGAGAAAGCTAATAGCGATACTCCGGCCAAATTCCAACTCACTCAACAAACATTAGGAAATACCTGAGTATATTCCCAATTAAACGTTTGGGGTGGTAACTATATTGTATTGTGTGGATAATTGGCTGTATTATTTCATATGAGATATATCAAATATATCCCTTCCCAGACGACTCGTTTCATTATAAGATTTCTACAAGTTGGGTGAAAATATCCCAAGTTATGTTGAAGCTTGTATAAGATCAACAGATACTTATTCAATATATATATATGTCGTTCGACTTTTAATTTAATGTTATATATATATATATATATATATATATATATATATATATATATATATATATATATATATATATATATATAATGTATGTATGTATGAACTACTTGACCAATCCGGTAAGGTGATACCCTAGCCAGTTGAACTACTTGACCAATCCGGTAAGGTGATAGCCTAGCCAGTTGAATTACTTGACCAATCCGGTAAGATGACTACGCAAGCCAGTTCAAAAACAGCAACGCCAACTGTAAAATATTTCGCCACTCCTACAATATCTATTACGTTGAAGTCTTTCCAGTCATATGTTGGGCGGTCGCTGAAGTGAATAACTCGTCTGACCGCCTGCATATCAAAGGGCTTTTACATCTCCTGTGGATTTTATCTGAAGAGAACATGTTTGTCTGATGTTATGCATAAGACATACATCTTTGAAATACGTATAATAGAATAAATAGGGATGGACTAAAGTAACTGACTTATTTGTTTGTGTGTGTGTGTGTGTGTGTGTGTGTGTGTGTGTGTGTGTGTGTGTGTGTGTGTGTGTGTGTGTGTGTGTGTGTGTGTGTGTGTGTGTGTGTGTGTGTGTGTGTGTGTGTGTGTGTGTGTGCGTGCGTGTGTTGGTGTGTCATGTAAGCCTGTATATGTAGAAGTGAAGAGCGGTAAGTGAAGTTTGAAAATATGAGCGAGAAAGAAAGAATGAATGAAATAAAGACAGAAAGAAAGAAAGAAAGAAAGAAAGAAAGAAAGAAAGAAAGAAAGAAAGAAAGAAAGAAAGAAGAGAAGAAGGAAAGATAGAAGTAAATAAGTGAGTGATTATCGGCGATATTTGAAGGAAATTAGCAGTTGAATGAAGGAAGTGATAAAGTTACCAGTCTGTGGTGTAGAATAGGAATATAATCTGATAGAAAACAAATATAGAAAAGGATGTTAGCAGAGGACTGTTTAACATCTCTTGTCTTCTGCTTTTAATCAATTTATCAGATGTAACAAAACTCTTCAGAAATGGAGGTAAAAAGTTTTGTGATTTTTACAATTTTCCATGATTTCATCTTTGAAAGTCGGAGCAACAAGGAATGGTAGAAAGATTGAAATAGAAGGAATATTTTTTTTTAAGTTTCTTTTTTCATTCTTTCTCATAATATCAGTCGTTCAACTTTCTAACTTGTCTTTATTTATTTTCTACACTCTCTCTCTCTCTCTCTCTCTCTCTCTCTCTCTCTCTCTCTCTCTCTCTCTCTCTCTCTCTCTCTCTCTCTCTGTTTCTCTCTCTCTCTCTCTCTCTCTCTCTCTCTCTCTCTCTCTCTCTCTCTCTCTCTCTCTCTCTCTCTCTCTCTCTCTCTCTCTCTCTCTATCTATCTATCTATCTATCTATCACACATGCACTCTCTCTCTCACACACACACACTCTCTCTCTTTCTCTCTCCCTCACGCGCACACTATCTCTCTCTCCCTCACAGACACACACACACACTATCTCTGTCTCTCTCTCTCCCTCTATTGGCCTGTCATTGATACTCAGCCAAACATACGTTAATTCCATCAGCAGGCTTTTCAAACAACTGGAACACTCATCGTGGAAACGGACGAAGGTCCATCGTATAGTTCCTTATCAGTTAAAAGTTAACTCTAGATGTTGTGTGTGTGTGTGTGTGTGTGTGTGTGTGTGTGTGTGTGTGTGTGTGTTTAGGCGTATGTATGATTATGTTTATGTGGGTGGGGGTGCTTAGGTCTATGTATGTGTATGCTTATGTGTGTGTTTCGGTGTGTGCGTGCGTGTGCTGGAGTGTGTGTGTGTGTAAGTGTATGTTTCTGTGTATGTATCTGTGTGTATATGTGTATAAGTGTATGTTTCTGTGTATGTATGTGTGTGTATATGTGTATAAGTGTATGTATGTATGTATGTGTATATGTGTGTAAGTGTGTGTATGTGTGTGTAAGTGTATGTACGTGTGTGTGTGTTATAATCACCTTACCCTGGTCTCCAGTGTAATGTCTAACCCTGAAGCTAGAATTAGATTCCAAAATCTCAAGAAAAGATCTTTTTTATGAGGATTCCTAAATTTCAACTTGACAACATCAGTTATAAAACAATAGTTCTAAAGAATTGTTGATATAAACTGTACAAACTGGAATATCTATGGCCGTCTCTCAGAAAATAAGATTCTATATAATCCTTTTCTTTAGCACCATTTTCCTGGCCATTATCAGCAGCTGCATCTTTAGCATTATCCTCAAACTAATATTATTTATTATCCCGTCTATTTACATATCAGAGATAACCAGGTATTTACTCGGATAGTAAAAGTTGACACATTGTATCAAGACTTGAGCAATGATAACCTAGGAAAGAGTGTATTTTGAGCGACGAAAAGTACACATTGTATTAAGACTTGAGCAATGATGCCCTGGGGGTATTTTGAGCGACGAACTAGTACACAATGTTTTAAGACTTGAGCAATGATGGCCTGGGGGTATTTTGAGCGACGAAAATTACACATTGTATTAAGACTTGAGTAATGATAACCTGGGAAAGAATGTATTTTGAGCGACAAAAAGTACACATTGTATTAAGACTTGAGCAATGATGCCCTGAGGGTATTTTAAGCGACGAAAAGTACACATTGTATTAAGACTTGAGCAATGATGCCCTGGGCGTATTTTGAGCGTCGAAAAGTACACATTGAATTAAGACTTGAGCAATGATGCCCTGGGGGTATTTTGAGCGACGAACTAGTACACATTGTTTTAAGACTTGAGCAATGATGCCCTGGGCGTATTTTGGGCTACGAAAAGTACACATTGTATTAAGACTTGAGCAATGATGCCCTGGGGGGTATTTTGAGCGACGAAAAGTGCACATTGTTTTAAGACTTGAGCAATGATGCCCTGGGGGTATTTTGAGCGACGAAAAGTGCACATTGTTTTAAGACTTGCGCGATCATTGACCGAAGAGTTTATTTTGAGCGACACTGTAACAATTCAGCTAACTGGACTGTGTCGTTAAAGAGATATAATAAATATAAAGTCTAATTATACTATACTTTTGAGAGACATAATTTATTTATTGTTGATATACCTATAAATTGGTCAAACATAGAGAGAGAGAAAATAGAGAAAGAAGTATACATGAGAGGAAAAGGAGGGGAAAGGCAAAGACCATCAGCCGGAGGAGGGGAAGGACCATCAACCGCAACTCAGCCGTCGGGGTTCTGAATATTTATATATATATATATATATATATATATATATATATATATATATATATATATATATATATATATATATATATATATATATTTCTAATTACCGTTACAGAGGTCCGACGAACTTTTGATTCCAGAGTCGGGCCAGATCGATACAGATCGAACCTTGAGCTGATCAATGGCGAAACGTGCGTTACTACTCAATAAACGTAATGAAGACAACAAATCGTCCTTTTATTATTATTATCATTGAGGGTGGTGGATTGGCAGTATCGGTAGAGGGTCGGACGCCATGCTTTGCAGCATGGAGTTACGGCCCTTTATGATCTGAGTTCAAATCTCGCCAAGGTTAACTTTGCATTTCATCCTTACGGGATCGATAAAATAAAGCACCAGTAACGATTTAATCGATTTTTCCTCTCCCCCAAAATTGCTGGCCTTGTGCCTATATAAGAAACCATTATTATTATTATCATTATTTGGCAGTATCGGTAGAGGGTCGGACGCCATGTTTTCCAGCATAGTTACCTCCCTTTACGATCTGAGTTCAAATCCCGCCGAGGTTGACTTTGCCTTTCATCCTTACGGGGTCGATAAAATAAAGTACCAGTAATGCACTGGGTAATTGCTGGCCTTGTGCCTAAAGTAGAAACAATTATTATATATACTGCGAGAAAAAGCACAAACCCTCCATCTCAATTGTACTTTTGAAAATCATAGGAATTGTGAAACCGGTAAAGGAAACAAATAGATATTCTTAAAATAACTCCAGTTGCATTTTCGATTATATATATATATATTTATATATATATATATATATAGTGTGTGTGTGTGTGTGTGTGTGTGTGTGTGTGTGTGTGTGTGTGTGTGTGCGTATCCCGGGTTCAATCGGGGGCAACCACAGTAAGTAAGATACTCAATACATAGCAGAGTATAAATATTTAATATAGAAATGGCTTCTATGGGACTAGAACTGTTTCTTTCGAAGGAAATCATCAGGAAAGGCGTCTGTCAATGTGATATGGTTGATTTATACATTTTCTGGTGGTGGGGAAGGTGGTAATTGGGATGGGTTGGGGTTATTGGCTGATGGATTTAAAGAATGGGGACTCTTTGAAAAAACTATATTTAGAGAAAAGTCGTCTTTCCTGATGATTTCCTTCGAATGAAACAGTTCTAGTCCTGTAGAAGCCATTTCTATATTATATATATATATATATATATATATATATATGTAAAGTTATATTTAAAATTGTTGGGTTACAACTAGTAAATATTTATAACTGATATAAAAGCACTCGACAAATATTTGGAGTATATTTACAATATTAAATAAATGGAAAACTATATTTATTAAACCATATTTATTTCATTATATATATTTCGGGGATATCATATTAACAATATGCTATGCCTTCATCAGACAAAATACAATATAAACAGTTTTATAGATAAATAGATTCGACATACCGTAATAAACACCGACTTCATTTGAAGAGGTTTACGCTAGCAGTGAAAATTTTATACAGAGAGAAAGAAAGAGAGAAAAAAGAAAGAAAGACAAAACGAAGAAAAGGAAGAAAAAGAAGAAAAAGAAAAAGAAGAAATGCATGGAACAAAATAGAGAGATGGAAAGATAGATAAAGCGAAGAGCTTCATGTAAAGAAACAGAAAGAGATATATATATATAGAGAGAGAGAGAGGAAATAGAGATAGATACATATATATATAGAAAATTAGGTAGTGGAAGGTCATTTTGAGTAAGTGTATCAATGATACATTTATTTATTTATTTATTTATTTAGCTCAAGTATTAATGTAAGGGAGATATATAGAGAGAGAAAAAAAAAAATATAGAGAGAGGAAAAAAAATAGCGAGAGAAAAAATTTAAAAATAGCCAGACATATTCGAGGCGTAAAAAACCCTATGTTTTAATGTATTAGTATTTATAAAACTTACACTATATTGTAAATATCAGTATTCCTGAATGAAACAAGTATCCATAATGTGTGAAAATTAATTATCTTATGTTTAGTTTTAAAAAATTCATATGTTTATGTGACAGCTACAAACATCCATGCGAATCCAACTGATTCACTCTGCAAACTCTAGATTACCGGAAAACATTCTCAATGTGGTATAAAAATTTGAGCGTATTATTATTCCTGTCATTACTCTACAAGATTATCTATCAAGCAGAAATAGAGAGCAGATTTCAATATACTAATAAAAATATATATTATATTATAAACAAAACTAAAAATAAAAAGATAACAATAATAATAATAAGTAAAAATATAGAATAGAAAAAAAAAAAAAAAAAAAAAAATATTACGAAAGAATATTACATAATAAAAATATTACATATTAAAAATACTACGTATTAAAAAATATTACGTATTAAAAATTTACATATTAAAGATATTAAAAATAAAAATAAAAAATAAAAAAATATTATAGAATACTACAATACTAAAAAATAATTCATCCTCTGAGACATGTGACCTCTGCGCAGAGGAGATATTCTTTATACTAAAATCTAAAAATTCCCTTAACCTACGGACAAATTTATTCAGTTGCTGCAAACATAGATTAAACTCAACGTTTAAATATAAATTTAAATTTAAAATGTAGTATATTTAGTTTGATTTATATTTATATGAGAACTAGCCGATAAATTTTTTGATTCCTAAATCTTTGATTCCCTCTTTTTATTTTTATTTTATTTTTATCTAAACATTCCTCATGAAAAATTAAGCTACCCTAAAAGCTGATGCTCCAAATTTTTTGAATTAACCTTACACTAGATAAACTTCTATATTAAATATAAGAACATATGTAGACCTAATTGGACATCATAATCTTTTTGAAATGTTCTTTGCTAGATGTGATTTGATAGATAATTTTTGGCTTTGTCTTGTAATGAACTTGGCAATATATTGTCAATTAACTTTGAAGGGTTGTTCTCTGTGGTTTATTTTTATTTTTATTTTTATTTTTATTTTTATTTTTATTTTTTAGTATTGTAGTATTCTATAATATTTTTTTATTTTTTATTTTTATTTTTAATTATTTTTAATATCTTTAATATGTAAATTTTTAATACGTAATATTTTTTAATACGTAGTATTTTTAATATGTAATATTTTTATTATGTAATATTCTTTCGTAATATTTTTTTTTTTTTTTTTTTTTTTTCTATTCTATATTTTTACTTATTATTATTATTGTTATCTTTTTATTTTTAGTTTTGTTTATAATATAATATATATTTTTATTAGTATATTGAAATCTGCTCTCTATTTCTGCTTGATAGATAATCTTGTAGAGTAATGACAGGAATAATAATACGCTCAAATTTTTATACCACATTGAGAATGTTTTCCGGTAATTTAGAGTTTGCAGAGTGAATCAGTTGGATTCGCATGGATGTTTGTAGCTGTCACATAAACATATGAATTTTTTAAAACTAAACATAAGATAATTAATTTTCACACATTATGGATACTTGTTTCATTCAGGAATACTGATATTTACAATATAGTGTAAGTTTTATAAATACTAATACATTAAAACATAGGGTTTTTTACGCCTCGAATATGTCTGGCTATTTTTAAATTTTTTCTCTCGCTATTTTTTTTCCTCTCTCTATATTTTTTTTTTCTCTATATATATATCTCCCTTACATTAATACTTGAGCTAAATAAATAAATAAATAAATAAATGTATCATTGATACATTTACTCAAAATGACCTCCCACTACCTAATTTTCTATATATATATGTATCTATCTCTATTTCCTCTCTCTCTATATATTTATATCTCTTTCTGTTTCTTTACATGAAGCTCTTCGCTTTATCTATCTTTCCATCTCTCTATTTTGTTCCATGCATTTCTTCTTTTTCTTTTTCTTCTTTTTCTTCTTTTTCTTCCTTTTCTTCGTTTTGTCTTTCTTTCTTTTTTCTCTCTTTCTTTCTCTCTGTATAAAATTTTCACTGCTAGCGTAAACCTCTTCAAATGAAGTCGGTGTTTATTACGGTATGTCGAATCTATTTATCTATAAAACTGTTTATATTGTATTTTGTCTGATGAAGGCATAGCATAATGTTAATATAATATCCCCGAAATATATATAATGAAATAAATATGGTTTTATAAATATAGTTTTCCATTTATTTAATATTGTATATATATATAGGAACGAGTAGGACCCCGACGGCTGAGCTCAAGCCGTTTCGACGGCTAATTCATAATTAGCCGTCGAAACGGCTTGAGTTCAGCCGTCGGGATCCTACTCGTTCCTATTACCCACTCTACTACCCTAAGTATTGAGTACTTTGGTGCGTTATGGTCCACCTGGTTCCTTACCACATTTCCTTCGTTATATATATATATATATATATATATATATATATATATATATATATATATATATATATATATATATATATATATATATATATATATATATATATATATATATATATATATATATATGTATATATATATATGTATATATATGTATATATATATATATGTATATATATATATCAAAATAAACATCCGAATGCATGGTATAAATTTCCAATCATTTTAATTACGACACATGTTTCAATAAGAGATAGATCGATCGTGTGGTCATGATCGATTATCACTGATCTCATCAGGTGAATAATGAAATGTCTTCAAATCTTTGATATGAGGGAGGAAAATTTAACGATGTTCACTCACTAGAGTTCTGTCCCCATATGAAGATTCAGCAGCCAAAACACGCCGACTGCCATCGTCTTCAGTCAGGGTCATAAATCTATCAAGTCTTTATCTCTCAATAGCTGTAAAAGACGCTGGACAGGTCTAATCTCAGCATCAGATCTGTAGAATTTCGGTCGGTCACAATTAGTGTGAGTGAGTACACACACACTCACACACACCGACGCGAGGTCAGAGAAAAATATATATACCAACACAGTATGCACCGAAAGTTAAGTTACAAAACAACAATGTTATATTGGTCAACAATGTTATATTGGTCAAATCTCGATTTTAACGATGTAAATTAGAAAAATTGGATCAACCACAACCCTATACACACGCAAGTAAATTCTGTTCAACGTTCTGCTATACGTGTATCGATTGAATTGTAACATCCGTATCGTCTAAATAGTGTATGTTTTGGTATATACACATCCATGTGTAGAGCAAGTAGTCAGCTCGTATCGAACTCTGTATGTGCCGTTGTCCCGTTAGAATCTGAGTCCCCGAGTCTGTGCGTGCAAGCACTCGCCATGTAGGCCACCAAGGGGCTCCATGTAGGGTTGGGTATTTGAGTTAAGGTGTCAGTGTGTGCGTTTTCCCGTCATATGAGCCCTCGGGCTTTTAAGATAAGTGTTTGAGTGGTGGAGGTGTGTTACCCAACACAAAATAAAATAAAATAACAAAACTCCGGAGATGTGTGTAAGTGTCATGGGCCCATTGATGGCGTGTAAGTAGTATTGTCCATTCAGCAACTGTGAGCACTCCACAAACCTAGTGTAGTATTTAATTGATAAGATCGTGACCAGTCATAACTGTGAGAACTCCGTGTCTAAAGAAACCGGGTACTGCGTGTAGAATTATGTATAAAGAGCGTAATTGTTCTTAACTGAGTGTGTAATACATCTAACTATTTACTAACCGAGAGGACTCAATGGTTAGGGTATTCTAAAGTAATGGTGAATGCGCGTAATCAGTCTTAATTGTTCTAACTATTTACTAACTAGGTATGCTGAATCTTCATATGGGGAACAACACTTTAGTGAGTAAACATCGTTAGTTTTTCCTCCCTCATATCAAAGATTTGAAGACATTTCATTATTCACCTGATGAGATCAGTGATAATCGATCATGACCACACGATCGATCTATCTCTTATTGAAACATGTGTCGTGATTAAAATGATTGGAAATTTATACCATGCCTTCGGATCTTTATTTTGATACAAATACTCCGTTTTACATCATCTAGCTGTTCCCATAAATGGAATTGGAGATATACAATAGCGTGGAGAACTTAATATTGCTAACAAATGTTTAATGGACCGTATGACACAACCAATAATACACCTTACTATATAACAACTATATATATATATATATATATATATATATATATATATATATATATATATATATGTAAAACATGAGAAAAAAGAAGAATACTGCGTGGTTGCACATGGGTTACATATGATAAAAATAGTCCTTCGTCAGTGATTTTCCAACCATCAATGGTATTTCATCGCATTAAAAATCATATACCTCAGGTTGGTGCGAGCAATAACTAAAAAAAGTTACTGGGACCAGTAAATCGCGTAAAGCGAGGGGGACAAGTGAACAACATAGAAAGATAAAAGCAAACCAAAGAAAGGAAAAAAACAAGCAACATGGTTGTCCTGGTCAGCATAAGCTGGGTGGATTTCATGAGCGAAAGGTACAGACGTCCGACGTGAGTGAGATGTAAGCAACAAGAGACCCACTGTAAGCCAAACGGGAGGAAGTGAGAAGGGGAGAAACAGAGAGTGAATGAGTGGAAGTGTGAGGAAGCGGTCAGTTGAGAGAAAATGTAAGTGACAGAGGGGGCGAAAGAAGGTGAGAGAAACAGAGAACGGGGAAGCAGTAAGAGAGAAACAGACAAACGCAGCCGAGGTAAATATATATAAAAAACATGATAAGAAAGAAGAATACTGCGTGGTTGCACATGGGTTACATATGATAAAAATGGTCCTTCGTCAGTGATTTTCCAACCATCGCATTAAAAATCATATACCTCAGGTTGGTGCGAGCAAAAATATATATATATATTAGAAATTGGAATAAATGCTCTGAAATAGCGATATATATGTGAATATAGACATAGAATATTCGAAAATATTCTGTATGTTTATAATAAACATTTTGAAGACCTAATCGCTATAGAATAGAATACGTCACGTATTACAACTAGATTCTCGATAAAAGCAAGGGAAGTAAGTCTACGCGTTTCATTCTTGTTAGAATTCATCAGGACTACATATCCAGTGCTTTCATCGAGAATGACACAGCTAGAGACTTATAGAATACTTAGCTGTGTACAGGAACTGGTTTGAAAGAGCGGTTGCCGGTCCGGCAGAAATTAGAAATTGGAATAAATGCTCTGAAATAGCGATATATATGTGAATATAGACATAGAATATTCGAAAATATTCTGTATGTTTATAATAAACATTTTGAAGACCTAATCGCTATAGAATAGAATACGTCACGTATTACAACTAGATTCTCGATAAAAGCAAGGGAAGTAAGTCTACGCGTTTCATTCTTGTTAGAATTCATCAGGACTACATATCCAGTGCTTTCATCGAGAATGACACAGCTAGAGACTTATAGAATACTTAGCTGTGTACAGGAACTGGTTTGAAAGAGCGGTTGCCGGTCCGGCAGAAATTAGAAATTGGAATAAATGCTCTGAAATAGCGATATATATGTGAATATAGACATAGAATATTCGAAAATATTCTGTATGTTTATAATAAACATTTTGAAGACCTAATCGCTATAGAATAGAATACGTCACGTATTACAACTAGATTCTCGATAAAAGCAAGGGAAGTAAGTCTACGCGTTTCATTCTTGTTAGAATTCATCAGGACTACATATCCAGTGCTTTCATCGAGAATGACACAGCTAGAGACTTATAGAATACTTAGCTGTGTACAGGAACTGGTTTGAAAGAGCGGTTGCCGGTCCGGCAGAAATTAGAAATTGGAATAAATGCTCTGAAATAGCGATATATATGTGAATATAGACATAGAATATTCGAAAATATTCTGTATGTTTATAATAAACATTTTGAAGACCTAATCGCTATAGAATAGAATACGTCACGTATTACAACTAGATTCTCGATAAAAGCAAGGGAAGTAAGTCTACGCGTTTCATTCTTGTTAGAATTCATCAGGACTACATATCCAGTGCTTTCATCGAGAATGACACAGCTAGAGACTTATAGAATACTTAGCTGTGTACAGGAACTGGTTTGAAAGAGCGGTTGCCGGTCCGGCAGAAATTAGAAATTGGAATAAATGCTCTGAAATAGCGATATATATGTGAATATAGACATAGAATATTCGAAAATATTCTGTATGTTTATAATAAACATTTTGAAGACCTAATCGCTATAGAATAGAATACGTCACGTATTACAACTAGATTCTCGATAAAAGCAAGGGAAGTAAGTCTACGCGTTTCATTCTTGTTAGAATTCATCAGGACTACATATCCAGTGCTTTCATCGAGAATGACACAGCTAGAGACTTATAGAATACTTAGCTGTGTACAGGAACTGGTTTGAAAGAGCGGTTGCCGGTCCGGCAGAAATTAGAAATTGGAATAAATGCTCTGAAATAGCGATATATATGTGAATATAGACATAGAATATTCGAAAATATTCTGTATGTTTATAATAAACATTTTGAAGACCTAATCGCTATAGAATAGAATACGTCACGTATTACAACTAGATTCTCGATAAAAGCAAGGGAAGTAAGTCTACGCGTTTCATTCTTGTTAGAATTCATCAGGACTACATATCCAGTGCTTTCATCGAGAATGACACAGCTAGAGACTTATAGAATACTTAGCTGTGTACAGGAACTGGTTTGAAAGAGCGGTTGCCGGTCCGGCAGAAATTAGAAATTGGAATAAATGCTCTGAAATAGCGATATATATGTGAATATAGACATAGAATATTCGAAAATATTCTGTATGTTTATAATAAACATTTTGAAGACCTAATCGCTATAGAATAGAATACGTCACGTATTACAACTAGATTCTCGATAAAAGCAAGGGAAGTAAGTCTACGCGTTTCATTCTTGTTAGAATTCATCAGGACTACATATCCAGTGCTTTCATCGAGAATGACACAGCTAGAGACTTATAGAATACTTAGCTGTGTACAGGAACTGGTTTGAAAGAGCGGTTGCCGGTCCGGCAGAAATTAGAAATTGGAATAAATGCTCTGAAATAGCGATATATATGTGAATATAGACATAGAATATTCGAAAATATTCTGTATGTTTATAATAAACATTTTGAAGACCTAATCGCTATAGAATAGAATACGTCACGTATTACAACTAGATTCTCGATAAAAGCAAGGGAAGTAAGTCTACGCGTTTCATTCTTGTTAGAATTCATCAGGACTACATATCCAGTGCTTTCATCGAGAATGACACAGCTAGAGACTTATAGAATACTTAGCTGTGTACAGGAACTGGTTTGAAAGAGCGGTTGCCGGTCCGGCAGAAATTAGAAATTGGAATAAATGCTCTGAAATAGCGATATATATGTGAATATAGACATAGAATATTCGAAAATATTCTGTATGTTTATAATAAACATTTTGAAGACCTAATCGCTATAGAATAGAATACGTCACGTATTACAACTAGATTCTCGATAAAAGCAAGGGAAGTAAGTCTACGCGTTTCATTCTTGTTAGAATTCATCAGGACTACATATCCAGTGCTTTCATCGAGAATGACACAGCTAGAGACTTATAGAATACTTAGCTGTGTACAGGAACTGGTTTGAAAGAGCGGTTGCCGGTCCGGCAGAAATTAGAAATTGGAATAAATGCTCTGAAATAGCGATATATATGTGAATATAGACATAGAATATTCGAAAATATTCTGTATGTTTATAATAAACATTTTGAAGACCTAATCGCTATAGAATAGAATACGTCACGTATTACAACTAGATTCTCGATAAAAGCAAGGGAAGTAAGTCTACGCGTTTCATTCTTGTTAGAATTCATCAGGACTACATATCCAGTGCTTTCATCGAGAATGACACAGCTAGAGACTTATAGAATACTTAGCTGTGTACAGGAACTGGTTTGAAAGAGCGGTTGCCGGTCCGGCAGAAATTAGAAATTGGAATAAATGCTCTGAAATAGCGATATATATGTGAATATAGACATAGAATATTCGACAATATTCTGTATGTTTATAATAAACATTTTGAAGATAATTTTGATTATAAACATACAGAATATTTTCGAATATTCTATGTCTATATTCACATATATATCGCTATTTCAGAGCATTTATTCCAATTTCTAATTTCTGCCGGACCGGCAACCGCTCTTTCAAACCAGTTCCTGTACACAGCTAAGTATTCTATAAGTCTCTAGCTGTGTCATTCTCGATGAAAGCACTGGATATGTAGTCCTGATGAATTCTAACAAGAATGAAACGCGTAGACTTACTTCCCTTGCTTTTATCGAGAATCTAGTTGTAATACGTGACGTATTCTATTCTATAGCGATTAGGTCTTCAAAATGTTTATTATAAACATACAGAATATTTTCGAATATTCTATGTCTATATTCACATATATATATATATATATATATATGAATGTGTATACAGTGTATTTTGCAATACACTGTATGCTTAATTAATAGCATTTTGAAGACCTTACGCTATTGTTTTAAAGTAGTGACTATGTCACTTACTTCTTTTTTCAGCAAACAAAGGGAGATAAGCTGACAGATCTCTGTTTCGTACTGTTGGTACTCCTCAGAGCTTAGTACCCGCTTTGCCTGCTGGAAATTTTGAATGTTGGATTCTTATAGAATTGCAGTAATAATCAGGAACTGATTATACAGACCGGTTGACCGTCCAGCAAAAATTGAAAATTAGAATTGGTGCTCTGAAATAGTGACAAAGTTACTATTTTAAAACAATAGCGTAATGTCTTCAAAATGCTATTAATAAAGCATACAGTGTATTGCAAAATACACTGTATATACATTCATATATATATAGCTATTTCAGAGCACCAGTTCTAATATATATATACATGAGTCAATTTTAGGTTCAATCAATACATTTAATATATATAGATTATGTTTATCAGTAAAAGGCTCAATAAATTTCTGTCCAAATCATCGAATTCACGCACAAAAAGATGAGTAAGCTACAGTCACACACACACACAATACTGTAGCTACAGTCACACACACACACACAATACTGTAGCTACAGTCTCACACACACACACAATACTGTAACTACAGTCACACACACACACACAATACTGTAGGTACAGTCACACACACACACACACAATACTGTAGCTACAGTCTCACACACACACATTACTGTAGCTACAGTCACACACACACACACACAATACTGTAGGTACAGTCACACACACACACACACACAATACTGTAGCTACAGTCTCACACACACACACACACAATACTGTAGGTACAGTCACACACACACACACACACATTACTGTAGTTACAGTCACACACACACACACACAATACTGTAGCTACAGTCGCACACACACACACAATACTGTAGCTACAGTCACACACACACACACATTACTGTAGCTACAGTCACATACACACACACAATACTGTAGGTACAGTCACACACACACACACACACACAATACTGTAGCTACAGTCTCACACACACACACACAATACTGTAGCTACAGTCGCACACACACACACAATACTGTAGCTACAGTCGCACACACACACACAATACTGTAGCTACAGTCGCACACACACACACACACACATTACTGTAGCTACAGTCACACACACACACACACAATACTGTAGCTACAGTCGCACACACACACACAATACTGTAGCTACAGTCGCACACACACACACAATACTGTAGCTACAGTCGCACACACACACACACACACATTACTGTAGCTACAGTCACACACACACACACACATTACTGTAGCTACAGTCACACACACACACACATTACTGTAGCTACAGTCACACACATACACACACAATACTGTAGCTACAGTCAAACACACACACACACACACACACAATACTGTAGCTACAGTCACACACATACACACAATACTGTAGCTACAGTCACACACACACACACACACAATACTGTAGCTACAGTCTCACACACACACACATTACTGTAGCTACAGTCACACACACACACAATACTGTAGCTACAGTCACACACACACACACAATACTGTAGCTACAGTCTCACACGCACACACACAATACTGTAGCTACAGTCACACACACACACACAATACTGTAGCTAAAGTCACACACACACACACACAATACTGTAGCTACAGTCACACACACACACACACAATACAGTAGCTACAGTCACACACACACACACAATACTGTAGCTACAGTCACACACACACACACACAATACTGTAGCTACAGTCACACACACACACACACAATACTGTAGCTACAGTCGCACACACACACACACAATACTGTAGCTACAGTCTCACACACACACACAATACTGTAGCTACAGTCACACACACACACACACAATACTGTAGCTACAGTCACACACACACACACACAATACTGTAGCTACAGTCACACACACACACACACAATACTGTAGCTACAGTCTCACACACACACACAAAATGCTGTAGCTACAGTCTCACACACACACACACAATACTGTAGCTACAGTCACACACACACACACAATACTGTAGCTACAGTCACACACACACACACACAATACTGTAGCTACAGTCGCACACACACACACAATACTGTAGCTACAGTCTCACACACACACACACAATACTGTAGCTACAGTCTCACACACACACACACAATACTGTAGCTACAGTCATACACACACACACGCAATACTGTAGCTACAGTCACACACACACACACGCAATACTGTAGCTACAGTCACACACACAATACTGTAGCTACAGTCACACACACACACACAATACTGTAGCTACAGTCACACACACACACACAATACTGTAGGTACAGTCACACACACACACACACACACAATACTGTAGCTACAGTCTCACACACACACACACAATACTGTAGCTACAGTCGCACACACACACACAATACTGTAGCTACAGTCGCACACACACACACAATACTGTAGCTACAGTCGCACACACACACACACACACATTACTGTAGCTACAGTCACACACACACACACACATTACTGTAGCTACAGTCACACACACACACACATTACTGTAGCTACAGTCACACACACACACACACAATACTGTAGCTACAGTCAAACACACACACACACACACACACAATACTGTAGCTACAGTCACACACATACACACAATACTGTAGCTACAGTCACACACACACACACACACAATACTGTAGCTACAGTCTCACACACACACACATTACTGTAGCTACAGTCACACACACACACAATACTGTAGCTACAGTCACACACACACACAATACTGTAGCTACAGTCTCACACGCACACACACAATACTGTAGCTACAGTCACACACACACACACAATACTGTAGCTAAAGTCACACACACACACACACAATACTGTAGCTACAGTCACACACACACACACACAATACTGTAGCTACAGTCGCACACACACACACACAATACTGTAGCTACAGTCTCACACACACACACAATACTGTAGCTACAGTCACACACACACACACACAATACTGTAGCTACAGTCACACACACACACACACAATACTGTAGCTACAGTCTCACACACACACACAAAATGCTGTAGCTACAGTCTCACACACACACACACAATACTGTAGCTACAGTCACACACACACACACAATACTGTAGCTACAGTCACACACACACACACACAATACTGTAGCTACAGTCGCACACACACACACAATACTGTAGCTACAGTCTCACACACACACACACAATACTGTAGCTACAGTCTCACACACACACACACAATACTGTAGCTACAGTCACACACACACACACGCAATACTGTAGCTACAGTCACACACACACACACGCAATACTGTAGCTACAGTCACACACACAATACTGTAGCTACAGTCACACACACACACACAATACTGTAGCTACAGTCACACACACACACACAATACTGTAGCTACAGTCACACACACACACACACAATACTGTAGCTACAGTTACACACACACACACACAATACTGTAGCTACAGTCACACACTCACACACACAATACTGTAGCTACAGTCACACACACACACACACACAATACTGTAGCTACAGTCTCACACACACACACAAAATACTGTAGCTACAGTCGCACACACACACACACAATACTGTAGCTACAGTCTCACACACACACAAAATACTGTAGCTACAGTCTCACACACACACACACACAATACTGTAGCTACAGTCACACACACACACACACAATACTGTAGCTACAGTCACACACACACACGCAATACTGTAGCTACAGTCACACACACACACACAATACTGTAGCTACAGTCTCACACACACACACACAATACTGTAGCTACAGTGTCACACACACACACACAATACTGTAGCTACAGTCACACACACACACAATAATGTAGCTACAGTCACACACACACACACAATACTGTAGCTACGGTCACACACACACACACGCAATACTGTAGCTACAGTCACACACACACACACAATACTCTAGCTACAGTCACACACACACACACACACACAATACTGTAGCTACAGTCACACACACACACACACAATACTGTAGCTACAGTCACACACACACACACACAATACTGTAGCTTCAGTCACACACACACACAATACTGTAGCTACAGTCACACACACACACACAATACTGTAGCTTCAGTCACACACACACACAATACTGTAGTTACAGTCACACACACACACACGCAATACTGTAGCTACAGTCACACACACACACACACACACAATACTGTAGCTACAGTCTCACACACACACACACAATACTGTAGCTACAGTCACACACACACACACACAATACTGTAGCTACAGTCACACACACACACAATACTGTAGCTACAGTCACACACACACACACGCAATACTGTAGCTACAGTAGCACACACACACACAATACTGTAGCTACAATCTCACACACACACACAATACTGTAGCTACAGTCACACACACACACACAATATTGTAGCTACAGTCACACACACACACACACAATACTGTAGCTACAATCTCACACACACACACAATACTGTAGCTACAGTCACACACACACACACAATACTGTAGCCACAGTCACACACACACACACACAATACTGTAGCTACAGTCACACACACACAAACACAATACTGTAGCTACAGTCACACACACACACACACAATACTGTAGCTACAGTCACACACACACACACACAATACTGTAGCTACAGTCTCACACACACACACAATACTGTAGCTACAGTCTCACACACACACAATACTGTAGCTACAGTCACACACACACACAATACTGTAGCTACAGTCACACACACACACACACAATACTGCAGCTACAATCTCACACTCACACACAATACTGTAGCTACAGTCACACACACACACACACAATACTGTAGCTACAGTCACACACACACACACACAATACTGTAGCTACAGTCACACACACACAAACACAATACTGTAGCTACAGTCACACACACACACACAATACTGTAGCTACAGTCTCACACACACACACACACACAATACTGTATATACAGTCACACACACACACACACACACACACAATACAGTAGTTAGTCTCACATACACTCACACACACAATACTGTAGCTACAGTCACACACACACACACAATACTGTAGCTTCAGTCACACACACACACAATACTATAGCTACAGACTCACACACACACACAATACTGTAGCTACAGTCACACACACACACACACAATACTGTAGCTACAGTCACACACACACACACGCAATACTGTAGCTACAGTCTCACACACACACACACAATACTGTAGCTACAGTCACACACACACACACGCAATACTGTAGCTACAGTCTCACACACACACACACAATACTGTAGCTTCAGTCACACACACACACAATACTGTAGCTACAGTCACACACACACACACAATACTGTAGCTTCAGTCACACACACACACAATACTGTAGCTACAGTCTCACACACACACACAATACTGTAGCTACAGTCACACACACACACACACAATACTGTAGCTACAGTCACACACACACACACGCAATACTGTAGCTACAGTCTCACACACACACACACAATACTGTAGCTACAGTCACACACACACACACACACACAATACTGTAGCTTCAGTCACACACACACACAATACTGTAGCTACAGTCACACACACACACACAATACTGTAGCTTCAGTCACACACACACACGATACTGTAGCTACAGTCACACACACACACACAATACTGTAGTTACAGTCACACACACACACACGCAATACTGTAGCTACAGTCACACACACACACACACACACATTACTGTAGCTACAGTCTCACACACACACACACAATACTGTAGCTACAGTCACACACACACACACACAATACTGTAGCTACAGTCGCACACACACACACAATACTGTAGCTACAGTCTCACACACACACACACAATACTGTAGCTACAGTCTCACACACACACACACAATACTGTAGCTACAGTCACACACACACACACGCAATACTGTAGCTACAGTCACACACACACACACGCAATACTGTAGCTACAGTCACACACACAATACTGTAGCTACAGTCACACACACACACACAATACTGTAGCTACAGTCACACACACACACACAATACTGTAGCTACAGTCACACACACACACACACAATACTGTAGCTACAGTTACACACACACACACACAATACTGTAGCTACAGTCACACACACACACACACAATACTGTAGCTACAGTCACACACACACACACACACAATACTGTAGCTACAGTCTCACACACACACACAAAATACTGTAGCTACAGTCGCACACACACACACACAATACTGTAGCTACACTCTCACACACACACAAAATACTGTAGCTACAGTCTCACACACACACACACACAATACTGTAGCTACAGTCACACACACACACACACAATACTGTAGCTACAGTCACACACACACACGCAATACTGTAGCTACAGTCACACACACACACACAATACTGTAGCTACAGTCTCACACACACACACACAATACTGTAGCTACAGTGTCACACACACACACACAATACTGTAGCTACAGTCACACACACACACAATAATGTAGCTACAGTCACACACACACACACAATACTGTAGCTACGGTCACACACACACACACGCAATACTGTAGCTACAGTCACACACACACACACAATACTCTAGCTACAGTCACACACACACACACACACACAATACTGTAGCTACAGTCACACACACACACACACAATACTGTAGCTACAGTCACACACACACACACACAATACTGTAGCTTCAGTCACACACACACACAATACTGTAGCTACAGTCACACACACACACACAATACTGTAGCTTCAGTCACACACACACACAATACTGTAGTTACAGTCACACACACACACACGCAATACTGTAGCTACAGTCACACACACACACACACACACAATACTGTAGCTACAGTCTCACACACACACACACAATACTGTAGCTACAGTCACACACACACACACACAATACTGTAGCTACAGTCACACACACACACAATACTGTAGCTACAGTCACACACACACACACGCAATACTGTAGCTACAGTAGCACACACACACACAATACTGTAGCTACAGTCACACACACACACACAATATTGTAGCTACAGTCACACACACACACACACAATACTGTAGCTACAATCTCACACACACACACAATACTGTAGCTACAGTCACACACACACACACACAATACTGTAGCCACAGTCACACACACACACACACAATACTGTAGCTACAGTCACACACACACAAACACAATACTGTAGCTACAGTCACACACACACACACACAATACTGTAGCTACAGTCACACACACACACACACAATACTGTAGCTACAGTCTCACACACACACACAATACTGTAGCTACAGTCTCACACACACACAATACTGTAGCTACAGTCACACACACACACAATACTGTAGCTACAGTCACACACACACACACACAATACTGCAGCTACAATCTCACACTCACACACAATACTGTAGCTACAGTCACACACACACACACAATATTGTAGCTAGAGTCACACACACACACACACAATACTGTAGCTACAGTCACACACACACAAACACAATACTGTAGCTACAGTCACACACACACACACAATACTGTAGCTACAGTCTCACACACACACACACACACAATACTGTATCTACAGTCACACACACACACACACACACACACAATACAGTAGTTAGTCTCACATACACTCACACACACAATACTGTAGCTACAGTCACACACACACACACAATACTGTAGCTTCAGTCACACACACACACAATACTATAGCTACAGACTCACACACACACACAATACTGTAGCTACAGTCACACACACACACACACAATACTGTAGCTACAGTCACACACACACACACGCAATACTGTAGCTACAGTCTCACACACACACACACAATACTGTAGCTACAGTCTCACACACACACACACACACAATACTGTATCTACAGTCACACACACACACACACACACAATACAGTAGTTAGTCTCACATACACTCACACACACAATACTGTAGCTACAGTCACACACACACACACAATACTGTAGCTTCAGTCACACACACACGCAATACTATAGCTACAGACTCACACACACACACAATACTGTAGCTACAGTCACACACACACACACACAATACTGTAGCTACAGTCACACACACACACACGCAATACTGTAGCTACAGTCACACACACACACACACAATACTGTAGCTTCAGTCACACACACACACAATACTGTAGCTACAGTCACACACACACACACAATACTGTAGCTTCAGTCACACACACACACAATACTGTAGCTACAGTCTCACACACACACACAATACTGTAGCTACAGTCACACACACACACACACAATACTGTAGCTACAGTCACACACACACACACGCAATACTGTAGCTACAGTCTCACACACACACACACAATACTGTAGCTACAGTCACACACACACCCACACACACAATACTGTAGCTTCAGTCACACACACACACAATACTGTAGCTACAGTCACACACACACACACAATACTGTAGCTTCAGTCACACACACACACGATACTGTAGCTACAGTCACACACACACACACAATACTGTAGTTACAGTCACACACACACACACGCAATACTGTAGCTACAGTCACACACACACACACACACACATTACTGTAGCTACAGTCTCACACACACACACACAATACTGTAGCTACAGTCACACACACACACACACAATACTGTAGCTACAGTCACACACACACACAATACTGTAGCTACAGTCACACACACACGCACGCAATACTGTAGCTACAGTCACACACACACACACAATATTGTAGCTACAGTCACACACACACACACACAATACTGTAGCTACAGTCTCACACACACACACACAATACTGTAGCTACAGTCACACACACACACACACAATACTGTAGCTACAGTCACACACACACACACAATATTGTAGCTACAATCTCACACACACACACAATACTGTAGCTACAGTCACACACACACACACACAATACTGTAGCTACAGTCACACACACACACACAATATTGTAGCTACAGTCACACACACACACACACAATACTGTAGCTACAATCTCACACACACACACAATACTGTAGCTACAGTCACACACACACACACACAATACTGTAGCTACAGTCACACACACACACACACAATACTGTAGCTACAGTCACACACACACAAACACAATACTGTAGCTACAGTCACACACACACACACACAATACTGTAGCTACAGTCTCACACACACACACACACAATACTGTAGCTACAGACACACACACACACACACAATACTGTAGCTACAGTCACACACACACACACAATACTGTAGCTACAGTCACACACACACACACACACAATACTGTAGCTACAGTCTCACACACACACACACACAATACTGTAGCTACAGTCTCACACACACACACAATACTGTAGCTACAGTCACACACACACACACACAATACTGTAGCTACAGTCACACACACACAATACTGCAGCTACAATCTCACACTCACACACAATACTGTAGCTACAGTCACACACACACGCACGCAATACTGTAGCTACAGTCACACACACACACACAATATTGTAGCTACAGTCACACACACACACACACAATACTGTAGCTACAGTCTCACACACACACACACAATACTGTAGCTACAGTCACACACACACACACACAATACTGTAGCTACAGTCACACACACACATACACACAATACTGTAGCTACAGTCTCACACACACACACACACACAATACTGTATCTACAGTCACACACACACACACACACACACACACAATACAGTAGTTAGTCTCACATACACACACACACACAATACTGTAGCTACAATCACACACACACACACACAATACTGTAGCTACAGTCACACACACACACACACACACACACAATACTGTAGCTACAGTCTCACACACACATACACACACAATACTGTAGCTACAGTCACACACACACACACACACAATACTGTAGCTACAGTCTCACACACACATACACACACAATACTGTAGCTACAGTCTCACTCACACACACACAATACTGTAGCTACAGTCTCACACACACACACACACACACACAATACTGTAGCTACAGTCATACACACACACACACAATACTGTAGCTACAGTCACACACACACAGACACAATACTGTAGCTACAGTCTCACACACACAAACACAATACTGTAGCTACAGTCACACACACACACACACACACACAATACTGTAGCTACAGTCACACACACACACACACACAATACTGTAGCTACAGTCACATACACACACAATACTGTAGCTACAGTCTCACATACACACACACGCACACACACAATACTGTAGCTACAGTCACATACACACACAATACTGTAGCTACATTCACACACACACACACACAATACTGTAGGTACAGTCTCACACACACACACACACACACAATACTGTAGCTACAGTCACACACACACACACACACACACACAATACTGTAGCTACAGTCACACACACACACACACACAATACTGTAGCTACAGTCACATACACACACAATACTGTAGCTACAGTCTCACACACACACACACACACACACACAATACTGTAGCTACAGTCACACACACACACACACAATACTTTAGCTACAGTCACATACACACACAATACTGTAGCTACAGTCTCACACACACACACACACACACACACAATACTGTAGCTACAGTCACACACACACACACACAATACTTTAGCTACAGTCTCACATACACACATACACACACAATACTGTAGCTACAGTCTCACATACACACACGCACAAACAATACTGTAGCTACAGTCACATACACACACAATACTGTAGCTACAGTCACACACACGCACAAACAATACTGTAGCTACAGTCACACACACACACACAATACTGTAGCTACAGTCACACACACACACACACAATACTGTAGCTACAGTCACATACACACACACACACAATACTGTAGCTACAGTCACACACACAATACTGTAGCTACAGTCACACACACACACACACACACACAATACTGTAGCTACAGTCACACACACACACAATACTGTAGCTACAGTCACACACACACAAACACAATACTGTAGCTACAGTCTCACACACACACAAACAATACTGTAGCTACAGTCACACACACACACACACAATACTGTAGCTACAGTCTCACACACACACACACACACACAATACTGTAGCTACAATCTCACACACACACACAATACTGTAGCTACAGTCACACACACACACACACAATACTGTAGCTACAGTCTCACACACACACACACAATACTGTAGCTACAGTCACACACACACACACACAATACTGTATCTACAGTCACATACACACACACACACACAATACTGTAGCTACAGTCACACACACACACACACACACAATACTGTAGCTATAGTCACACACACACACACACAATACTGTAGCTACAGTCTCACACACACACACACAATACTGTAGCTATAGTCACACACACACACACACAATACTGTAGCTACAGTCACACACACGCACACACAATACTGTAGTTACAGTCACACACACACACACAC
>OZ024742.1:5546103-5556103 GCA_964016885.1 Eledone cirrhosa | reverse complement strand
AATACTGTAGTTACAGTCACACACACACACACACACACACACAATACTGTAGCTACAGTCTCACACACACACACACAATACTCTATTTACAGTCTCACACACACACACACACAATACTGTAGTTACAGTCTCACACACACACACACACACAATACTGTAGCTACAGTCACACACACACACACACAATACTGTAGCTACAATCACACACACACAAACACAATACTGTAGCTACAATCACACACATACACACACAATACTGTAGCTACAATCACACACACACACACACAATACTGTAGCTACAGACTCACACACACACACAATACTGTAGCTACAATCACACACACACACACACAATACTGTAGCTACAGTCTCACACACACACACACACAATACTGTGGCTACAGTCACACACACACACACAATACTGTAGTTACAGTCACACACACACACACACACAATACTGTAGTTACAGTTACACACACACACACACACAATACTGTAGCTACAGTCTCACACACACACACACAATACTGTAGTTACAGTCACACACACACACACAATACTGTAGCTACAGTCACACACACACACACACACACAATACTGTAGCTACAGTCACACACACACACACACACACACAATACTGTAGCTACAGTCTCACACACACACAATACTGTAGCTACAGTCACACACACACACACAATACTGTAGCTACAGTCACACACACACACACACACACACAATACTGTAGCTACAGTCTCACACACACACAATACTGTAGCTACAGTCACACACACACACACAATACTGTAGCTACAGTCACACACGCACACACACAATACTGTAGCTACAGTCACACACACAGACAGACAATACTGTAGCTACAGTCTCACACACACACACACAATACTGTAGCTACAGTCACACACACACACACACACACACACACAATACTGTAGTTACAGTCACACACACACACACACACACACACAATACTGTAGCTACAGTCACACACACACACACAATACTGTAGTTACAGTCACATACACAAAGAATACTGTAGCTACAGTCTCACACACACACACTATACTGTAGCTACAGTCTCACACACGCACACACAATACTGTAGTTACAGTCTCACACACACACACAATACTGTAGTTACAGTCTCACACGCACACACACACAATACTGTAGCTACAGTCACACACACACACACACACAATACTGTAGCTACAGTCACACACACACACAGACAATACTGTAGCTACAATCACACACACACACACACACAATACTGTAGCTACAATCACACACACATACACAATACTGTAGCTACAGTCTCACACACACACACACAATACTGTAGCTACAATCACACACACACACACACAATACTGTAGCTACAGTCTCACACACACACACACAATACTGTAGCTACAATCACACACACACAATACTGTAGCTACAGTCTCACACACACACACACAATACTGTAGCTACAATCACACACACACACACAATACTCTAGTTACAGTCACACACACACACACACAATACTGTAGTTACAGTCTCACACACACACACACAATACTGTAGCTACAATCACACACACACACACAATACTCTAGTTACAGTCACACACACACACACACAATACTGTAGTTACAGTCACACACACACACACACACACACACACACAATACTGTAGCTACAGTCACACACACACACACAATACTGTAGCTACAGTGCCACACACACACACACACAATACTGTAGCTACTGTCACACACACACACACAATACTGTAGTTACAGTCACACACACACACACACAATACTGTAGTTACAGTCACACACACACACACACACACACACACACACACAATACTGTAGTTACAGTCACACACACACACACACACACACACACAATACTGTAGTTACAGTCACACACACACACACACACAATACTGTAGCTACAGTCACACACACACACACAATACTGTAGTTACAGTCTCACACACACACACACACACAATACTGTAGCTACAGTCACACACACACACAGACAATACTGTAGCTACAATCACACACACATACACAATACTGTAGCTACAGTCTCACACACGCACACACACACAATACTGTAGCTACAGTCACACACACACACACACAATACTGTAGCTACAATCACACACACACACACACAATACTGTAGCTACAGTCTCACACACACACACACAATACTGTAGCTACAATCACACACACACACACACAATACTGTAGCTACAGTCTCACACACACACACACACACAATACTGTAGCTACAATCACACACACACACACAATACTGTAGCTACAGTCTCACACACACACACGATACTGTAGCTACAGTCTCACACACACACACACAATACTGTAGCTACAGTCACACACACACACACACACAATACTGTAGCTACAGTCTCACACACACACACAATACTGTAGCTACAGTCTCAGACACACACACACAATACTATAGCTACAGTCACACACACACACACACAATACTGTAGCTACAGTCACACACACACACACACAATACTGTAGCTACAGTCACACACACACACACACACAATACTGTAGCTACAGTCACACACACACACACAATACTGTAGCTACAGTCACACACACACACACACACACACAAAACTGTAGCTACAGTCACACACACACACACACACAATACTGTAGCTACAGTCTCACACACACACACACAATACTGTAGCTACAGTCACACACACACACACAATACTGTAGCTACAGTCACACACACACACACACACACAATACTGTAGCTACAGTCACACACACACACACACACAATACTGTAGCTACAGTCACACACACACAATACTATAGCTACAGTCTCACACACACACACACAATACTGTAGCTACAGTCACACACACACACACAATACTGTAGCTACAGTCACACACACACACACACAATACTGTAGCTACAGTCACACACACACACACACACACAATACTGTAGCTACAGTCTCACACACACACACACAATACTGTAGCTACAGTCTCACACACACACACACAATACTGTAGCTACAGTCTCACACACACACACACACAATACTGTAGCTACAGTCTCACACACACACACACAATACTGTAGCTACAGTCTCACACATGATAGCAATCTACACATCGACGCAGCTGTTGCTAGGCAACTATCCATTATTATCTGTGTTTCTCTAATAAGAGAATTGAGAGCAAGCAACTCTTTTTCACATTTCTGTCGGCGTCATACGACGTAGAATCAGTATTCAGGGGAGGTAACTCTTCATTGCGCTCTGCGTTACACCCTTCACCACATAGCAACAGTATTCAGGTGGAGGTAACTCTATGTAGTCGTCTCTTATGCCGGCTTCACATGACATTTATGTTCTGGGGAGGTAACTCTTCAATATGTGTGTTGTTTTCGTTGTTACTGACGTTGTTACAGTTGTTTTTATTGTTAACCAATGATTATATATATCCAAGTTTACACATACACACATCTTCACCCTCATCGGCTTTTAAACCAACAAAAGGGTTTCGCATGATTTAAGTGAGAGTACTATTTTAAAATGTCGGATCGTGCAACAGAAAAATAAATTTTTCTGCTGGTATGATGTGAGTGTGATAAAACAAATAGGACGAAAGAAAACAAATAAAATATATAATGGAATGGTGGACCTCAAGGTCTCGTGTCTGTCCTACACAGAAAGCTAACCATAGCTATGATAAAGTTAAAACAATGTTGTCTCTGAGATGAAGGCAGAGTGTATTTGAATACATATAAAAATGAGAAAACTCATATCTAGAACAGTCGTTAAAGACAGCATTTAAAAATGCCCTAGAAAAGTTGTATGTCAATGTGGCCTCCCTTTAACTCTCTCAGCAGTTATGGCTTCTTATATACAAACATATTGTAAATAACTATAGATTATATAAATATCGCGTTTGAGACGTTAGTGTATTAGAATTCATAGGAAAATAAGGAAACGCGGCACAAGGAAGCTGTCAAAACAGCAAGATGCCGTCAAAGCTGCGTTGGGTAATAGTTTTACCTCAAAGAATAAAAATCAGCGGCTGGAAATGTGTTTGGTCCACAGAACTGATCGGAAGGAGGGTTTAAAAGCTGATGAGCGTATTTAAATGTGCGACCTTCTCTTGTCCATTTTCTACTCTTTTGCCTTTCTTCCTATCACTTCTAACCGCTGGTTTCCGTCCTTTGAGCTAAACATTATACCCAATGCCACATTTTACTGTTTTAACAGCTCATTTGCACCGAGTTTTCAAATTTTCCTACCAATTATATATTTTTTAAGGGTTCCAAAACAGTTCTATTGAGAATTTTAATTGTTTTTGTTGTTGTTTTTCTATAGTATTGGATGCTGAGTAAGAAGGATGAGATCCATCGTGATGATGGTTGTTTACTCTGGAAGTGAAATTGTTGTTATAAATCCATGTCACAGTCAACAAGGGAACCAATAATGGCAATATCGAGAACTAATATATATACATACACATGTATATATCTGTTAGAACACGAAAAGTGTGAAACAACAGAATGTTCACTTTTCGTGTTCTAACATATATGCCTAACATCTTCATAAATTTTTCGGGGATAGCCGTGGTAGTGGTGATCGTATGTCATTGGCTAATTTTCAACCAATCAGAGTAAGTGTTGATATATATATATATATATATATATATATATATATATATATATATATATATATATATACTATTCCCCCTCTCTCTATATATATCTTACGCTTTCGCTTTACACTCCTCCCCTTCAATAACACATTTCCCCCTCTCTATATATCTCTTCCACTGTTACTTACGCCTGTTTCTCTCTATCTGTTCCGTCTCTATATATATATATCTCTTACTCTTTCGCTTTGCACTCCTCCCCTTCAATACCATCTCTCCCCCTCTCTATATATTTGTTACTCTATCGCTGCACGCTCCTCTCCTTCAATATATCAATTACACACGCTTTACACTCCTTTATCCCCAGCGCCCCTATATATACACCCCCCCCCCTCTCCCGCATCTATATTTTAATGTTCCGTTGCACCGTGAATATATGTGTCTATATATATATACATATATATTGTATATACACATTCATGTATGTGTATACACACTCATGTATGTATATACACTGGTTTTATGTGTGTATTGTAAATTTGTACTGTTAAAACACGAAACTAACATTCGATTGACACTTTGATTACCTGTACAGGCAATAGTTATTAGAATGCTGTTGAAGTGTGTATATATTTTTGGGGGACATCCTGTATATACACACATTATATATAATACAATAAACAGATAAATACACACATATATATATGAGCTTATTTAATTATAAATATTGTGAATTTTTAACTCAGTTCAATTATATATATAAATGGCTTCTACAGGACTAGAACTGTTTCATTCGAAAGAAATCATCATAATATTGAGAGGGGGGACTAGATAAAATATTTCAAATCAAATGTGTATAAGTTATAAGTTAAAATGTATAAATAGAGACGATAGTGGAGGTATATCTGTTTAGTGGAACAGTAGACGATAGAATTAAATACAGACGAGAATCTCCCTTTAATGAAACAGCAGACGATAGAATTAAGGCAATTTAAATTTTAAGCATTTGCATTTCATCGTTACGGGGTCGATAAAATAAAGTACCAGTAATACACTGTCACTATAAGTAGACGACTTTCAAATTGAATTGTTGGTTCCATTTCTTTAGTATTTTCAATTGTAGTTATCTACTTAAAAAGCGTTACATGGTTAGAGACATAATTGGTAAGTTATATCTTCCCTATTAAACCATTGCATTATTTCGCCTACAATAGAACAAAAATGAAATGTTCTTTAAAGAAACAGGAATATAACTTTATAAAAAAAAAAGTTGCATCCGCTTCTTTTATCATTGATAATTTTTTCGTTTTAATATTAATTGTTTTTTGTAGTTGTTTATATTAAAAATCTTACTGTAATATTTACTTAAACGAAGGCAGACATCTAAACTTATAGATTAATCTTGAGCGAAGGACTAGATAAATCTCTCTCTCTCTCTCTCTCTCTCTCTCTCTCTCTATCTCTCTCTCTCTCTATATATATATATATATATATATATATATATATATATATAAACGAAGAATGATAACATTTCAAGCAAAGAGTTTAATTAGGTAATGACTTACAAATTTGTTTTAGTATATATTTAATATAATATTAATATATTTTGTAATATTATTAACTAATTATTATAATTAGCGCTTCAGGCTTTGTCTATATACTGAAACAAATTTGTAAGTCATTACCTAATTAAACTCTTTGCTTGAAATTTTATCACTCTTCGTTTTGAATTTCTCCTAAGTATTCAATACTCTGTTGAGAAATACATTTTACATAAACAGTCTTTGTACCATTTATACGGTATTAATTACTTATATTTATATATATATATATATATATATATATAGCGTATGATTAGAACTGTGTTTATTATTAATATTTTAATGGATTTAATGAAAAATTTTAGGTGTTCATATATATATTCTAAAAATGCGCGAAATCGTGAATCCGCGATAGTTGAACCGCCAAGTAGCGAGGTATCACTGTATATATGTTTAAATATATAGTGTAGCTGTGATGTATCTCGCGAGTGAATCGAGACCTGTCACTGATTTTGGTGTCCCCACTGCCGATGTGAATGAGCAACGCTGCACTTGTGAATTGGGTCTTGATGTTGCAGGCAGTTCATATACTTACAATGATGCGGTCCCACAAGCTTGTTCACATTCCTGTGCTAATAATCTAGATGGGCGTATTAAATTGGATGTGAAAGCAGCTTACCGGATGCGGAATCGGGAGAAGTTGAGACAAAAACAGGCCGATTATAGAGCTGTGAATTTTGCTAAATTAACACAAAAACAGGCCAAGTATAGATGTTCAAAACGGTATGAGTTGGCAAACAAGCAGGCCAAGTATAGATCTGCAAATTCAGCTATTATATCTCAAAAGCAAGCCGAGCGTAGAGCTTCTAAACGTACCGAGTTGGCTAAAGAGCAGACCGAGTACAGATCTGCAAATATCTTATTGCACAAACAATAATTCTGCACAAATGTTGCTCCATTATTTTGGCAGTATTGGTAGAGGGTCGGATGCCATGCTTTCCAGCATAGATACGTCCCTTTACGATCTGAGTTCAAATCCTGCCGAGGTTGACTTTGCCTTTCATCCTTACGGGGTAGATAAAATAAAGTACCAGTAATGCACTGGGTAATTGCTGGCCTTGTGCCTAAAGTAGAAACAATTATTAGATCTAATGTTGCAACGATACAGTTAAATGTTGTCTGTGTATTTTAAAAAAGATTTGCTTATAATCTTTTCAAATTTCATTACGCCAATGATTCAAGCTCAAATTGACATTATCTAAAAAATTGTACAAACAGCGGTGGATTAGCAGTAGTGAACAGATAAATCAGTCAATTTATTAAGATTGACTTGGCATCAATCAGCAAGACCTTCATTAGCTGCTCTCCAGCCATCTATTTAAAGCTGTATACATCTATGGTACGAATACACTTGGAGTTCGCGTCATAAGTCTGGAACCCCTATCTTGCTCAGAACATTGACCTCCTGGAAACTGTTCAGAGACATGCAACCAAGCGCATACCCTCCATCAGACACCTACCATACCCTGAATATTTTGCTTCCCTCTGGCAATGGACTTGGTAAACACCCACAAAGTTATTAACCATCCGACCAACAACAACCCCTAACACCTTTTTGATCTCCATGTGTCTAACACGTGGACATGCCTACAAAGTCAGAAAACAACACAGCTCCCATGACTTTAGGAAATATTTCTTCATGCTCAGAGTTGCTGAAGGATGGAACAAACTTCCTGCATCAGTTGTTAGCTGATGACACACTGCATCCTTTAAAACCATCATACATTCCGAAATACACCAAAACTACACCTGATGTCCCCCTTCCATACACATGCACATATGTGTATATCATGACTCATGCACTGTTCTTTTTTCCTGACGTTTTTATATTACCCTATGTATTATATATGCACTTTTGATGAGTTGTAGTGCACCTCAGCATTGTACACAATATTTTCATTATTATTATCATTATTATTATTACACTCATTGATCCATTTTGCACTAACTCTGCATCAAGCACCCTCACCTAAATATTAACCAATCAAGGATCCAATACAGCTATCTGTTGGATGAGTATTGTATAGTGCCAAAAACGAAACCAATCAGTTTAGCAGAAAATTTCCAGACAAGAAACACGCATATTTTGCTATCCTCAAACACGTTTACACATGGCATGAAATATAACTAATCCGAGATGGCTAGGTTTCATCTTCTAACTGGATATACGAAATCCATTATGTCTTGACAACAACATGAGGTAACATTATGTTATTCACAGACACACTTTGTACACTGTTCCATATCAGAATGTATTTCCTTCGTCACATTCACAAACAGTATTGAAAATATGTTCTTCGGCAAATAAAAATGTTTTGTTCATAATATTTCAACTAGCGATTGCTCTACTCCACGCACGACCACCATAAATTAATGACCAGCTCAACACAAGTATTGGTAGAGCGTCAGACACCATGCTTTGCAGTATTGTTATGGTCCTTTGCATTCTAAGTTCAAATCCTGCCGAGGTTAACTTCGACTTTCATACTTACTAATTCGATAAAATAAAGTACCAGTAATGGACTGCCGTAATGGATTTGTGCCGAAAAATAGAAACACTATTAATGTGCAATAAGAGCAAAATATAACGACATTGCTCAATTATTTTATCTAATGTTGTAATAACACAAGGAAATGTTGTTTGTGTATTTTTTTTTATATTTGCTCATAGGCTTTTACAATTTCGCTCAGCCAACAACTATTAAAAAGTGAGTTGCTTAAGATAACAATTTAATCACAAATTGTTGCTATCTTTTAATACACTCCAACAAGTCATCAAATTATGTACAATAAAAACAAATCTTATTAATTTGCTCAGGGAATATAAAGAAAATGTATATACACTGATAATTGCAATTGTATGTAAATATTTTGTTTTTGTATTGTTTATTTTATGTTTTCTATTATGTATAATATATTGATTTAATATTGATTGTTTTTTGTAGTTGTTTATATTAAAAGTCTGAAAATATTTTTATACATCTTACACTAATATTTATAAGATAATTTATAATAACAATTACATAATCTAATTATATTACAACGATAATTTATTATTAATATATATCCTCTTTAACTAGAGTTATTACAAGCGTTGCCTTAAAAAAATATTAAACTAGACATGAAAAATGCGCAAGCTCAAAAGTGCCACAGAATGTTATAATAAACCTTCAAAAGTGTGGGACTAGAGTTGTTGCTAAAAAATATTGTAATCATTATATATCGTACATTCTGTGGCATCCTTTATAAAAATAGCTTAAACCAACGAAGCCTTTATTTTTACGCTATTTCACTTAGTTAATTCTTAGAGTGTAACATATAAAAATAAATACATCTATGTTTAATGTAATAACAGCTATAAATAATTACGTAATATTATTATCATATACTCATAGTAACAAAATAATTGTGTTGAAAATTAATATGATGCTTATATGAACGATCAAATCTATAATGATAATTTCTTAAATATACTAATAGTAAAATAATTTAGTTATCTATTGTTACATTTTCATAGAACTATAATATTAACAATCGTATTGCATTATCAAATTTTTATCACTACAAACTTTCATATTGGAATTACCTTAAGCCACTTATTATTACTTCGCTTTCGTACTTTTACAGCTGTAGATATTGCGCTGTATCTTATATCTAATATCAATATCTCATGGTAATTTGCATGCAGTGTAAA
>OZ024742.1:5428603-5541103 GCA_964016885.1 Eledone cirrhosa | reverse complement strand
TGCCACCCTAGCCCCGCAGTGTAAACATATATATGGTGGCTGCCGACTCGTTTTCGAGTACGGCCACTACTTTATATCTATGTAGGAGAACCCCTACCGATTCGCTGACGAGTGTGACTTTTTAGTCCAGCCAGCGACTTGAAAACTCTGGTACAAACACTACACTTGTGACAATTATTGACACATAGTGCTGGGCCCATGGTACCATGTGACGACAAGTGCAGAGAGATCTCCAGATATAAAGCAATGCCTGTGCCGTGAAGCTTTTATAGTGAGCAAAGGCACTGCACAAAGCCAGTCCCACTCTCTTAACCAAGATGATATTTACCAAAAAGAAGAACAAGTCAACATCATTGGATACCATCAGGGTTGCAGGTGTTATATCAGAGTTTTCCTTCTCCTAGAATTCTGCCTTGACAAAGGCTAAGGGGTCATCTCTCCCGGTGATTTTGGATGGCCATTGACTCTTAAGAGCTCCTTTGCCCTTTGACAAGTTTTGTTTTTAGTCCTGCAGGATGTCCAAAGTCACCCTCCTCACCAAGAAACCTTGGTGGGGTTGCCAGTTTAGTCGCCAACGACCCGACCATGGGACAGGTTGTACTGGAATACATGTTACCAGTAGCACCAACTGGTGACCTGACATACATATATGTATATATATACATACACACACACACACACATATATATATATATATATATATATATATATATATATATATATATATATATATATATATATATAAAACAGAAATAACAACACACTCGGTACAGTATATGGAAGGGATATATTAGGTTAACACTTGATATAGCAGGAAGAGGGTCTTAATATTTCGGACGCTAGTCCTTCATCAGAAGAAAGAATGACAAATAAAATAGATTGAGGGGATGGGCGGGTTGGAATTGGAAAAAATGTCTTTAGATAAAAATAACGGGTCCATTCATGTTGACATCTCTTGCAAAACTGTTGGTGCTGGAGTTTTGTGTATGATTTGTTTTTTAGAAAACTGGATGATGGCGTGCGTCTATCTGAAATGGAAAAATAAACATTTTGTAAAAAGAGCTATACTTGTGCACGCGCGTAAGCATCTGTGTGTGTGTATGTGTGTGTGTGTGTGGGGGGGGGGTTATTTGTCCGAAGAAATGTTTGTTTGCATTTAAGTAGGAAGCTATGAGCAAAAGTGGAGTGAGCTATGATATAGTCACAGAACAACTTTAAAGAGCGGGACCACATTTTCGCTACAACAATAGAGAGGGTGGTGAGTAGGTGAGGGACGACGAGAGGAGTGGTAGGGAAAACGACATCATATGTATCTATGTATATAATTCTTGTCTGATAACTTTAATTTTTGTACCATTTTGTAGAGGGACTGCCAGGTCAAACTTTGATCTGGTCAGTCTCTCAAAATATTCTACGCCTTTAGGCGAAATAGTTAAAAAAAGTTTTTTTCTTGTTGAAAAGTCAATATTTTTTTAAATGGCCGAAGCTTCTTCACCAAAATTCGAAGGAGGAAAAGGGGAAGATGAACTTACAGCTTCCCCCTGCCACTGTCACAGTAGCAGAGGTCAAGAAGATAGGTCAGCCAGAGGAAGAATTCTCTCCACCTGTTAACCGACAACTTGACGTTGCCATGGCAACAACCCAAAGAACCAGCAGCAACAGCAACAACAACAACAATGCGACGGACGAAAACAACACCAATAACAATAACAATAACAACAACAAGACCAATAACGGTGACAACAACAACAATGATAACAACAACACCACCAACGACAACAACAACACAAACAAACAAAATTTCTCCTTCGCCGAGACGACAAGGAAAACCCTCGACTATCTGCCAGTAGATATAACAAAAGCGAAGGAGCTACTGGCGGATGCGAAAAAATATATAGTGTACGGGGAAAATGGTTCATTCACAATCCATTCCCCCCCGGAACTAAAAAGCCAGAGACTCCTAAACACGGTCATGTTTAGGACAATCTCGAACAAAAGTAAAAAACCAGCTCAACCATCACAGAGCGAGATAGAGCTGGTTTTAAAAGACGTCATGAAGGACATCACCTTCATTCAGAAGGATAGACTCTACGGGAGTCTATCCATTCTCATGAAGGACAGGGACACAGCAGTGAAACTGTCCATCAAACCAATCACATCCACCGCATACACCTTCTACCCTACGTACATGGGTAGACGAACACAAAAAATAAAAATCCACACCATCCTGCCGATTATGGACATATGGTGGGTTTTGACAGGTTTTCTGGACCTGGAGGATGACATGCTGGTGTCCATGGGAAAGGCATCGGGTGACGCGTTCAGTGGAACGAGCCTCGAACTTGTAGTTCAAATGAGGCCCGAAAGGATCGCCCAGATCCCTGAACGCGTCATACTGGATGATCTAACCTTCATCAACATTACCGTTGAGGGTAGACGGCCCTCGTGTTACCTCTGCGGAACCAGAGGTCACCTGAGGGCTGTCTGTCCCCAACTTAATAAGAAAACCCCAATCCTGCCTACACCACCAACAACTGCACAACCAACACAATCACCACAACTACCACTACAAAAACAACCACCACAGCTCAAACCAAAACAAAACAATGTCCAACCCATCCCCTCCACTCAAAAAACAAAAACAATTTCCAAAACACCCGTACCGCAAACACAACCCGAAAATATACCCCTCCCCTCCAACGCGGAAGATGACCCTAGTTCGTCGTCAGACGAGAAGGAGCACTTCCACACAATCAAAAGAAAAAAAAGAAAACACACCTCAGACACACAAATGAAAAAAAACCCTCCCCAAAACATAACACTGACACCAACACAAAAGAGCTCACAACAGCAAACAAAAAACACCACATAAAAACAAAAACATGCATACACATACATAAATACAAGAAACAAAAAACTGTTAAACATTGTGTACAACAACAATCTAATAAAAACACAAGGGCCTAACTTCACCCAGGCAGGGGATTTCCCCCACCTCAAAATGATTAAGGCCCCACAGGACACCTATAAAACTTTAAAAAACAATTTTAAAGAGGACGTGGGTCCCCCCTGCGTCGGGCCCATTAACCGCGTCCTCCTAAAAAACTATCCCACCCCCTCCCCAAACACCCTCACAACTCCAAGCTCCCCAACCACACAACACACTGATGCCCCCACACTTCCACAAACCACCACCCCACCCAACAACCCATCCCCACCCTAATGGAAATTGTGCAGCCCGATGCCCGCGACGCAGAGAGGTAAGTGCCTTTTCTCTTCACCACCAACATGGCTATGCTAAGAGTAGGCTGTTTAAATGCGCGTGGCCTGGGCTCAACTTGGAAGCAAGCAATGCTTCTAAATGACCTCAGGTCACAACGTATAGATGTGATGGTTATTTGCGAGGCCCGGATCAGCAACGTGCGACAGCTGGCCCCCACCTTTGATGACTTTGAGATGCACGCATCTCTCTGTCAGCCCGGAGGTGGGGGTGGAGTTGTCGTTCTGCTGCAAAAACATCTGGGTCTCGCAACACAGATGGTACATTTGGACCCGGAGGGTCGACTAGTGGTTCTGGACCTTGGCAGTGGTAAAGGCGGAGCGTTTAGGTTGGTAGCCGCCTACGGCCCTTTCGGGTCAATGCGGCCGGACTTCTTCCATCGTCTGGAGACTTTTCTAGGGACGTCCCGCTCCTTGCTATTAGTGGGGGACTGGAATGGTATCCTAGATGCACGCTGGGACTACGTAGGGGCCTGCCCCGATAGAGAGGGGTGTAATAGCCTCAAAGGGTTAATCGGTCGATTTGACCTGGCCGATAGATATCGACTAGATTTTCCGACTGCGCCAACCTGGACTTGGGCAAATCGTAGCGGATCATCTAGGTCGTACCTAGATAGGTTCTTAGTTAGAATTAAGGATAAGGACTTTTTAAGTTGTCCAAAAATGCGCATTGTTGGCTATTCAGACCACAAATTAGTGACCTGCATGGTCAACCTTGACAGAACTCATAGACAGGGCCCCGGTTACTGGAAGCTCAACTTGTCCTTGCCGGCAAGTAGAGCCTACAGGAATCGGATTAGTACGTTAGTTAAGGAACGGTTGACTGGAGCGATCGTCAACAGCAGGTGGTGGGTATCTCTAAAGAGAGAGATTAGAGTAGTCTCGATAGAATTTAGTAAGGTTCTAGCTGCGGATAGGAATAGGAAGGAAAGGGAGCTAATAGATAGAGTAGAAGAGGCAATTAGAAGCGGCGACGTGGCCAGAGTGCTAGCGTCGAGAACGGCTTTGAGCCAGTTTTTCAACGCGAAGCACGAAGGCTGCGTTGTCCGAAGTAAAATACGTGCTCTAGGGAACGAGGGGACCAAAGCTGTTAGCTGGGCCCGCGTGACAGAGGCCAACAGTGGAACTAAATCCACCATCCGGTCTTTGCGAGACCTGGATGGACGGGCGATTCTTGAGCCTAAGCAGATGTGTGAGGCCTTTCAAAGGCACTTTGCCCGACTGTTCGGGAGGGGCGGGGAGCCGGTTGGGAACGTGGACTTCGGTCCATACCTCGACGGCCTGCCGCGCCTCTCGGACAGGGAGGCGAAGTCCTGCGAGGAGCCGATTTCGGCCGCTGAGATAGAGGACGTGCTGAGCCAATGCGGCAAACGCAAATCCCCGGGTCTCGATGGTCTTCCTTACGAATTATATCTAGCTATGCCGGACTTGTTCCCCGATCTCCTCGAGGCGGTCTACTGCAACTGGCAACAGAACGGGAGAATTCCCTGTACTGTGACCAAGGGCGTAGTCACGCTAGTGAGGAAGGACGAGAACAAGGGGGACGAAATAAGTAACTTCAGGCCCATAACACTGCTAAATACAGAGTTACAGATTTTGGCCAAGGTGCTAGCAAAGAGGTTGGCGCTTGTCGTGAGCAACCTGGTGGGAGATGCGCAGACATGCGCTATCCCGTCCAGGTCCATCCATGACAACCTCCACCTCATGCGATACATCATAGAGAGGGTTGGGAACGAACCCGGCTTTGGTGGGGCTCTGATCAACTTGGATCAATCTAAGGCGTTCGATAGGGTCGACCATGGTTACCTGGATGCGGTGCTAGCGGCGGCAGGCTTCGGACCCGTTTTCAGGGGCTGGATCACTGCTATGCACAGCAGCCGCATCTGCTCTAGGGTTAAGGTGAACGGCTACCTCTCGGAGCCGTTCAAAATCGCGCGGTCCATCCGACAAGGGTGCCCTCTCTCCTCCCTTCTGTATGTGTTGACTCTCGAGCCACTACTGCGGAAGTTGGAGTTGTTGCAGGGCATCCCTTTGGAACCGGGATTGCGGAAAGCGGTGTCGGCCTACGCCGATGACGTGACAGTAATTGTGTCGACGGCCTCCGAAATCGAGGCGGTCGGCACCTTACTGGAGGAGTACGAAAAGTTCACAGGGGCTAAGCTGAACCGGGACAAGTCGATCGGTTTGCAACTCGGCACGTGGAGGGGCAGACCGATGCCCTCCGATAGCGTCGTCGGACGCTGGACGGAGGGCCCGGTGAAGTTGCTCGGGGTCTGGTTCGGACCGGACCTCCAGGTGGAGAAAAACTGGGCGGAGGTTACGAACAGGGTGTTTGCACTGACCCAGAAGTGGGCCAGTTGCAAACTATCCCTGAAAGGTCGGGCGGAGGTGGCGAACACCTACATAGCGTCCGTCATCTACTACCGCCTGACCGTAGTGCCCTGCCCAAGGGAAACCCTCACCAAGATGGAGCGCGCGCTCTTCCAATTCCTTTGGAAGAGGCGGGCTCCTATGGTGAGGAGATCCATCTGCTGTCAACGCCCTTCGAAAGGAGGGCTGGGGATGCCGTGGCTAATGATGCGTAAACACGCATTAAGGCTACGGCACCTCTACGTATTCCTCACCGGACAACCGGTGTGGGCCTCGTTTGTGAGACGAACCTTTCCCAGACTCGTCTCACTCACCGAGCTGCAATCCTGGGTCAAGCAAAGACCGAGAAAACTGGGCGCCTGGCACACTGAGTGTGCCCAGGCGCTCACCGCCCTCTGGCAGGCGGATCCGGTTATCAGTGGAGACTCCACCGCAACATTCTATAGAGGGCTGGTACGCAGCAGGTGCGACGACGCCCTCGGAGAAGCCCTAGACATGGAGGAGGACGAACTGGCCAGCCTGTTCGGTAGGACATTCAGCCCGGGACCTATGGACAACTTCCAGAAGTCCCTGGCCTGGCAGTGCTACCGAGGGGCTTTACCCGTTCGAGAAAGGCTCTACAGACACGGTCGCCCGGGTAGGGACCCCGCCAAAAAGATCTGTCCCAGATGCGTGTGCGACGAGGAAACCGTTGCACACGCATTAGTACACTGCTCGGGCGTAGCCGATCTGTGGGGCTATGTCGAACAACTGCTGTCAAGGGTGGGACCGATCCGGTTGACCACCGAGTCTATTGTAATGATCAAGCCGCCTCCCCTCTTCAAAGATGAAGCAGAGGCGGTGTTTCTGTGCGTGATAGCCATGGCGAAAGAGGTTGTATGGTGGACGCGTCTGAAAGGACTGAGGTCAGGCACCTTTCTCTCTGGCCAACAACTGGTCCGTTTCTTCCGATATCATTTCGGAAGAAGGATCAGGATGGAGAGAGAGGTGCTGCACCCCAGCCGTTTCTATGAAAGATGGGTGAAAGTGGCGAGAATGGCCCGTGTGAATGGGCCTTCACTCTACATCAGACTATAGGTGAGGAAGATGAAAGACCAAGGGAGCACCCCTTCTCTGTGCTCCTGAGGAGAAGGGTTGCACACTTTTTTCGGGGGTGTGTGCGACCCCCCAAGGCGCCTCCTCTCTATTGAGGATTTTGTTAAAAATTTTATTTTTTGTTATATCTTATTTTATTTTTATATTTTGTTATTGCCTCCTCCTTATTGAGGACGCCTTTTTGTGTAAACTCCCCCCTTTGTACTTGTCCCACTTTTGATGCCCTAGTGGCAAATAAAAGAAATATATATATATATATATATAATGTATATATGTACGCAAGAGTAAATGTATACGCATCTATTTGTATGTAGGCATCTCTATATAATATGTACGCATGTGTATATATGTACGCACGTCTACATATGTATGCATGTATATAAATACATTTATAAATATATGTACACATATGTAAATATGTACGGATGTATGCATGACTATGTATGTATATATTTATGCATATGTATATATGTACGCATGTGTATATATCTACCTATGTATGTATATATATATATATATATATATATATATATATATATATATATATATATACATATGATGTCGTTTTCCCTGTCCCTCACTATGAGGTTATAGCCATCCAATGGCTATCATCGAAATATATATAGCAGTAAATAACGGATTCTGAGTTCATGCAATTGACTTATGTTTCGTCACTATATATATATATATATATATATATATATATATATATATATATATATATATATATATATATATATATATATATATATATATATATATACAGGTATGTGTGTATATATTCCCATGTATGTATAAAGATATGTCTTTTCAGTGTTATGTAGACAGTCCGTGGCAAACCACATTCAGATTACTCGTGTCAGTGAATTTCATTGACGTTAATTTCACAGTCAGGCTCGTTGTGAGGAACAAAAGGCCGAGTTTCCATGTATGATATATGAATGAAAGTAAGCCACAAATATTTTGGTTTGGAGATGTTGGTAGAGGTAAGTTAGAATGTTAGTCATTTAATCTTTTATATGTTTTAGACTGCGGCCTGCTGGGGCACCGCCTTGATTTAGTCGATCATATCAACTAAAGTATATATTCTTTTACAGGTGTTAGTCATTCGATTGCGGTCATGCTGGAGCACCGCCTTGATTTAGTCGATCATATCGACTAAAGTATATATTCTTTTACAGGTTTTAGACTGCGGCCATGCTTGGGCACCGCCTTCATTTAATCGATCATATGTACTAAAATATATATTCTTTTGCGGCCAAAGGTAAACGTTCTTATACACACACTCATACACACAGACACACACACACTTGCATCGTGTTTCGTTAAAATCTTTTTGGTGTTTTCAGATAACGTGGTTGAACAATTTATGGTTGTATATATTTTATGCTTATGTATATATACCTAGACTCTAAGATATATACACCATTCCATAAACCTAACGAAAAACTGATTTACATAGATACCAAGTCTAACCACCCTAGATCAATATTAAGCTCTATCTCTAAAGGAATATCCAATAGAATCTCTAATCTATCTTATGACGAAACCGTATTTACCAAAAACTCACAATACTATAATCAGGCATTAGCTAGATCAGGCTATAATAATGAGATCGAGTTCTTACCTATAAAAACACATAGTTACAACATTATTCCGCACAACATGTCCATGAGGAAAAATAGTAATAAGAATAATAACTACACACACACTAGTACGAAGGGTGGCAACAAACGTAACCCACACCAGGGAGGACACCAAAATACCATAAACGGAAGCATCTCACCAGACAAAAAAACAAAAATAGAAGAAGAAATAATACATTTTTCAACCCCCCTTTCAATCTAAACGTCTCTACCAACCTACCTAAGGCTTTCTTCTCACTCCTAGATAAACACTTCCCATCTGGCCACAAGTACCATAGTCTTATAAATAAAAACACCATTAAAATCTCCTACTCTACCACGCCTAACATAGCATACCACATAGCTAGTAGCAATAAAAGAAAAATTAATACTTACTTCCAACAAACTAAAACACAGCAGGGGGTAAACCTTCAAAACAACGTAATACCTGCAAACCCTAATATCAATAGTAATAATAGTAATAGCACTAGTGAAAGCAATAACGCTAGGAGCGACTACCCCCATAGCCATAATGCAATACCTAGCAACCAGACTTCTACACAACATAATAACCGGCAGGTTAACATCCAAAATAATTGTAACTGTAGATCTAAGAGAACCTGCCCTTTAGATAAAAACTGCTTAATCAAGGACATCGTATACTCATGCACCGTCAGAACTAGCAACTCTTCTGAAACCTATATAGGCTCTACTTCGAACCGCTTCAAAACCAGATACAATTCACACCTCAATTCTTTCAAAAAACACAGTCTAGTCAACTCCACTTCACTATCTAGCTACATACACTATCTAAAAACTAGAAATAGATCTTATACACTTCAATGGGAAGTGATAGGTAAGGCGGCATCGTACAAACCACCTAATAAATTCTGTAACCTCTGTCTACTAGAGACCCATACTATAATCTTCTCAAACCATAACCTCCTTAATAAAAAATCGAAAGTGTTTGCGTCGTGCCAGCACCGCTTCCGGCACTCCTTCCAAAACTTTAAACCCAATATATTTCCCCATAAACACCTACTTTTAATATAACTACTTTCAATTACTTATAATTATATAATGATACAATACAGTCTATATAAACTTTAAATACTAGATACGGCAATAAATTATTTATGCATTTGTAATTAAATGTATGGAGTAATAACGTTGGATATATATAAGATTAATTTATTAACATAAGAGATCTGTCTAACTTATATGTAGGGTGCTGTAATGAATTGTGTATGAATTATATATGCAAGTATAACTTGATGGATAGATTAATGACATTGTAAATGAGGGATGTATTTGTCTGCCCTAGTGATGTATTTTGTTTTGCCATGCAAACAGCCATACGCTGCTCCATAACTTGCCAGGGGTTATGTAGACTAAAATTCTAATAGGTCCCCTGATATGTTCTGAGAGTAGACTGCAATTACAGTGAACTTTGATATAAAGGTATGGCACTTTGTATGGAATATTCAATAATAAGGAGTAATCAACTTAATATAGATACTTTTAGTACATCATGATAGAGTAGACTGTATTTAAAATTGGAAATTAGGTATAAATGTATAACCGTCTATATAAGGGACTCAATTGAGGTGCCTAATAATGTATGTTAGAACAATGAATTTAGTTATGAGATTCGACTAGTTACCTCCCTTTACGCATTAACTCTCCTTAATTACACACATACTTCCGGGTAATAAACCGCTGTAAATTCTCGCAGCAGAATCAACCTATTCTATAAACTTGGATTAAATAACACTGAGCCTCAATACGCTAAAATAATTTATTTTAATGCATCAAACATCCAATACGGAATCATCGTTACTTATGTGATGGATGTAGAAACTATATCTTACTTTTTCTGAATGTGAAAATGATGGTGGATACGAAAACCATAACTTTCTTTTGCTTCTTTTTATTTTTATTTTTCTGCACGCATACTTTTTTGTTCTATACAAAAAATACCTTACAACTACAACCACCATAATAATCTTGCTTACCCGCTTAAAGTGCTTGCATTACGTGTAACACCCTGCCACACAATAATAGTATAAAAATGAGACACACTTGCGTGCTCCACGTGTAACTAACGCATACACTAACTACTAGACCTGACTATCAAACTATCCTCCTGCATTATCTGTGTTATCTGCCGAATGTATTTTAATTTTGATTTTGATTTTAATTTTGATTTTGATTTTGAATTTGAATTGCTGTACAAAAATAGTATAGTATAATATATGCCACTCCACTGTACATCAATATATATATATATGTATCTGTATGTCTCTTGCGTTGGAAAGGAGGTCAATTATGTGTACAAACATTGAAAAATGCTCCGAAGATTCCAAGCCTAGGTTTTGATGAAACAATTGTAAGTGAATAAATGCTTTGAACATAGCTTTGATTCTTGTGAATTCTATATAACTGCTCTGTAGAACAACTGATGTTATTACATTGAGCTATTTATCCTACTGGTAATAAGGTAGTAATAAATTACTGACCTTCACTGTTTAGGGTTTAAAATATACATAACTATAAAAAGTTTTAATATATACATAACCATAAATAGAATCCCTAATATTATATATATATATATATATATATATATATATATATATATATATATATATATATGCAAAAGTTCTATTTAAAATTGTTGGGATACAACAAGTAAATATTTTTATAACTGATATGAAGCACTCGACAAGTATTTGGAGTAGATATACGATATTAATAAATGGAAACTATATTTATAAAACCATATTTATTTCATTATACATATTTCAGGGATACCAAATTAAATTACGGTATGCCTTCATCAGACAAAATACAATATATAACAGTTTTACAAATAAGCTTTGACGTACCCTATTAAAATGCAACCATTGTTTTTGGAAGTCATCCGGATAGTGAATTGTTTATATAACTTTAATAAGTCATAGTGTTAAGGACAATTAGAAAAAGACGGAGAGAAAGAAAAAAGACGGAGAGAAAGAAAAAAGACGGAGAGAAAGAAAAAAGACGGAGAGAAAGAAAAAACGTGGAGAAATATCGGAGAGAGAGATGCATGGAGAAAAAAAAGAAAGAGATAAGTAAAGACAGGAGGAAAGGAAGAAAGAAGAAAAAAGGAAGAAATAAGAAAAACAGAGGAAAGCAACAGAGAGATATTAGGTCAACAGACAGATAGAAAAACTCAAGAGAGAGAAATGTTATATAGAGAGAGAGGGAGATTATGAAAACTTTACGTCATGTCATGTTAAGTTGAGTTAACAATTCATATGAGATGAATAATAAAAATATAAATATTAATATTCATGAATGGGACATAGATATATAATATGAGAAATTAAACATTGTTTAATAATGACTATATGTTTAGTTTAAACCTTGAGATCAATATACCAAAATTTGGGTTTAATCTCCAAAATGTACACATTGCTAGAAAAGTATCTCAGGCAAAGATACACAAATATATATATATATATATATATATATATATATATATATATATATATACACGCACGTCCTGAAAATAGAAATTATATTTACTCAAGTCAACAATATAGACATATAAAGCGCAGACGATTTCTCTTAATCATTGCTATACATTCGTTGTATTATAAAAAGTTCACAGTATATATACACATAAATATATACGATTAACATGCATGACTTCGTATATATGATTACCATTCATGCATTTAACATTTCTGCAATCCAAACTGCGTGGTTATGCAACATAACTTTTACCCACACATATACATACACACACATATATACATATACACCTATATATGTATAAATAAATATCTGCGTGCGTCATCAGGCATCGCTCTCAAGTTTTAAACTAAACATATAGTCATTATTAAACAATGTTTAATTTCTCATATTATATATCTATGTCCCATTCATGAATATTAATATTTATATTTTTATTATTCATTTCATATGAATTGTTAACTCAACTTAACATGACATGACGTAAAGTTTTCATAATCTCCCTCTCTCTATATATAACATTTCTCTCTCTTGAGTTTTTCTATCTGTCTGTTGACCTAATATCTCTCTGTTGCTTTCCTCTGTTTTTCTTATTTCTTCCTTTTTTCTTCTTTCTTCCTTTCCTCCTGTCTTTACCTATCTCTTTCTTTTTTTCTCCATACATCTCTCTCTCTCTCCGATATTTCTCCACGTTTTTTCTTTCTCTCCGTCTTTTTTCTTTCTCTCCGTCTTTTTCTAATTGTCCTTAACACTATGACTTATTAAAGTTATATAAACAATTCACTATCCGGATGACTTCCCAAAACAATGGTTGCATTTTAATAGGGTACGTCAAAGCTTATTTGTAAAACTGTTATATATTGTATTTTGTCTGATGAAGGCATACCATAATTTAATTTGGTATCCCTGAAATATGTATAATGAAATAAATATGGTTTTATAAATATAGTTTCCATTTATTAATATCGTATATATATATATATATATATATATATATATATATATATATATATATATATATATATATATATATATATAGTAATAATAATAAATTTGAAGACTAAAATCCAAAGGGGGCTCGATAAGGATAAATATATATCAAATATATAAGAACCGTAGAGCAAATATTTATTAAAATAGCAGATTAAAGTTTAAGCAAAGAATTGCTGCTTTCATCCTTAACGGGATCTTCTGAAACTAACAAAGTCAATCTGTAAACGCAGAAGTGGATATTTCAAAAAACGTTGCAACCGGAGGAAGACAGGAAGACGGATACATATATATATATATATATATATATATATATATATATATATATGCATGTATGTAAAAGATAAATAGAAATAACAACATAATCGGTACAGTATATGGAAGGAATATATTAGGTTAACACTTAAAATAGCAGGAAGACGGTCTTAACGTTTCGGACGCTAGTCCTTCATCAGAAGAAAGAGTGAGAAATTAGCATGATTGAAGGGACAGGTGGGGTGGAATCGGAAAAATGTTTTTAGAGAAACATTACAGGTCCTTTCATTTATAGTTTTATCGGAGTGCACGAGGAAATCGTCGGTGCTTGTTATTGCGGAGTTGTTCTTGGACTTAGTTCCTTTGACCAAGTTGACTAAGTCCGAACCCTCTATATACGTTTGTGTATATGATCTTCAAGATTCTTGATGTGAAATCGTGTGTTACAATCTATGTTGTTATATTTAGGAATGGTTATATTGCCAATAATTCTAGTAGAAAGAACACACACCATATAACTTTCAATTTATCTTTAATGTTCGTTATTCATTTGTTTGTCAAAGTTCATTCGTCACACATTCTGTAGGAGACACAAAACAGATAACCACAGAGGAAGTCACAAAATGTGTGACGAAAGAACTTTGACAAATAAATAACCATTCCGAAATTTAACAATATATATATATCTGTGTGTGTGTGTGTATGTGTGTGTGTGTGTGTGTGTGTGTGTGTGTGTGTGTGTGTGTGTGTGTGTATGAATGTATGTATGTATGTAGGTAGGTAGGTAGGTAGGTAGGTAGGTAGGTAGGTAGGTAGGTAGGTAGGTAGGTAGGTATGTATGTGTGGCAATTGTCGTGGCATATCACTTATTTCAGTAGTTGATAAAGTCATGTGTCGAATTTTTATGGATAGATAGATCTCAGGGGTTGCTCTGAATGTGTTGCCTGAATCGTAGTGTGGGTTCAGAAACGAAAGAGGAACAGTGGATATGATCTTTTCTGCTCGGCAGCTGCAAGAAAAGTGTATCGAACAATGTATGGACAATGTATGGACCAGGTCTTTGTTGACTTGACAAAGGTCTTTGACACCGCCAATTGAAATGCATTGTAGAAAATTTTGGAAAAGCTTGGCTGCCCTCCAAAGTTTATGAAGATTCTGCGTCTTTTTCATGGCTTTAGTCAGTGTTGGTGGTAGGATCTCTGAACCAATATTAGTTGAAAATGGAATGAAGCAGAGGGATATTCCGGCTCCAAGTCTGTTTTCCTTATATTTTACGATAGTGTTTCTCATGGCATTCAAGGAAGAATTGTTCGGATGTGGTTCACATCAGGTATCGCACTTCAGGAAGGTTGTTCAACACCAGTCGCTTTGGTGCAAGCACAAAGGTATTAATCTATAATCCGAGAGTTTTTGTATGCAGTTGACTGCGATCTTTTTGCACACTCACAAAGTGGCACGCAGTATATTATGAACTCTTTTTCTGAAGTTTGCAGCGCTTTGGACCTCACAATAAGCTTGGAGAAGACTGTTGTGATGTACCAGCCAGCACCTGGAAAAGAATACACTACACCAAGTGTGTACGTGTATGGAAAGAGGCTAAAGGTTGCTGACAAGTTTGTGTACTTTGGTAGTACGTTGAACAACTCATGCACACTTGATGATGAAATATCCTTAAGAATCTAGAAAGCCACTGATGCTTTTGGACGTCTGCCTGAACGTTTATGGTCCCGACGAGGTATCACTATTGAAACCAAGGTGAAAGTGTATCTGACTTGTGTCGTCTCCTCTTTGCTTTATGCTTATGAAACGTGGGTCACATACAGAAAGCACCTCAAGGAATTGGAGAGGTTTCACCAACGATCTCTTTGTAAGTTACTTGGGGTGCGATGGAAAATGTTTGTCAGTGATTTGGAAGTTCTCGAACGGAGCAGGTGCGTGACTATAGAGAGACTGATCTTTCGGCACCGGTTGAGGTGGTGTGGACACGTGGTCTGGATGTCTAGCAAAGTTCTTTCGTCACACATCTGTGACATCATCAGTGGTACTATTATGTTTCCTCCCGTTGTATTGTAATGCCTACGCCATTTTTATTTTATTTATTTATTTATTCTTGTCTTTGTCTCTGTTTGTACATGCGTTTGCGTGTGTGTTTCATGTTTGGTTTGTGTGTTGGTGTTTGAGTGCATGTGTTTTTGTTTTTGTATTCTATCTTTGTTCACTAGTTTGTGTTTATATGTGTTTGTCGTTATTGTACTTGTGTATATATATATTTATTTATTTATTTATATTTCCCTTGGGTCAGTATTGTTTGTTTGGGTATGGTTGTTGTTGTTGTTATTCCATTCGTTCTTTCTGTTTAACTTTAGTTTTCTTAGTTCTATCTCAGTTTCTTCTCTGATTTGCCTACCTGTTGAGTCATTTCTATACTTAGATATTATTTTAATTTCTATCTTGTCTATATTACCGTCCTGTCTTTGCCTGGCGTGTTCATATAGTACTGAACCGTTTTTTTGTTCTTTTAGTTCCCCACAGTGTTGGTCTATTCTTTCTCCTATGCTTTGAGCTGTCTCGCCTATGTATGTCGTTGTCATGTTTCTGCAAGTACCCTCTGTACATCTTATGCTATAGACTACATTTCTAGTTTTACAATTTATCTGTGGGTTCATTCTACATATAACACATTTCTTATTCGTACAGTCGGTTTTCTTAAAGGGGTATGTCTTGCTGATGAGGGATTTTATGGTAGTTCCTGGCTTTTCTACCACTTTAATCTTTAGATGGGTCTTTCTTAGGGCCTTTTTACATTGCTTAGCTAATTTCCCTCCAGGGGTAGCATCCACGAACATGACACTCTGGTATCTCTGGTTGTCATACCATGAAGGAGCTTTCCCTCTCTTATGTTTAGTCCTATCTAAACTATTCCATGATTTGGTCCTGTATAATGGGCAAGTTCCTTTCATGTCTAGTTCTATGAGGGTCATATATTTCTCCCTGGCTCATTTGTATACTCTGATTCTGTCTCTTTGGTTGTAGCCAGAGAACTGCATGCCATTGATGAAGTGTTGGATGTGTCTTTCCATTTCAGTTGGGTCGCACATGCGGGACACGTTCTTCATCACTCTTATCAAGTCTGCGATCAGAATATTAAACTTAGCACTATTGGAGTTTTTGAATATCAAGTATTTGGAGGCCATGGGTTTAGCATAGTGTGAGTGGAGAATTTGGAGAATATATATGTATACATATATATATATATTTGAAAAAAGGAAAAGAATGACTTCACTTGTAGTTTTAAATAATTTTATAATATTATATTATGATTTAGTACATCTAGTAAGTTCTTTGTTAACTTCGATGGGAAGATTTTTTAAGATTCCTGGTTAACTTTCCTGGAGAACTTTCTCGCATTCATCGGTGGCGATTGTCAAACTGAGATCAGGTTGTGTTGTGATTGTGACTCTATAAATAAGAAAGATTTGGATGCGTCTGGGGGAAGGATTAATGAGTGTCGGAGTGAAGGAGTGTTGATAAAGATTTAAAGGAATTAAAGCATATATATATATATATACCCACAGACACACTCACACACATATATATATAAGTTAAAACAAAAAACAAAAACAATAACGAAGAGTGCAGTACATAGTGTTAGTATTAGGTTCACGCTTCACACTTTGAATTTGCCCGCCAAAAACCGAGGGTTACTTCCCTTGTTGGAAATAACACGTGACAGTAGAACACTGAATGCTGCCAACTGTAGCAGTTCAGCGTTAAACTCCACACCGGCTTGAGGCATAGAACGAAAACCCTGTTGATGGCGTGAATCCACTGTTCGATCATTGAATACCACAAACTTGCATTTTACGTAAGTTGGATTGATGATTTCAGTTCATAGAAACCTATCGGACGTATTGCATAATATCGTTCGATTTGTGCAGGTCAGTTGTTTAACCTGATTAGTTTCTTCGTTGTTTTTGGTATTATGTGGCTAGGTCTGCCTGCCGCAATTTTCAATTTGTCAAGCTGCCTAAACGTATGTTATTTCTCTAAGGCCAGACCTTATTGAGTGCTCTGCTGCTCATTCCTAATTGTAGGTCGTTAGCTTGGCCACAGCCAAAGCTTCGATTGTACTAAACTTCCACTTGTATATATATATATATATATATATATATATATATATATATATGTGTGTGTGTAATAAGTTGACGGAACTAGCATGGGTTTCACTGCTAGGACCGGTTGCATCTCAGTGTACACAATAGGTAATATTAAATAAACTCCCAGATTATACACATAGTTATTCGCTTCAATACAACACACGTAAACGGGTACCTACAGTAGTTCCCGAATTCGAGTTTCGGCCACACTTAATGCGGCCATAGAGTGCACTGCACCTTCTGTCCGCATATAATATGCAACGATGCATAATCGGCGCATGTGGCTTTATCAGCGGGTTTCGCCTAATCAATAACCAATCGATCGACAGAATTCGACTCCAGTCCGTGCCGGCTATGACCGTTTGTGACGGCCAACACAGTAAAATGTTGGTAACTGGAATCTCTACGCATCACAATGCTGTCCTCTGATTGGCTACCAATTTATAAATTTACGTGGTGGCAGGAGATTAGAAAACAAATAGTTCCACTCCCGCCATAAGCCCTCAGCCAACGTGTCTCAAACACAAATTAATAAGTTAGTGAAAAATTGGTTATTAGAAAAATTCAGTCCCCAATCGCTGTACAATAGAATGGTAGCATTCGGCTCTAGTCTCCAAGTCCCATGGCGAGAAATGGTGCGATAGTAATAATGGTAGTGCCTACAACCTTTTCTGGACAGGAAATGCCAACAGCGATTAGACAGCGATATAGAGTGGCGTGTTGGTTAGAGTCTGAATTCTAAATATTTCCACCAACCACGCACGTAAACCAGTCTATTTCACAACTTGTACGATTTAATAGGTGAGTGAGAGAGAAATTTATAACAGGAATTAGAGCATGTGTTAAAATAAAACACAATAACAAATGTGAAAAATGTTCAACTTACTCTCATATATATATATAAGTGTGTGTGTGTGTGTGTGTGTGTGTGTGTGTGTGTGTGTGTGTGTGTGTGTGTGTGTGTATATATGTGTGTGTGTGTGTGTGTGTGTGTGTGTGTGTGTGTGTGTGTGTAAGTATGTATGAATAAACACAACTATTTCAGTCTACCCAATATCACCGATAAGTCATTGGTTACCTTGAAATTATTGTGTTACACTGTGACAGAACACAGATCCTCGTGTTTTTTTTTATGGTGTTACACTGTGACCGAACACAAATCCTCGTGTTTGTGATGCGATCTCGCCTGCGTCTATTGAAAGAGAAGGAAAAAATTACTAAAAAAAATTATCCGAAACAAAAAATAATTAAAAAAGCTATCGTAAAGCTGAAAAGAAAAACATAGTTTACAACGCAGGTGTTGGGCCTTGGATTGGCAGTATCGGTAGAGGGTCGGACGCCATGTTAGGGCAGTGGATTGGCAGTATCGGTAGAGGGTCGGACGCCATGTTAGGGCGGTGGATTGGCAGTATCGGTAGAGGGTCGGACGCCATGTTAGGGCGGTGGATTGGCAGTATCGGTAGAGGGTCGGACGCCATGCTAGGGTGGTGGATTGGCAGTATCGGTAGAGGGTCGGACGCCATGTTAGGGCGGTGGATTGGCAGTATCGGTAGAGGGTCGGACGCCATGTTAGGGCGGTGGATTGGCAGTATCGGTAGAGGGTCGGACGCCATGCTAGGGTGGTGGATTGGCAGTATCGGTAGAGGGTCGGACGCCATGTTAGGGCGGTGGATTGGCAGTATCGGTAGAGGGTCGGACGCCATGTTAGGGCGGTGGATTGGCAGTATCGGTAGAGGGTTGGACGCCATGCTAGGGTGGTGGATTGGCAGTATCGGTAGAGGGTCGGACGCCATGTTAGGGCGGTGGATTGGCAGTATCGGTAGAGGGTCGGACGCCATGTTAGGGCGGTGGATTGGCAGTATCGGTAGAGGGTCGGACGCCATGCTAGGGTGGTGGATTGGCAGTATCGGTAGAGGGTCGGACGCCATGTTAGGGCGGTGGATTGGTAGTATCAGTAGAGGGCCGGACGCCATGCTAGGGTGGTGGATTGGCAGTATCGGTAGAGGGTCGGACGCCATGCTAGGGTGGTGGATTGGCAGTATCGGTAGAGGGTCGGACGCCATGCTAGGGCAGTGGATTGGCTGTATCGGTAGAGGGTCGGACGCCATGCTAGGGTGGTGGATTGGCAGTATCGGTAGAGGGTCGGACTCCATGCTAGGGTGGTGGATTGGCAGTATCGGTAGAGGGTCGGACGCCATGCTTTCCAGCATAGTTACGTCCCTTTACGATCTGAGTTCAAATCCCGTCAAGGTTAACGTTGCCTTTCATCCTTACGGGGTCGATAAAATAAAGTACCAGTAATGCACTGGGTTATTGCTGGCCTTGTGCTTAAAGTAGAAACAATTATATATGTACAATATTTTATATGTACAATATTTTTTTACAGTTTTTGTCATAATCATTAATAGTCGTCAGCCCAACACCTGTGTTGTAAACTATGTTTTTTATCAATTTTACGATAGCTTTTTTTTTTTTGTTTCGGATAATTTTTATTTAGTAATTTTTTCCTTCTCTTTCAATAGACGCAGGCGAGATCGCATCACAAACACGAGGAAGTGTGTTCTGTCACAGTGTAACACCATAAAAAACACGAGGATTTGTGTTCTGTCACAGTGTAACACCATAAACAAACACGAGGATTTGTGTTCTGTCACAATGTAACACCATAAGCAAACACGAGGATCTGTGTTGAGTCACAGTGTAACACCATAAACAAACACGAGGATATGTGTTCTGTCACAGTGTAACACCATACACAAACACAAGGATCCCTGTTCTGTCACAGTGTAACACCATAAACAAACACGAGGATTTGTGTTCTGTCACAGTGTAACACCATAAACAAACACGAGGATCTGTGTTCTGTCACAGTGTAACACCATAATCTCAAGGTAACCAATGACTTGTCGGTGATATTGGGTAGACTGAAATAGTTGTGTTTATTCATACATACTTACACACACACACACACGCACACACACACACACACACATACACATACACATACACAGACACAGACAGACATACACACACTACTACACACACATTGCTACACACTGCTACACATTGGTATACACTGCGACACATTGCTACACATTGCTACACACTGCTACACACTGCTACACACTGTTACACACTGCTACACACTGTTACACATTGCTACACACTGCTACACATTGCTACACACTGCTACACACTGCTACACATTGCTACACACTGCTACACATTGCTACGCATTGCTACACATTGCTACACATTACTACACACACATTACTACACACACACTGCTACACACACACTACTACACACACCTAAAAAGAAACATATATGCTGGATACTCCACACACATAGTTTACATATAACCCACACACACACTGTCCACACACATAATCTACATACACCACACACATGCCTCCCCCCAACACACACACACAAAGATAACAAGTTTGAAGATAACTAAATCCGGAACTCGTAACCACACCCTAACCCAGTTCACACAATTATTCTCGTCTTTATACTTTATTTCAATTATTTCTAACCTTAGTATATTTGATAGTATATTATTGATTATTGAATGTTCTAATGTTCCGTTTGTATCTATGTTTTTTCACAATCGACGATCGATATTAATAAGAGGTTTCATCTATATTGAGAGCTTTCGTCAGTGAAATCGGGCAGGTACGATCATGTTTCTTCCTGCTGCTTATACCATTTAATACAACTTATTTCATGGTCGAATACAACTTATTTCATGGCTACTGAAAGACCTCCTTGTTAACCCTCGCCAGTAAAATCTATGCTAAGTGTCTGGCAAAGAGTTGCAGGGATATCGTGGAGTCCAAGCTAGCTGATGAACAGTGTGGCTTTCGCCCTGGACGCAGCACAGCCGGTCTTCGATGAATCGTGAGATTATTGCCAAGAAGTATATTCTTGTTTTGTCGACCTTGAGAAGGCATATGACTGCGTTCCTCGAGACCTGTTGTGGAAAGCTGTGCAGGAGTAGGGGATTGATGGTCAGCTTCTTGCCGCCCTGATGTCTCTATATGAATGGCTGAATATTTGTGTTCGGATAAATGGTGCTAAATCGAAACCATTCTATGGGAGTGTCGGACTCCGCCAAGGGTGCGTACTGTCACCTCTCCTGTTCATTATTTACATGAACAGGATTGACAAGAACAGCCGGGCTGGAAGTGGTAGCATGACTGGCGGGTGTAAAATCAGTCGGCTGGAATTTGCAGACGACATGGTGTTATTTAACTCGACAGAAGATGATCTTCGGCTTGCACTTGATAGGTTTGATGCCGAGTACTGCATGGCTGGAATGAAAATCATTCTTCTCAAGGAAGCAGGTAGAGAAGTTCAAGTATCTTGGGCCGTGTTCACGAGTGATGGAAGGCAGGAGGCTTAATTAAGTGCAAGAATTGCAAAAGCTAATGCAGTAATGCGCCAGCTTCAGCATACAGTAATTAAAAGAAAGGAGGTAAAAACGGGGTTTAAAGAAGTACATTATTTTCTACATAGCCTCCCACCTTTCCGACTTAGTTCAGGTGTCTTCTTGCGTATTCTCTCCAAGAAGAAAGTTTTTGGTTGGTCGCGCAACTATTTATGCACCACTTGTCGTGGGTGATTTGATAGGCAGAACCATGCCTAATCTGTAGTGAACATACTACTTCATCGATGATAACTCGTCGGTTCACCATCTCTCCAGCTTGCCGAATCTTCTGGTCAATGATCGAGGTTGACGGGTGCCCTGCTCCTTCTTCGGACGTCACGTTTGTCTGGCCACTTTTAAACTTTTCTATCTATTCATACACACTTCTACGCGGTAGTTCACTGTCGCTGTATTGTGTTAAAAGACTCTGATCAATTTCAGGCCGACACACCTTCTGACCAGAGAAATCGGATCACTGCTCTCTGTTACTCTTCGGTACACACTGCCAGTGGAGCGGCCATGTTTACACTAACAGCAACAAGGAAACTGGTGTGATCAAGCTCAAACTTCGATCACGTGTCCACATTAGTACCAAATATAAGCACACATGAGCAAAGGTAGTGTGATAAACCTAAATATGGCAAAATTGCGGATCATTTTTTACTTACCCTCGTAGATTGATAACGTTTCTCAGTACAACGCTCAAGAAACTTCAGTTCAGAATAACAATAATTGTTTCTACTTTTGGTACAAGGCGAGCAATTAACCCAGTGTATTACTGGTACTTTATTTTATCGACCCCTTAAGTATATAAGTACTATAGATCACTGAAGTTCATTGACCTTCATACTCAGAGACAATATCGATATACATTTTATATGTATTGTATATATATACATATATATAAAACTGAAATTGTCTGTGTGTGAGTCCTAAGTTTTGCAAAGTCTATACAAATCCACATTTCTACTCCGATTTACTTCAAACTTGCATTTATATATTCCTTGCGGTCTAAAGATATTAACTGCAGCTTTTATTTTTCAATTTTCTGTTGTTAAAGGGGTGTTAGGCGCCAGTTAGCGATCTCTCTCTCTCTCTTTCTTAGTCTGTCTTTTTAAATAGTTACATAGCTATAACGTCGCGCCCTTATAATGTATGTCTGGCTGTCTGCATTACGACATTATGAAAACATTGTTCTCATATCTGACGTATTATCTTCGCTATTTTCCGTTCATTGCCAGGGAACGTCTTCATGAACAAAAGTATCGTCAACCTGTTTTCCTTCGGTTGCAACGTTTTTCCAAATATTTACTTCTGCGTTCACAGATTGATTTTTTTTGTTTCAGAAGATCCCGTTAAGGGTGAAAGCAGCGATTCTTTGCTTACACTTTAATCTGTTATTTTCATATATATATATATATATATATATATATATATATATATATATATATATATATATATATATATAGTAGAATAATCGAGAATCGGAATATCAGCCCACGAAATCACGATAAACAATATCCGATATATGTGGCAGAGGGCTCAATAATTTGGAAAAATCAGAGCTATAACTCGTTAAAATACCAACACATAGAGATCATGCCTAAAATCACCCATGCAGCCGAAAAAGAACGACCAGGAAGATTCGGGTCACTCAAATAAAATATCAATAAATTAATAAATTAAATGAATGTAAAAAACTCACCCAGACCCGCTAGAAAGATGTTAAATCTAGCTTCTTGGGTTTCTGCAATTCCTTAATCCAATCACTATCAGCCCACATAAAAAATATATAAGACTTCTAGAGAAGAGATGAACGAGGAAAGGCTTCTTCAACGAGTATTTCGTTCCATAATACAGAGAGGACCCTAAGCCAAAAAACGCACATGGTATTCAGCAAGGGAGGGAACCCCTATATTAGCGAAAGAATTCGGTGATGTGTAAATTATGTAAGAATACAAAATATCACATATCGAATCAGAGTGCTCAACAGACATGTTAAAATAAACAAGAGCTATTCATCATGTGTTCAAATCGTAAGGGACCAGAATCGCTAAGGTCAAAAGAATATTAACTATAAACAATAGGGTTTGCCAGATTCAATTTTAGAATAAATCAAGAAAATAAATACATACCGGAATTGTGGTAACTCCCAATCACCCAGACAGCTTTGGTCATCTGTTTCGCAAAATTAATTGTGAAGAGGAACACCGATACTTGCTCATCAGTGGGTGAATAATTAGTATCTTGGAAACTTCTAAATATATTAAAAAACTGTAAGAGACTATTTTGAGTTTCTAACTCAATATATACCTTCGATATATACATATATATATAGTGGTAGAACACTGGAAAGTAATATCCGTAGTGGTAGAGCACTCAATCCATGGGACGAGTTAGGTAGAAGTGGTTACACAACAGTTAGTTCACCATACCGAGAACAATTGTTTCACCTTAGCGGATCCTCAGCTCGTAATCCACGAGCTAAGGATACGCTAAGGTGAAACAATTGTTCTCGGTATGGTGAACTAACTGTTGTGTAACCACTTATATATATATATATATATATATATGTATAAAATAATTAACTCAAATATGTAAAACTGGAATCACATATCATATATATGATTCCATTTCCTCAGAGAAATAACAACACTACCAGGAGCTGGTCATATCGATGGATTGGCGGAGTAAAACACACTTCAACAACATGCGTACCTGTCTTTCCAACACCAATTCGGACTGCCTGAAGAGGTCACAGCCAATGATGGCTGTCACCAAAATATATATAGCAGTATACCTATAATTTGTAATAAACGAAGCCAAATACAGTAATACCTCCGGGACAGTTATACCTCCAGGACAATTATACGTCCAGTAGAGTTATACCTCCAGGACAGTAATACCTCCAGGACAGTTATACCTCCAGAACAGTTATACCTCCAGCACAGTAATACTCCAGGACAGTTATAGCCCCAGGACAGTAAAATCTCCAGGACAGTAATACCTCCAGGACAGTAATACCTCCAGGACAGTAATACCACGAGGACAGTTATACCTCCAGGATAGTAATACCTCCAGGAGAGTAATAATCCGGGACAGTAATACCTCCAGGACAGTTATACCCCCAGGACAGTAATATCTCCAGGACAGTAATACCTCCAGGAGAGTTATACCTCCAGTACAGTAATACCTCCAGGACTGTAATATCTCCAGGACAGTTATACATCCAGGACAGTAATACCCCCAGGACAGTTATACCTCCAGGACAGTTATACCTCCAGGACAGTAATACCTCCAGGACAGTAATACTCCAGGACAGTAATGCCTCCAGGACAGGTATACCCCCAGGACAGTAATATCTCCAGGACAGTAATACCTCCAGGACAGTTACACTTCCAAGGACAGTTATACCTCCAGGACAGTTAAACCTCCAGGATAGTAATACCTCCAGGACAATTATATCCCCAGGACAGTTATACCACCAAGAAGGTAATATCTCCAGGACAGTTATACCTCCTGGACAATAATATCTCCAGGAGAGTTACACCTCCAGGACAGTTATACCACCAGGACAGAGAGTTATACCTCCAGGACAGTTAAACCTCCAGGACAGTTATATCTCCAGGACAGTTATACCTCCAGGACAGTTATACCTCCAGGACAGTTATACCTCCAGGACAGACAGTTATAGCTCCTGGACAGTAATAGCGCCAGGACAGTTATATCTCCAGGACAATTATACCTCCAGGACAGTTATACCTCTGGGAGAGTTATACCTCCTGGACAGTAATACCGCCGGGACAGTAAAACGGCCAGGACAGTTATACCTCCAGGACAGTAATACCGCCAGGACAGTTATATATCCTGGACAGTAATACCGCCAGGACAGTTACATCTCCTGGACCGTAACACCTCCAGGACAGTTATACCTCCAGGACAGTAATACCTACAGGACAGTAATACCTCCAGGATAATTATAGTTCCAGGACAGTAATACCGACAGGAGAGTAATACCTCCAGGACAGTGAAACTCCAGGACTGTACTACCTCCAGGACAGTTATACCTCCAGGAGAGTTATATATCCAGGACAGTCATACCTCCAGGAGAGTTATACCTCCAGAACAGTAATACCTCCAGGACAGTTATACCTCCAAGACAGTAATACCTCCAGGACAGTAATACTCCAGGACAGTTATACCTCCAGGAGAGTAATACCCCCAGGACAGTTATACCTCCAGGAGAGTAATACCTCCAGGACAGTTATACCTCCAGGACAGTAATACTCCAGGACAGTAATACCTCCAGGACAGTTATACCTCCAGGAGAGTAATACCTCCAGGACAGTTATACCTCCAGGATAGTAATACCTCCAGGACAGTTATACCTCCAGGACAGTAATACTCCAGGACAGTAATACCTCCAGGACAGTTATACCTCCAGGAGAGTAATACCTCCAGGACAGTTATACCTCCAGGACAGTAATACTCCAGGACAGTTATACATCCAGCACAGTAATACCTCCAGGACAGACAGTTATAGCTCCTGGACGGTAATACCGCCAGGACAGTTATATCTCCAGGACAGTTATACCCCCAGGACAGTTATACCTCTAGGAGAGTTATACCTCCAGGTCAGTTCTAACGCCAGGACAGTTATACCTCCAGGACAGTAATACCGCCAGGACAGTTATATCTCCTGGACAGTAATACCGCCAGGACAGTTACACCTCCTGGACAGTAACACCTCCAGGACAGTTATACCTCCAGGACAGTAATACCTACAGGACAGTAATACCGTCAGGACAGTTATATCTCCAGGATACTTATACCTCCAGGACAGTAATACCTCCAGGATAATTATAGTTCCAGGACAGTAATACCGCCAAGACAGTTATATCTCCAGGACAGTAATATCTCCGGGACAGTTATACCTCCAGGAGAGTTATACCTACAGGTCAGTAATACCGCCAGGACAGTTATGCCTCCTGGACAGTAATTCCTCCAGGACAGTTATACCTCCTGGACAGTAACACCTCCAGGACAGTTATACTCCAGGACAGTAATGCCTCCAGGTCAGTTATACCTCCAGGACAGTAATACCTCCAGGATAATTATAGTTCCAGGACAGTAACACCGCCAGGACAGTAATACCTCCAGGACAGTTACACCTCCAAGGACAGTTATACCACCAGGACAGTAATACCTCCAGGACAGTTATACCTCCAGGACAGTTATACCTCCAGGACAGTAATACCTCCAGAACAGTTATACCCCCAGGACAGTAATACCTCCAGGACAGTCATACGCCCAGGACAGTAAAATCTCCAGGACAGTAATACCTCCAGGACAGTAATACCTCCAGGACAATTATACCTCCAGGACAGTAATACCTCCAGGACAGTAATAATCCCTGACAGTAATAACTCCAGTACAGTTATACGTCCAGGAGAGATATACCTCCAGCACTGTAATACCTCCAGGACTGTAATATCTCCAGGACAGTTATACCTCCAGGACAGTTAGACCTCCAGGACAGTAATACCTCCAGCACAGTTATACCTCCAGGACAGTAATACTCCAGGACAGTAATATCTCCAGGACAGGTATACCCCCAGGACAGTAAAATCTCCAGGACAGTAATACCTCCAGGACGGTAATACCTCCAGGACAATTATACCCCCAGGACAGTAATACCTCCAGGACAGTAATACCTCCATGACAGTAATACCTCCAGGACAGTTATACCTCCAGGATAGTAATACCTCCAGGACAGTAATAATCCATGATAGTAAGACTTCCAGTACAGTTATACGTCCAGGAGAGATATACCTCCAGGACTATAATACCTCCAGGACTGTAATATCTCCAGGACAGTTATAACTCCAGGACAGTTATACCTCCAGGACAGTTATACCTCCAGGTCAGTTATACCTCCAGGACAGTAATACCTCCAGGTCAGTTATACAGCCAGGACAGTTATACCTCCTAGACAGTAATACCGCCAGGACAGTTATATCTCCTGGACAGTAATACCGCCAGGACAGTTATACCTCCTGGACAGTAACAGCTCCAGGACAGTTATACCTCCAGGACAGTAATACCTACAGGACAGTAATACCGTCAGGACAGTTATATCTCCAGGACAGTTATACCTCCAGGACAGTTAAACCTCCAGGATACTTATACCTCCAGGACAGTAATACCTCCAGGATAATTATAGTTCCAGGACAGTAATACCGCCAAGACAGTTATATCTCCAGGACAGTTATACCTCCAGGAGAGTTATAGCTCCTGGTCAGTAATACCGCCAGGACAGTTATACCTCCTGGACAGTAATTCCGCCAGGACAGTTATACCTCCTGGACAGTAACACCTCCAAGATAGTTATACTCCAGGACAGTAATACCTACAGGACAGTAATACCGCCAGGACAGTTATACCTCCATGACAGTTACACCTCCAAGGACAGTTATACCACCAGGACAGTAATACCTCCAGGACAGTTATACCTCCAGGACAGTTAAACCTCCAGGACAGTTATACCTCCAGGATAATTATAGTTCCAGGACAGTAACACCGCCAGGACAGTAATACCTACAGGACAGTTACACCTCCAAGGACAGTTATACCACCAGGGCAGTAATACATCCAGGACAGTTATACCTCCAGGACAGTTATACCTCCAGGACAGTAATACCTCCAGAACAGTTATACCTCCAGGACAGTAATACCTCCAGGACAGTTATACCCCCAGGACAGTAAAATCTCCAAGACAGTAATACCTCCAGGACAGTAATACCTCCAGGACAGTTATACTCCAGGACAGTAATACCTCCAGGACAGTAATAATCCCTGACAGTAATACATCCAGTACAGTTATACGTCCAGGAGAGATATACCTCCAGGACTGTAATACCTCCAGGACTGTAAAATCTCCAGGACAGTAATACCTCCAGGACAGTAAAATCTCCAGGACAGTAATACCTTGCAGGACAGTAATACCTCCAGGACAGTAATACTCCAGGACAGTTATACCTCCATGACAGTAATACCTCCATGACAGTAATACCTCCAGGACAGTAATACTCCAGGACAGTAATAAATCCAGGACAGTAATACCTCCATGACAGTAATACCTCCAGCACAGTTATACCTCCATGACAGTAATACCTCCAGGATAGTAATACCTCCAGGACAGCAATAATCCCTGACAGTAATACCTCCAGGACAGTTACACTTCCAAGGACAGTTATACCACCAGGACAGTAATACCTCCAGGACAGTAAAACCTCCAGGACAGTAATACCCCCAGGACAGTAAAATCTCCAGGACAGTAATAATCCCTGACAGTAATACCTCCAGTACAGTTATACGTCCAGGAGAGATATACCTCCAGGACTGTAATACCTCCAGGACTGTAATATCTCCAGGACAGTTATACCTCCAGGACAGTTATACCTCCAGGACAGTAATACCTCCAGCACAGTTATACCTCCAGGACAGTAATACTCCAGGCCAGTAATATCTCCAGGACAGTAATACCTCCAGGACAGTTAAACCTCCAGGACAGTAATACCTCCAGGACAGAAATACCTCCAGGACAGTTATACCCCCAGGAAGGTAATATCTCCTGGACAGTAATACCTCCAGGTCAGTTATACCTCCAGGATAGTAATACCTCCAGGACAGTAATAATCCCTGACAGTAAGACCTCCAGTACAGTTATACGTCCAGGAGAGATATACCTCCAGGACTATAATACCTCCAGGACTGTATTATCTCCAGGACAGTTATACCTCCAGGACAGTTATACTTCCAGGTCAGTTATACCTCCAGGACAGTAATACCTCCAGATCAGTTATACAGCCAGGACAGTTATACCTCCTGGACAGTAATACCGCCAGGACAGTTATACCTCCTAGACAGTAATACCGCCAGGACAGTTATATCTCATGGACAGTAACACCTCCAGGACAGTTATACCTCCAGGACAGTATTACCTACAGGACAGTAATACCGTCAGGACAGTTATATCTCCAGGACAGTTATACCTCCAGGACAGTTAACCCTCCAGGATACTTATACCTCCAGGACAGTAATACCTCCAGGATAATTATAGTTCCAGGACAGTAATACCGCCAAGGCAGTTATATCTCCAGGACAGTAATATCTCAGGGACAGTTATACCTCCTGGTCAGTAATACCTCCAGGACAGTTATACTCCAGGACAGTAATACCTACAGGACAGTAATAATCCCTGACAGTAATACCTCCAGTACAGTTATACGTCCAGGAGAGATATACCTCCAGGACTGTAATACCTCCAGGACAGTAATATCTCCAGGACAGTTATACCTCCAGGACAGTTATACCTCCAGGACACTAATACCTCCAGCACAGTTATACCTCCAGGACAGTAATACTCCAGGCCAGTAATATCTCCAGGACAGGTATACCCCCAGGACAGTAATACTTGCAGGACAGTAATACCTCCAGGGCAGTTATACGCCCATGACAGTAATATCTCCAGGACAGTTATACCTCCAGGACAGTAATATCTCCAGGACAGTAATACCTCCAGGAGAGTTACACCTCCAAGAACAGTTATACCACCAGGACAGTAATACCTCCAGAACACTTATACCTCCAGGACAGTAATACCTTCAGGACAGTTATACCCCCAGGACAGTAATACCTCCAGGACAATTATACCTCCAGGACATCAATACCTCCATGACAGTAATACCTCCAGGATAGTTATACCTCCAGGATAGTAATACCTCCAGGACAGTAATAATCCCTGACAGTAATACATCCAGTACAGTTATACGTCCAGGAGAGATATACCTCCAGGACTGTAATACCTCCAGGACTGTAATATCTCCAGGACAGTAAAATCTCCAGGACAGTAATACCTTGCAGGACAGTAATACCTCCAGGACAATTATACCTCCAGGACAGTAATACCTCCATGACAGTAATACCTCCAGGAAAGTTATACCTCCAGGATAGTAATACCTCCAGGACGTATTACTGTCCTGGAGGTATAACTGTCCTGGAGGTATTACTGTCCTGGAGGTATTACTGTCCTGGTGGTATAACTGTCCTTGGAGGTGTAACTGTCCTGGAGGTATTACTGTCCTGGCGGTGTTACTGTCCTGGAACTATAATTATCCTGGAGGTATTACTGTCCTGGAGGTATAACTGTCTTGGAGATATAACTGTCCTGGCGGTATTACTGTCCTGTAGGTATTACTGTCCTGGAGTATAACTGCCCTGGAGGTGTTACTGTCCAGGAGGTATAACTGTCCTGGCGGAATTACTGTCCAGGAGGTATAACTGTCCTGGCGGTATTAGTGACCAGGAGGTATAACTGTCCTGGCGGTATTACTGACCTGGAGGTATAACTCTCCTAGAGGTATAACTATCCTGGAGGTATAACTGTCCCGGAGATATTATTGTCCTGGAGATATAACTGTCTTGGCGGTATTACTGTCCTGGAGGTATTACTGTCCTGGAACTATAATTATCCTGGAGGTATTACTGTGCTGGAGGTATTACTGTCCTGGAGGTATAACTGTCCTGGAGGTATAACTGTCCTGGAGATATTACAGTCCTGGAGGTATTACAGTCCTGGAGGTATATCTCTCCTGGACGTATAACTGTACTGGAGGTATTACTGTCAGGGATTATTACTGTCCTAGAGGTATTACTATCCTGGAGGTATAACTGTCCTGGAGGTATTACTGTCCTGGGTGTATTACTGTCCTGGAGGTATAACTGTCCTGGAGGTATAACTGTCCTGGAGATTTTACTGTCCTGGGGGTATAACTGTCCTGGAGGTATTACTGTCCTGGAGGTATTACTGTCCTGGTGGTATAACTGTCCTTGGAAGTGTAACTGTCCTGGAGATATTACTGTCCTGGAGGTATTACTGTCCTGGTGGTATAACTGTCCTTGGAACTGTCCTGGACGAATAACTGTACTGGAGGTATTACTGTCAGGGATTATTACTATCCTGGAGGTATAACTGTCCTGGAGGTATTACTGTCATGGAGGTATTATACCTCCAGGACAGTAATACCTCCATGACAGTAATACCTCCAGGAAAGTTATACCTCCAGGATAGTAATACCTCCAGGACAGTAATACTCCAGGACAGTAATAAATCCAGGACAGTTATACGTCCAGGAAAGTAATACCTCCAGGACAGTTATGCCTCCAGGACAGTAATACCTCCAGGACAGTTATACCCCCAGGACAGTAAAATCTCCAGGACAGTTATACCTCCAGGACACTTATACCTCCAGGACAGTAATACCTCCAGCACAGTTATACCTCCAGGACAGTAATACCTCCAGCACAGTTATACCTCCAGGACAGTAATACTCCAGGCCAGTAATATCTCCAGGACAGGTATACCCCCAGGACAGTAATACTTCCAGGACAGTAATACCTCCAGGGCAGTTATACGCCCATGATATTAATATCTCCAAGACAGTAATACCTCCAGCACAGTTAAACCTCCAGGACAGTAATACCTCCAGGACAGAAATACCTCCAGGACAGTTATATCCCCAGGACAGTTATACCCCCAGGAAGGTAATATCTCAAGGACAGTAATACCTCCAGGTCAATTATACCTCCAGGATAGTAATACCTCCAGGACAGTAATAATCCCTGACAGTAAGACCTCCAGTACAGTTATACGTCCAGGAGAGATATACCTCCAGGACTATAATACATCCAGGACTGTAATATCTCCAGGACAGTTATACCTCCAGGACAGTTATACCTCCAGGACAGTTATACCTCCAGGTCAGTTATACTTCCAGAACAGTAATACCTCCAGGTCAGTTATACAGCCAGGACAGTTATACCCCCTAGACACTAATACCGCCAGGACAGTTATATCTCCTGGACAGTAATACCGCCAGGACAGTTATACTCCAGGACAGTATTACCTACAGGACAGTAATACCGTCAGGACAGTTATATCTCCAGGACAGTTATACCTCCAGGACAGTTAAACCTCCAGGATACTTATACCTCCAGGACAGTAATACCTCCAGGATAATTATAGTTCCAGGACAGTAATACCGCCAAGACAGTTATATCTCCAGGACAGTAATATCTCCGGGACAGTTATACCTCCAGGAGAGTTATACCTCCTGGACAGTAATACCGCCAGGACAGTTATACCTCCTGGACAGTAATTCCGCCAGGACAGTTATACCTCCTGGACAGTAACACCTCCAGGACAGTTATACTCCAGGACAGTAATACCTCCAGGACAGAAATACCTCCAGGACAGTTACATCCCCAGGACAGTTATACCCCCAGGAAGGTAATATCTCCAGGACAGTAATAACTCCAGATCAGTTATACCTCCAGGACAGAGAGTTATACCTCCAGGACAGTTAAACCTCCAGACAGTTATACCTCCAGGACAGTTATACCTCCAGGACAGACAGTTATAGCTCCTGTACAGTAATACCGCCAGGACAGTTATATCTCCAGGAGAGTTATACCTCCTGGACAGTTATACCTCCAGGACAGACAGTTATAGCTCCTGGACAGTAATAGCGCCAGGACAGTTATATCTCCAGGACAGTTATACCTCCAGGATAGTTATACCTCTAGGAGAGTTATACCTCCAGGTCAGTAATACCGCCAGGACAGTTATACCTCCTGGACAGTAATACCGCCAGGACAGTTATTTCTCCTGGACTGTAATACCGCCAGGACAGTTATGCCTCCTGGACAGTAACACCTCCAGGACAGTTATACCTCCAGGACAGTAATACCTACAGGACAGTAATACCTCCAGGATAATTATAGTTCCAGGACAGTAATACCTACAGGACAGTTATAGCCCCAGGACAGTAATACCTCCAGGACAGTAATACCTCCAGGACAGTAAGACCTCCAGGACAGTAATGCCTCCAGGATAATTAAAGTACCAGGACAGTAATACCTCCAGGACAGTTATAGCCCCAGGACAGTAAAATCTCCAGGACAGTAAATCCTCCAGGACAGTTATACCTCCAGGATAGTATTACCTCCAGGACAGTAATAATCCGGGACAGTAATACCTCCAGGACAGTTATACCTCCAGGACAGTAATATCTCCAGGACAGTTATACCTCCAGGACAGTTATACCTCCAGGACAGTAATACCTTCAGGACAGTAATAGCTCCAGGACAGTAATACCTCCAGGACCGTTATACCTCCAGGACAGTTATACCTCCAGGACAATTATTCCTCCAGAACAGTAATACCTCACGGACAGTAAATCCTCCAGGACAGTTATACCTCCAGGACAGTTATACCTCCAGGACATTAATACCTCCAGAACAGTTATACCCCCCGCACAGTAATACTCCAGGACAGGTATACCCCAGGACAGTAATACCTCCAGGACAGTAATACTCCAGGACAGTAATACCTCCAGGACAGTTATACCTCCAGGACAGTAATACTCCAGGACAGTAATATCTCCAGGACAGTAATAACTCCAGGAGAGTTATACTTCCAGGACAGTAATTCCTCCAGGACTGTAATATCTCCAGGACAGTTATACCTCCAGGACAGTAATACCTCCGGGACAGTTATACCTCCAGGACAGGAATACCTTCAGGACAGTTATACATCCAGGACAGTAATACCACCAGGACAGTTATATCTCCAGGACATTTATATCTCCAGGACAGTTATACCTCTAGGAGAGTTATACCTCCAGGACAGTAATACCGCGAGGACAGTTACACCTCCTGGACCGTAACACCTCCAGGACAGTTATACCTCCAGTACAGTAATACCTACAGGACAGTAATACCACCAGGACAGTTATATCTCCAGGACAGTTATACCTCCAGGACAGTTATACCTCCAGGACAGTTATACCTCCAGGACAGTAATACCTCCAGGATAATTATAGTTCCAGGACAGTAATACCACCAGGACAGTTATACCTCCAGGACAGTAATACTCCAGGACAGTAATACTCCAGGACAGTAATACCTCCAGGTCAGTTACACCTCCTGGACCGTAACACCTCCAGGACAGTTATACCTCCAGTACAGTAATACCTACAGGACAGTAATACCACCAGGACAGTTATATCTCCAGGACAGTTATACCTCCAGGAGAGTTATATATCCAGGACAGTCATACCTCCAGGACAGTTAAACCACAGGACAGTAATAACTCCAGGAGAGTTATACCTCCAGGACAGTAATACCTCCAGGACAGTTATACCTCCAGGAGTGTAATACCTCCAGAACAGTTATATCTCCAGCACAGTAATACTCCAGGACAGTTATTCCTCCAGGACAGTTATATCTCCAGGACAGTTATACCTGCAGGACAGTTATACCTGCAGGACAATAAGTTATAGCTCCTGGACAGTAATATCTCCGGGACATTTATACCTCCAGGACAGTTATACCTCTAGGAGAGTAATACCTCCAGGACAGTAATACCGCGAGGACAGTTATACCTCCAGGACAGTAATACATCCAGGACAGTAATACCTCCAGGTCAGTAATACCTCCAGGAGAGTTATATATCCAGGACAGTAATACTCCAGGACAGTAATAACTCCAGGAGAGTTATACCTCCAGGACAGTAATACCTCCAGGACAATTATACCTCCAGAACAGTAATACCTCCAGGACAGTAAGACCTCCAGGACAGTAATACCTCCAGGACAGTTATACCTCCAGGATAGTAATACCTCCAGGACAGTAATAATCCGGGACAGTAATACCTCCAGGACAATTATACCTCCAGAACAGTAATACCTCCAGAACAGTAATACCTCCAGGACAGTTATACCTCCAGGACAGTAATACCTCCAGGACAGTTATACCTCCAGGACAGTAATACTCCAGGACAGTAATACCTCCAGGACAGTTATACCTCCAGGACAGTAATACCTCCAGGACAGTTACACCTCCAGGACAGTAATACTCCAGGACAGTAATACCTCCAGGACAGTTATACCTCCAGGACAGTAATACCTTCAAGACAGTTATACCTCCTGGACAGTAATACCGCCAGGAGAGTTATATCTCCTGGACAGTAATACCGCCAGGACAGTTATATCTCCTGGACAGTAATACCGCCAGGAGAGTTATATCTCCTGGACAGTAATACCGCCACGACAGTTATATCTCCTGGACAGTAATACCGCCAGGACAGTTATACCTCCTGGACAGTAATACCGCCAGGACAGTTATATCTCCTGGACAGTAATACCGCCAGGACAGTTATACCTCCTGGACAGTAACACCTCCAGGACAGTTATACCTCCAGGACAGTAATACCGTCAGGACAGTTATATCAACAGGACAGTTATATGTCCAGGATACTTATACCTCCAGGACAGTAATACCTCCAGGATAATTATAGTTCCAGGACAGTAATACCGCCAAGACAGTTATATCTCCAGGACAGTAATATCTCCGGGACAGTTATACCTCCAGGAGAGTTATACCTCCTGGACAGTAATACCGCCAGGACAGTTATACCTCCTGGACAGTAACACCTCCAGGACAGTTATACTCCAGGACAGTAATACCTACAGGACAGTAATACCGCCAGGACAGTTATATCTCCAGGACAGTTATACCTCCAGGACAGTTATACCTCCAGGTCACTTATACCTCCAGGACAGTAATACCTCCAGGATAATTATAGTTCCAGGACAGTAACACCGCCAGGACAGTAATACCTCAAGGACAGTTAGACATCCAAGGACAGTTATACCACCAGGACAGTAATACCACCAGGACAGTAATACCTCCAGGACAGTTATACCTCCAGGACAGTAATACCTCCAGAACAGTTATACTCCAGGACAGTAATACCTCCAGGACAGTTATACCCACAGGACAGTAAAATCTCCAGGACAGTAATACCTCCAGGACAGTAATACCTCCAGGACAATTATACCTCCAGGACAGTAATACCTCCATGACAGTAATACCTCCAGGACAGTTATACCTCCAGGATAGTAATACCTCCAGGACAGTAATAATCCCTGACAGTAATACCTCCAGTACAGTTATACGTCCAGGACAGTTATACCTCCAGGACAGTTATACCTCCAGGACAGTAATACCTCCAGCACAGTTATACCTCCAGGACAGTAATATCTCCAGGACAGGTAAACCCCCAGGACAGTAAAATCTCCAGGACAGTAATACCTCCCGGACAGTAATACCTCCAGGACAATTATACCTCCAGGACAGTAATACCTCCATGACAGTAATACCTCCAGGACAGTTATACCTCCATGACAGTAATACCTCCAGGACAGTAATACTCCAGGACAGTAATAAATCCAGGACAGTAATACCTCCATGACAGTTATACGTCCAGGACATTAATACCTCCAGGACAGTAATACCTCCAGAACAGTTATACCTCCAGGACAGTAATACCTCCAGAACAGTTATACCTCCAGGACAGTAATACCTCCAGGACAATTATACCTCCAGGACAGTAATACCTCCAGGACAATTATACCTCCAGGATAGTAATACTTCCAGGACAGTTATAATCCTTGACAGTAATACCTCCAGAACAGTTATACCTCCAGGACAGTAATACCTCCAGAACAGTTATACCTCCAGGACAGTAATACCTCCAGGACAATTATACCTCCAGGACAGTAATACGTCCATGACAGTTATACCTCCAGGACAGTAATACCTCCAGTACAGTTATACGTCCAGGAGAGATATACCTCCAGGACTGTAATACCTCCAGGACTGTAATATCTCCAAGACAGTTATACCTCCAGGACAGTTATACCTCCAGGACAGTAATACCTCCAGCACAGTTATACCTCCAGGACAGTAATACTCCAGGACAGTAATATCTCCAGGACAGGTATACCTCCAGGACAGTAATACCTCCAGGACAGTAATACCTCCAGCACAGTTATACCTCCAGGACAGTAATACTCCAGGACAGTAATATCTCCAGGACAGGTATACCTCCAGGACAGTAATACCTCCAGGACAGTAAAACTCCAGGACAGTAATACCTCCAGGAAAGTAATATCTCCAGGACAGTAATAACCCCAGAACAGTTATACCTCCAGGACAGATATACCTCCAGCACAGTTATACCTCAAGGACATTTATACCCCCAGGACAGTTATACCTCCAGGACAGTTATGCCTCCAGGACAGTAATACCTCCAGAACAGTAATGCCTCCAGGGGATTTATACCTCCAGGACAGTTATACCTCCAGCACAGTTATACCTACAGGACAGTAATACCTCCAGGACAGTAATACCTCAAGGACAGTTATACCTCGAGGACAGTAATATCTCCAGGACAATAATACCTCCAGGGGATGTATACCTCCAGGACAGTTATAACTCCAGGACAGCTATACCTCCAGGACAGACAGTTATACCTCCAGGACGGTAATACCTCCAGGACAGACAGTTATACCTCCATGACAGTGATACCTCCAGGACAGATATTTATACATTCAGGACAGTAATACCTCCAGGACATTTATACCTCCACGACAGTTATACCTCCAGGACAGTTATACCTCGAAGACAGACATTTATACCTCCAGGATAGACAGTTATACCTCCAGGACAGACAGTTATATATCCAGGACAGTTATACCTCCAGCACAATTATACCTCCAGCACAGTTATACTTCCAGGAGAGAGAGTTATACCTCCACGACAGAGAGTTATACCTCCAGCACAATTATATCTCCAGCACAGTTATACCTCCAGGACAGTTATAACTCCAGGACAGAGAGTTATACCTCCAGGACAAAGAGTTATACCTCCTGCAGTGTTATACCTCCAGGACAGACAGTTAGACCTTCAGGACAGACAGTTATACCTCCAGCACAATTATACCTCCAGCGCAGTTATACCTCCAGGACAGTAATATCTCCAGGACAGACAGTTATACCTCCAATACAGTTATACCTCCAGGACAGACAGTTATACCTCCAGGAGAGTTATACCTCCAGGACAGAGAGTAATACCTCCAAGACTGTTATACCTCCAGGACAGACAGTTCTACCTCCAGGACAGACAGTTCTACCTCCAGGACAGTAATACCTCAAGGACAGTTATACCTCCAGCACAGTAAATACCTCCAGGACAATAATACCTCCAGGACAGTAATACCTCAAGGACAGTTATATTTCCAGCACAGTTATACCTCCAGGACAGTAATACGTCCAGGACAGTAATACCTCAAGGACAGTTATACCCCCAGGACAGTTATACCTCCAGCACAGTTATAACTCCAGGACAGTTGTACCTGCAGGACAGTAATACCTCCAGGACAGCAATACTCCAGGACAGTAATACCGACATGACAGTAATACTCCAGGACATTAATACTCCAGGACAGTAATACCTCCAGGACACCAATACCTCCAGGACAGTAATACCTCCAGGACATTTATAGCTCCAAGACAGTTATAACTCCAGAAATGATATACATCCAGGACACACAGTTATACCTCGAGGTCAGGAATACCCCAGGACAGTTATAGCTCCAGGACAGTTATACCTCCAGGAATGTACTACCTCCAGGACAGTAATAGCTCCGGGACAGTTATACTTCCAGTACAGTAATACCTCCCAGGACAGTTATACCTCCAGCACATTAATACCTTCAGGAGAGTAATACCTCCAAGACAGTTATACCGCCAGGACAGTTATACCTCCAGGACAGTGAATTATTCCTCCAGGACAGTGAGTTATACCTCCAAGACAGAGAGTTATATTTCCAGGAATGAGAGTTATACCCCCAGGACAGACAGTTATACCTCCAGGACAGACAGTTATACCTCCAGGACAGACAGTTATACCTCCAGGACAGACAGTTATACCTCCAGGACAGTTTTACCTCCAGGGCAGGCAGTTATACCTCCAGGACAGACAGTTATACCTCCAGGACAGACAGTTATACCTCCAGGACATACAGTTATACCTCCAGGACAGTTTTACCTCCAGGGCAGGCAGTTATACCTCCAGGACAGACAGTTATACCTCCAGGACAGTGAATTATTCCTCCAGGACAGTGAGTTATACCTCCAGGACAGACAGTTATACCTCCAGGACAGACAGTTATACCTCCAGGACAGTGAATTATTCCTCCAGGACAGTGAGTTATACCTCCAGGACAGAGAGTTATACTTCCAGGAATGAGAGTTATACCTCCAGGACAGACAGTATACCACCAGGACAGAGAGTTATACCTCCAGCACAGTTTTACCTCCAGCACAGTTATACCTCCAGGACAGTTTTACCTCCAGAACAGTTATAGATCCAGGACAGTTTTACCTCCAGAACAGTAATACCCAGGACAGTAATACCTCCAGAACAATAATACCTCCAGGAGAGTTATACCTCCTGGACAGTAATACCCCCAGAACAGTTGTACCTCCACGACAGTTATACCTCCAGCACAGTTATATCTCAAGGACAGTTATACCCCCAGGACAGTTATACCTCCAGGACAGTTATGCCTCCAGGACAGTAATACCTCCAGAACAGTAATACCTCCAGTGGATTTATACCTCCATGACAGTTATACCTCCAGCACAGTTATACCTACAGGACAGTAATACCTCGAGGACAGTAATACCTCCAGGACAATAATACCTCCAGGGCATTTATACCTCCAGGACAGTTATAACTCCAGGACTGCTATACCTCCAGGACAGACAGTTATACCTCCAGGGTGGTAATACCTCCAGGACAGATATTTATACATCCAGGACAGTAATACCACCAGGACATTTATACCTCCACGACAGTTATACCTCCAGGACAGTTATACCTCGAAGACAGACAGTTATACCTCCAGGATAGACAGTTATACCTCCAGCACTGACAGTTATATCTCCAGGACAATAATACCTCCAGGACATTTATACCTCCAGCACAGTTATACCTCGAGAACAGTTATACCTCCAGGACATTTATTCCTCCAGAACAGACAGTTATACCTCCAGGACAGACAGTTAAACCTCCAGCACAATTATACCTCCAGCACAGTTATACTTCCAGGACAGAGAGTTATACCTCCACGACAGAGAGTTATACCTCCACGACAGAGAGTTATACCTCCAGCACAATTATACCTCCAGCACAGTTATACCTCCAGGACAGACAGTTATACCTCCAGCACAATTATACCACCAGCACAGTTATACCTCCAGGACAGAGAGTAATACCTCCAGGACAGTAATATCTCCAGGACAGACAGTTATATCTCCAGCACAGTTATACCTCCAGTACAGACAGTTATCCCTCCAGGACAGACAGTTATACCTCCAGGACAGTTATACCTCCAGCACAGTTACATCTCCAGGACAGAGAGTTATTCCTCCAGGACAGTAAGTTATAACTCCAGGACAGAGAGTTATACCTCCAGGACAGAGAGTTATACCTCCAGGACAGATATACCTCCAGGATAGACAATTATACCCCCAGGACAGAGAGTTATACCTCAGGACAGTTATACCTCCAGCACAGTTATAGCTCCAGGACAGACAGTTATACCTCCAGCACAGTTATACCTCCAGGACAGTTATACCTCCAGAACAGTTATACATCCAGGACAGTAATACTCTAGGAAAGTAATACCCAGGACAGTAATACCTCCAGAACTGTAATACATCCAGGAGAATTATACCTCCAGGACAGAAATACCTCCAAGACAGTAATACCTCCAGGACAGTTATACCTCCAGGACAGTTATACCTCTAACAAAATTATACCTCCAGGACAGTTATACCTCCAGGACAGTAATACCTCCAAGACAGTAATACTCCAGGACAGTAATACCACCAGGACAGTAATACTCCAGGACAGTAATACCTCCAAGACAGTAATACTCCAGGACAGTAATACCTCCAGGACAGTTATACTTCCAGGACACTAATAGCTCCAGGAAAGTAATACCTCCAGGACAGTAATACCTCCAGGACAGTTATACCTCCAGCACAGTAAATACCTCCAGGACAGTAATACCTCCAGGACAGTAATACCTCAAGGACAGTTATATTTCCAGCACAGTTATACCTCCAGGACAGTAATATGTCCAGGACAGTAATACCTCAAGGACAGTTATACCCCCAGGACAGTTATTCCTCCAGGACAGTTACACCTCCAGGACAGTAATACCTCCAGGACAGTAATACCTCCAGGGGATTTATACCTCCAGGACAGGCAGTTATACCTCCACGACAGTAATACCTCCAGGACAGTTATACCTCCAGGACAGTTATACCTCGAAGCCAGACAGTTATACCTCCATGACAGTAATACTTCCTGGACATTTATAACTCCAGCATAGTTATACCTCGAGAACAGTTATACCTCCAGGACAGTTATACCTCCAGGACAGACAGTTATACCTCCAGGACAGTTAAACCTCCAGCACAATTATAACTCAAGCACAGTAGTGCCTCCAGGACAGAGAGTTATACCACCAGCACAATTATACCTCCAGAACAGTTATACCTCCAGGACAGTAATACCTCCACGACAGTAATACCTCCAGGACAGTAATACCTCAAGGACATTTATACCTCGAGGACAGTAATACCTCCAGGAAAATAATACCTCCAGGGGATTTATACCTCCAGGACAGTTATAACTCCAGGACAGTTATACCTCCAGGACAGACAGTTATACCTCCAGGACGGAAATACCTCCAGGATAGACAGTTATACCTCCAAGACAGTTATACCTCGAAGACAGACAGTTATACCTCCAGCACAAATATAACTCCAGCACAGTTATACTTCCAGGACAGAGAGTTATACCTCCACGACAGAGAGTTATACCTCCACGACAGAGAGTTATACCTCCAGCACAATTATACCTCCAGCACAGTTATACCTCCAGGACAGTTATAACTCCAGGACAGACAGTTATACCTCCAGGACAGAGATTTATACCTCATGTACTGTTATACCTCCAGGACAGACATTTATACCTTCAGGACAGACAGTTATACCTCCAACACAATTATACCTCCAGCACAGTTATACCTCCAGGACAGTAATATCTCCAGGACAGACAGTTATACCTCCAGGACAGACAGTTATACCTTCAGGACAGACAGTTATACCTCCAGCACAATTATACCTCCAGCACAGTTATACCTCCAGGACAGTAATATCTCCAGGACAGACAGTTATACCTACAATACAGTTATCCCTCCAGGACAGACAGTTATACCTCCAGGACAGACAGTTATACCTCCAGGACAGTTATACCTCCAGGACAGAGAATTATACCTCCAGGACAGACAGTTATACCTCCAGGACAGACAGTTATACCTCCAGGACAGTTATACCTCCAGGACAGAGAATTATACCTCCAGGACAGACAGTTATACCTCCAGGACAGACAGTTATACCTCCAGCACAGTAATACCTCAAGGAGAGTTATATTTCCAGCACAGTTATACCTCCAGGACAATTATACCTCCAGGACAGTAATACTCCAGGACAGTAATACCGCCATGACAGTAATGCCTCCAGGACAGAAATACTCCAGGACAGTAATACCTCCAGGACAGTAATACTCCAGGACAGTAATACCTCCAGGACAGTAATACCTCCAGGACAGTAATACCTCAAGGACAGTTATATTTCCAGCACAGTTATACCTCCAGGACAGTAATACGTCCAGGACAGTAATACCTCCAGGACAGTAATACCTCCAGAGGATTTATACCTCCAGGACAGACAGTTATACCTCCAGGACAGACAGTTATACCTCCACGACAGTAATACCTCCAGGACAGTTATACCTCCAGGACAGTTATACCTCGAAGACAGACAGTTATACCTCCATGACAGTAATACCTCCAGGACATTTATACCTCCAGCATAGTTATACCTCGAGAACAGTTATACCTCCAGGACAGTTATACCTCCAGGACAGAGAGTTATACCTCCAGGACAGTTAAACCTGCAGCACAATTATAACTCAAGCACAGTAGTACCTCCAGGACAGAGAGTTATACCTCCAGCACAATTATACCTCCAGAACAGTTATACCTCCAGGACAGGTATACCTCCAGGACAGGCGTTATACCTCCAGGACAGAGAGTTATACCTCCTGCACTGCTATACCTCCAGGACAGTTATACCTCCAGGAAGGACAGTTATACCTCCAGGACAGACAGTTATACCTCCAGCACAATTGTACCTCCAGCACAGTTATACTTCCAGGACAGAGAGTTATACCTCCACGACAGAGAGTTATACCTCCAGCACAATTATAGCTCCAGCACAGTTATACCTCCAGGACAGTTATAACTCCAGGACAGACAGATATACCTTCAGGACAGACAGTTATACCTCCAGCACAATTATACCTCCAGCACAGTTATACCTCCAGGACAGTAATATCTCCAGGACAGACAGTTATACCTCCAATACAGTTATACCTCCAGGACAGACAGTTATACCTCCAGGACAGACACTTATACCTCCAGGACAGAGAGTTATACCTCCAGGACACAGAGTTATACCTCCAGGACAGTTATACCTCCAGGAAAGTTATACCTCCAGGACAGTAATACTCCAGGACAGTAATACCGCCATGACAGTAATACCTCCAGGACAGAAATACTCCAGGACAGTAATACCTCCAGGACACCAGAACCTCCAGGACAGGAATACCTCCAGGACATTTATACCTCCAGGACAATTATACCTCCAGGACAGACAGTTATAACTCCAGGAAAGATATACATCCAGGACACACAGTTATACCTCGAGGATAGTAATATCTCCAGGACAGTTATCCCTCCAGTACAAATAGTAATACCTCCAGAATAGTAAAACCTCCAGGACAATTATAGCTCCAGGACAGTAATACCTCCAGGACAGTTATACCTCCAGGACAGTTATACCTCCAGGACAGTAATACCTCCAGGACAGTAATAGCTCCAGGACAGTTATACGTCCAGGACAGTAATACCTCCAGGACAGTAATACCTCTAAGACAGTTATACCGCCAGGACAGTTATACCTGCAGCACAATTATACCTCCAGCACAGTTATACCTACACGACAGAGAGTTATACCTCCAGCACAATTATACCCCCAGCACAGTTATAGCTCCAGGACAGACAGTTATACTTCCAGCACAATTATACCACCAGCACAATTATACCTCCAGGACAGAGAGTAATACCTCCAGGACAGCAATATCTCCAGGACAGGCAGTTATATCTCCAGCACAGTTATACCTCCAGTACAGACAGTTATACCTCCAGGACAGACAGTTTTATCTCCAGTACAGTTATACCTCAGCACAGTTATATCTCCAGGACAGAGAGTTATTCCTCCAGGACAGTAAGTTATAACTCCAGGACAGAGATTTATACCTCCAGGACAGAGAGTTATACCTCCAGGACAGTTATACCTCCAGCATAGACAGTTATACCCCCAGGACAGAGAGTTATACCTCAGGACAGTTATACCTCCAGCACAGTTATAGCTCCAGGACAGACAGTTATAGCTCCAGGACAGTTATACCTCCAGCACAGTTATACCTCCAGGACAGTTATACCTCCAGCACAGTTATACATCCAGGAGAATTATACCTCCAGGACAGTAATACATCCAAGACAGTAATACTCCAGGACAGTTATACCTCCAGGACAGTTATACCTCTAGAAAAATTATACCTCCAGGACAGTTATACCTCCAGGACAGTAATACCTCCAATACAGTAATACTCCAGGACAGTAATACCTCCAGGACAGTAATACTCCAGGATAGTAATACCTCCAGGACAGTAATATCTCCAGGACAGTAATACTCCAGGACAGTTATACCTCCAGCACAGTAAATACCTCCAGGACAGTAATACCTCCAGGACAGTTATACCTCCAGCACAGTAAATACTTCCAGGACAGTTATACCTCCAGGACAGTAATACCTCAAGGACAGTTATACCCCCAGGACAGTTATACCTCCAGGACAGTTACACCTCCAGGACAGTAATACCTCGAGGACAGCAATACCTCCAGGGGATTTATACCTCCAGGACAGTTATAACTCCAGGACAGTTATACCTCCTGGACAGACAGTTATACCTCCAGCATAGTTATACCTCGAGAACAGTTATACCTCCAGCACAATTATACCTACAGAACAGTTATACCTCCAGGACAGACGTTATACCTCCAGGACAGAGAGTTATACCTCCTGCACTGTTATACCTCCAGGATAGACAGGTATAACTCCAGCACAATTATACATCCAGCACAGTTATACCTCCAGGACAGTATATATCTCCAGGACAGACAGTTATGCCTCCTGCACAGTTATACCTCCAGGACAGAAAGTTATATCTCCAGGACAGTTATACCTGCTGCACAGTTATACCTCCAGGACAGAGAGTTATACCTCCAGGACTGTTATACCTCCAAAACAGAGAGTTATAGCTCCAGCACAGTTTTACCTCCAGGCCAGTTATATCTCCAGGACATTTATACCTCCATGACAGTTATACCTCCAGGACAGTTATACCTACAGGACAGTTATACCTTCAGAACAGTAATACCACCAGGACAGTAATACCTCAAGTACAGTCATACCTCCAGGACAGTAATAGCTCCAGGACAGTAATATCTCGAGGACAGTTGTACCGCCCGGACAGTTATACCTCCAGGACAGTAATACCTCGAGGACAGTAAAACCTCCAGGACAGTTATACCGCCCGGACAGTTATACCTCCAGGACAGTAATACCTCCAGGATAGTTATACCTCCAGGACAGTTATACCTCCAGGACAGTAATACCTCCAGGACAGTAATACCTCCAGGACAGTTATACCGCCAGGACAGTTATACCTCCAGGACAGTAATACCTCCAGGACAGTTATACCTCCAGGAGAGAAATACCTCCAGGACAGTAATACGTCCAGGACAGTTATACCTCCAAGATAGTCATACCTCCAGGACAGTGATACCTCCAGGACAGTAATACCTCCAGGACAGTAATACCTCCAGTACAGTTATACCGCCAGGACAGTTATACCTCCAGGACAGTAATACCTCCAGGAGAGAAATACCTCCAGGAAAGTAATACGTCCAGGACAGTTATACCTTCAAGAGAGTCATACCTCCAGGACAGTGATACCTCCAGGACAGTAATACCTCCAGGACATTTATACCTCCAGGACAGACAGTTATAACTCCAGGAAAGATATACATCCAGGACACACAGTTATACCTCGAGGACAGTAATACCTCCAGGACAGTTATCCCTCCAGTACAAATAGTAATACCTCCAGAACAATAATACCTCCAGGACAATTATAGCTCCAGGACAGTAATACCTCCAGGACAGTTATACCTCCAGGACAGTAATACCTCCAGGACAGTAATACCTCCAAGACAGTTATACCTCCAGGACAGTTATACCTCCAGGACAGTTATACTTCCAGGACAGTAATACCTCCAGGACAGTTATACTTCCAGGACAGTAATACCTCCAGGACAGTTATACCTCCAGGACAGTAATACCTCCAGGACAGTTATACTTCCAGGACAGTAATACCTCCAGGACAGTAATACCTCCAGGACAGTAATACCTCCAAGACAGTTATACCTCCAGGACAATAATACCCCGGAACAGTTATACCTCCAGGCCAGTAATACCTCCAGGAGAGTAATACCTCCAGGACAGTAATACGTACAGGACATTTATACCTCCAGGACAGTAATACCTCCAAGTCAGTAATACCTCCAGGACAGTAATACCTACAAGACAGTTATACCTACAGGACGCTTATACCACTAGGACAGTAATAAATCCAGGAGAGTAATACCTCCAGGACAGTTATATCTCCAGGACACTAATAACTCCAGGACAGAAAAACCTCCAAAACAGTTATACCTCCTGGACAGTAATACCTCCAGGACAGTTATACCTCCAGGACAGTAATACCTCCAAGTCAGTAATACCTCCAGGACAGTTATACCTACAGGACAGTTATACCTACAGGACGCTTATAACACCAGTACAGTAATACATCCAGGACAGTAATACCTCCAGGACAGTTATACCTCCAGGACAGTTATACTTCCAGGACAGTAATACCTCCAGGACAGTTATACCTCCAGGACAGTAATACCTCCAGGACAGTTATACCTCCAGGACAGTAATAGCTCCAGGACAGTTATACCTCCAGGACAGTAATACCTCCAGGACAGTTATACCTCCAGGACAGTAATACCTCCAGGACAGTTATACCTCCAGGACAGTAATAGCTCCAGGACAGTTATACCTCCAGGACAGTAATACCTCCAGGACAGTTATACCTCCAGGACAGTAATACCTCCAGGACAGTTATACCTCCAGGACAGTAATAGCTCCAGGAAGTTATACCTCCAGGACAGTAATACCTCCAGGACAGTAATACCTCCAAGTCAGTAATACCTCCAGGACAGTTATACCGCCAGGACAGTTATACCTCCAGGACAGTTATACCTCCAGTACAAATAGTAATACCTCCAGGACAGTAATACCTCTAGGAGAGTAATACCTCCAGGACAGTAATACCTCCAGGACAGTTATCCCTCCAGGACAGTAATTCCTCCAGGACAGTAATACCTCCAGGGCAGTTATACCTCCAGGACAGTAATAGCTCCAGGACAGTTATACCTCCAGGACAGTAATACCGCCAGGACAGTTATACCTCCAGAACAGTAATACCTCCAGGACAGTAATACCTCTAGGAGAGTAATACCTCCAGGACAGTAATACCTCCAGGACAGTTATCCCTCCAGGACAGTAATACCTCCAGGACAGTTATACCTCCAGGACAGTAATACCGCCAGGACAGTTATACCTCCAGAACAGTAATACCTCCAGGACAGTAATACTCTAGGACAGTAATACCTCCAGGACAGTAATATCTCCAGAACTGTAATACATCCAGGAGAATTATACCTCCAGGACATATATACCTCCAGGACAGTTATACCTCCAGGACAGTAATACCTCCAAGACAGTAATACCTCCAGGACAGTAATACTCCAGGACAGTAATACCTCCAGGACAGTAATATCTCCAGGACAGTAATACCTCCAGGACAGTTATACCTCCAGCACAGTAAATACCTCCTGGACAGTAATACCTCCAGGACAGTAATACCTCAAGGACAGTTATACCTCCAGCACAGTAAATACCTCCAGGACAGTAATACCTCCAGGACAGTAATACCTCAAGGACAGTTATACCCCCAGGACAGTTACACCTCCAGGACAGTAATACCTCCAGGACAGTAATACCTCCAGGTGATTTATACCTCCAGGACAATTATAACTCCAGGACAGAGAGTTATACCTCCAGCACAATTATACCTCCAGAACAGTTATACCTCCAGGACAGTTATACCTCCAGGACAGACGTTATACCTCCAGGACAGAGAGTTATACCTCCTGCACTGTTATACCTCCAGGATAGACAGTTATACCTCCAGCACAATTATACATCCAGCACAGTTATACCTCCAGGACAGTAATATCTCCAGGACAGACAGTTATACATCCAGGAGAGTTATATCTCCAGGACAGAGAGTTATACCTCCAGGACAGAGAATTATACCTCCAGCACAGTTTTACCTCCAGGCCAGTTATACCTCTAGGACAGTTATACCTCCAGCACAGTTTTACCTCCAGGCCAGTTATACCTCTAGGACAGTTATACCTCCAGCACAGTTATACCTCCAGGACAGTTGTACCTGCAGGACAGTAATACCTCCAGGACAGCAATACTCCAGGACAGTAATACCGCCATGACAGTAATACCTCCAGGACAGTAATAGTCCAGGACAGTAATACTCCAGGACAGTAATACCTCCAGGACACCAATACCTCCAGGACAGTAATACCTCCAGGACATTTATAGCTCCAAGACAGTTATACCTACAGGACAGTTATACCTCCAGAACAGTAATACCACCAGGACAGTAATACCTCCAGGACAGTTATATCTCCAGGACAGTAATACCTCCAGGACAGTAATACCTCCAGGACAGTTATCCCTTCTGGACAGTAATACCTCCAGGACAGTAATACCTCCAGGACAGTTATACCTCCAGGACAGTAATACCTCCAGGACAGTTATACCTCCAGGACAGCAATACCTCCAGGACAGTTATACCTCCAGGATAGACATTAATACCTCCATGACAGACAGTTATACCTCCAGGACAGACAGTTATACCTCTAGGATAGACAGTTATACCTCCAGGACAGTTAATCACTGGATTTGCTCATGCGCGCTTTCTTCTGACGACGATAGGTTTTCGTGTGCCATTTCTCAAGTGTCCGTTTTTTCTCTCTATCGTCCTCCCGCATTCCTCAACTTTAATAACTTGATCCAAGATATTTGGCTCAATTTCGAGCCAATCTAACAAATCCTAATAAATTCGCCTTTTGCTCCACAAATGAAGGGGTACAAATATTTCAAATGTGCAAGTGGTCTGTTAAAATTCTGTCAACTGTATTTTTATCCAAACCTAAACATATACATGTAAACGCATATATATATATATACACATACACGAACAAATATACACACATATATATACATATATATATGCCTAAATATGTATACATACACACACATACATACATACATACATACATACATACATACATACATACATACATACATACATACATACATACATACATACATACATACATACATGGTGGTGGCTGCCAACTCATTTTCGAGTACGGCCACTACTTTATATCCATGTAGGAGAACCCCTACCGATGCGCTGAACGAGTGTGGTTTTTTAGTCCAGCCAGCGACTTGAAAACTCTGGTACAAACACTACACTTGTGACAATTATTGACACATAGTGCTGGGCCCATGGTACCATGTGACGACAAGTGCAGAGAGATCTCCAGATATAAAGCAATGCCTGTGCCGTGAAGCTTTTATAGTGAGCAAAGGCACTGCACAAAGCCAGTCCCACTCTCTTGACCAAGATGATATTTACCAAAAAGAAGAACAAGTCAACGTCATTGGATACCATCAGGGTTGCAGGTGTTATATCAGAGTTTTCCTTCTAGAATTCTGCCTTGACAAAGGCTAAGGGGTCATCTCTCCCGGATACATACATACATACATACATACATACATACATACATACATACATACATACATACATACATACATGGTGGTGGCTGCCAACTCATTTTCGAGTACGGCCACTACTTTATATCCATGTAGGAGAACCCCTACCGATGCGCTGAACGAGTGTGGTTTTTTAGTCCAGCCAGCGACTTGAAAACTCTGGTACAAACACTACACTTGTGACAATTATTGACACATAGTGCTGGGCCCATGGTACCATGTGACGACAAGTGCAGAGAGATCTCCAGATATAAAGCAATGCCTGTGCCGTGAAGCAATACCTCCAGGACAGTAATAATCCCTGACAGTAAGACCTCCAGTACAGTTATACGTCCAGGAGAGATATACCTCCAGGACTATAATACATCCAGGACTGTAATATCTCCAGGACAGTTATACCTCCAGGACAGTTATACCTCCAGGACAGTTATACCTCCAGGTCAGTTATACTTCCAGAACAGTAATACCTCCAGGTCAGTTATACAGCCAGGACAGTTATACCCCCTAGACACTAATACCGCCAGGACAGTTATATCTCCTGGACAGTAATACCGCCAGGACAGTTATACTCCAGGACAGTATTACCTACAGGACAGTAATACCGTCAGGACAGTTATATCTCCAGGACAGTTATACCTCCAGGACAGTTAAACCTCCAGGATACTTATACCTCCAGGACAGTAATACCTCCAGGATAATTATAGTTCCAGGACAGTAATACCGCCAAGACAGTTATATCTCCAGGACAGTAATATCTCCGGGACAGTTATACCTCCAGGAGAGTTATACCTCCTGGACAGTAATACCGCCAGGACAGTTATACCTCCTGGACAGTAATTCCGCCAGGACAGTTATACCTCCTGGACAGTAACACCTCCAGGACAGTTATACTCCAGGACAGTAATACCTCCAGGACAGAAATACCTCCAGGACAGTTACATCCCCAGGACAGTTATACCCCCAGGAAGGTAATATCTCCAGGACAGTAATAACTCCAGATCAGTTATACCTCCAGGACAGAGAGTTATACCTCCAGGACAGTTAAACCTCCAGACAGTTATACCTCCAGGACAGTTATACCTCTAGGACAGACAGTTATAGCTCCTGTACAGTAATACCGCCAGGACAGTTATATCTCCAGGAGAGTTATACCTCCTGGACAGTTATACCTCCAGGACAGACAGTTATAGCTCCTGGACAGTAATAGCGCCAGGACAGTTATATCTCCAGGACAGTTATACCTCCAGGATAGTTATACCTCTAGGAGAGTTATACCTCCAGGTCAGTAATACCGCCAGGACAGTTATACCTCCTGGACAGTAATACCGCCAGGACAGTTATTTCTCCTGGACTGTAATACCGCCAGGACAGTTATGCCTCCTGGACAGTAACACCTCCAGGACAGTTATACCTCCAGGACAGTAATACCTACAGGACAGTAATACCTCCAGGATAATTATAGTTCCAGGACAGTAATACCTCCAGGACAGTTATAGCCCCAGGACAGTAATACCTCCAGGACAGTAATACCTCCAGGACAGTAAGACCTCCAGGACAGTAATACCTCCAGGACAGTAATACTCCAGGATAGTAATACCTCCAGGACAGTAATATCTCCAGGACAGTAATACTCCAGGACAGTTATACCTCCAGCACAGTAAATACCTCCAGGACAGTAATACCTCCAGGACAGTTATACCTCCAGCACAGTAAATACTTCCAGGACAGTTATACCTCCAGGACAGTAATACCTCAAGGACAGTTATACCCCCAGGACAGTTATACCTCCAGGACAGTTACACCTCCAGGACAGTAATACCTCGAGGACAGCAATACCTCCAGGGGATTTATACCTCCAGGACAGTTATAACTCCAGGACAGTTATACCTCCTGGACAGACAGTTATACCTCCAGCATAGTTATACCTCGAGAACAGTTATACCTCCAGCACAATTATACCTACAGAACAGTTATACCTCCAGGACAGACGTTATACCTCCAGGACAGAGAGTTATACCTCCTGCACTGTTATACCTCCAGGATAGACAGGTATAACTCCAGCACAATTATACATCCAGCACAGTTATACCTCCAGGACAGTATATATCTCCAGGACAGACAGTTATGCCTCCTGCACAGTTATACCTCCAGGACAGAAAGTTATATCTCCAGGACAGTTATACCTGCTGCACAGTTATACCTCCAGGACAGAGAGTTATACCTCCAGGACTGTTATACCTCCAAAACAGAGAGTTATAGCTCCAGCACAGTTTTACCTCCAGGCCAGTTATATCTCCAGGACATTTATACCTCCATGACAGTTATACCTCCAGGACAGTTATACCTACAGGACAGTTATACCTTCAGAACAGTAATACCACCAGGACAGTAATACCTCAAGTACAGTCATACCTCCAGGACAGTAATAGCTCCAGGACAGTAATATCTCGAGGACAGTTGTACCGCCCGGACAGTTATACCTCCAGGACAGTAATACCTCGAGGACAGTAAAACCTCCAGGACAGTTATACCGCCCGGACAGTTATACCTCCAGGACAGTAATACCTCCAGGATAGTTATACCTCCAGGACAGTTATACCTCCAGGACAGTAATACCTCCAGGACAGTAATACCTCCAGGACAGTTATACCGCCAGGACAGTTATACCTCCAGGACAGTAATACCTCCAGGACAGTTATACCTCCAGGAGAGAAATACCTCCAGGACAGTAATACGTCCAGGACAGTTATACCTCCAAGATAGTCATACCTCCAGGACAGTGATACCTCCAGGACAGTAATACCTCCAGGACAGTAATACCTCCAGTACAGTTATACCGCCAGGACAGTTATACCTCCAGGACAGTAATACCTCCAGGAGAGAAATACCTCCAGGAAAGTAATACGTCCAGGACAGTTATACCTTCAAGAGAGTCATACCTCCAGGACAGTGATACCTCCAGGACAGTAATACCTCCAGGACATTTATACCTCCAGGACAGACAGTTATAACTCCAGGAAAGATATACATCCAGGACACACAGTTATACCTCGAGGACAGTAATACCTCCAGGACAGTTATCCCTCCAGTACAAATAGTAATACCTCCAGAACAATAATACCTCCAGGACAATTATAGCTCCAGGACAGTAATACCTCCAGGACAGTTATACCTCCAGGACAGTAATACCTGCAGGACAGTAATACCTCCAAGACAGTTATACCTCCAGGACAGTTATACCTCCAGGACAGTTATACTTCCAGGACAGTAATACCTCCAGGACAGTTATACTTCCAGGACAGTAATACCTCCAGGACAGTTATACCTCCAGGACAGTAATACCTCCAGGACAGTTATACTTCCAGGACAGTAATACCTCCAGGACAGTAATACCTCCAGGACAGTAATACCTCCAAGACAGTTATACCTCCAGGACAATAATACCCCGGAACAGTTATACCTCCAGGCCAGTAATACCTCCAGGAGAGTAATACCTCCAGGACAGTAATACGTACAGGACATTTATACCTCCAGGACAGTAATACCTCCAAGTCAGTAATACCTCCAGGACAGTAATACCTACAAGACAGTTATACCTACAGGACGCTTATACCACTAGGACAGTAATAAATCCAGGAGAGTAATACCTCCAGGACAGTTATATCTCCAGGACACTAATAACTCCAGGACAGAAAAACCTCCAAAACAGTTATACCTCCTGGACAGTAATACCTCCAGGACAGTTATACCTCCAGGACAGTAATACCTCCAAGTCAGTAATACCTCCAGGACAGTTATACCTACAGGACAGTTATACCTACAGGACGCTTATAACACCAGTACAGTAATACATCCAGGACAGTAATACCTCCAGGACAGTTATACCTCCAGGACAGTTATACTTCCAGGACAGTAATACCTCCAGGACAGTTATACCTCCAGGACAGTAATACCTCCAGGACAGTTATACCTCCAGGACAGTAATAGCTCCAGGACAGTTATACCTCCAGGACAGTAATACCTCCAGGACAGTTATACCTCCAGGACAGTAATACCTCCAGGACAGTTATACCTCCAGGACAGTAATAGCTCCAGGACAGTTATACCTCCAGGACAGTAATACCTCCAGGACAGTTATACCTCCAGGACAGTAATACCTCCAGGACAGTTATACCTCCAGGACAGTAATAGCTCCAGGAAGTTATACCTCCAGGACAGTAATACCTCCAGGACAGTAATACCTCCAAGTCAGTAATACCTCCAGGACAGTTATACCGCCAGGACAGTTATACCTCCAGGACAGTTATACCTCCAGTACAAATAGTAATACCTCCAGGACAGTAATACCTCTAGGAGAGTAATACCTCCAGGACAGTAATACCTCCAGGACAGTTATCCCTCCAGGACAGTAATTCCTCCAGGACAGTAATACCTCCAGGGCAGTTATACCTCCAGGACAGTAATAGCTCCAGGACAGTTATACCTCCAGGACAGTAATACCGCCAGGACAGTTATACCTCCAGAACAGTAATACCTCCAGGACAGTAATACCTCTAGGAGAGTAATACCTCCAGGACAGTAATACCTCCAGGACAGTTATCCCTCCAGGACAGTAATACCTCCAGGACAGTTATACCTCCAGGACAGTAATACCGCCAGGACAGTTATACCTCCAGAACAGTAATACCTCCAGGACAGTAATACTCTAGGACAGTAATACCTCCAGGACAGTAATATCTCCAGAACTGTAATACATCCAGGAGAATTATACCTCCAGGACATATATACCTCCAGGACAGTTATACCTCCAGGACAGTAATACCTCCAAGACAGTAATACCTCCAGGACAGTAATACTCCAGGACAGTAATACCTCCAGGACAGTAATATCTCCAGGACAGTAATACCTCCAGGACAGTTATACCTCCAGCACAGTAAATACCTCCTGGACAGTAATACCTCCAGGACAGTAATACCTCAAGGACAGTTATACCTCCAGCACAGTAAATACCTCCAGGACAGTAATACCTCCAGGACAGTAATACCTCAAGGACAGTTATACCCCCAGGACAGTTACACCTCCAGGACAGTAATACCTCCAGGACAGTAATACCTCCAGGTGATTTATACCTCCAGGACAATTATAACTCCAGGACAGAGAGTTATACCTCCAGCACAATTATACCTCCAGAACAGTTATACCTCCAGGACAGTTATACCTCCAGGACAGACGTTATACCTCCAGGACAGAGAGTTATACCTCCTGCACTGTTATACCTCCAGGATAGACAGTTATACCTCCAGCACAATTATACATCCAGCACAGTTATACCTCCAGGACAGTAATATCTCCAGGACAGACAGTTATACATCCAGGAGAGTTATATCTCCAGGACAGAGAGTTATACCTCCAGGACAGAGAATTATACCTCCAGCACAGTTTTACCTCCAGGCCAGTTATACCTCTAGGACAGTTATACCTCCAGCACAGTTTTACCTCCAGGCCAGTTATACCTCTAGGACAGTTATACCTCCAGCACAGTTATACCTCCAGGACAGTTGTACCTGCAGGACAGTAATACCTCCAGGACAGCAATACTCCAGGACAGTAATACCGCCATGACAGTAATACCTCCAGGACAGTAATAGTCCAGGACAGTAATACTCCAGGACAGTAATACCTCCAGGACACCAATACCTCCAGGACAGTAATACCTCCAGGACATTTATAGCTCCAAGACAGTTATACCTACAGGACAGTTATACCTCCAGAACAGTAATACCACCAGGACAGTAATACCTCCAGGACAGTTATATCTCCAGGACAGTAATACCTCCAGGACAGTAATACCTCCAGGACAGTTATCCCTTCTGGACAGTAATACCTCCAGGACAGTAATACCTCCAGGACAGTTATACCTCCAGGACAGTAATACCTCCAGGACAGTTATACCTCCAGGACAGCAATACCTCCAGGACAGTTATACCTCCAGGATAGACATTAATACCTCCATGACAGACAGTTATACCTCCAGGACAGACAGTTATACCTCTAGGATAGACAGTTATACCTCCAGGACAGTTAATCACTGGATTTGCTCATGCGCGCTTTCTTCTGACGACGATAGGTTTTCGTGTGCCATTTCTCAAGTGTCCGTTTTTTCTCTCTATCGTCCTCCCGCATTCCTCAACTTTAATAACTTGATCCAAGATATTTGGCTCAATTTCGAGCCAATCTAACAAATCCTAATAAATTCGCCTTTTGCTCCACAAATGAAGGGGTACAAATATTTCAAATGTGCAAGTGGTCTGTTAAAATTCTGTCAACTGTATTTTTATCCAAACCTAAACATATACATGTAAACGCATATATATATATATACACATACACGAACAAATATACACACATATATATACATATATATATGCCTAAATATGTATACATACACACACATACATACATACATACATACATACATACATACATACATACATACATACATACATACATACATACATACATACATACATACATACATGGTGGTGGCTGCCAACTCATTTTCGAGTACGGCCACTACTTTATATCCATGTAGGAGAACCCCTACCGATGCGCTGAACGAGTGTGGTTTTTTAGTCCAGCCAGCGACTTGAAAACTCTGGTACAAACACTACACTTGTGACAATTATTGACACATAGTGCTGGGCCCATGGTACCATGTGACGACAAGTGCAGAGAGATCTCCAGATATAAAGCAATGCCTGTGCCGTGAAGCTTTTATAGTGAGCAAAGGCACTGCACAAAGCCAGTCCCACTCTCTTGACCAAGATGATATTTACCAAAAAGAAGAACAAGTCAACGTCATTGGATACCATCAGGGTTGCAGGTGTTATATCAGAGTTTTCCTTCTAGAATTCTGCCTTGACAAAGGCTAAGGGGTCATCTCTCCCGGATACATACATACATACATACATACATACATACATACATACATACATACATACATACATACATACATGGTGGTGGCTGCCAACTCATTTTCGAGTACGGCCACTACTTTATATCCATGTAGGAGAACCCCTACCGATGCGCTGAACGAGTGTGGTTTTTTAGTCCAGCCAGCGACTTGAAAACTCTGGTACAAACACTACACTTGTGACAATTATTGACACATAGTGCTGGGCCCATGGTACCATGTGACGACAAGTGCAGAGAGATCTCCAGATATAAAGCAATGCCTGTGCCGTGAAGCAATACCTCCAGGACAGTAATAATCCCTGACAGTAAGACCTCCAGTACAGTTATACGTCCAGGAGAGATATACCTCCAGGACTATAATACATCCAGGACTGTAATATCTCCAGGACAGTTATACCTCCAGGACAGTTATACCTCCAGGACAGTTATACCTCCAGGTCAGTTATACTTCCAGAACAGTAATACCTCCAGGTCAGTTATACAGCCAGGACAGTTATACCCCCTAGACACTAATACCGCCAGGACAGTTATATCTCCTGGACAGTAATACCGCCAGGACAGTTATACTCCAGGACAGTATTACCTACAGGACAGTAATACCGTCAGGACAGTTATATCTCCAGGACAGTTATACCTCCAGGACAGTTAAACCTCCAGGATACTTATACCTCCAGGACAGTAATACCTCCAGGATAATTATAGTTCCAGGACAGTAATACCGCCAAGACAGTTATATCTCCAGGACAGTAATATCTCCGGGACAGTTATACCTCCAGGAGAGTTATACCTCCTGGACAGTAATACCGCCAGGACAGTTATACCTCCTGGACAGTAATTCCGCCAGGACAGTTATACCTCCTGGACAGTAACACCTCCAGGACAGTTATACTCCAGGACAGTAATACCTCCAGGACAGAAATACCTCCAGGACAGTTACATCCCCAGGACAGTTATACCCCCAGGAAGGTAATATCTCCAGGACAGTAATAACTCCAGATCAGTTATACCTCCAGGACAGAGAGTTATACCTCCAGGACAGTTAAACCTCCAGACAGTTATACCTCCAGGACAGTTATACCTCTAGGACAGACAGTTATAGCTCCTGTACAGTAATACCGCCAGGACAGTTATATCTCCAGGAGAGTTATACCTCCTGGACAGTTATACCTCCAGGACAGACAGTTATAGCTCCTGGACAGTAATAGCGCCAGGACAGTTATATCTCCAGGACAGTTATACCTCCAGGATAGTTATACCTCTAGGAGAGTTATACCTCCAGGTCAGTAATACCGCCAGGACAGTTATACCTCCTGGACAGTAATACCGCCAGGACAGTTATTTCTCCTGGACTGTAATACCGCCAGGACAGTTATGCCTCCTGGACAGTAACACCTCCAGGACAGTTATACCTCCAGGACAGTAATACCTACAGGACAGTAATACCTCCAGGATAATTATAGTTCCAGGACAGTAATACCTCCAGGACAGTTATAGCCCCAGGACAGTAATACCTCCAGGACAGTAATACCTCCAGGACAGTAAGACCTCCAGGACAGTAATGCCTCCAGGATAATTAAAGTACCAGGACAGTAATACCTCCAGGACAGTTATAGCCCCAGGACAGTAAAATCTCCAGGACAGTAAATCCTCCAGGACAGTTATACCTCCAGGATAGTATTACCTCCAGGACAGTAATAATCCGGGACAGTAATACCTCCAGGACAGTTATACCTCCAGGACAGTAATATCTCCAGGACAGTTATACCTCCAGGACAGTTATACCTCCAGGACAGTAATACCTTCAGGACAGTAATAGCTCCAGGACAGTAATACCTCCAGGACCGTTATACCTCCAGGACAGTTATACCTCCAGGACAATTATTCCTCCAGAACAGTAATACCTCACGGACAGTAAATCCTCCAGGACAGTTATACCTCCAGGACAGTTATACCTCCAGGACATTAATACCTCCAGAACAGTTATACCCCCCGCACAGTAATACTCCAGGAAAGGTATACCCCAGGACAGTAATACCTCCAGGACAGTAATACTCCAGGACAGTAATACCTCCAGGACAGTTATACCTCCAGGACAGTAATACTCCAGGACAGTAATATCTCCAGGACAGTAATAACTCCAGGAGAGTTATACTTCCAGGACAGTAATTCCTCCAGGACTGTAATATCTCCAGGACAGTTATACCTCCAGGACAGTAATACCTCCGGGACAGTTATACCTCCAGGACAGGAATACCTCCAGGACAGTTATACATCCAGGACAGTAATACCACCAGGACAGTTATATCTCCAGGACATTTATATCTCCAGGACAGTTATACCTCTAGGAGAGTTATACCTCCAGGACAGTAATACCGCGAGGACAGTTACACCTCCTGGACCGTAACACCTCCAGGACAGTTATACCTCCAGTACAGTAATACCTACAGGACAGTAATACCACCAGGACAGTTATATCTCCAGGACAGTTATACCTCCAGGACAGTTATACCTCCAGGACAGTTATACCTCCAGGACAGTAATACCTCCAGGATAATTATAGTTCCAGGACAGTAATACCACCAGGACAGTTATACCTCCAGGACAGTAATACTCCAGGACAGTAATACTCCAGGACAGTAATACCTCCAGGACAGACAGTTATAGCTCCTGTACAGTAATACCGCCAGGACAGTTATATCTCCAGGAGAGTTATACCTCCTGGACAGTTATACCTCCAGGACAGACAGTTATAGCTCCTGGACAGTAATAGCGCCAGGACAGTTATATCTCCAGGACAGTTATACCTCCAGGATAGTTATACCTCTAGGAGAGTTATACCTCCAGGTCAGTAATACCGCCAGGACAGTTATACCTCCTGGACAGTAATACCGCCAGGACAGTTATTTCTCCTGGACTGTAATACCGCCAGGACAGTTATGCCTCCTGGACAGTAACACCTCCAGGACAGTTATACCTCCAGGACAGTAATACCTACAGGACAGTAATACCTCCAGGATAATTATAGTTCCAGGACAGTAATACCTCCAGGACAGTTATAGCCCCAGGACAGTAATACCTCCAGGACAGTAATACCTCCAGGACAGTAAGACCTCCAGGACAGTAATGCCTCCAGGATAATTAAAGTACCAGGACAGTAATACCTCCAGGACAGTTATAGCCCCAGGACAGTAAAATCTCCAGGACAGTAAATCCTCCAGGACAGTTATACCTCCAGGATAGTATTACCTCCAGGACAGTAATAATCCGGGACAGTAATACCTCCAGGACAGTTATACCTCCAGGACAGTAATATCTCCAGGACAGTTATACCTCCAGGACAGTTATACCTCCAGGACAGTAATACCTTCAGGACAGTAATAGCTCCAGGACAGTAATACCTCCAGGACCGTTATACCTCCAGGACAGTTATACCTCCAGGACAATTATTCCTCCAGAACAGTAACACCTCACGGACAGTAAATCCTCCAGGACAGTTATACCTCCAGGACAGTTATACCTCCAGGACATTAATACCTCCAGAACAGTTATACCCCCCGCACAGTAATACTCCAGGACAGGTATACCCCAGGACAGTAATACCTCCAGGACAGTAATACTCCAGGACAGTAATACCTCCAGGACAGTTATACCTCCAGGACAGTAATACTCCAGGACAGTAATATCTCCAGGACAGTAATAACTCCAGGAGAGTTATACTTCCAGGACAGTAATTCCTCCAGGACTGTAATATCTCCAGGACAGTTATACCTCCAGGACAGTAATACCTCCGGGACAGTTATACCTCCAGGACAGGAATACCTCCAGGACAGTTATACATCCAGGACAGTAATACCACCAGGACAGTTATATCTCCAGGACATTTATATCTCCAGGACAGTTATACCTCTAGGAGAGTTATACCTCCAGGACAGTAATACCGCGAGGACAGTTACACCTCCTGGACCGTAACACCTCCAGGACAGTTATACCTCCAGTACAGTAATACCTACAGGACAGTAATACCACCAGGACAGTTATATCTCCAGGACAGTTATACCTCCAGGACAGTTATACCTCCAGGACAGTTATACCTCCAGGACAGTAATACCTCCAGGATAATTATAGTTCCAGGACAGTAATACCACCAGGACAGTTATACCTCCAGCACAGTAATACTCCAGGACAGTAATACTCCAGGACAGTAATACCTCCAGGTCAGTTACACCTCCTGGACCGTAACACCTCCAGGACAGTTATACCTCCAGTACAGTAATACCTACAGGACAGTAATACCACCAGGACAGTTATATCTCCAGGACAGTTATACCTCCAGGAGAGTTATATATCCAGGACAGTCATACCTCCAGGACAGTTAAACCACAGGACAGTAATAACTCCAGGAGAGTTATACCTCCAGGACAGTAATACCTCCAGGACAGTTATACCTCCAGGAGTGTAATACCTCCAGAACAGTTATATCTCCAGCACAGTAATACTCCAGGACAGTTATTCCTCCAGGACAGTTATATCTCCAGGACAGTTATACCTGCAGGACAGTTATACCTGCAGGACAATAAGTTATAGCTCCTGGACAGTAATATCTCCGGGACATTTATACCTCCAGGACAGTTATACCTCTAGGAGAGTAATACCTCCAGGACAGTAATACCGCGAGGACAGTTATACCTCCAGGACAGTAATACATCCAGGACAGTAATACCTCCAGGTCAGTAATACCTCCAGGAGAGTTATATATCCAGGACAGTAATACTCCAGGACAGTAATAACTCCAGGAGAGTTATACCTCCAGGACAGTAATACCTCCAGGACAATTATACCTCCAGAACAGTAATACCTCCAGGACATTAAGACCTCCAGGACAGTAATACCTCCAGGACAGTTATACCTCCAGGATAGTAATACCTCCAGGACAGTAATAATCCGGGACAGTAATACCTCCAGGACAATTATACCTCCAGAACAGTAATACCTCCAGAACAGTAATACCTCCAGGACAGTTATACCTCCAGGACAGTAATACCTCCAGGACAGTTATACCTCCAGGACAGTAATACTCCAGGACAGTAATACCTCCAGGACAGTTATACCTCCAGGACAGTAATACCTCCAGGACAGTTACACCTCCAGGACAGTAATACTCCAGGACAGTAATACCTCCAGGACAGTTATACCTCCAGGACAGTAATACCTTCAAGACAGTTATACCTCCTGGACAGTAATACCGCCAGGAGAGTTATATCTCCTGGACAGTAATACCGCCAGGACAGTTATATCTCCTGGACAGTAATACCGCCAGGACAGTTATATCTCCTGGACAGTAATACCGCCACGACAGTTATATCTCCTGGACAGTAATACCGCCAGGACAGTTATACCTCCTGGACAGTAATACCGCCAGGACAGTTATATCTCCTGGACAGTAATACCGCCAGGACAGTTATACCTCCTGGACAGTAACACCTCCAGGACAGTTATACCTCCAGGACAGTAATACCGTCAGGACAGTTATATCAACAGGACAGTTATATCTCCAGGATACTTATACCTCCAGGACAGTAATACCTCCAGGATAATTATAGTTCCAGGACAGTAATACCGCCAAGACAGTTATATCTCCAGGACAGTAATATCTCCGGGACAGTTATACCTCCAGGAGAGTTATACCTCCTGGACAGTAATACCGCCAGGACAGTTATACCTCCTGGACAGTAACACCTCCAGGACAGTTATACTCCAGGACAGTAATACCTACAGGACAGTAATACCGCCAGGACAGTTATATCTCCAGGACAGTTATACCTCCAGGACAGTTATACCTCCAGGTCACTTATACCTCCAGGACAGTAATACCTCCAGGATAATTATAGTTCCAGGACAGTAACACCGCCAGGACAGTAATACCTCAAGGACAGTTAGACATCCAAGGACAGTTATACCACCAGGACAGTAATACCACCAGGACAGTAATACCTCCAGGACAGTTATACCTCCAGGACAGTAATACCTCCAGAACAGTTATACTCCAGGACAGTAATACCTCCAGGACAGTTATACCCACAGGACAGTAAAATCTCCAGGACAGTAATACCTCCAGGACAGTAATACCTCCAGGACAATTATACCTCCAGGACAGTAATACCTCCATGACAGTAATACCTCCAGGACAGTTATACCTCCAGGATAGTAATACCTCCAGGACAGTAATAATCCCTGACAGTAATACCTCCAGTACAGTTATACGTCCAGGACAGTTATACCTCCAGGACAGTTATACCTCCAGGACAGTAATACCTCCAGCACAGTTATACCTCCAGGACAGTAATATCTCCAGGACAGGTAAACCCCCAGGACAGTAAAATCTCCAGGACAGTAATACCTCCCGGACAGTAATACCTCCAGGACAATTATACCTCCAGGACAGTAATACCTCCATGACAGTAATACCTCCAGGACAGTTATACCTCCATGACAGTAATACCTCCAGGACAGTAATACTCCAGGACAGTAATAAATCCAGGACAGTAATACCTCCATGACAGTTATACGTCCAGGACATTAATACCTCCAGGACAGTAATACCTCCAGAACAGTTATACCTCCAGGACAGTAATACCTCCAGAACAGTTATACCTCCAGGACAGTAATACCTCCAGGACAATTATACCTCCAGGACAGTAATACCTCCAGGACAATTATACCTCCAGGATAGTAATACTTCCAGGACAGTTATAATCCTTGACAGTAATACCTCCAGAACAGTTATACCTCCAGGACAGTAATACCTCCAGAACAGTTATACCTCCAGGACAGTAATACCTCCAGGACAATTATACCTCCAGGACAGTAATACGTCCATGACAGTTATACCTCCAGGACAGTAATACCTCCAGTACAGTTATACGTCCAGGAGAGATATACCTCCAGGACTGTAATACCTCCAGGACTGTAATATCTCCAAGACAGTAATACCTCCAGGACAGTTATATCTCCAAGACAGTTATACCTCCAGGACAGTTATACCTCCAGGACAGTAATACCTCCAGCACAGTTATACCTCCAGGACAGTAATACTCCAGGACAGTAATATCTCCAGGACAGGTATACCTCCAGGACAGTAATACCTCCAGGACAGTAATACCTCCAGCACAGTTATACCTCCAGGACAGTAATACTCCAGGACAGTAATATCTCCAGGACAGGTATACCTCCAGGACAGTAATACCTCCAGGACAGTAAAACTCCAGGACAGTAATACCTCCAGGAAAGTAATATCTCCAGGACAGTAATAACCCCAGAACAGTTATACCTCCAGGACAGATATACCTCCAGCACAGTTATACCTCAAGGACATTTATACCCCCAGGACAGTTATACCTCCAGGACAGTTATGCCTCCAGGACAGTAATACCTCCAGAACAGTAATGCCTCCAGGGGATTTATACCTCCAGGACAGTTATACCTCCAGCACAGTTATACCTACAGGACAGTAATACCTCCAGGACAGTAATACCTCAAGGACAGTTATACCTCGAGGACAGTAATATCTCCAGGACAATAATACCTCCAGGGGATGTATACCTCCAGGACAGTTATAACTCCAGGACAGCTATACCTCCAGGACAGACAGTTATACCTCCAGGACGGTAATACCTCCAGGACAGACAGTTATACCTCCATGACAGTGATACCTCCAGGACAGATATTTATACATTCAGGACAGTAATACCTCCAGGACATTTATACCTCCACGACAGTTATACCTCCAGGACAGTTATACCTCGAAGACAGACATTTATACCTCCAGGATAGACAGTTATACCTCCAGGACAGACAGTTATATATCCAGGACAGTTATACCTCCAGCACAATTATACCTCCAGCACAGTTATACTTCCAGGAGAGAGAGTTATACCTCCACGACAGAGAGTTATACCTCCAGCACAATTATATCTCCAGCACAGTTATACCTCCAGGACAGTTATAACTCCAGGACAGAGAGTTATACCTCCAGGACAAAGAGTTATACCTCCTGCAGTGTTATACCTCCAGGACAGACAGTTAGACCTTCAGGACAGACAGTTATACCTCCAGCACAATTATACCTCCAGCGCAGTTATACCTCCAGGACAGTAATATCTCCAGGACAGACAGTTATACCTCCAATACAGTTATACCTCCAGGACAGACAGTTATACCTCCAGGAGAGTTATACCTCCAGGACAGAGAGTAATACCTCCAAGACTGTTATACCTCCAGGACAGACAGTTCTACCTCCAGGACAGACAGTTCTACCTCCAGGACAGTAATACCTCAAGGACAGTTATACCTCCAGCACAGTAAATACCTCCAGGACAGTAATACCTCCAGGACAGTAATACCTCAAGGACAGTTATATTTCCAGCACAGTTATACCTCCAGGACAGTAATACGTCCAGGACAGTAATACCTCAAGGACAGTTATACCCCCAGGACAGTTATACCTCCAGCACAGTTATAACTCCAGGACAGTTGTACCTGCAGGACAGTAATACCTCCAGGACAGCAATACTCCAGGACAGTAATACCGACATGACAGTAATACTCCAGGACATTAATACTCCAGGACAGTAATACCTCCAGGACACCAATACCTCCAGGACAGTAATACCTCCAGGACATTTATAGCTCCAAGACAGTTATAACTCCAGGAATGATATACATCCAGGACACACAGTTATACCTCGAGGTCAGGAATACCCCAGGACAGTTATAGCTCCAGGACAGTTATACCTCCAGGAATGTACTACCTCCAGGACAGTAATAGCTCCGGGACAGTTATACTTCCAGGACAGTAATACCTCCCAGGACAGTTATACCTCCAGCACATTAATACCTTCAGGAGAGTAATACCTCCAAGACAGTTATACCGCCAGGACAGTTATACCTCCAGGACAATAATACCCCCAGGACAGTTATACCTCGAGGTCAGTAATACCACCATGAGAGTAATACCTCCAGGACACCAATACCTCCAGGACAGTAATACCTACAGTACAAATAGTAATACCTCCAGCACAGTTATACCTCCAGGACAAACAGTTATACCTCCAGCACAATTATACCACCAGCACAGTTATACCTCCAGGACAGAGAGTTATACCTCCAGGACAGTAATATCTCCAGTACAGTTATACCTCCAGTACAGACAGTTATACCCCCAGGACAGACAGTTATACCTCCAGGACAGTGAATTATTCCTCCAGGACAGTGAGTTATACCTCCAAGACAGAGAGTTATATTTCCAGGAATGAGAGTTATACCCCCAGGACAGACAGTTATACCTCCAGGACAGACAGTTATACCTCCAGGACAGACAGTTATACCTCCAGGACAGACAGTTATACCTCCAGGACAGTTTTACCTCCAGGGCAGGCAGTTATACCTCCAGGACAGACAGTTATACCTCCAGGACAGACAGTTATACCTCCAGGACATACAGTTATACCTCCAGGACAGTTTTACCTCCAGGGCAGGCAGTTATACCTCCAGGACAGACAGTTATACCTCCAGGACAGTGAATTATTCCTCCAGGACAGTGAGTTATACCTCCAGGACAGACAGTTATACCTCCAGGACAGACAGTTATACCTCCAGGACAGTGAATTATTCCTCCAGGACAGTGAGTTATACCTCCAGGACAGAGAGTTATACTTCCAGGAATGAGAGTTATACCTCCAGGACAGACAGTATACCACCAGGACAGAGAGTTATACCTCCAGCACAGTTTTACCTCCAGCACAGTTATACCTCCAGGACAGTTTTACCTCCAGAACAGTTATAGATCCAGGACAGTTTTACCTCCAGAACAGTAATACCCAGGACAGTAATACCTCCAGAACAATAATACCTCCAGGAGAGTTATACCTCCTGGACAGTAATACCCCCAGAACAGTTGTACCTCCACGACAGTTATACCTCCAGCACAGTTATATCTCAAGGACAGTTATACCCCCAGGACAGTTATACCTCCAGGACAGTTATGCCTCCAGGACAGTAATACCTCCAGAACAGTAATACCTCCAGTGGATTTATACCTCCATGACAGTTATACCTCCAGCACAGTTATACCTACAGGACAGTAATACCTCGAGGACAGTAATACCTCCAGGACAATAATACCTCCAGGGCATTTATACCTCCAGGACAGTTATAACTCCAGGACTGCTATACCTCCAGGACAGACAGTTATACCTCCAGGGTGGTAATACCTCCAGGACAGATATTTATACATCCAGGACAGTAATACCACCAGGACATTTATACCTCAACGACAGTTATACCTCCAGGACAGTTATACCTCGAAGACAGACAGTTATACCTCCAGGATAGACAGTTATACCTCCAGCACTGACAGTTATATCTCCAGGACAATAATACCTCCAGGACATTTATACCTCCAGCACAGTTATACCTCGAGAACAGTTATACCTCCAGGACATTTATTCCTCCAGAACAGACAGTTATACCTCCAGGACAGACAGTTAAACCTCCAGCACAATTATACCTCCAGCACAGTTATACTTCCAGGACAGAGAGTTATACCTCCACGACAGAGAGTTATACCTCCACGACAGAGAGTTATACCTCCAGCACAATTATACCTCCAGCACAGTTATACCTCCAGGACAGACAGTTATACCTCCAGCACAATTATACCACCAGCACAGTTATACCTCCAGGACAGAGAGTAATACCTCCAGGACAGTAATATCTCCAGGACAGACAGTTATATCTCCAGCACAGTTATACCTCCAGTACAGACAGTTATCCCTCCAGGACAGACAGTTATACCTCCAGGACAGTTATACCTCCAGCACAGTTACATCTCCAGGACAGAGAGTTATTCCTCCAGGACAGTAAGTTATAACTCCAGGACAGAGAGTTATACCTCCAGGACAGAGAGTTATACCTCCAGGACAGATATACCTCCAGGATAGACAATTATACCCCCAGGACAGAGAGTTATACCTCAGGACAGTTATACCTCCAGCACAGTTATAGCTCCAGGACAGACAGTTATACCTCCAGCACAGTTATACCTCCAGGACAGTTATACCTCCAGAACAGTTATACATCCAGGACAGTAATACTCTAGGAAAGTAATACCCAGGACAGTAATACCTCCAGAACTGTAATACATCCAGGAGAATTATACCTCCAGGACAGAAATACCTCCAAGACAGTAATACCTCCAGGACAGTTATACCTCCAGGACAGTTATACCTCTAACAAAATTATACCTCCAGGACAGTTATACCTCCAGGACAGTAATACCTCCAAGACAGTAATACTCCAGGACAGTAATACCACCAGGACAGTAATACTCCAGGACAGTAATACCTCCAAGACAGTAATACTCCAGGACAGTAATACCTCCAGGACAGTTATACTTCCAGGACACTAATAGCTCCAGGAAAGTAATACCTCCAGGACAGTAATACCTCCAGGACAGTTATACCTCCAGCACAGTAAATACCTCCAGGACAGTAATACCTCCAGGACAGTAATACCTCAAGGACAGTTATATTTCCAGCACAGTTATACCTCCAGGACAGTAATATGTCCAGGACAGTAATACCTCAAGGACAGTTATACCCCCAGGACAGTTATTCCTCCAGGACAGTTACACCTCCAGGACAGTAATACCTCCAGGACAGTAATACCTCCAGGGGATTTATACCTCCAGGACAGGCAGTTATACCTCCACGACAGTAATACCTCCAGGACAGTTATACCTCCAGGACAGTTATACCTCGAAGCCAGACAGTTATACCTCCATGACAGTAATACTTCCTGGACATTTATAACTCCAGCATAGTTATACCTCGAGAACAGTTATACCTCCAGGACAGTTATACCTCCAGGACAGACAGTTATACCTCCAGGACAGTTAAACCTCCAGCACAATTATAACTCAAGCACAGTAGTGCCTCCAGGACAGAGAGTTATACCACCAGCACAATTATACCTCCAGAACAGTTATACCTCCAGGACAGTAATACCTCCACGACAGTAATACCTCCAGGACAGTAATACCTCAAGGACATTTATACCTCGAGGACAGTAATACCTCCAGGAAAATAATACCTCCAGGGGATTTATACCTCCAGGACAGTTATAACTCCAGGACAGTTATACCTCCAGGACAGACAGTTATACCTCCAGGACGGAAATACCTCCAGGATAGACAGTTATACCTCCAAGACAGTTATACCTCGAAGACAGACAGTTATACCTCCAGCACAAATATAACTCCAGCACAGTTATACTTCCAGGACAGAGAGTTATACCTCCACGACAGAGAGTTATACCTCCACGACAGAGAGTTATACCTCCAGCACAATTATACCTCCAGCACAGTTATACCTCCAGGACAGTTATAACTCCAGGACAGACAGTTATACCTCCAGGACAGAGATTTATACCTCATGTACTGTTATACCTCCAGGACAGACATTTATACCTTCAGGACAGACAGTTATACCTCCAACACAATTATACCTCCAGCACAGTTATACCTCCAGGACAGTAATATCTCCAGGACAGACAGTTATACCTCCAGGACAGACAGTTATACCTTCAGGACAGACAGTTATACCTCCAGCACAATTATACCTCCAGCACAGTTATACCTCCAGGACAGTAATATCTCCAGGACAGACAGTTATACCTACAATACAGTTATCCCTCCAGGACAGACAGTTATACCTCCAGGACAGACAGTTATACCTCCAGGACAGTTATACCTCCAGGACAGAGAATTATACCTCCAGGACAGACAGTTATACCTCCAGGACAGACAGTTATACCTCCAGGACAGTTATACCTCCAGGACAGAGAATTATACCTCCAGGACAGACAGTTATACCTCCAGGACAGACAGTTATACCTCCAGCACAGTAATACCTCAAGGAGAGTTATATTTCCAGCACAGTTATACCTCCAGGACAATTATACCTCCAGGACAGTAATACTCCAGGACAGTAATACCGCCATGACAGTAATGCCTCCAGGACAGAAATACTCCAGGACAGTAATACCTCCAGGACAGTAATACTCCAGGACAGTAATACCTCCAGGACAGTAATACCTCCAGGACAGTAATACCTCAAGGACAGTTATATTTCCAGCACAGTTATACCTCCAGGACAGTAATACGTCCAGGACAGTAATACCTCCAGGACAGTAATACCTCCAGAGGATTTATACCTCCAGGACAGACAGTTATACCTCCAGGACAGACAGTTATACCTCCACGACAGTAATACCTCCAGGACAGTTATACCTCCAGGACAGTTATACCTCGAAGACAGACAGTTATACCTCCATGACAGTAATACCTCCAGGACATTTATACCTCCAGCATAGTTATACCTCGAGAACAGTTATACCTCCAGGACAGTTATACCTCCAGGACAGAGAGTTATACCTCCAGGACAGTTAAACCTGCAGCACAATTATAACTCAAGCACAGTAGTACCTCCAGGACAGAGAGTTATACCTCCAGCACAATTATACCTCCAGAACAGTTATACCTCCAGGACAGGTATACCTCCAGGACAGGCGTTATACCTCCAGGACAGAGAGTTATACCTCCTGCACTGCTATACCTCCAGGACAGTTATACCTCCAGGAAGGACAGTTATACCTCCAGGACAGACAGTTATACCTCCAGCACAATTGTACCTCCAGCACAGTTATACTTCCAGGACAGAGAGTTATACCTCCACGACAGAGAGTTATACCTCCAGCACAATTATAGCTCCAGCACAGTTATACCTCCAGGACAGTTATAACTCCAGGACAGACAGATATACCTTCAGGACAGACAGTTATACCTCCAGCACAATTATACCTCCAGCACAGTTATACCTCCAGGACAGTAATATCTCCAGGACAGACAGTTATACCTCCAATACAGTTATACCTCCAGGACAGACAGTTATACCTCCAGGACAGACACTTATACCTCCAGGACAGAGAGTTATACCTCCAGGACACAGAGTTATACCTCCAGGACAGTTATACCTCCAGGAAAGTTATACCTCCAGGACAGTAATACTCCAGGACAGTAATACCGCCATGACAGTAATACCTCCAGGACAGAAATACTCCAGGACAGTAATACCTCCAGGACACCAGAACCTCCAGGACAGGAATACCTCCAGGACATTTATACCTCCAGGACAATTATACCTCCAGGACAGACAGTTATAACTCCAGGAAAGATATACATCCAGGACACACAGTTATACCTCGAGGATAGTAATATCTCCAGGACAGTTATCCCTCCAGTACAAATAGTAATACCTCCAGAATAGTAAAACCTCCAGGACAATTATAGCTCCAGGACAGTAATACCTCCAGGACAGTTATACCTCCAGGACAGTTATACCTCCAGGACAGTAATACCTCCAGGACAGTAATAGCTCCAGGACAGTTATACGTCCAGGACAGTAATACCTCCAGGACAGTAATACCTCTAAGACAGTTATACCGCCAGGACAGTTATACCTGCAGCACAATTATACCTCCAGCACAGTTATACCTACACGACAGAGAGTTATACCTCCAGCACAATTATACCCCCAGCACAGTTATAGCTCCAGGACAGACAGTTATACTTCCAGCACAATTATACCACCAGCACAATTATACCTCCAGGACAGAGAGTAATACCTCCAGGACAGCAATATCTCCAGGACAGGCAGTTATATCTCCAGCACAGTTATACCTCCAGTACAGACAGTTATACCTCCAGGACAGACAGTTTTATCTCCAGTACAGTTATACCTCAGCACAGTTATATCTCCAGGACAGAGAGTTATTCCTCCAGGACAGTAAGTTATAACTCCAGGACAGAGATTTATACCTCCAGGACAGAGAGTTATACCTCCAGGACAGTTATACCTCCAGCATAGACAGTTATACCCCCAGGACAGAGAGTTATACCTCAGGACAGTTATACCTCCAGCACAGTTATAGCTCCAGGACAGACAGTTATAGCTCCAGGACAGTTATACCTCCAGCACAGTTATACCTCCAGGACAGTTATACCTCCAGCACAGTTATACATCCAGGAGAATTATACCTCCAGGACAGTAATACATCCAAGACAGTAATACTCCAGGACAGTTATACCTCCAGGACAGTTATACCTCTAGAAAAATTATACCTCCAGGACAGTTATACCTCCAGGACAGTAATACCTCCAATACAGTAATACTCCAGGACAGTAATACCTCCAGGACAGTAATACTCCAGGATAGTAATACCTCCAGGACAGTAATATCTCCAGGACAGTAATACTCCAGGACAGTTATACCTCCAGCACAGTAAATACCTCCAGGACAGTAATACCTCCAGGACAGTTATACCTCCAGCACAGTAAATACTTCCAGGGCAGTTATACCTCCAGGACAGTAATACCTCAAGGACAGTTATACCCCCAGGACAGTTATACCTCCAGGACAGTTACACCTCCAGGACAGTAATACCTCGAGGACAGCAATACCTCCAGGGGATTTATACCTCCAGGACAGTTATAACTCCAGGACAGTTATACCTCCTGGACAGACAGTTATACCTCCAGCATAGTTATACCTCGAGAACAGTTATACCTCCAGCACAATTATACCTACAGAACAGTTATACCTCCAGGACAGACGTTATACCTCCAGGACAGAGAGTTATACCTCCAGGACAGAGAGTTATACCTCCTGCACTGTTATACCTCCAGGATAGACAGGTATAACTCCAGCACAATTATACATCCAGCACAGTTATACCTCCAGGACAGTATATATCTCCAGGACAGACAGTTATGCCTCCTGCACAGTTATACCTCCAGGACAGAAAGTTATATCTCCAGGACAGTTATACCTGCTGCACAGTTATACCTCCAGGACAGAGAGTTATACCTCCAGGACTGTTATACCTCCAAAACAGAGAGTTATAGCTCCAGCACAGTTTTACCTCCAGGCCAGTTATATCTCCAGGACATTTATACCTCCATGACAGTTATACCTCCAGGACAGTTATACCTACAGGACAGTTATACCTTCAGAACAGTAATACCACCAGGACAGTAATACCTCAAGTACAGTCATACCTCCAGGACAGTAATAGCTCCAGGACAGTAATATCTCGAGGACAGTTGTACCGCCCGGACAGTTATACCTCCAGGACAGTAATACCTCGAGGACAGTAAAACCTCCAGGACAGTTATACCGCCCGGACAGTTATACCTCCAGGACAGTAATACCTCCAGGATAGTTATACCTCCAGGACAGTTATACCTCCAGGACAGTAATACCTCCAGGACAGTAATACCTCCAGGACAGTTATACCGCCAGGACAGTTATACCTCCAGGACAGTAATACCTCCAGGACAGTTATACCTCCAGGAGAGAAATACCTCCAGGACAGTAATACGTCCAGGACAGTTATACCTCCAAGATAGTCATACCTCCAGGACAGTGATACCTCCAGGACAGTAATACCTCCAGGACAGTAATACCTCCAGGACAGTTATACCGCCAGGACAGTTATACCTCCAGGACAGTAATACCTCCAGGAGAGAAATACCTCCAGGAAAGTAATACGTCCAGGACAGTTATACCTTCAAGAGAGTCATACCTCCAGGACAGTGATACCTCCAGGACAGTAATACCTCCAGGACATTTATACCTCCAGGACAGACAGTTATAACTCCAGGAAAGATATACATCCAGGACACACAGTTATACCTCGAGGACAGTAATACCTCCAGGACAGTTATCCCTCCAGTACAAATAGTAATACCTCCAGAACAATAATACCTCCAGGACAATTATAGCTCCAGGACAGTAATACCTCCAGGACAGTTATACCTCCAGGACAGTAATACCTCCAGGACAGTAATACCTCCAAGACAGTTATACCTCCAGGACAGTTATACCTCCAGGACAGTTATACTTCCAGGACAGTAATACCTCCAGGACAGTTATACTTCCAGGACAGTAATACCTCCAGGACAGTTATACCTCCAGGACAGTAATACCTCCAGGACAGTTATACTTCCAGGACAGTAATACCTCCAGGACAGTAATACCTCCAGGACAGTAATACCTCCAAGACAGTTATACCTCCAGGACAATAATACCCCGGAACAGTTATACCTCCAGGCCAGTAATACCTCCAGGAGAGTAATACCTCCAGGACAGTAATACGTACAGGACATTTATACCTCCAGGACAGTAATACCTCCAAGTCAGTAATACCTCCAGGACAGTAATACCTACAAGACAGTTATACCTACAGGACGCTTATACCACTAGGACAGTAATAAATCCAGGAGAGTAATACCTCCAGGACAGTTATATCTCCAGGACACTAATAACTCCAGGACAGAAAAACCTCCAAAACAGTTATACCTCCTGGACAGTAATACCTCCAGGACAGTTATACCTCCAGGACAGTAATACCTCCAAGTCAGTAATACCTCCAGGACAGTTATACCTACAGGACAGTTATACCTACAGGACGCTTATACCACCAGTACAGTAATACATCCAGGACAGTAATACCTCCAGGACAGTTATACCTCCAGGACAGTTATACTTCCAGGACAGTAATACCTCCAGGACAGTTATACCTCCAGGACAGTAATACCTCCAGGACAGTTATACCTCCAGGACAGTAATAGCTCCAGGACAGTTATACCTCCAGGACAGTAATACCTCCAGGACAGTTATACCTCCAGGACAGTAATACCTCCAGGACAGTTATACCTCCAGGACAGTAATAGCTCCAGGACAGTTATACCTCCAGGACAGTAATACCTCCAGGACAGTTATACCTCCAGGACAGTAATACCTCCAGGACAGTTATACCTCCAGGACAGTAATAGCTCCAGGAAGTTATACCTCCAGGACAGTAATACCTCCAGGACAGTAATACCTCCAAGTCAGTAATACCTCCAGGACAGTTATACCGCCAGGACAGTTATACCTCCAGGACAGTTATACCTCCAGTACAAATAGTAATACCTCCAGGACAGTAATACCTCTAGGAGAGTAATACCTCCAGGACAGTAATACCTCCAGGACAGTTATCCCTCCAGGACAGTAATTCCTCCAGGACAGTAATACCTCCAGGGCAGTTATACCTCCAGGACAGTAATAGCTCCAGGACAGTTATACCTCCAGGACAGTAATACCGCCAGGACAGTTATACCTCCAGAACAGTAATACCTCCAGGACAGTAATACCTCTAGGAGAGTAATACCTCCAGGACAGTAATACCTCCAGGACAGTTATCCCTCCAGGACAGTAATACCTCCAGGACAGTTATACCTCCAGGACAGTAATACCGCCAGGACAGTTATACCTCCAGAACAGTAATACCTCCAGGACAGTAATACTCTAGGACAGTAATACCTCCAGGACAGTAATATCTCCAGAACTGTAATACATCCAGGAGAATTATACCTCCAGGACATATATACCTCCAGGACAGTTATACCTCCAGGACAGTAATACCTCCAAGACAGTAATACCTCCAGGACAGTAATACTCCAGGACAGTAATACCTCCAGGACAGTAATATCTCCAGGACAGTAATACCTCCAGGACAGTTATACCTCCAGCACAGTAAATACCTCCTGGACAGTAATACCTCCAGGACAGTAATACCTCAAGGACAGTTATACCTCCAGCACAGTAAATACCTCCAGGACAGTAATACCTCCAGGACAGTAATACCTCAAGGACAGTTATACCCCCAGGACAGTTACACCTCCAGGACAGTAATACCTCCAGGACAGTAATACCTCCAGGTGATTTATACCTCCAGGACAATTATAACTCCAGGACAGAGAGTTATACCTCCAGCACAATTATACCTCCAGAACAGTTATACCTCCAGGACAGTTATACCTCCAGGACAGACGTTATACCTCCAGGACAGAGAGTTATACCTCCTGCACTGTTATACCTCCAGGATAGACAGTTATACCTCCAGCACAATTATACATCCAGCACAGTTATACCTCCAGGACAGTAATATCTCCAGGACAGACAGTTATACATCCAGGAGAGTTATACGTCCAGGACAGAGAATTATACCTCCAGCACAGTTTTACCTCCAGGCCAGTTATACCTCTAGGACAGTTATACCTCCAGCACAGTTTTACCTCCAGGCCAGTTATACCTCTAGGACAGTTATACCTCCAGCACAGTTATACCTCCAGGACAGTTGTACCTGCAGGACAGTAATACCTCCAGGACAGCAATACTCCAGGACAGTAATACCGCCATGACAGTAATACCTCCAGGACAGTAATAGTCCAGGACAGTAATACTCCAGGACAGTAATACCTCCAGGACACCAATACCTCCAGGACAGTAATACCTCCAGGACATTTATAGCTCCAAGACAGTTATACCTACAGGACAGTTATACCTCCAGAACAGTAATACCACCAGGACAGTAATACCTCCAGGACAGTTATATCTCCAGGACAGTAATACCTCCAGGACAGTAATACCTCCAGGACAGTTATCCCTTCTGGACAGTAATACCTCCAGGACAGTAATACCTCCAGGACAGTTATACCTCCAGGACAGTAATACCTCCAGGACAGTTATACCTCCAGGACAGCAATACCTCCAGGACAGTTATACCTCCAGGATAGACATTAATACCTCCATGACAGACAGTTATACCTCCAGGACAGACAGTTATACCTCTAGGATAGACAGTTATACCTCCAGGACAGTTAATCACTGGATTTGCTCATGCGCGCTTTCTTCTGACGACGATAGGTTTTCGTGTGCCATTTCTCAAGTGTCCGTTTTTTCTCTCTATCGTCCTCCCGCATTCCTCAACTTTAATAACTTGATCCAAGATATTTGGCTCAATTTCGAGCCAATCTAACAAATCCTAATAAATTCGCCTTTTGCTCCACAAATGAAGGGGTACAAATATTTCAAATGTGCAAGTGGTCTGTTAAAATTCTGTCAACTGTATTTTTATCCAAACCTAAACATATACATGTAAACGCATATATATATATATACACATACACGAACAAATATACACACATATATATACATATATATATATGCCTAAATATGTATACATACACACACATACATACATACATACATACATACATACATACATACATACATACATACATACATACATACATGGTGGTGGCTGCCAACTCATTTTCGAGTACGGCCACTACTTTATATCCATGTAGGAGAACCCCTACCGATGCGCTGAACGAGTGTGGTTTTTTAGTCCAGCCAGCGACTTGAAAACTCTGGTACAAACACTACACTTGTGACAATTATTGACACATAGTGCTGGGCCCATGGTACCATGTGACGACAAGTGCAGAGAGATCTCCAGATATAAAGCAATGCCTGTGCCGTGAAGCTTTTATAGTGAGCAAAGGCACTGCACAAAGCCAGTCCCACTCTCTTGACCAAGATGATATTTACCAAAAAGAAGAACAAGTCAACGTCATTGGATACCATCAGGGTTGCAGGTGTTATATCAGAGTTTTCCTTCTAGAATTCTGCCTTGACAAAGGCTAAGGGGTCATCTCTCCCGGATACATACATACATACATACATACATACATACATACATACATACATACATACATACATACATACATACATGGTGGTGGCTGCCAACTCATTTTCGAGTACGGCCACTACTTTATATCCATGTAGGAGAACCCCTACCGATGCGCTGAACGAGTGTGGTTTTTTAGTCCAGCCAGCGACTTGAAAACTCTGGTACAAACACTACACTTGTGACAATTATTGACACATAGTGCTGGGCCCATGGTACCATGTGACGACAAGTGCAGAGAGATCTCCAGATATAAAGCAATGCCTGTGCCGTGAAGCTTTTATAGTGAGCAAAGGCACTGCACAAAGCCAGTCCCACTCTCTTGACCAAGATGATATTTACCAAAAAGAAGAACAAGTCAACGTCATTGGATACCATCAGGGTTGCAGGTGTTATATCAGAGTTTTCCTTCTAGAATTCTGCCTTGACAAAGGCTAAGGGGTCATCTCTCCCGGATACATACATACATACATACATACATACATACATACATACATACATACATACATACATGGTGGCTGCCAACTCGTTTTCGAGTACGGCCACTACTTTATATCCATGTAGGAGAACCCCTACCGATGCGCTAAACAAGTGTGACTTTTAGTCCAGCCAGCGACTTGAAAACTCTGGTACAAACACTACACCTGTGACAATTATTGACACATAGTGTTGGGCCTTTGGTACCATGTGACGACAAGTGTAGAGAGATCTCCAGATATAAAGCAATGCCTGTGCCGTGAAGCTTTTATAGTGAGCAAAGGCACTGCACAAAGCCAGTCCCACTCTCTTAACCAAGATGATATTTACCAAAAAGAAGAATAAGTCAACATCATTGGATACCATCAGGGTTGCAGGTGTTATATCAGAGTTTTCCTTCTCTTAGAATTCTGCCTTGACAAAGGCTAAGGGGTCATCTCTCCCGGTGATTTTGGATGGCCATTGACTCTTAAGAGCTCCTTTGCCAGGTTTTGTTTTTAGTCCTGCAGGATGTCCAAAGTCACCCTCCTCACCAAGAAACCTTGGTGGGGTTGCCAGTTTAGTCGCCAACGACCCGACCATGGGACATACATACATACATACATACATACATACATACATACCTATTCCTCCAAGATCACTGTGAAAATAATAACATCATCACAGATGAACAAACAGCTGGAAAGAAAGGGGTTTGGGGATGTGCTGAACAACTCCTAATCAACAAAACTGCGATGTCGGAGGTGAGACAACTTAGGAAGAATATGACTACAGTCTGGCTGGACTACAGGAAAGCTTTCGATTCTGTTCCCCACTCTTGGATGATAGAGGCCCTCCAACTTGCTAAAGTCCCAGACATTATTGTCAGAGCCATAGAGAAGCTGTCTTCTTCTTGGGCTACTATCCTAAGGTTAAAGACAGAGAGGGAGGACTCTATTTTCACTGATAAAATAAAATATTGCAGGGGTATATTTCAGGGGGACAGTCTCTCTGTGATATTGTTCATTTTGTCATTAAACCCCTTGTCCTTTATGCTCAAGAAATGTGAGGGATACATCATTGGCTCACAGGAGGACAGAAATAAGAACCTAACCCATAATTTCTTTGTGAACGATCTGAAACTCTATGCCAAGAACATGGATGGGATGAAGAAAAATTTTGACATGGTTACAACATTCTCAAAGGATATAGGAATGGAGTTTGGCCAAGATAAATGCTCATACATGACTGTAAAGCTGGGAAAAACAACAACCCAATCTAGCAACATTGTCATCAATGGCCTAACTGTTTCACTGATATCTGATGAGGACTGCTACAGACACCTGGGGATAGATGAGAACATATCCTATAATGGTATCTGTAATAAAGAACGCGCAACCAGGGAATACTACACCCGATTAAGAAAGATCTGGTCATCGGAACTCTCTGCGCAAAACAAAACAGTGGCTCACAATGTGTTTGCTGTGCCTGTCCTAACACCAACGTTTGGAATACTCAATTGGACGATAGACGAAATCCGAGCAGTTGATGTTGGAACTCGAAAAATACTGAACAACACTGGAAGCTTCCACATCAACAGTGACATAGACCGCGTTTACTTGAAACGTAATCAGGGAGGCAGAGGCCTAACATCAGTCCAGACAACATTTGAATGTCGCATCATATCTCTCCCACAACATCTACGAACCTCGAAGCGTAGAAGCCCGTTTCTCGAGCAAGTCTATCTGCACGAAACAGCTAAGATCATGAGAGTTGGGAAGGAACTCCTTGAGAGATATTCCCTGTGTGATAATAAAAAAAACTCACACCCAGGGATGTTGCTCAGCAGTATCGCAGTGAATCCATGGATGAAAAACTGCATGCCTATCAGCAAAAAATCATGCATGGATATGTTGCCAGGAAGCTCCAGATTGAGAGTAATATAGATAAGGAAAGTAGTCTATCTTGGACCAACAACCGCTATATTGGCTCCCACTTTGAAGGATACGCTTTTGCAATCCAGGAACAGGAGATTAGCACGAAATACCTGATTCACAAAAGAGATAGGGATGCAGGCAAAACGCCTAGATGTGATAACAAGTGCATACTCTGCAGAACTAACATCGAGGATATCACCCATGTCATCAGCAGCTGTCCAAAGACGTCATCGGGGTACTATCTACCTATGAGGGATGATGTAGTGGCCAAAACACTGTACAATGCAGTTCGTAAAAAAGAAAGCCCCGATAATAAACACACTAAAAACTACAACAATGTGGAAGACATCCATGTACATAATATGAAAGAGTACTGGTGGAATGTTCCAGTAAAAACCCCAATAAAATGCAGGCATAACAGACCAGATATTATGATATGGGACAGGGAGAAGAAATCATGCACAGTAGTGGAAAGTAGCTGCCCAGCAGATGCCAATATAATATCAAAGATTAGTAAAAAGGAGAATATTTATGCAGAACTGATGAGAAATCTGCAGATACTCCACCCTGATTACACCTTCAGATTTATGCCTGTGATTATTGGGGCACTGGGATATGTTAGTAACTGCCTCAATACAAATCTTGAGAAGCTAGGCTTCACAGGAACAGAAACAACACAACTAGTTAGGAAATTACAAGTACAATCCATTAATGGAACAGTAAAATTATGTAAAACATTCCAAAAATTTTGCATCTAATAGCTGCATATATACACATGTACAGATACAAAGCATATACACATGCACACATACAACTCAAAACATACACATCCACACATACAATAACATCCATATCTACACATGCATGCGTACATACATATCTACCTAGTTGATGTTGTGTAAATTTCAATGAGAGAGTCTTGTGTCTATGTTAGAAACCGACTCTCTCTCTATTGGTAAAACTTTGTGAAATTATAAAACCAGAACATACATACATACAAAAAGACCTGAAAATCCGTCTCTTCGTTGCTACAGTGGAGTCTGAGCTACTGTACGGGTCTGGACACTGACCACGAAACTCACTCAGATGGTGGATGGGTGCTACACGAGAATGCTGAGGATGGCTCTGAAGATTGATCAGTATACACTGAGGATAAAAAACTCAGAGCTGTATGGGAGCCTCCCAAAAGTCAGCTCGAAAGTAACACAGAAGTGACTGAGGTTAGCTGGACATGCTCTCCGACATCCAGAGTTGACACTGCATTCAGTGCTCCTGTAAGAGCCCCTACATGGAAACACTAAAAGAGTTGACATATGTTGATGCGCTAAGGATAGACATTGGTCTCTTGGAGGCGCAGGACATGGCGGCGATGATGAGGGATAGAGACCGCTCAAGGATCTCGGGAAGGATCTCGGGAATTTTACCCTCTCTCTCTCTTTCTATATATATATATATATATATATATATATTGGTAAACGGAATAGAAAATGCTGACAAATTGTTCACAGTTGAAAAATGGTTTAATTAGGAATAAAAGAGTATTAGTGATTGTATGGGTTAGTATTCAGTTGTGGTTTTAAGTTTTTAAGTTTTTACCGGTTGCGCATTTCTAAATGCTTTTCAAAAATAATTTTGAGTAGAGTGTCCGTGCTGTTTGCTCTGATCTGATTAGTTTTGGGAATTCTACCTGTTTTTATGTTAAAAAAGTGGCTCCAGCGTTACTTTGGTGTTGCAAAAATTCTTGTGGTCAAAACAATTTTGATTGGTCGGTAGAGGTCATGTGAATGTAAAAAATTGATTTTGCGCCAAGACTGTTTTTATGTTAAAAAAGTGGCTCCAGCGCTATTTGGTGTTTGCAAAAATTCTTGTGGTCAAAACAATTTTGATTTGTCGGTAGAGGTCATGTGAATAAAAAGTACTGCCAACCACAACAACGAAACCCACAGTAAAAAAATGCGATAAACCCAACTGTGGCATTTGCATCAACCTAATAGAGGGTTCGGAATTCTATTTCAAAGATGGACAACGTTTTATAGTAAAACACAATTTCACATGTGCATCGGAAAATCTAATATATGTATTAACTTGCTCAGGTTGTCGAGAACAATACATAGGCCAGACCAAAAACAGCCTCCGCCAACGCATGACTGTCCATAGATCCCAAATTAAAATACAGGAATACAGGAAAATACCACTGAGTGAACACATTGATACTTGTGCCGCCCAAAATCATCCCAACTTCAGAATCTTTCCCCTCTACAAATTTAAAGATAATGCCACCCACACCCAGCGCATCAGCAAGGAATCTTACTTCATTAACAAATACGGACCCTGTCTAAACACTTCTCCCTAAGACGAACCCACAACATACACACGTTAACATACATACCTACATCAGCACACATCTCCACCCACATATAAACACAATGACATACGTAAACACACATGCTCTATGGTGCAACACAGAAAAATATATGTGTATATATATGTATATATATATATATATATATATATATATATAGTGAATATATGTGTGTGTATATATATGTAGTGAATACCATTTCACACCTTTTATTGTTAAGATTTTTGATGTTCTATTAAGAGAACCGATTTTACTGAAAAAATCGAATAATGTACACCATTTTACCAGGGGGAAAAAATACTGGTCCACCCACACAAACACACACACACACATATACACACACACATACACACGCGTACATTAACATACAAAGAGACTTATACACACACACACACACACACACGCACTTCTCCGTATAAGACAAAAGCTGAAAAATATCTTTTGACATGCTTACTGACTATCCCTGCTACCACGAATTACTCTGCTATATATACACACACACACACACACACACACACACACACACTTATCTTAATAGCCATTTGACACACATCCCTGCTAACCATTATCACAACATCGAACACCTTACTACTACTACACACACACACACATATTTGTTGTGAAAGAGTCATTTCTCAATCTTGGCGCAAAACCAATTTTTTATTCACATGACCTCTACCGACCAATCAAAATTGTTTTGACCACAAGAATTTTTGCAAACACCAAACAGTGCTGGAGCCACTTTTTTAACATAAAAACAGTCTTGGCGCAAAATCAATTTTTTACATTCACATGACCTCTACCGACCAATCAAAATTGTTTTGACCACAAGAATTTTTGCAACACCAAAGTAACGCTGGAGCCACTTTTTTAACATAAAAACAGGTAGAATTCCCAAAACTAATCAGATCAGAGCAAACAACACGGACACTCTATCTCAAAATTATTTTTGAAAAGCATTTAGAAATGCGCAACCGGTAAAAACTTAAAAACTTAAAACCACAACTGAATACTAACCCATACAATCACTAATACTCTTTTATTCCTAATTAAACCATTTTTCAACTGTGAACAATTTGTCAGCATTTTCTATTCCGTTTACCAACATATAATAACTTGTGTGTTACACCTCTATTCTTTTAACTATATATATATATATAGAGAGAGAGAGAGAGAGAATAAGGAAAAGCGAAGTAGTTTCAGATGTTCAAGTCCTTTAATAATAATGCTGTGATATATATTTCAGTGACGACACTGACCACACTGTTCTGTGTGCGAGTGTCGTGTCATCATCAGACAGCTTGTTACATAATAAGGTTATGTTTCCGAGGCAATCCAAATTGGATCGACAAGGGAACGGATGAATTGCGTGTTCTTGGGTTTTTCATCCGCTCCCTTGTGAGTACCAATTCACCCCCACCGGCCTGCGCAAGCGCCTGTCCGAAGGAAGTTGACCATTCGCCACCGCAGACTTCAATGAAATTTGCTTAGTCAGTTCACCCTGTCATCCAAAACCTGTACCATACTTTACTGCTACCCATCACGGCTGTGGCAGTCAGCCGAGAGCCAGAGGGGATGGGAGAGTGTTAGATTTTACAGGTCATAATACTAGCCCTCACTAAGCGTTGCCGGCACGACTGACCATCACCTTATTAGGGAAAATAAACTTATTCTAGGTATCATGGTTTTACGTTGGAAGTTAAGAGTGAGAGTTGGAAATAAAAATTAAAATCCTAAATCAAATATCAGAAATTATAAATTAAACAATTAAGAAATTAACAATTAGAAATTAAAGAATTAAAAAAATTCTTTTCAGGTGATAATTCGGATTGAGGTGAGTAAAACTATAGACTGAAGTGAGTAAATAATATGGAGAGAGGTGTGATGGAAATTAGGACTGTGTACCAGATTCACTAATGCCTGGAGCCATGTAGTTATAATGTACGACACCGTCGTTCAATATGTGGATAGAGTAACTGTGACACTAGAATCCCTCTCAGAACATATTACTTAAACACCTCTCTCCATATTATTTACTCACTTCAGTCTATAGTTTTACTCACCTCAATCCGAATTATCACCTGAAAAGAATTTTTTTAATTCTTTTTTTAATTCTTTAATTTCTAATTGTTAATTTCTTAATTGTTTAATTTATAATTTCTGATATTTGATTTAGGATTTTAATTTTTATTTCCAACTCTCACTCTTAACTTCCAACGTAAAACCATGATACCTAGAATAAGTTTATTTTCCCTAATAAGGTGATGGTCAGTCGTACCGTCAACGCTTAGTGAGGGGTAGTATTATGACCTGTAAAATCTAACACTCTCCCATCCCCTCTGGCTCTCGGCTGACTGCCACAGCCGTGATGGGTAGCAGTAAAATATGGTACAGGCATTGGTGGGCCATTGTTTTGGATGACAGGGTGAACTGACTAAGCAAATTTCGTTGAAGTCTGCGGTGGCGAATGGTCAACTTCCTTCGGACAGGCGCTTGCGCAGGCCGGTGGGGGTGAAAAACCCAAGAACACGCAATTCATCCGTTCCCTTGTCGATCCAATTTGGATTGCCTCGGAAACAACTTTATTATGTAACAAGCTGTCTGATGATGACACGACACTCGCGTACAGAACAGTGTAGCCAGTGTCGTCACTGAAATATATATCACAGCATTATTATTAAAGGACTTGAACATCTGAAACTACTTCGCTTTTCCTTATTCGATATTTACTCCGTCACTCCTATGTGGAAAAAGTACGTTGAGTGCTTGAATTGAATTGCATCAATGTTTACCCTAATATATATATACATAATCGGAGAAAGCTAATAGCGATACTCTGGCCAAATTCCAACTTCCAACTCACTCAACAAACATTAGGAAATACCTGAGTATATTCCCAATTAAACGTTCGGGGTGCTAACTAATTGTATTGTGTGGAAAATTGGCTGTATAATTTCATGAGATATATCAAATATATCACTTCCCAGACGACTCATTTCATTATAAGATTTCTACAAGTTGGGTGAAATTATATCAAGTTATGTAGAAGCTTGTATAAGATCAACAGATACTTATTCAAGTGGGCTCTTATAATTCTTCAGTGGGTGCTCAATAATATTAATATTGATATATATATATATATATATATATATATATATATACATATATATATATATATATATATATATATATATTGTTGTCGTTGTAAGTGTTTACTGTAGCTGTTGCTTTAGTTGTTGTTGTCAATAGGGTGGTTGTATAAACACGACTATTGCGACCAGTGTGGACACCATTGGTCGGCGGTTTGATCTTATTGTCGTTATTGTTGTTGTCATTGTTGTTGTTGATGTAGTTGTTATCTATAGGTGGTTGTCAACAAAATATATACCCCCACCCTCCTTCAGAACTCAATTTATTGCTTCCACTCTCTACTTGGTTTGGGCTGCACACAGTTCTTTGTTCTTTTCGTCTTTTTCGTTGATAGCTTTTTCTAACAAACACGACGGCTGGCAAACCCTTCAAGGAACTCATATGTCTGCTGGGCACACAGGCATTAGGACGTGTGTTTTTTCCTGCCAGCGACATATCAAACATATCGATTTTCATCTGAGGGTACCGTTCTCATAATCAACAGCAAATGCATGAAGGACATCTCGATTGTATGGAGAACCGTGGAAATAATTATTATGATTAAACGATATATGTAACCTCAGCATCTTATGTTGTCATTTCTCTGAGGAACTGGAATCATATCATATATGATTCCAGTTCCTCAGAGAAATGACAACATAACCAGGAGCTGGACATATCTATGTATTGACGGAGTATAACACACTTCAACAACATGTGTACCTGTCTTTTCCACACCAGTTCGGACTGCCTGAAGAGGTCATAGCCAATGATGGCTGTCACCGAAATATATATAGCAGTATATCTATAATTTATAATAAACGAAGCCAAATTTTACATATTTGACTTAATTATTTTATATATATATATATATATATATATATATATATATATATTAAAATAACAGATTAAAGTTTAAGCAAAGAATTTATTATTATTACGATATATATATATATATATGCGTGAATGTGCGTCTATATATTTATGCAAATAATATATTTCCTATTAATGATATTTTAATGTAAATTCATATGTTCCAACATCTATTAAGAATAGAACGAAGCAACACCTGCTCTGTTATTTTACTGATTTTAGTAATGAGATAACGGCCATGCTGGGGCATCCTATTAATGACATTCATAACTAATTGTTTCCAGTCATGTACTTATTTTATTGATCTCGTTTTTGTTAAACTGCTGTGTTGCGTGGCATGAAGACGACGGTAAACACAGAATACGAGCATATACATACATACGCATACATACATACATACATACATACATACATACATACATACATACATACATACATACATATACAAACATACATACATACATACATACATACATACATACATACATACATACATACATACATACATACATACATGCATATATACATACATACATACATACATACATACATACATGCATATATACAAACATACATATATGTATGTATATAGATAAGTTTCTATTTATTTGCCACGAGGGCACAAAAAAGGGGACAAATACAAGGGGGAAGTTTACATAAAGGAACGAGTAAAGAACAAATAACAAATATAAAATTAACAATACAGTACTTAATAGGGAGGAGGCGTTTTGGGGTTACACCCCCCCCCCCCGAAAAAGTATGCAACCCTTTTCCTTAGGAGCACAGAGAGGGGTGCTCCTTTGCACTTTCACCTTTCCCCCTACAGGCTGATAAAGAGAGAAGGCCAATACACACGGGTCATTCTCGCTACTTTCACCCACCTTTCATAAAACTTGCTGGGGTAGAGCACCTCTCTCTCCATTCTGATCCTTCTCTTAAAATGGTATTTAAAGAAAAGGACCAGTTGTTGGCCGAAGAGAAAGGTGTCCGACCTCAGCCCTTTCAAACGTGTCCACCATATCACCTCTTTCACCATGGCTACTACACAGAGGAAGACCGCCTCTCCTTCATTTTTGAAGGCTTGATCGTTACAATGGACTCAGTGGTCAACCGGATTGGTCCCACCCGTGACAGCAGTCGTTCGACATAGCCCCACAGATCGGCAACGCCCGAGCAGTGTACCAATGCGTGCGGTTTCCTCGTCGCGCACGCATCTGGGACAGATTTTTTTCGAGGGGTCTCTACCCGGGCGCCCGTGTCTGTAGAGCTTTTCTCGAACGGGCAGCGCCCCTCGGTAGCACTGCCAGGCCAGGGACTTCTGGAAGTTGTCCATAGGTCCCGGGCCAAATGTCCTCCCGAATAGGCTGGACAGTTCGTCTTCCTCCATGCCTAGGGCATGTCCGAGGGCGTCGTCGCACCTACTAACCACCAGCCCTCTATAGAATGACGAGGTGGAGTCGCCACCGATAGTCGGGTCCACCTGCCAGAGAGCCGTGAGAGCCTGAGCACACTCGGTGTGCCAGGCGCCCAGTTTTCTCGGTCTTTGCTTGACCCAGGACTGCAGCTAGGTGAGCGAGACGAGTCTCGAAAAGTCTCGCCTCACAAACGGGGCCCACACCAGTTGACCGGGGAGGAATACTTGGAGGTGCCGTAGCTTTAATGCTTGATTACGCATCAGCAGCCACGGCATCCCCAGCCCTCCTTTCGAAGGGTGTTGACAACAGATGGACCTCCTCACCAAAGGAACCCGCTTCATCCAAAGGAATTGGAAGAGTGCGCGCTCCATTTTGGTGAGCGTTTCCCTTGGGCAAGGCACGACGGTCAGGCGGTAATAGATGACGGATGCTATATAAGCGTTCGCCACCTCCGCCCGACCTTTCAGGGATAGTTTGCACACAGCCCACTTCCGCGTCAGCGCAAACACCCTGTTCGATACCTCACCCCAGTTCTTCTCCACCTGGAGGTCTGGCCCGAACCAGACCCCGAGCAACTTCACCGGGCCCTCCGTCCAACGTCGGACGACGCCGTTGGAGGCCATCGGTTTGCCCCTCCATTCGCCGAGTTGCAAACCGACTGACTTATCCCGGTTCAGCTTAGCCCCTGTAAACGTTTCGTATTCCTCCAGTAAGGTGCCGATCACTCCGATTTCCGAGGCGGTTGACACCATTGCTGTCACGTCATCGGCGTAGGCCGACACCGCTTTCCGCAATCCCGATTCCAAAGGGATGCCCTGTAACAACTCCAACTTCCGCAGCAGTGGCTCTAGGGTAAATACATACAGAAGGGAAGAGAGAGGGCATCCCTGTCGGATGGACCGCGCGATTTCGAATGGCTCCAAGAGGTAGCCGTTCACCTTGACCCTAGAGCAGATGCGGCTGCTATGTATGGCAGTGATCCAGCCCCTGAAAACGGGTCCGAAACCTGCCGCCACTAGCACCGCATCCAGGTAACGATGGTCGACCCTATCGAACGCCTTAGATTGATCCAAGTTGATCAGGGCCCCACCAAAGCCGTGTTCGTTCCCAACCCTCTCTATGATGTATCGCATGAGATGGAGGTTGTCGTGAATGGACCTGGACGGGATGGCGCATTACTGCGCATGTCTGCGCATCTCCCACCAGGTTGCCCACGACAAGTGCCAACCTCTTTGCTAACACCTGGCCAAAATCTTTAACTCTGCATTTAGCAATGTTATGGGCCTAAAATTACTTATTTCATCCCCCTTGTTCTCGCCCTTCCTCATTAGCGAGACTACGCCCTTGGTCACAGAACAGGGAATTCTCCCGTTCTGTTGCCATTTGCAGTAGACCGCTTCAAGGAGATCGAAGAACAAGTCCGGCATACTTAAATACAGTTCGTATGGAAGACCATCGAGGCCCGGAGATTTGCGTCTGCCGCATTGGCTCAGCACGTCCCCTATTTCAGCAGCTGAGATCGGCCTCTCGCAGGACTTCGCCTCCTCGTCCGAAAGACGCGGTAGGCCGTCGAGATATGGACCGAAGTCCACATCTCCATCCGGCCCCTCGTCCCTTCCGAACAATCGGGCAAAGTGCCTTTGAAAGGCCTCACACATCTGCTTAGGTTCAAGGATCACCCGTCCATCCTGGTCTCGCAAAGACCGGATAGTGGATCTAGTCCCAGTTTTGGCTTCTGTCGCGCGGGCCCAGCTAACAGCTTTGGTCCCCTCGTTTCCCAGAGCACGGAGCACGTATTTTGCTTCGGACAACGTAGCCTTCGTGTTTCGCGTCGAAGAATTGGCCCAAGGCCGTTCTCGACGCTAGTACTCTGGCTACGTCGCCGCTTCTAATTGCTTCTTCTGCACTATCTACCAACTCCCTTTTCCTTCCTATTTCTATCTGAGGCTAACTCCTTACTAACTCCTATTGTAGCTACTCTAATCTCTCTTTTGAGAGAGCCCCACCACCTGCTGTTGACGATGGCGCCCGTCAACCACTCCTTAACTAATGTACTAATCCGGTTCCTGTAAGCTTTACTTGCCGGTAAGGACAAGTTGAGCTTCCAATAACCGGGTCCCTGTCTATGCGTTCTATCAAGGTTGACCATGGAGGTCACTAACTTGTGGTCTGAATAGCCAACCATGAGCATTTTTGGACAACTTAAAAAGTCCTTATCCTTATTTCTAACTAAGAACCTATCTAGGTACGATATAGATTGACCGCTGTGGTTTCTCCAAGTCGAGATTGGCACAGTCGGAAAATCTAGTCGATATCTATCGGCCAGGTCGAATCGGCCGATTAATCCCTTGAGGCTGTTACAACCCCTCTATCAGGACATGCCCCTACATAGTCCCAACATGCATCTAGGATACCATTCCAGTCCCCCACTAAAAGCAAGGAGCGGGACGTCCATAGAAAAGTCTCCAGACGATGGAAGAAGTCCGGCCGCGTTGACCCAAAAGGGCCGTAGACGGCGACCAGCCTAAAAGCTCCGCCTTCACCACTGCCAATGTCAAGAACCACTAGTCGACCCTCCGGGTCCAAGTGTACCGTCTGTGTAGCGAGACCCAGATGTTTTTGCAGCAGAACGACAACCCCACCCCCACCTCCGGGTTGACAGAGAGATGCGTGCATCTCAAAATCATCAAAGGTGGGGGCCAGCTGTCGCACGCTGCTGATCCTGTCCTCGCAAATGACCATCACATTTATACAGCGTGACCTGAGGTCATTTAGAAGTTTTGCCACGCGCATTTAGACAAGCCACTCTCAATACAGCCATGTTGGTGGTAAAGAGAAAAAGGAGGCACCTACCTCTCTGCGTCCCGGGGACCAGGTCGCACAATTTCCATGGGTGTGGGGGAGGGGTTGTTGGGTGGGGTGGAGGTTTGTGGTAGAGTGGGGGCATCAGTGTGTGGTGGGGCTGGGGTGTTTGGAGTTGTGTGAGTGTTTGGGGAGGGGGTGGGGACATTTTTAGGAGGAGGCGGTTAATGGGTCCGACGCAGGGGGGTGGGGGCCCCACGTCCTCTTTAAAATTGTCCTTTAAAGTTTTGTATATGTCCCCTGGGACTTTTATCATTTTGAGGTGGGGGAAATCCCCTGCCTGGGTGAAGTTAGGCCCTTCGGTTTTTACCAAATTGTTATTATAAATAATGTTCAACAGTTTTTTGTTTCTTGTGTTTATGTATGCATATTTTTGTTTTTGTGTGGTGTTTTTTGTTTGCTGTTGTTGTGTGTTCTTTTGTGTTGATGTCTGTGTTATGTTTTGGGGAGGGGTTGTTTTTATTTGTGTGTCTGAGGTGTGTTTTCTTTTCTTTCTTTTAACTTTTTGGAAATGTTACCCCTCGTCTGACAACGAACGGGGTCGTCTTCCGTGTTGGAGGGGAGGGGTAAATTTTCGGGTAGTGTTTGCGGTGCGGGTGTTTTTGAAATTTTTTTATGAGTGGGGGGATGGGTTGGACAGTGTTTTGTTTTGTGTTAACTTGTGGTTGTTGTTTTTGTAGTGGTGGTGGTGGTGATTGTGTTGGTTGTGTAGTTGTTGGTGGTGTGGGCAGAATTGGAGTGTTCTTTTTAAGTTGAGGACAAACAGCCCTCAGGTGACCTCTAGTTCCACAGAGGTAACACGAGGGCCGCCTACCCTCAACGGTAATGTTTATAAAAGTTTGGTCATCCAGAATGACGCGTTCAGCGATCTAGGCGATCCTTTCGGACCTCATTTGAACTAAAAGTTTGAGGCCCGTTCCACTAAACGCGTCACCCGATGCCTTTCCCATGGATATTAATATGTCATCGTTCAGGTCAAGAAAACCTGTTAACACCCACCATGTGTCCATAATTGGAATAATGGCGTGTATTTTTATTTTCTGCGTCATTCTACCCATGTACGTAGGGTAGAAGGTGTATGCGGTGGATGTAATAGGTTTTACCGAAAGTTGTTTTGCCGTGTCCTGGTCCTTCATGAGAATGGATAGATAGACTCCCATAGAGTCTATCCTTTTGTATGAACAGAATGTCTTTCATTACATATTTTAAGACCAGCTCTTTAACAGATACACTATACAACTATCTTACTCTACTACTATGAACATAGCACAAAATATAAATAGAATTAATAATAGAAACTTAAATTTAAACCCTAACCAAACAAACCAAGATAACAATAATAATATTTCTAATAACAATATTCATACTAATAGTACCGTTTCTAATAACGACTCCCGAAAATGTAACTGTAGAATTTAATCAAGCTGCCCTTTACAAATTGCTTAGACAAAAACTAAATTTATAAATGCATATTAAAAACTAGAGACAAAATATTTAACTATATAGGTGCCACTTCTACAAAATTCAAAGAACGCTGGTACAACCACAAACATACATTTAATAGGTCCGATAAAAAATCTTCCACTTCACTTTCACATCTAATTTGGAATTTAAAGGACAATAATATAGACTATTCAATATCTTGGGGGACGATTTCGAAAGCACCTGCATACCGAAATATGGCTTTCTCAAGAATCTGTCATTTGTGTATCGAGGAAATTTTTTATATAATTAACTGTCAAAATTCTATTAATTCAAAAAGCGAATTATTCAGTTCTTGCAGACATCGCTAAAAATCCACTTTCCGAAGTATTTTTAATCTATAATATTCATTACACTTGACTACATCTTATACATCTTTAAAATGATTCTGTTATTTACTGAGGTTTTTTTTTAAATTTCAAAATTCTTTTTAAATGATATTTTTCTTCTAAAATTTAGTATTTTTACCAATTGATATTCTTTTCTTAATTATACTCTTCTTAATCTATTTTTTAGATTTATATATATTTTTTAGATTGATACTTTTTAATTGATATTCTGAAAGATATCCTCTTTACGATAGTTCTTCTAAATGCACTCTCGACTTATCTAATAATACATTTTTCTTCTCTTTAATCTTCAAACTTTTCACACATCTTTCGACGTAAATAATATATAATTGAAATTCTCATCCTTGAAAACATGTAATATAAAATACCTTATAATCTCACACAAAATAATATATAATTTTCTCTACATACTTTCCACATTTTCTAAGAAAATTATTCATCAAATCTAATTTTAATAGTTTAACAAATAATATTAGAGTTATCTTTTCCTTTACAATGGAGCAAACATAGACATAATAACTTGTATGATAAATTATGTAATTTCGCTAAATTAATAATGTTCTGTAAATATTTTCAATGTAGGATGAAAATATTTGAATCTACAAATTGTTCTTCTCTTCTAATTTGAACTACGTCTTTTTCTTAAATACATATGTAAAATGTAAAATCAACATCCTTCGTAACTCATATTAGAAATGTAAACAAATTAATACGTGTGCTTTATATCTATATAATCACCAATAAATAGTATTTATATTTATACACTTATTAATCTATATAGATATTTATATACTTACAACCTGTTGCAATGTAATAAGATAAAATGTACTTACAACCATAATTCTTCATATAATTTAATTGATTATATATATAATATTATAACTCATAATTTAGCTAAATATCTTTTAAATTCTGGAATCATATTCCACCACTCCAACAAACTGTTAATTCTTAGCGTTTCAATCTGTTTAAATTCACGGACATTATAGTAATATAAATACAGCTTTTCTTTCTTTCTCTTTCTTCTTCCTATGCATACATATATATATCTTAATAATTATTTAAATCTACCTAGCGTCTAAAAATAACGTTTTTTTCAGCCCTACGCCTCAACCTCATTTGCATATTCATCTAAATAATTTGAAATATTTGTTTTTTCCTCTCTTCCCCTTTTTCCTTTTACTATCCAGGTAAAACTTGAACCGTTAAAGTCTCATTCCTGGACATGTCAATATTTATAAAACAAACTTTGTATTTTATCTGATGAGAGCGTACCAAAATTTTGGTACCCTTGAGATAAATATAATAGAATAAATATTATGGTTTTATAAATATAGTTTCCATTTATTAATATCATTGATATATATATATATATATATATATATATATATATATATATATATATATATATATATATATATATATATATATATATATATATATATATATATATTAGAAAGTGAGGTTTTTTTTACGAAATGAAAATAACGAGATGTCCTACACGAGTGAAAGTATAAGGAAAAAATATGAAATCGAAAATGCAACTGGAGTCTTTTTTAAAAATATATATATTTATTTGGTCCCTTTACCGGTTTCGCAGTTCTTGTGCTTTTCAAAAGTAGAATTGAGATGGAGGGTTTGTGGTTTTTCTCGCATATATATATATATATATATATACCGATAAATTGACGGAACATTAGACTCTCGCCATTCCCTGTAAATAGTGTGCTCAAAGGAGAGGAAATCCTGAGCTCTTTAAAATACAATATGTTGAAAAGGTAACACACTAGAGAGAGATACAGTGCGCTATCAATAAAACAGGGAAAAACCACCAGTGTATGGAATCTATAACCTATGAAAGGCAGACTATTTACAGGGAATGGCGAGAGTCTAATGCTCCGTTAATTTATCGTGATAGTTCGCTCCTTATAACAGTCTTTCCTCTCTCTCTGTTTGGTTGAGCACACTTCTCTGAGTGGTTTTGGGCTGCCCTTTCTAGCAGCTCGTCCCTCAGAGGCCACTGGTTCACTGCCCTTAAACATCTGTGACTTCTCTCTCCCACGTGTAGCTGGACAGCCACTTTAAAATTCTCTTAGTGTTGTCTGAAATGTATAGCCTTACACACACTGAAGAACCGTGGTTATTTCATTTCTGTCAACAACTTACTGGTGAAACAGATCTCTTTGGATTTGTACGTGTGATATATATATATATATAGAGGTATTTATTTACACTTTAATTTATACTTTTAATTATCGTTTCTTTAGTCTGCCTTTCATAGGTTATAGATTCCATACACTGGTGGGTTTTCCCTGCTTTATTGATAGCGCACTGTATCTCTCTCTAGTGTGTTACCTTTTCAACATATTGTATTTTATATATATATATATATAAATATATATATATATATATATATATATATATATATATATATATATATATATATATATATATATATATATATATATATATATATATATATAAGAGATGGAAAGTTTCCCTTCGTCAGCTGTTTACTACGAGTCATAGATGTTTCGGCGCATTATAAACAGAACATCGATCCATAGCGCGCCCATGGCCTTTTATCTATCAAAAAGCCACGAGGGAAAGAAGTTGTATCGAAGAGAGAGAAAGAAAGAAAGAAAAAAGGGGAAGAAGAAAAAAAGGAAAAAAGATGTAAACATACTGATAGAGGGGGGAACACAGGACAATGACACATGTATGTAAGTAACCGGAGAGAAAATAGATCAAGTTAAACCAAGCCGTTCGGCCATAATAACAGGGCCGTAACAATATATCGCAAAGCATGTTCTTCGAAGCTCTACCGATAATAATAAACAATGTCTTAGGTAGTTTCCACGAGATTTCGTAGTCACTAAAACAGTCCATTTACAATATGCGTGTTTGTGTGAGTTCAGCAATCTTTGTAATGTACGGAGATTGCCAAACACACAGATACATAGAGACGTATATACATATACACATACAAATATATATATACATACATAATACATACTAACACACATGCAAACAAACATATATATATATACATGTGTGTGTGTGTATATATATATATATATATATATTATGTCAGGTCACCAGTTGGTGCTACTGGTAACATGTATCCCAGTACAACCTGTCCCATGGTCGGGTCGTTGGCGACTAAACTGGCAACCCCACCAAGGTTTCTTGGTGAGGAGGGTGACTTTGGACATCCTGCAGGACTAAAAACAAAACCTGTCAAAGGGCAAAGGAGCTCTTAAGAGTCAATGGCCATCCAAAATCACCGGGAGAGATGACCCCTTAGCCTTTGTCAAGGCAGAATTCTAGGAGAATGAAAACTCGGATATAACACCTGCAACCCTGATGGTATCTAATGATGTTGACTTGTTCTTCTTTTTGGTAAATATCATCTTGGTTAAGAGAGTGGGACTGGCTTTGTGCAGTGTCTTTGCTCACTATAAAAGCTTCACGGCACAGGCATTGCTTTGTATCTGGAGATCTCTCTGCACTTGTCGTCACATGGTACCATGGGCCCAGCACTATGTGTCAATAATTGTCACAAGTGTAGTGTTTGTACCAGAGTTTTCAAGTCGCTGGCTGGACTAAAAAGTCACACTCGTTCAGCGCATCGGTAGGGGTTCTCCTACATGGATATAAAGTAGTGGCCGTACTCGAAAACGAGTTGGCAGCCACTATATATATATATATATTTATTAAAATAACAGATTAAAGTTTAAGCAAAGAATCGCTGCTTTCACCCTTAACGGGATCTTCTGAAACTAACAAAGTCAATCTGTAAACGCAGAAGTGGATATTTCAAAAAACGTTGCAATCGGAGGAAGACAGGAAGACGATACTTTGGTTCAGGAGTTTTAGGTATGTTTTCCTGCTTGGTACGGGTATCTTCTTTGTAGAAATATTCAGATGTTGTTTCTGCATCATGAATATAAATCAATAGAGTGCTCAACCTCCAGTTGCAACGTTTTTTTAAATATCCACTTATGCGTTTACAGATTGACTTTGTTAGTTTCAGAAGATCCCGTTAAGGGTGAAAGCAGCGATTCTTTGCTTAAACTTTAATCTGTTATTTTAATAAATATTTGCTCTACGGTTCTTATATTTTCGATATATATTTATCCTTATCGAGCCCTCTTTGGATTTTAGTCTTCAAATTTATTATTATTACTATATATATATATATAATGGAAAAATTTGAACAGGAACAAAACAGAGAGGCAGTACAACGAATGTTTATTAATTTCACGCTCTGGGGAGTGGGGTGTTGGTGGGGAACGACGTTTCGGGCATAAGCCCTTCCTCAGGTGAGAAGTGTGTGGGAACAGAGTTCAAAGGGCGTGTAGGGGAGTGGTGGAGAGACATATAGCGAAAGGAAACGGTGCGAAGGAAATTAAAAATAAAAATAAAAATAAAAATAAAGCATGATCAAAATACAAGGAATGAAATAAATTTAAATATAAAAGCATGATCAAAATAAACTGAAATTAAAAGGGGGGTAAAACAGGTGGTGGAAAGGTGTGGGGTGTGTAGGGGTGGTGGCGGGTGGAGTGGGGAGAGGGAGACGGGTGTCCGAGCGGGGAGGGCTGAAGGTGGTGTGTGTGTGTAGGTGTACGTGTGTGTGTGTGTGTGTGTATGTGAAAGTAAGGGTTGGGGGAAGAACGGGGTTGCATGTTCAGGAAGAGGTGTGAATGGGAGGGGTTGTAGGTCGGAGTGTCTGTGCGTGTGTGGATAGAGGGGTGGGGGGAGAGGAATCAGGAGGCTGAGGGTGTAAATATGTGGTGGAAAACACGTGTGTGTGGGGTTTAAGCGGGTTGTGGGTGTAGGTGGCGTGTGGAGAAAAAAAATTTTTTTTGGGGTGTGTGTGTGGGTGAGTTATATAGGTGATTAGAGGATGGTTGAACAGTTGGTAAAATCCGATGATGTTTAGTGGATTCTGTGGTGGTCAAGTTCTACGTACGAGTATTCCATGAAGCGATGGTCGGAAGAGGAGAGATGTGGGGGTGCGCGCGCAACAGGAAGTGGTCAAGCAGTGGGAGTGCTGTGTGTCTGTTTGTGCTGGGAGGTGGTCAGAGGGCATAGCAGCAGTCGGTGGAATGGTAAAGGGGCGAGGATGGGTAGGTGTGAAAGTTGGAGTGAGGAGGGTGTGTGTGTGTGTATTAGTAGAGGTGTTAGTGGGATGAGTGAGTGTGGAGCGAGGGTGTGGGTGGAGCGGGGAGAGAAGGGTGTGTGTAGTTCTATGGAGGGAGTGTGGTGTACTGGTGTGTGTGTAGTTTGATGAAGGGGTGTTAGTGGGTGTTAGTATACGGGAGGTGGGGAGGGGTTGAATGCAGGTGTGAGTGGGGGTTAGTGGTGGTAGGGTGTGTAGAGTTGGTGGTGTACGAGGGTGTGTGGGTACGTGTGCGTGGGGTTGGGGGGTGTTAGTGATGTTAGTTGCGTGTGGGGTGGGTGGTGTAAGTGGGTGCGTGTGTTCGTGTGCTTGGGGTCAGGGGGTGTTAGTGAGGTTAGTTGCGGGGTGGTGGGATGAAGGTGTGGGGGTGAGAGGTGTGGGGGTGAGGGTTAGTGGTGGTAGTAGGGTGTGTGTTTAGTGTGAGCGCGTGTATATATGTGCCGGTGGGTGTGTGCGTGTGATAAGGAGGGGGGAGGAGGAGAAGAAGGGAGGGATGTTAGTATGTTAGTTGGGGAAGGGTGGTCAGATGAGGGGTGGAGTGGAGGTGTTAGTATTGTTAGTTGTGGGGTGGGCGGTGAAAAGGAGGGGTGTGTTAGTGGTGTTAGTGGGGGATAAGTGTGGGGGGAGGGGGGCGGTCGAAGGCTAAAGGAATAAGGGTGGGGAGTTCAGGCCGGCGGGAGTGTGGGTCTGTAAGATGAAGATAGTTCTTTGTTCGACTCTAAGGCGATTGGCGGGTGTTCCGTGGCACTGGAGTAGGCCACTGACTGTGAGATGGCGTGCGGAATATATGTATATATAAATATATATATATATGGATATATAAATATATATATATATATGTATATAAAAATTCTTACTTTGTCCAGAAATAGCCGTCGAAACGGCTTGAGCTCTGCCGTCGGGGTCATACTTTTTCCTATTTCCCACTCTACTACCCTAAGTATTGAGTAGTCTGGTGCGTTATGGTCCATCTGGTCCCTTACCACAATTCCTTTGTTATATATATATATATATATAAAGGTTTACATATATATAAATATATATATATATACGTGTTTTGCAACCGGTCACTTTGTGGCTCAATGAAAAGTTAATAAATTAAATAATCAGAGCTATATATCATAAAACATGTCTATAGAATCACCAAATAAAATATATACCATCTCCTCTCCCAATTAGCATAATTAACCATATAAAAAATCGAATAGACCAAGCTATAAGAATAAGGCTTCTATGAAGAAATCTCCAACAAATAACCGAAACCAGCCCTTCGCGCCGGCTGCGACGGAATATTTATCGAATATTTCGACAGCGTAATCGCCCAGATATACAGTCAATTAAACAGAATTAGGTGTAAAATAAACTAGGAGAAAAGTGAACACATTTAATTACCTCGATTCTTGGCGCGACCACTTTGGAAAATTTATTGTCTAAATTTGAGCTAACTTCCTGAAGAGTCCGGTGCTCAAGGTTCCGAAGCTATCGGATATCTTAAAATGCGGACGAAACCATGGTCGAGGTAATTAAATGTGTTCACTTTCCTCCTAGTTTATTTTACACCTAATTCTGTTTAATTGACTGTATATTTGGACGATTACGCTGTCGAAATATTCGATAAATATTCCGTCGCAGCCGGCGCGAAGGGCTGGTTTCGGTTATTTGTTGGAGATTTCTTCATAGAAGTCTTATTCTTATAGCTTGGTCTATTCGATTTTTTATATGGTTAATTATGCTAATTGGGAGAGGAAATGGTATATATTTTATCTGGTGATTCTATAGACATGTTTTATGATATATATATATATATATATATATATATATATATATATATATATATATATATATATATATATATATATATATATATATATATATATATATATATATATATATATATATGTAAGTATTGAACTTTCCGTTGAAAATTGAAAAAGCCATAGGAGTGAAGAGTGCTCTATGTAAGTACCAGACCAAAATTTAATGTATAATAAACAATACAATATAATTACCTCATTACCAGAGGTTTCCCGAATAAGACGAATACGAAAAACGTCCTCATTCGTTCATCGGACAAGGCAATTTAAAACATAGGGAAATATTTGAAAAGTCTCCTCAAGAAAGGCAAGAGTTTAACGGGCAAAAAATATATAAATAAAAGTAATGCAAGAGATATATAAAAAAATAAGGAAATATAGTTAGGGTATGTGTATATGTATGTATATACACTCACAAATGTACATATTTGTGTATGTACAAATGCATGTGTATGGTGAAAATGTGTGCGTAAGTACATATATGAGGGCAAGTATATTTGTGTATATGTGACCACAAATACGTATATAATATGAGTTGAAAAATAAATTGTAAGATAATATAGTTAACACGCATCCAGATACAGGTATTAAATACACATACGAGTATGAAAGCACGCGTATAAACACACACACACGCGCGGTCACTTATATGCGGAAGATAAAGAGGGAAGGGAGTGTAATAGTAAAAAGAAGTGTCATTCTCGATATATGTATAAAAATGAAACAATATAAGAGAATGAATCATTTTTTAAATCAAAGAGAAAGTAATCAATTATCACTAGAAAAAAGAAAACAAACATAGGTACGCACTTACACACACATATATATATATAAATATTTATACATACAAATACGTACAGACAAAAGCGCATGCATGCGTACATACATACACACGAGGCACGTATATATATATATATCGCCACATGTATATCTAATCGCACGTACATACGTGACTATATATATATATATATATACATATATACATACACACCCATTCATACGTATACATATACGCACATATACATACACATACACTACCCGTCTATCACGCAGACTCTTTTAGCGAAAGTCTTAAATTTCGCTAGAAAGTTTACCAATATTTCTGATATTGAAGAGAATGTCATCTTGTATGCTAGAAACACTCTACTCTTTACTGATGACACTTGGGTAAAAATATCTAACCCAGAGAACCCATTCGATGTCTCAATGGGTTCTTTTGACAGTGCTGATGTTTGTGATTTAGTCGGTCTATTCCTCCTACACACACTTAAAGAAAAATTCCATAACCATATTAGTGGGCTTTATCGCGACGATGGTCTAATACTTTCCCATGCCACCATTGGCCATAACTTAGATAGATTAAGGAAAGACTTAATAAAAACCTTCGCTAGTTTTAATCTTAAAATTACTATTGACACTAACCTTTCCAATGTTAATTTTCTAGATATAAACCTAGATCTGCCTACTGCTTCTTATAAACCGTACCATAAACCTAATGAAAATTGAAAATATATAAATAAAGGCTCTTGCCATCCTCCTATAGTTTTTAAAAACCTTATCCCTAATATTAGCCGTAGGATCTCCACCCTCTCTTCCTCAGAAGTTACTTTCAATAAGGCATCCCCTTACTATAATAAAGCCCTTCAAAATAGCGGATTTAGCGAACCGATTAAGTACATACCCAACAATACTAACTCTTTTAAACATAATAATAGGAAAAGAAAAATAATCTGGTTCACACCCCCCTACTCTCTAGCAGTTAAAACTAATGTAGGCAAAAAATTCCTAGAGCTCTTAGATAAACATTTCCCTAGAACACATAGATACTATAAGATCTTCAATAGAAACTGTGTCAAAATTAGCTACTCCTGCAGTCCCCCTATTAAATCTTATATCATCAATAAGAAATCACCCAGAGAACATCAAAATTGTTCCTGTAGAGTCAAAAGTGAATGCCCATTACAAGGTAAATGCAACACCAAAGCCATTGTATATGCGGCTAAAATGACAACCATCAGCAACAACCTACCAGCCACCAGTGAACGATATGTGGGTATGACACAAGACAAATTAAAAACAGGTTATTACTCACATGTCGCATCTTTCCGACATCCAGAAAAAAGATTCACAACAGCTCTGGCTAGCAGAATATGGGATTTGAAAGACCAAGGTATCCAATATAAATTGGATTGGTCAATTTTGAACCAATCTAAAGAATATGCAAGAGGAACAAGAAGATGCACACTCTGCATAAGTGAAAAATATTGGATTTTACAGAACCTTAAATCACCAAAAACCTGCCTAAATACAAAAACAGAAACTTTCACCAGTTGCCCACACATGAAATCACATTTGCTTTCCAGCTCATATAAACTTAACTCACTTTCACATATTTATCCTCCATAAACTCTTATTCTTCACTTTCCTTAAATTTTCCTCTTTACAGACTTCTCTTTCTGATTTACTTTCATTTTTAACTTTATTTTTAATTTTATTTTTATTTTTACTTCACATCCACCAGTAACCCCCTCCCCTACTTTTCGATTCACGTTTTCCACTCCAGATATATTCTGTTGTTTCGCAGCCGATATTATATTTGTACTCATTTATTCATACGGCTGGATTATAATCTGTATCTATGCGAGTGAGTGTGCATATGTGTGTATACGTTCTGTATATGTATACGAGCGCCTCCGTATGTGTGCGTGCGTACGTATGTGTATGTGTGTTTTTATATCTATGTTTTTTACATACTTATTTATACGTGTGTGTGTATGCAGGTGAATGTATGTGTATGTGTATGTATATGTGTGTATATGTATACGTATGTATGGGTGTGTATGTATATATGTATATATATATATATATATAGTCGCGTACGTACGTGTGATTAGATATACATGTGGCGATATATATATATTTTATACGAGCCTCGTGTGTATGTATGTACGCATGCATGCGCTTTTGTCTGTACGTATTTGTATGTATAAATATTTATATATATATATGTGTGTGTACGTGCGTACCTATGTTTGTTTTCTTTTTTCTAGTGTTAATTGATTACTTTCTCTTTGATTTAAAAATGTTTTTCATTCTCATATATTGTTTCATTTTTATACATATATCGAGAATGACACTTCTTTTTACTATTACACTCCCTTCCCTCTTTATCTTCCGCATATAAGTGACCGCGCGTGTGTGTGTGTGTGTTTATACGCGTGCTTTCATACTCGTATGTGTATTTAATACCTGTATCTGGATGCGTGTTAACTATATTATCTTACAATTTATTTTTCAACTCATATTATATACGTATTTGTGGTCACACATACACAAATATACTTGCCCTCATATATGTACTTACGCACACATTTTCTCCATACACATGCATTTGTACATACACACATATGTACATTTGTGAGTGTATATACATACATATACACATACCCTAACTATATTTCCTTATTTTTTTTATATATCTCTTGCATTACTTTAATTTTTTTTTTTTTGCCCGTTAAACTCTTGCCTTTCTTGAGGAGACTTTTCAAATATTTCACTATGTTTTAAATTGCCTTGTCCGATGAACGAATGAGGACGCTTTTCGTATTCGTCTTATTCGGGAAACCTCTGGTAATGAGGTAATTATATTGTATTGTTTATTAAACATTATATATATATATAAACAAATAGTAAAAAGGAAAAATATTTTTTCTGTAGAAAATGTTGAAGAGATATTTTTAGTAAAATTTGAAAGCATTAATGTATTTACAATACCGGTTTCAGCATTAAATGCATCGTCAATTGCGGATATGGAGAATATTGTTAAGTTGCATATTTCTACAAATAGTGAAGATAATGATAATAACAAATATATATATATGTAAAGAGGGGAAGAAAAGTTAATCTTCACATACGTGGTCCTTCAGAGAAGAAAGTCATTTTGTCAGTCCATCCTTCTCTGCTTTGTTGTGACTGAAGAGGGAAGAAGCAGGAGTGGGGGGAGGTAGGGGATAGTTGTTGTGGTTGCAACATATATATATGTGTAAGTAAAACAGAAACAACGAATGGAATAACAACAACCATACCCAAACAAACAATACTGACTTAAGGGAAATATAAATAAATAAATATATACACAATAACAACAAACACATAAACACACACTAGTGAACAAAGATAGAATACAAAAACAAAAACACATACACTCAAACGCGAACACACACACCAAACATTATACACACACGCAAACGCATGAGCAGAGAACGAGACAAGAATAAATAAATAAATAAATATTGTTATACTTGGGGAGGGTCATATTTGTGTAATATTGCCAGAATTAATAACAGAACACACTCACTGTTTGGTTGGTTTTCGCTTCTCGCTGTCTTTTATATCGGTAATCTAACTTACTCGGTCCTCAATGTTGCCATTGACTGACCGACGGTCAAAAATAATACAGATACAATATAGACACAAACACATATATATAGTTTATCATAAATCTTTCGTTGCACATCTGCAACATCGTCAGTGGTGTTATATTTTCCTCCTGTTGTGTTGTATGTCTACGCCATTTTTATTCAGTCTGTCTATATATTTATTTATTTATTTGCTTGTTTGTTTATTTTATTTTGTCTTCTTTGCGCATGCGTTTGCGTGTGTGTATAGTGTTGTTTGCTGTGTGATGGGTGACTAGTGTGTGTTTATGTGCTTGTTGTTATGTGCTTGTGTATGTATTTATTTATTTATTTATCTTATTTTATTTACTTATTTATACTTCTCTTAGGTCAGTGTTGTTTGTTTGGGTGTTCTTGTTATTCCATTCATTCTTTCTGTTTAGTCTTGGTCTTCTAATTTCTATTTCACTATTTCAATAAATAAATATATAAATAAATAAAATAAAAAGAGCGTAGACATTACAGTACAATACAATACAATGGGAAGAAACATAATAGTACCACTGATGATGCGACGCAAGAACTTTGATAGACTATATATATATATATATATTTATATCTGTATTTTTAACCGTTGGTCAATCAATGATAAACACTGATTGCCAGATAAATTAACTATGGAGATATAAAAGATACAGAAGCGAAAACCAATCCAAACCAAACAGTGAGTGTGTTCGATTATTATTTCTGGCAATATTATTACAACAATATGACCCTCCCCAAGTATAACAATATTTGTTTCGACACACGATTTCATATAAAAAAACCTTGCAAAACAAATATATATATATTAGCAGTGGTACCCGGCGTTGCACGGGATACGGTATTTTGGAAGGTGGGCCGCCAACAGACCTAATCGTGGAAAAACTGCATGCCTGGACAATATGTAAAGAAAATAAACCGAATACTCTGATGGCGGGATAATCTTTAAGATTTTCCTCGATGAAGCAGGAAAACTGCAGGTTTTCACCTAATGCGGGCCCTAGGGGATCAAGAAAATGAATTTTTTTCATGTGCATAATATGCCTTGAAATTTCGGGACAATCGGCTAGACATAACGCCTCTAAAAAGCCTTAAAAAGCTGAAAAATGAAGTTTTTCACCTAATGCGGGCCCTAGGCCATAAAAAAGTTGGATTTTCTTTGCTCACGGTATGAAGAGACTGACTAATACATAGTTACAATTTCAAGGAAATCGGTCTGACGAACGCCTCAAAAAACCCCTAAAAATCTTTAAAAACGCAGTTTTTCACCTAATGCGGGCCATAGGAGATAAAAAAGTTGAATTATTTTTTTATGTGCATAACACTCCCTGAAACATAAGTAATACACATGTAAAGTTTGAAAAAAATTAGTTGGGTACTTCTCGAGTTTTAGGGATTCAAACTCACAGACACACACACACACACACACACAGACAGACATCCCCAGGGAAGTGACGTAATGCAGACAGCCAGACACACAGACAGATATTATAAAGGTGCGACGTTATATCTATGTATCTATCTAAAAAGAGAAAGACTAAGAATTATAGAGAGAGATCGCTAAATCGCCTAATGTGGTCCCTAGGGCATTGAAAATTTGAAATTTCTTTTGCTCAGAACTCTCCCTGAAATATAATTATTACATGTGTAAAGTTTGAAAACAGTCGATAGGGTGGTTCTCGAGTTTTAGGGATTCAAACTCACACACACATAGACAGACATACTCAGTTTTATATATATACCAGCAGAATGGCCCGGCGTTACTAGGGATTTGCTCTAGGGTTCTTATATATCTATATATATAAAACTGAGGTTGTCTGTCTGTCTATTGGTTGTCTGTCTGTCTACTAAAACCTTCGGCACACATCTCCTCTTAAACCGTACGTTCAAATTTCGGTGAAATTGCTACACTTATAGATGAAGGTCCGGCGGAACCATCGGTCAAATAAATTTTCAAATCGACCCACGCCAAGTGTAAAAAGCGAATTTGTAATGTATTGATTTTTCAGTTCAAATGTATAAATAGAGATGAGAGACGAGTTATTTCCCTTTTATGGCGTCATTTGCTTATCTATTTATGTTACGTATAAACGACGCGGTGGACCGAGAAGAACAATTTCATGCAAAGACAAGACCAAGTTTATGGTGTAAATGGAGTCGTTAGACTAATATTCTATTTAAAATAACCGAATGATTTCCAGCCCCGGAGTTTAAGAATGATGTAAATAAAATTGTAAACAAAAATGACAGGTTATTAAAATAGTTGTTTCTACTTTTGGCACAAGGCCAGCAATTAAACAGTACATTACTGGTACTTCATTTTATCGACCCCGTAAGGATGAAAGGCAAAGTTAACCTCGACGGGATTTTAACTTTGCCTTAACATAGTAAAAATAAATAGTGAAGATTTAGGCCAGTACATATGTATGCACCGACGAACATACACATACTTATACATACGCACACACAAATACATACACACACACACACGTGCGCGTGCGCGCCTGTGTGTAAACCTTATGCATTTCTACAGTATTTTCACCAAACTTAAGACATAGGTTACTCATGTACTCCGGATGGTCATGGACACTTTCATTTTTCCAGATATTGATTATAGGGCCTCCCGGCGGATAACGCCCTTTAACCACTTCCTTAGAGTCGACTGAAGCACTGCAGTGCAATGCAAAAAAAACGTCATAACTTCTGGAGTTCGCAACCGATTTTCACAAAACTTGACACATGGGATACGTTGAATGTGAACTCTCAGAATTGGCACATATTGAGTAGGGGACCCCTGAGGGCAGGAACCCCCTTTTGGAAAAAGTCGATGAGTTTATAAAAGTATAGTTTTCGAAGCAGCACTGAAGTATTGACATAAATGGTATACATAACTGCTATAAGCAAATGACGCCATAAAAGGAAAATAACTCGTCTCTCATCTCTATTTATACATTTGAACTGAAAAATCAATACATTACAAATTCGCTTTTTACACTTGGCGTGGGTCGATTTGAAAATTTATTTGACCGATGGTTCCGCCGGACCTTCATCTATAAGTGTAGCAATTTCACCGAAATTTGAACGTACGGTTTAAGAGGAGATGTGTGCCGAAGGTTTTAGTAGACAGACAGACAACCAGTAGACAGACAGACAACCTCAGTTTTATATATATAGATTAGGATTGGTGCTCTGAAATAGCGATGTATACATGAATGTATGTATAGTATATTTGGCAATATACCGTATGTTTAATTAAAAACATTTAGAAGACCATACGCTATCGGTATATATATATCGAGTCCGGGAACCTTATAGGCACCCGTTTTACGTGTGTTGTGTTGAGGCAAATAACTATGTGTATACTCTGGTAATGTATCTTACATTGCCCATTGAGTGCGCTGAGATACAACCGGTACTGGCATTGATAATATGGTGGGTCCGTCAACCCTTATTATTATATATATATATATATGTATATACAGGGTGCGGACGATATTTGTTCGCAAGATTACTGTCTAAGAAAAAATAACAGAGTAATATATATATATATATATATATATATATAGAGAGAGAGAGAGAGAGAGAGAGAGAGAGAGAGAGAGAGAGAGAGAGAGAGAGAGAGAGAGCGAGAGAGAGAGAGAGAGAGAGAGAGAGAGAGAGAGAGAGAGAGGTACAAGTATTACCCCGACGGCAGAGCTCAAGCCGTTTCGACGGCTATTTCTGTCCAGAAATAGCCGTCGAAACGGCTTGAGCTCTGCCGTCGGGATCATACTTTTTCCTTTTATATATATATATATACTGGAATAATTATAGTGTATGTAGTGCCTTGCCGTGCCCTGGCGCTCCACACCGTTTGCTGTCGCCGCCTTCGTGACCGTTGGGACGATGTTGTCCCCCTCCACTCCCTCTGCCGGGTCCAGTCTTCGCATGCAGAGGCAGGCATCCCCTATCTAACTCATCCGGGGGTTTCAGACCCGTCCGGCTACCCTCAACCTGGTTCGGCCCGCCAGCCAAGGCAGTTTACCGGGGTGTGGCCAAGGAAGTCCCTGGTCGTGACGGTCCTCCGTACCACCGGATTCTGGCTTCTGCGACCAAGTGAGTGGGACCGTCACTGTGCACTGGCCCTCCCACTATAAACCTTTACCGCACAGGTTTCTTCTTTAGCGTGCACTCCTAAAGCCCTGCGGCGATGGGCGAGAGATGGCGGTGTAGTAAGACGCCTCACGCCTCTTGATAGAACAACGCTGGTTGAGAACGCGAGAAAGAAAAGACAGACAGCCACTGAAAAGCCGACTGATCACACGCCAGAAACCAGCCTCTGTACAACACCATTGTTTGTGCTACATCAAAAAATAAACGTATATTTCATCTCTAATTTCTGCTGTTGAAATAATTATTATGTCACTCGTATCTCGATAACATCTATAACTAATACTGCTAAAGTGGTGACCGACGTAAGAATTTAACGCAGCCCTTCTTTTTCATTCAGTTGAACTTTTATTGCCACATTGCCGGCCTTTTTCGCAACTTGCGAAGATACAATATATTCCTTTCAAAGTTTTTTTTTTAAATTAGCAGTATTTCAAAAACTTTTTGCTACACTCGACAACAACAACGACAGCAGCAGCAGCGACAACATTGTTTAACCACTGACCAAAACAAGGAATAGTGAGTGGCAGTTTCATAGCCTTACCGACGCAAACCACCACACATCGGAAATTTCAAAACGATTCATTCGTGTAAATAATTTAAAGCAGCTTTTTTTATTCACTTGAATATTTCACTGCCGTTGCCAACCTTTTCGCAACTTATATAAAAAAAAAAAAAAAAGAAAAAAGAGTATTTTTCCAAGGTGGCGTTGCGTTCCTTCCCCGTTTTGTAATTTTCCGACGGGGACATTTTTTGAATTGCGTGTGTGTTCCATGACTGATCAAGAGAGAAGAGAAGAAACTTTTTTTTGTGAACATTACTGCCCCGCATGGGGATATACATGCCTTACCTTTTTCTAAGGAATTTTTAACCACTGGCTACCTTTGTTGATATCCAACGTGGATATATTTTAAAACAAACATTTTTTTTTTCTCCTCTTTTTTACCTTATTTGATTTGGCTGGTTCGTTGAAACAACACGAGGGGACAGACGTTGAAGGAAAATTTTTTTTTAAAAGATATATATATGTATTTTATGTATTTTTCATATTTCCTAATGTTTTGAATGTCTGTTTCTTTTTGCCCTTTAACTTTTTCTCAATTTTGGCTGTTCTCTTTTCACTGTACAAGGGTACATTACTTGCTGTTTAGATATATATGTATATATTTTTTTATAAAAGTTAACATGAATGTACCACATTTGCCCGCCTTTACTGGAAAACCTAAGAGGTGGTTTGCCCAGTTACAGGCGTATTTTACGGTCTGTAAGACCGAATCTGACCAGCGCCTCGCTGTACTGATTAGCGGACTTTCCCCTAATCTAGCAGATTCGGTCCAAGACCTAATTACAGACCCCCCCCCCACCTCTGACTTAACGCATGAGTCTTTGAAGGGCGAGATTTTGAGGAGGAATTGTAAGTCGGTAGAGAGTCGTTTTCGGTCATTGATCGAGGACGAACGATTAGGTGACAGGACCCCTACCGCTTTTCTCCGGCATTTGCGGGATTTGAGCGATTCCCAAGATCAGGATAGCCCTTTCCTGAAGCAATTGTTCTTCTCTCGCCTACCTCAAGAGGTACAGGCGATCCTAGCCCATATGCTAGAGGTGAATACCCTGGATCACATTGCTGTATCTGCTGACAAAATTGTAGAGGTGACGAAGAGAGACACTTCGAAGCCAAAGTACGTTCCTTCCTCTTCTCTTCCTCAATCACGCTCATCAGCGTCTGATGACAAATTAATCACCACTATGGAAGCCATGACTCGTCAAATGGCGGAGTTGTGCACGGAATTCAGGTCCTTTGGACGGCAGAGGAGCGGCTCACGATTCAACTCCTCGCCACCGTAGCCCTTCCAACACACCAGAAACACCATATTGTTATTACCATGACAGATATGGTAAAAAAGCCGCCCATTGTAGGCCTCCTTGTGCTTACGAGGGAAACGACGACCAGAGTCACTAACGGCGGATAGTGCGCTCTGCGAAACAACATCTAACCGCCACTTTTTCATTGAGGACCTGCTGTCAGGTAGAGCTTTTCTGGTTGACACAGGTGCAGTTTGTTCAGTATGGCCTGTGTGTTGTATGAAGGAGACTCCCCCTGAGACACCTATTGAGTTGCAGGCAGTAAATTGTTCGCCGATTCGAACTTTCGGACAAATCTCGTTACCTTTGCAGTTTCGTAATCTGCGGCGCGAGTTTAAATGGATATTTACTGTCGCTGCCTTGCCGTATCCGATTCTAGGCGCGGATTTTCTCCACCATTTTTCATTGACGATGGACCTTCGTCGTAAACGCCTAATTGATGGCATCACGGGATTAACTGTTGTTGGCAAGGCAGCAGGGGTTCCCACGGTTAGCCCGACATTTTGTCTTGCTAACACCGGTGATCTTTACCATGCGTTGTTGAACTCGTTCCCGCAACTGACTCGGGGAAATTTTCGATTTGATGAACCAACTCATACCACGGAGCACTTCATATCTACAACTGGTGCTCCCGTTTTCTCTCGTCCTCGTCGCTTGCCTCCGGACAAACTCAAAGCAGCACGATCAGAGTTTGATCATATGCTACAAATGGGGATTATTCGTCCGTCCACGAGCCCGTGGGCGTCCCCATTACACATGGTACCGAAAGCGAATGGCGATTGGAGACCTACTGGTGATTATCGACGCCTGAATTCGATAACGGTACCGGACCGTTATCCTATCCCTCATCTGCAAGACTTTGCGTCTTCGTTGCAGGGATGCAAGATATTCTCCAAACTGGATTTAATTCGTGCGTACCATCAAATTCCTGTCCATAAAAATGACATTCCAAAAACGGCTATAGTTACGCCATTTGGGTCATTCGAGTTTTTGACTATGCCATTCGGATTAAGGAATGCCGCTAGTACTTTTCAGCGGTTTATGGACGAGGTTACTCGCGGCCTCGATTTCGTCTATACCTATATTGACGACCTGCTCATTGCTAGTTCTTCTCAAGAGCAACATACGCACCATTTGAATCTTCTTTTCCGCCGATTGAAGGCGTATAACGTGCAGCTTAATGCACCCAAATGTGTTTTTGGTGCTGAGTCACTGACTTTCTTGGGTCACGTCATCGATGCTGACGGTATTCGACCCCGGCCTGAGCGAGTTAAGGTCATAGAGGATTTGCCTCCACCGACCTCACTACGTCAGTTACGCCAGTTCTTAGGTCTGATTAACTTTTATAGGCGTTTCGTGCCAAATTGTGCAAAATTGCTTTTCTCCCTGACAGAAATTTTGAAAAGTTGTCGGAGGAAGAACAAAGATATTTCTTTGACAGACACTCAACTTGCTGATTTTCAGCACGCCAAAACTGCTTTGGCTAATGCTTCGTTACCGACTCACCCGGTACCCGGTGCAAAGCTGACGCTTTGTGTTGATGCATCGGATATCGCTGTGGGCGCAGTACTACAGCAAAACATCAATGG
>OZ024742.1:5403603-5421103 GCA_964016885.1 Eledone cirrhosa | reverse complement strand
ATGTCGCTTGAGCCCTCCTGCTGATTTACATTCTCTACCACATGTTTGGCAAGCATGATGAGTAGCATCTCCAACAGCAGCCTGGTAGTCAACCACTGGTCTTACTTTATGACTGCGAAGATGACTTTCGAGTCCAGCTTTGCTTAGGCAGAGTCTCGCACAGACGCTGCATGTCAGCACCATAGGAGGACCCTCGCCGTCTGGAAGTGCAACAGCAATGCCCTTCCTCACATCCCGCTTTACTTTCTCGTATGCGATTCGAGATGCCTCAAAGGCAACTTTTCCCTCATATGGTCTTTCTCCATTTATTACGATCAGCAGCAATATTTTCCCATGTATCAGCAGAGATGTTAGCGTCTTTCAGAGAGGCTTTCAAGGAATCCTTATACCTCTTTTTTTGGTTTATGTGGCGGTCGTTTTCCTTTAACCAACTTTCCATAAAAGAGTTGTTTTGGTATTCTAGAATCCTTCATCCTGGCAAGGTGACCACTCCAACGGAGTCGTTGCTTAAGCACAAGAGCTTCTATACTGTCACACATAGAGCTCCCCAAAATCTCGACATCACTGATGTGGTCCCTCCAGTGAACGCCATGGATCCGTCTGAGACACATCTGATGGAAACGCTCCAATTGCTTAAGGTGGTGTCGATATGTGACCCAGGTCTCGCAGGCATAAAGAAGACAAGAGAGCACACATGCCCTGTACACCTTTACATTTGTCCTCCTGCATATGTCTCGCCGACCCCAGAGTCGCCTTTCTAGCTTTCCGAAAGCATCACTTGCTTTCCTAATCCTAAGTGAGATTTCACTGTCAAGGTTACCGTATCGATTGACAGTGCTCCCCAGGTAGACAAACTGATCAACCACTCCAAGTCGTTTGCCATACACATAGATGTTTGGTTGAGTGTACTGCTTACCAGGGGCAGGTTGGTACATGACGACGGTTTTCTTGAGACTTACAGTCAGACCTAGGGCAGTGCAAGCGTCAGAAAATGCATTCAAAATGTGCTGCATATCACTCTCTGTGTGCGCTACAAGATCGCACTCTCTGTGTGCGCTACAAGAGGTCTCTTATGATTGATGTAAATACGTTTGTCTTCGCAGCAAAGCGCCTGATGTTAAATATGCTGCCTGAGGTTCGATATCGGATGTAAACACCATGCTCGCAATTCCTGAATGCAATACAGAAAACCATTGCAAAGTATATGGCAAACAGGGTCGGTGCTGGAATATCCCCCTGTTTCACTCCATTTTTTACTGAGATAGGCTCCGACATGTTACCCCCGACATTAACCCAAGCCTTCATGTCGTCATGGAAAGACCTAACTAAAGCAAGGAACTTATCAGGGCAACCAAGTTTCTGGAGAACCTTCCATAATGCATCTCTGTTAACAGTATCGAAAGCTTTTGTCAGATCGACAAAAACCTGATACAGATCCAAGCCTTGTTCCATGCACTTCTCCTGGAGCTGTCTAGCTGAGAAGATCATATCAGTAGTGCCGCGTCCAGCACGAAAACCAGATTGACTTTCAGGAAGGACACAATCTGCAATGTGTGTCAGCAGACGGTCCAGAAGCACCCTACATAAAACTTTCCCTACGACAGAAAGCAATGATATACCTCTGTAGTTCCCACAATCGTTCCTGTTACCCTTTCCCTTGTACAAGACCACCATTACTGCATCTCTCCAGTCCTCAGGTACGGATTCATTAGCCCATATCCTGCCAAACAATGAGTGAAGACGTTGCAGGAGTCTCTCACCACCATATTGTAGGAGCTCAGCATGTATACCATCCATACCTGGAGATCTTCCACTGTTCAGCTTCGAAATAGCCACTGCAACCTCCACAAGCGTCAGAGGTTCTGCGAGAGCTACTTTCACAGGACTTTCTGGAATGAGATTGAGGAAATCTTCACTGACGACAGACGGCTGATTCAAAAGATCATCAAAGTGCTCTCGCCACCTTCGTAGAATTCCTTGTGAGTCACGAAGAAGTTCTTTGCCATCCTTGCTGCGAAGCGGTGTCACCAGAGAAGAAGACGGTCCATAAACCTCACACATACATACATACATACATACATACATACATACATACATACATACATACATACATACATACATACATGGTGGCTGCCAACTCGTTTTCGAGTACGGCCACTACTTTATATCCATGTAGGAGAACCCCTACCGATGCGATGAACGAGATATATATATACACATACATACATACACATACCCACATACACATGCATACACATATACACATACATACACGCTCATATATATATACATATATATATACATACATTTGGCCTGCTGAACTGGTCATTGCAAGAACTAAGTGAGATGGATGTTAGAACTCGCAAACTTCTCAGTGTTACTGGGAACTTTAACATCAATTGTGATGTGGATAAGCTATACTTCTCACGCAAGGAAGGTGGCCGGGGTCTAAAATCCATATTAACATCATATGAGACCCGGATAGTAACACTGAAGTAACACCTTCAACAGAGGAAAAAGGTTGGCAACCATCTTGCCCAGGTTTATGAGCATGAAGAAAAAAATATCATTAGGATAGCGACTGATCTGGAGGAGAGATATGGAATAAAGCCTGATATAAATCTCTCACCCAGAGAAATCGGAAGATCCTATTCAATGTTCAAACAAGATGAAAAAATTGACCAATTTACAGAAAAGTTGTGCATGGATACTTGAGACGTAAAACACAGACCATAGAGGGGATAAACCTCTCAAAAAGCCTGGCATGGAGTTCCGACAAGTTTATGACATCACACCTTGAGGGATATCTCTATGCAATACAGGAACAAGAACTCCCTACCAAATATCTGCTGCACAAAAGAGGAGTGCCATCAGCTGACAAAAATGTAGGCTATGTAAAACAAATATCGAGATTGTTGCCAGCTGCGAAAGAATGTCATCTCGCTACTACCACCCCATGAGACACGATGGGATAGCTAGAACCATCTGGAATGCACTTCGGAAAACAAAATTAACAACAAACGAGGAAGAATATATTGAGACAGATGGCACTAAGGAATACTGGTGGAACCTGAAAATAAAAACTGCCACCAAACTAAAGCACAACCAGCCAGATATTGTTGTTTGGGACCACACATTGAAAACGTGTTCTGTTGTGGAGATCAGCTGCCCACTTGATGTAAACGTTGTCAGAAAAATACAGGAGAAGGAGGACATCTACGGACCATTGATGAGGAATTTACAAATCCAGTATCAAAGATACACCTTTAGCTTCATACCCATCATTATTGGAGCTACGGGTTATATACCAACCCGCTTGGACCAATGTATAACTGAACTTAGATTTGCGGACAAAGAGCGCAGCTCCCTAATTCATAGTCTACAAATGGTTGCGATAGCCGGCACCTTCAAAATTTGTAAAACATTCTTGCGATTCAAGGGATGACAATTTCTTTTCTTTTACAACCTTGCCACCAGGAAGGTGGCCGGTCAAAAAATATACTCTAAATTAAGAGAAAGAGATAACATACATACATACATACATACATACATGCATACATACATGTTGCCAGGAAGCTCCAGAGTGAGAGTAATATAGATAAGGAAAGTAGTCTATCTTGGACCAACAACCGCTATATTGGCTCCCACTTTGAAGGATACGCTTTTGCAATGCAAGAACAGGAGATTAACACGAAATAACTGATTCACAAAAGAGATAGGGATGCAGGCAAAATACCTAGATGTGATAACAAGTGCAGACTCTGCAAAACTAACATCGAGGATATCACCCATGTCATCAGCAGCTGTCCAAAGATGTCATCGCGGTACTATCTACCTATGAGGCATGATGTAGTGGCCAAAACACTGTACAATGTAGTCCGTAAAATAGATAGCCCCGATAATAAACACATTAAAAGCTACAGCAATGTGGAAGGCATCCATGTACATAATATGAAAGAGTACTGGTGGAATGTTCCAGTAAAAACCCCAATAAAATGCAGGCATAACAGACCAGATATTATGATATGGGACAGGGAGAAGAAAGCATACAAAGTAGTTGAAATTAGCTGCCCAGCAGATGCCAATATAATATCAAAGATTAGTAAAAAGGAGAATATTTATGCAGAACTGATGAGAAATCTACAGATACTCCACCCTGATTACACCTTCAGATTTATGCCTGTGATTATTGGGGCACTGGGGTATGTTAGTAACTGCCTCAATACAAATCTTGAGAAGCTAAGCTTCACAGGAACAGAAAGAACACAACTAGTTAGGAAATTACAAGTACAATCCATTAATGGAACAGTAGAAATATGTAAAACATTCCAAAAATGTTGCATCTAATAACTGCATATACACATGTACAAAGCATATATACTGCATATACACATGCACACATACAACTCAAAACATACACATTCACACATACAATAACATCCATATCTACACATGCAGACATACATATCTACCTAGTTGATGTTGTGTAAATTCCAATGAGAGAGTCTTGTGTCTATGTTAGAAACCGACTCTCTCTATTGGAAAAAAATTGTGAAATTATAAAACCAGAACATACATACATACATACATACACACATACATACATACATACATACATGGTGGCTGCCAACTCGTTTTCGAGTACGGCCACTACTTTATATCCATGTAGGAGAACCCCTACCGATGCGCTGAACGAGTGTGACTTTTTAGTCCAGCCAGCGACTTGAAAACTCTGGTACAAACACTACACTTGTGACAATTATTGACACATAGTGCTTTACCTTTGGTACCATGTGACGACAAGTGCAGAGAGATCTCCAGATATAAAGCAATGCCTGTGCCGTGAAGCTTTTATAGTGAGCAAAGGCACTGCACAAAGCCAGTCCCACTCTCTTAACCAAGATGATATTTACCAAAAAGAAGAACAAGTCAACATCATTGGATACCATCAGGGTTGCAGGTGTTATATCAGAGTTTTCCTTCTCCTAGAATTCTGCCTTGACAAAGGCTAAGGGGTCATCTCTCCCAGTGATTTTGGATGGCCATTGACTCTTAAGAGCTCCTTTGCCCTTTGACAGGTTTTGTTTTTAGTCCTGCAGGATGTCCAAAGTCAACCTCCTCACCAAGAAACCTTGGTGGGGTTGCCAGTTTAGTCGCCAACGACCCGACCATGAGACAGGTTGTACTGGGATACATGTTACCAGTAGCACCAAGTGGTGACCTGACATACATACATACATACATACATACATACATACATACATACATACATACATACATACATACATACACACATACATACAAATTTATTGTCCTTTCAATCTGGTTAAAATGTTCCTAATGAATTCATTACTAACAGATTAATAATGGATATGGGTAACAATAGTGGTTTTCCACTTCTAATGAGTAACAATAGTGGCTTTCCACTTCTAACCACTTCTAACCATTACTCGGCAAATGTAGTTATTACCGTCAATAAAACTTATAGAATATCTAACTCACCACGCACATTTAATAACAATACACCTCAAACACAACATCCAGCATTCTCTTGCAGTTTTACTGCTATTAGATCTGAATTAATTGATATTACAACTTGTATGCCTACTAATACGCCTAATAATTCAACAATCGATAGAACTAATAAACATACACAATATATAAATATATGTAAGATAATTTAGAATACAGATAGTTCATATAATCTTACAAATGATCCAAACAGTTACAAATTTTAATACTAGAAACAACACTATTTATAATCTAATAACAGACACTCCCCTTCAAAATAATTGTAAGAGAAACATCACATGGTATAGTCAACTCTTCAGTATTCAAACCAACGGCGATTTACCTTCCAAATTTGTTTCTATTATGAGAAAATACTTCCCAACTACACATAGATATCAACAGATCGTTAATATATTTTCGATAAAACTTTCATACGCTACCTAACCTAATCTACAACATAGGATTAATGCCTATAATATTTCAAAACTCAGAAATAATAGTCTACCTATGAATGGCTCTATACTAAACATAGTTTAATTGCTAATACTAAACAAAATGACTAAACCACACGAACAATATTAGTAAAAGGGCGGTGGTATGGCAGTATCAGTAGAGGGTCGGACGCCATGCTTTGCAGCAAAGAGTTACGGCCCTTTATGGTCTGAGTTCAAATCCCGCCGAGGTTAAATTTGCCTTTCATCCTTACGGGTCGATAAAATAAAGTACCAGTAATACAATGGGATAATTGCTGGCCTTGTGCCAAAAGTAGAAACAATATTAGTAACAGTGCCATCACAAATAGGTTAGATGCGGTGAATTTTACCAATGTAACAAGAACTTCCGAAATTATACAGGTTCAAGTCATAGCGTAGATAATATTGAATATCATAAAAATCTTAGCAAGCACTTCAGAATAAGAACACTAACTATAGAGCCGACCATATGGTTTAATTAACCAAAATTGTAACTATAGAATTAAAATAAATTGCCTACATAAATTACTAATGTAGTATAAAGATGTAAAGTTGTGACTAAAATTAATATCCAAACTTACATAAGAACAACTACTAAATCTTTTTTTAAAAGATTTAGCATTCACACTCACACTCATTTACACACAGTTGACTAGCAAATACTACTTAATTAGAAGAAGCAATTAACCAATTTAAAATTAATAATATCAAGTATCTCTCTCTCTCTCTCTCTCTCTATATATATATATATATATATATATATATATATATATATATATCACCATTATCATCGTCGTCGTTGTTTAACGTCCATTTTCCGTTTTAACGTCCATTTTCGTGGGTATACATACATATATCATATACATATATATATATATATATATATATATATATATATATATATATATATATATATATATATATATATTGTTATACTTGGGGAGGGTCATATTGTTATAATATTGCCAGAAATAATAGGATTACGGCATTAATTGTACCGGTTTCATCTTATAGGCTTCTTCACACGACGGAAGTGTATAATGCAATTAAATTGCATATTAATAAGAATAATAAGAATATGGGATAAAAAATTGTTTTTTTCTGTTGTGAAAAAACGAATGGAATAACAACCACCATACTCAAACAAACAAGACTGACCTCAGGGGAATATAAATAAATAAATATATACACAAGTACAATGACAACAAACACACATAATCACACACTAGTGAACAAAGATAGAATACATACACATACACTCAAACATGAACACACACTCCAAACAGGAAACACACGCAAACGCATGCGTAAACAGAGACAAGAATAAATTAATAAATAAAATAAAAATGGCGTAGGCATTACAATACAACGGGAGGAAACATAATAGTACCACTCATGATGTCACAGATGTGTGACGAAAGAATTTTGCTAGACTATATATATATATATATATATATATATATATATATATATATATATATATATAAATATATATGTAGATATATATATATATCTGTATTTTTAACCGTTGGTCAATCAATGATAAACATTGATTGCTAGATAAATTAACTATGGAGATATAAAAGATACAGAAGCGAAAACCAACCCAAACCAAACAGTGATTGTGTGTTCAACGGAACAAATGGGGTCCCACGCGTGCTGGCCTCCCTACAGCCCCGGCGGACAGGATGGAGAAGGCGTTTCCCCGGAGGATGGTAAGGGAGATGCGCTGGAGGAGCCATTCCAACTCGCAAGGCTCACACCTGCGGCTGGACAGCGCAGCACCTATGGTGGTGAATAGGGAGGTAGCCCTAGGGCCAAGAACACCAGAAGTCTCCATTGCCAAGAGCAAGACTACAAACATGTCGGAGAGTGACCGGTACTTGGAGAGTTTGGCCTCCTCAGTCCGACGTGCAGCAGAACCTGAGTTAGTCACAGACTGCACCAGGTTAAGGCTGGAGAAAGTGTCGCTGCAAGTGGCATCCCAGGCGAGGAGTTTGCCACCGCGGAACGGGAAGATGATCATACCGTCTGGCCTTTTGCCATCCCCTCGGTCCAGCCCCACCGGCTCAAGCTGGGAGGGGAAGCCTACAGCATCCAAGCCATACTTTGTGACCTCGTTGATGGCAGCATGGCGTGGAAGGCGGTCGGCACTGTGGCGACAGGAAAGCGGGTGGAGGCCGAAAGAGCCCACGGTGGATCCACAACGACATTTGTGTGGCTCGCAGATTCGGAGTCCAAGCCTCAAGGAAACGCTGATGCGCAGGCTATCGTTATCCAGCTGCGTGTCAGTGGAGGAGGAGGGCAAAGCATGGAGCCAGGCACCGCTGTGGGGTTTGGAAGCTGCGCGAAAACAGGCAAGGCGGCGCTGGTCAAGCTGGTGCGTGACCCTGTCTGAGGCCAGGCTGCACTGGCTGGCATCCCAGATGGTTTGGGGAGACTTGGCGTCAGCAGGGGTAGGGGGTCATGAATTCTGTGAGCAGTTTGAATGTATGTTTAAATATTGAATGGAAATACAATAAGTGTCAAGGAATAAAATGATTTTATTCAGGTGAAAGAGTTATAAAACGTTGTGGGTGTATTGAATACCACCAGCTGGTATTAGACGGGGAAGATCTGTCAGATGGCTTACTGAAACATAGACTGGGTTTTTGAGAAATAAATTAAAATAAATTTAAAGGGAATGCAACAGGTTTTTAGATTTACTTAAATGGTTAAAACGATGTAAATGTTTATATATATATATATATATATATATATATATATATATATATATATATATACATATAACGAAGGAAATGTGGTAAGGAACCAGGTGGACCATAACGCACCAAAGTACTCAATACTTAGGGTAGTAGAGTGGGTAATAGGAACAAGTAAGACCCCGACGGCTGAGCTCAAGCCGTTTCGACGGCTAATTCTGTCAAAGAATTAGCCGTCGAAACGCACCGAAGTACTCAGTATTGAGTACTTTGGTGCGTTATGGTCCATCTGGTTCCTTACCACATTTCCTTCGTTATCTAGCTCCTATCCCCGTAGTAGAGCACTTTCCGACCCTACCACGCCGTATCCAGACGTTTCCGCTAAGCTCAATTTCTTTCACCCGCACCATGCGAAAACACAATATCCACTTCTCTACCAAGAACATCCCAATCCCACCGAAAAAACTTTACCTTCGGATGCTCACGCTTTTTATTTTTAAAACCCAGAATTAGCCGTCGAAACGGCTTGAGCTCAGCCGTCGGGGTCTTACTTGTTCCTATATATACATATATATATATATAGAGAGAGATATATATAAACATATATATATACATATATATACATATATATATATATATATATACACATACATATATATATATATATATATATATATATATATATATATATATATATATATATATATATATATATATATATATATATATATATATATACATATATATATACATATATATATACATACATATATATACATATATATATACATATATATATATATATGTATATATGTATATATGTATATATATACATATATATATGTATATATATATGTATATATTTATATATATATGTATGTATGTATGTATGTATGTATGTATGTATGTATGTATGTATGTATGTATGTATGTCGGGTCGTTGGCGACTAAACTGGCAACCCCACCAAGGTTTCTTGGTGAGGAGGGTGACTTTGGACATCCTGCAGGACTAAAAACAAAACCTGTCAAAGGGCAAAGGAGCTCTTAAGAGTCAATGGCCATCCAAAATCACCAGGAGAGATGACCCTTTAGCCTTTGTCAAGGCAGAATTCTAGGAGAAGGAAAACTCTGATATAACACCTGCAACTCTGATGGTATCCAATGATGTTGACTTGTTCTTCTTTTTGGTAAATATCATCTTGGTTAAGAGAGTGGGACTGGCTTTGTGCAGAGCCTTTGCTCACTATAAAAGCTTCACGGCACAGGCATTGCTTTGTATCTGGAGATCTCTCTGCACTTGTCGTCACAGGGTACCATGGGCCCAGCACTATGTGTCAATATTTGTCACAAGTGTAGTGTTTGTACCAGAGTTTTCAAGTCGCTGGCTGGACTAAAAAGTCACACTCGTTCAGCGCATCGGTAGGGGTTCTCCTATATGGATATAAAGTAGTGGCCATACTCGAAAACGAGTTGACAGCCACCATGTATGTATGTATGTATGTATGTATGTATGTGTGTGTATATATATATATATATACAAACATGTAAATATATATGCTAGTGTGGAAGATAGACGTTAAACGATGATGATGATGATGATGATGATGATAGAAAAAACGAGGAAGTTTCGTTTACATATGAAAATTATTTATTGCGTATCGACCTGTTACGCGCGTTTCGCAAAGGATTGGCTCAAGGAGACCCATAGGATTTACGGACCTGACTCCAGTATCGATCTGCTCCTCAGACGGTAGTACGACAAAAGATATATTTTTGTTGTGGTATGTGGGCCGAGAAGGTATATATATAGGCATCGGCCCTATTTTTTTGTGTGTGGGCGTTTGTGTGTATTTTGGTGTAATTGGTGGGGCAGCAATGCGGGTGTGTATTCACTGATATCGGTGTGTGCATTTACGTGAGCGCGCGAGCAATTAAGGATTCGTGCGTGTGTGTGGGGGTGTGGGCGCGTTTTGGAATGTGTATTGGTCAGTCAATGATTTGTTTTGGTGTTAATAGAAATCGGGGGTTTGTGGGGTGTGTCACGCTTGGACGACCCGGTGCTAGTTTATCGTGGCAGTATTGGAGGGTTCTGTGGGGTGTGTCACGCTTGGACGACCCGGTGCTAGTTTATCGTGTCATAAAGATATTTCATGTTTTTGTAAAAGAATTAAAGAAAAGGGGATTGTATTTGTAAGATATAGAAATTCAACAACATAGACAGACTTATACCATATATATATATATATATAAATCAGGAAAGAAGAGTGAGACGGTTTGCTATACAAAAAAGGTTTTCAATCTCATTGCTGACAATTGTTTCTCTGAACTGGTAGGTCTAGAGATCGCTATCCGCTTGTTTTCACGTTACTCGATCGCCAATACAAAGTTATAACCAGTCAGTTCATCGGAGCTTGTGAGAATGAAAAGAATATACAGGCATGGTTACTATATGTGGTAGTAATGGCATTCAGTCAGAACAATAACAACAATATCAACAATGCTAGCGTTAAATTATTTGAAATAATCACATCAATCTCGGTGGGAAGTATAGTATATCTACGATTTTAGCGTGTAAAACTGACATGAGGCAGATGTATAAAATTGACATGTCAAAACTGTCATGGGGTGTATTATATATAGTGTAAAGATAAGCCGGTGGGTTTAAACAATGTAGGTCTGGTGGCCGTAAGAGTCGGTTATTATCTGACAGATGAAGGATTTATCACTGTAGTGAGATTTGTGTGGTCTATATTAGATGAGATGGTTATCTAGCTTTCTCATCATCAATAACATACATGTATAAGACAACATTAACAAAGTAGCAAAATAATGGGCAAGTTAATACAGAGGTTAAGGAGGCATATATATATATACCCGGAGTACCATAATTTGTTACCCCGTATATATATATATATATATATATATAACTGAACAAAAAGGAAAAATGAACACAGACATATATATATGTGTGTTCAAATCGTAATGGACCAAAATCGCTAAGGTGAAAAAAATACTAACTACAGACAATAGGGTTTGCTAGACTTAATTTAAGAATAAATTAAGAAAAATAAATACAAACCAGTATTGTGGTAACTGCCATCACCCAGACGGTCTTTGATAGAACCGTTTCGCAATATTATTTGTGAAGAGATATACCAAATAACAGGCTCATCAGTGGGTGATGAAATTAGTATCCTCCTCACTTCTAAGTCAAATAGAAAACTGGAAAATGAGTGTATATATATAACGCACATGGTTCCCGAACTTAGCATGTCGCGCATACTTACGCCACTAAAATAGCAGCCGGGTCTACACGACATTTGAAATAGCTCTACGAATTAACGAAGGATACTAATTTCATCACCCACTTATGAAAACATTCCTGGCCAAATTGAATGTCATCGAAAGGAATCTTTGTTGACGGGAATTCTATAATTTTCCTAACGTCGCCAATGTTCAAAACATTGTAAGCGATGACCAACTCCAAATTTATACCACTCACCTCCGTGCGCTACAAGACAACATGAGAGAACGGTTTGTCGACCTTTTGCCGATGGACATCCCAATGTGGATAGCAGATGCTTTCATAGCTAACGTCGACGATTTGGACGTTAAATTTCAGGAAGAATTCATTGAACTTCAAGCAGATGACATGATCAAAATTAGATTTCCAAAAATAGGTGAACCCCTTTTTGGGATGCAAGAGGAAATTCAGCGTTGATTTCTACACCTACATGCAGAGGCTAAGAGATTTGCTCTGCCTTTTCCAAGCTCATACTTAGTCGAGAGGAGGTTTGGTGTTGTTTCCAGACTGCACAGTAAGGCTCGCAACCGCTACAATGTAATTACACGTGGAGATCTCTGGCTACAACTTAGGAAAACAGCCTCACGTCAAAGAGTTAGCTAGACTCCATGAAGCTCAATGGTCCAATTGAAATGAATCAAAGTTAAAGTAAGTTGATTTATACGAAAACTTGGATATGCTATTGTAACAAAGCAAACTAACAATTTTTTTATTTGTAGTTGCAGTCTGACAGGACTCGAAACCATCTACTACAATTCAATTACTCATTTGTTGTATATATTTTACCATTTATTAATAAATATACCCTCCCGCGTGGTCATGAAAACCCTCTTCCGTGGTCTGTAAGCTCACAAAGAAGGGGGACATCAAGTTTGATATCAACATTTATTCTGTCCGTTTCATTAAAGGGAAAATTGGAAAGCTTTGAAATGATATGATTGCCACTTTCTTCCAGATAAGAGCACTCTTGGGATAGACAGAGTTGCTCTTGTATAAATGTTCAAAATAGCTGGTATCGCCTGGTGGGAATATAACAAATTCAATTGGTCCTTATTCATAAAAAAGAATATTTATGTTCCTTTTTTTGAAATTTATATATTTCCTTTCAAGGAATGTATTTATACTCTCAGTTGCCCGAATATTGTTAATCAATTTTTTAGTAATCTACTGATATCAAAATCAGTAGTATAGTGAAAAATGGAAAAATAGGGTGGAGGGGCGTTTCGTGATTTCAAGGGACAAAAGGGGGCGTTTGGCTTAAATGGGTTGAGAACCTGTGCTCTACATCAAACAATCCCCAGCAAAAAATAAGCAACTACAATATTTATATATTTAAAAATAATATGACCATACCACCACAACATAATTTAAATAGGACTGCACCTTTTAAAAGGACAAATAATACAATCCTTCAACCTGTAAAATCACCAACGCAAAACCAACAGAACACAAAATCACAATACAACCCTAGCACTAAACCACCCACAAAGCAACCTTCATTCTCCCACTAACATTAATTACAATAGGAATAGCTCAAGAATTAATGAGAATGGTATGGGTACCCCCAACAACCATCTTACGTATGGTTGTAATTGCAGAAATAGAAGCATTTGACCCTTAAATGGCAACTGTTTAATTAATAATGTAATATATAAATGCACTGTGTCTACTACTGACTCAAACAAAACATATATAGGATCTACATCAAACACATTTAAGAAAAGATTTTACGCACACTCTAGTAGTTTTAACAATACTAAACTAGGTAATACCACACCTTTAGCTGAAGCAGTAAATAACTATAAAAAGAAAAAAATAGATTTCAAACTATCGTGGAACACCATTCTACAAAGAACTCCATATCTTAGGAACAGGAGAGAATGCAGGTTATGTTCAGGGGAGATCTTGGAAATTACTAAATCTAAGGACGACTTATTGAATAAAAGACAGGAACTGATTACAGTTTGTAATCACCGTATACGAAAAACATTTAAATACTATAAACCTAATTAAATATTCTAAATAGCAACTCACTATAATTCTATGTAGCGTAACATTTGTTAGTATCCCTTTCCCCTAATTATACGCATTCATGTTTATTTCTACCTTTTAATTTTTTAGCTTTTCTAGATTTATGCGTTAATGACTAAGGGCAACAAGGTACACAACCACCCGTAATTGCATGAGTAAATATGTATCTGTGTATGTATGATATGTGAATATATATATATATATAATATACTATAAACCTCAATTGAATATATATCTGACCAGGAATGCTTTTTGTGAAAATCAGTCATATGGAACTATTGTCATCTTGCCTGACGGTTTGAACTTTACAACACCACCTGCCTCTTTGAGGTCAAATACCAACCCTACTAGCATCTACAAACTGATCAATGAGAATTAAGATTATTCCTGCTGACAACATTAAATTATCCCTAACAAGCTCATATGTCCCAAGGCTCTGATACCATCAACACCATAAACACAGAGCTGGCATATCTAAGAACTGACTAACTGCCTGATGAGGTAATAGCCATTCAATGGCTATCATCGAAATATATATAGCAGTAAATAAAGGATTATGAGTTCATGCAATTGACTTATGTTTCGTCACTATATATATATATATATATATATATATATATATATATATATATATATATATATATATATATATATATATATATATATATATATTCAACCATTCCTTTCAAAGGGTCATGACCTCAACTAAAATGAATTATTTTTCATCTTAACATCATATGGAAAAAAACAATCTGATTGGTTAATTCTTCAACTAACTCCAAATAAGGTCATAGAACTAAGCATACTACTAATTTTGAATAAAATTATTATTGCTTTTGACAACAGCTGGTGATATGCATGTAAGTAAATATCCTCCATATTTGATATTTTGTAACTAACCTTACATAGATCGATAACGAGGTATAGTTACGATGTATTATCACCACCTAGAAACGATCGTAAAGCAGTGAAGTATATTTCTAATGACTTGATTTTTTATTTCATTGTTTTAACATATATATATATATATATATATATATATATATATATATGTGTGTGTGTGTGTGTGTAAAAGGTAAACAGAAATAACAACACAATCGGTACAGTATATGGAAGGTATATATCAGGTTAACGCTTGATATAGCAGGAAGAGGGTATTAACGTTTCGGACGCTAGTCCTTCATCAGAAGAATGTGTATATATACATATATAAGCAAGATGTATGGTAGGTCGTACGTAAATCGCGATGATCACGCTTGACCTACCAAATATGCGACGGTAGCTAGTTAAGCTCTATGCGTATAAGCAGAGCAGAAATATTAATGAAAAAGAACAAAGGAACTATTATGACATTATAACAAGTTTATTGCCGACAGCCGTTTCGTCCGACCATATGGTGGGACTTTTCAAGGCATATAACAGGTGATTGTAAGTTCATTATTTACATCAACGTTTCACTCAAGATTAGCAGTTTGAAATCGTGGTATACATCAACAGCTCAGCTTGTATATTTGGGGTCTATATTCTAAGGGGGCTCTTTTATATTAGTTGTAGGAGTTGTAAAAGGGATGGGTTATAAGGAGTTATATATATATATATATATATATATATATATATATATATATATATATGGGTCAATATATACATATGTTTCTATATGTCAATATATACATATGTTTCTATATGTCTCTTGTGTTGAAAAGAAGGTCAAGTATGTTAAAAATCACTGAATAATTGCTCCGAAGACTCCAAACCTCGGTTTGGAAGAAATAAGTGTAAGCAAATAAATGATTTAAACAGAACTTTGTTTCATGTAATCTCTATATAACTGCTCTGTAAAACAACTGATGTTGTTACATTGAGCTATTTATCTTACTGGTAATAAGATAGTAATAAATTACTGTCTTTCACTATTTAGGGTATAAAATATATATAACTATAAAAGGTTTTAGTATATACATAACCATAAATAGTATCCTTAATACTATATATATATATATATCATACTCTATAAAGCTCAGTGTATGGTCATGTTTCTTTGTTATAGAAATCTACGATATAGAATTTCTTCAATTGAAATTTACAATTCAGTATTCGAAATAGCTTCGATTGGGTCATGGCATATATAATTTTTTCAATTTCACCCACAATTACGCAAAAATCGATAAAACTCAATATTTTACGATTTTTCCTCTCTCATTTCAACTGTTAAAACCTTTCCATTACCCTTCAAAATCTATACAACTTCATACTTTCTGCTACTTTCTCTTTCCAAGCTGAAACAACTATTCTTTTCATTTTACATTGTTCATGTTGATGGTGATACTGTCCGTTTTACTCTCTCACTCATACACTTTACAGACTAAACAACAAAAACATTATCCACATTAACGTACAATTTCGTTTATTCTAAATGTGAGTCTTCAAACTAATTTATTTATTTGCAAACACATACAAACACACACATCAAATGAATAATTAAACTTTAAATCAATTTAACCACGTGCCGGATTTCTAACCACACATACACACTTCATTAACAAATAAAAATTCTAATTTGCGACAATTATTTTCTTTCAATCGTAAAACCAAACGACATAATTATTTTCATTTTCGGTTGTTAATCTTCATGGCGATAATACTACCCTTCCATTTCACATCATGTGAGTTAACAAATAATTTTTCAATCGTAAAATCAAACGACATAATTATTTTCATTTTAACATCATGTGAGTTAACAAATAATTTTTTAATCTGTTACTTTCTCTTTCCAAGCTGAAGCAACTATTCTTTTCATTTTACATTGTTCATGTTGATGGTGATACTGTCCGTTTTACTCTCTCACTCATACACTTTACAGACTAAACAACAAAAACATTATCCACATTAACGTACAATTTCGTTTATTCTAAATGTGAGTCTTCAAACTAATTTATTTATTTGCAAACACATACAAACACACACTCACATCAAATGAATAATTAAACTTTAAATCAATTTAACCACGTGCCGGATTTCTAACCACACATACACACTTCATTAACAAATAAAAATTCTAATTTGCGACAATTATTTTCTTTCAATCGTAAAATCAAACGACATAATTATTTTCATTTTCACATCATGTGAGTTAACAAATAATTTTTTAAAACACTATTCGCAGACTTCCTTAAACAACAAGATCAATTGCGTAGCCGGTATTCATTATGTAGCCGGTAAAGCTATGTAGCAGGTAAAAGGCTATGTAGTCAGTACGATGTTATATAGCATGAAAAGTTTATATAACCGGTAAATGTTATGTCGCCGTTAGCATGTGTGTGTGTGTGTATTACCGTCAATACACACGTGTGTGTGTGCGTGTTTCAATGTAGTTTTCGTTAACAATGACGAGAGTACAATCGCGCCAGAAACAATTCAATTTCTCATTCTTAACTGCTAGGGACGTTCACAGGTTCATTAAGTACTTTCAGTAAGGAATA
>OZ024742.1:5393603-5401103 GCA_964016885.1 Eledone cirrhosa | reverse complement strand
GACAGCATAGTTCAATTTAAAATACATATAAGTCCAATCATTTCATCAGAAACTGTCAAGAAATACAAAATACATGCGTAACGGTAAACTTACAAATTTATTTTGAATTTGTAAGTTTACCGTTACGCATGTATTTTGTATTTCTTGACAGTTTCTGATGAAATGATTGGACTTATATGTATTTTAAATTGAATTATGCTGTCTCCAGTGTTTAGCAATTTATAGAGAACTCTATCATGGAAACAATTGTTAGACTGTAAATAAATCTCCTTTTCTGTACTGTTAACCATGTTATTCTACACTTTTATATATATATATATATATATATATATATATATATATATATATGTGTGTGTGTGTGTGTATGTGTGTGTGTGTGTGTGTAACAGGTAAACAGAAATAACCAGGGTTTTTTCGGTCACCGTCGAGACCTCAGGCGTACTTAGACCCCGTACTGCCGAGCTTCTCCGCAAGATCGGAATGTCGGTGGCCCGTCTGAGGAGGCAACCCCACGAAGTTGGGTGGCGGTTGCAGCGGGTGTCACTGGCCATCGTCCGGGTGAATGCTTTTGCCGTCTTGTCAGCTGGGCGCAGCACTACTGCCCTCTTGCCCTAGGCCCAAAGCCCTCCTCTCTCCCCTCTTCTGAGACACCAGAGCTATTGTCATTCCCTCCCTTTCCCGTTCCTTTTCTTCTTTCTTTCTCTCTTTATTTTTTCTATATTTACCTATTCTTTCTTTCCTTTTGTTTTCCCCTTTTTTTTTCTTACTAAACAAGGTTGGTTTTTTGCTTTTGAATAAAAAAAATACATAATATATGTGGTTATAGAGGAGTGTTATAGTATTATCTTTGCTGAGGTGAGTGGTGGTGATGTTTTCGCATTTATTTTTATGTCTGTTACTGTATTTGTGGGCGTTATCTCAGTTCAAAGTACAGATTCTGTTGTTGACGTTGAATTCGTTGTTTAAACTATAATTAGAATTATCTAACGTTAATGCTACTCGACTGGGTGTCCTAGTTGTAAGGCTGTTCCACTTACGATCATAATGTCACCCTCTGTAAAATCGGATCGATAACAACCTATTTGAGGAAGGTGTCCCGCGAGGTGGAGGAAGGTGATGCAGCGTGTGTTGCTGGCCATTGTCCGCGGAAATGTCTTTACGATTTTGTCTGCAGGGCACAGCCGAAACATCTCTATAATTATTTTGTGGTTGTTAACCTATCTTTTTTTTTTCTTCTTTTATTTAACCTTTCTATCTAAAGAGTTCCACGAGGAGCGTTACTAATGACGGATGAAATTCTAATAAATCATGGCCTTAATTAATGCACCTCCTCTCGGATCTGCCCTTCACACCTAATCCAGTCCCCTCCCACATACTGAAATACACACACATACTTTACAAGCTATGTAAAGATTCGCCGTAATCTACAAACCGCAGAGGTCTACATATCATTACTCTCTCTCTCCCTCCTCGTCTCAAACTACACCAGCCTCATGAAACAACAACAAAAATAATATCGTCGACCTTCGCAACTCGCGGCAACTTGTTTATTGTTTTTTCTGAAGTGAAGTAAACTTTTGATATATAAGGTAAATCAGCCATTCTTGTTATTTCCTCTAACAACCACCACGAATACCCTTCGTTAAATATATATATATATGTATGTATGTAAAAGGTAAACAGAAATAACAACACAATCGGTACAGTACATGGAAGGTATATATTAGGTTAACGCTTCATATAGCAGGATGAATATATATATATATATTTGTATATATATATATATATATATATATATATATATATATATATATATATAAATCAGGAAAGAAGGTTTACATGGTTTGCTATACAAAAAAGTTTTTAATCACATAGCTTACATTTGTTTCACTGAACTAGTATGTCTAGAGATCGCTATCCGCCTAATTTTGCGTCACTCGATCGCCAATACAGAATTATAACCAGTCAGATCTTCGGAGCATGCGAGAATGAAGAAAATACACAGGCAAGAAAAGAAAAGAAAATACGGCTACTATATGGAGTAGTTATGGCATTCAATTAGAACAATAACAACAATTAAACAATGCTATCAATAAACTATTTAAGGAGACCCTGACATTACTTAGGTGGGGGGGTATATAATGTATCTAATGTTACGGCGTGAAAACCAGCTTACGGCGTGAAAACCAGCTGTCATAAGGCAAAAAATATCGTAGTGTGTATCAATTTTAAATTATAAAGATAAGCTAGTTTTTACAGTCTTTCTCTTCATCTTCAACAGTATACATGAGTGGGACCACTGTCAAAGCTCAATAGTTGTAGAGTTAATACAGAGGTTAACGAATTAATATACGCATATATCTACGCACACACACACATACACACACACACACACATATATATATATATATATATAAATATATATACACATATATACACATGCATGTGTACATAGACACATACATACACATCAATATACACTCGTACAAAAATATACATACATGCAAAGAGAAAAGCGTGCTAATTGTAATTATGGCAAAAAGAAGGTAAAGTAACATTGTAGTAGTGAAATGAGAAAAACTAGGATCTAGGATCAAATGATTGCAGCAGCTGAGAAGGAGTAAGATTGTTGGTAGATGAGGTACTTACAGACAATTGTGTGGTATAGACTTGTGAAGGAAATAGTATACTTAATGAATATATTTCTGTGGGTAGTAGGTATCCTAATTTAAAGCTATGTTATGTTGGTTCGATTCACGGAGGTTTGAATCTTATGAATTTAGTGGCTATTCTATGTCTGCAGAAGATAGATCTTTCTAACTTATTATTAAGTAGCCTTTTAACATTTCTAAGGATATACAATAGCTCAAGATCACACAGCCCGCAATAGGACATCCCTGTACTATAGGTTTTAGCAGCCGACAACTTCGACCAGTTGATAGTGTAGTTAGTGTTGCTGTCCTTCAATTCCCATATTTTTCTGGCGAGGGTGGTGGAACCCATAAGTGCACGGTTTTTCATTGAGTGCCTGTGCACATACCATCTTTTCTTAAAAGAACCCGCGGTGGATCCTATGTAATTCCAGGTGGAGTTACCCGAGATGACAGTGCACATGTACACCAGGCTCGAATCGAGACATCTGTTCGCCAATGGGCACCTATCTGGGAGGTGACAGTTGCAGTTTGAGGCGCTATTTTGTGCAGCTTTTACATTCCTATTTAGTACCCTGTTATAAGTGGGTTGTGATATATGCCCAATGGCGTTTTGCTGCTGCGCGTTTGTATGCGCTTGTGGTTGTGATGTTGTGATGAGTTTGTGCTTATGTATAGGTGCAATTGATTTACTTGAGATATTTCTGTGGTTGATCTTGCGTATGTGTGATTCTATACTTGCTGCTGTTGAGAAAGAGAGTTTTATAGTAGATCTATTGAGTATTTTGTGATATCTATGCGAGATAGGGAAGTGTTTATCTATTAGTTTAAAGAATGTAGAGGGCAGTCTAGTTTTTATAGAGGAGTTGAATATTGGGTTGAACCATAGGTATTTTCTTTGTCTGTTTCTTCTATTGTTTCTAGGGTTTACGCTATTAGTGTTTTGGCCGTTTACTCTAGGTGTTACATGTCTAACCCTATGTCTAGTCAAGCTATTCCTATTATTATGTGAGCGGTTGGAGTAGAAATTACTAGGATTGTTTATGTTGTCCTTATTCACTATATACTGTAGTTTATCTTTATGACCGGCCCTACTTAATGCTGCATTATAATAGTCAGCATGCTCGTTAAAGATTTCTAGGTTTGAGGATAAGCGGGATATTCGGAGGGATATACTACGTGCTATGGATTTAATTATGGATTTGAGGTGATTTGAGTTGTAACTAATGTAGGCAAGATTTTCATTATTTTTGTGGAAAGGTTCTATTAATTCAGTATTTAGATTTAGAGTTACATCTAGAACCTTCTTATGGTTTAGTTCGTAGGTAATACCTAGGCCTAGTTTTTTGAAGAATATTCTAATATTTTTCCTTAGTCTTTCCATGCTCTGGTTGTTTAGGTTCCTAGCTATAAGTAACGTGTCGTCCCTATAAATTCCTCCTTGGAGGTTACTGAATTCCTTATGTAGGTTGTGTGCTATGAATAGCCCCACGATATCTGTAATTTGCGCAGAATCATTTGATCCCATTGTAATATCGAAGCTATTTATTCTATCCTTTCTTACCCAGTAGTTATTTTCAAATTTTACGATAGTCCTTCTAGCCGCTATTATTATTTCAATTTCATCATGGGTAAGATCAGAGTTATTTTGGGCAAATATAAGCGCCTTATCTAGGGTAGCTGGGGATATGGAAGCATAATAGTCGTCTATATCAAATTGTATGAAGTTACACGTCTCCCTATTTTGTATTTTATTGAACCATTTAATTGCCTCGTTAGTGTTGCCCCATAAATTGATTTCTAGTTTACCCTTTATTTGTGCGATTACCCTATCTAGAATGTTTTTGCTAATTTTACCTATGTCTGACTTGGATGGGCATATTAATCTAATGGTGGGATTAGTTTCAAAGTTATTTTTGTGATCTTTCAGGTTAAATGTAGGGTTGCACGGGGTAAGCGGTTCGGTCCTATCTGAAATTCCGAGTTTATTAACTATCTTGAGGCCCTCCATGTTTATGCTGGTGAGTGTAGATTCATCCACTACCTGGAATACCATAACTGGACTTTACCTAAGTGGACTGCATTTAACTATTATTTGTTAATCCGTATATATATATATATATATATATATTTCGTTTCTGAATTTGTTTAGCAAGATTCTTTATCTGAAATCGTGTGTTGAAACCGATATTGTTATACTTTGGGAGGGTCATGTTGCCAATAAGAAACACACGCACCAGTTGCTTCACTTCAATTTCTTATTGGCAACATGACCCTCCCAAAGTATAACAATATATATATATATATAACGTAATACTAATACCCCAGGTTGGATTGATAAATGTTCGAGTGTATGCTTAAGAGTATATTTGTATATACTCTCTTGTATGAGTGCACATGTGTATATAGAGATACACGCGCATCCAGAAGTATAAAAGTGTGGGTGGGTATATATGTCTGTACTAAGGGATTCGCCTAAGCTCTAAATCCCCCAAGCTATTGCTGTGAAGATATATATCACACTCTACCTTTGTCTAGTCTAAACAATAACTTTTCCAAACACCAACTTTACTTTTCTTTAAAAATAACACCCACCTAGTTTTATGTCTGCCTTATACTTGGATATGGGGGCCTCTGTTGTATATATATATGCACTTGTGCGTACATATATATATATATATACACACCTGTATGGATTTGTGTGTGCAGATGTGTGTGTGTCTGAGGGGTAGGTGTGAGTGTATGTACAAGTCAACCAACATAAGCCTTTTATTTCTAAATTTTCTAAACTTTCTAAGTATTTGACTGTAACCATTATTGTAAGTATTACCACCCCACATTAATTCCTCAATTTGTATGTGTGGATGTGTGTGTGTCTGTGGAGGTGGGTGTGAGTGTATGTGCAAGCCAACCTACACATAGTCTTTTTATTTGTAAATTTACTACTCATACCATAATTTTCAGTAGCACCACTCCACATGAATTCCTCAATTTAAGAATGACCTGTAGTATCTATTTCATACTATTAACCTTAATTGAATATATATCTGACCAGGGATGCTTTTTGTGAAAATCAGTCATATGGAACTATTGTCATCTTGCCTGACGGTTTGAACTTTACAACACCATCTGCCTCTTTGAGGTCAAATACCAACCCTACTAGCATCTAAAAACTGACCAATGAGAATTAAGACTATTCCTGCTGACAACATTAAATTATTCCTAACAAGCTCATATGTCCCAAGGCTCTGATACCATCAACACTATAAACACAGAGCTGGCATATCTAAGAACTGACTAACTGCCGGATGAGGTCATAGCCTTTCAATGGCTATCATCGAAATATATATAGCAGTAAATAAAGGATTATGAGTTCATGCAATTGACTTATGTTTCGTCACTTTTATATATATATATATATATATATATATATATATATATATATATATATATATAAATATACACGGGTGTGTATGATTGTGTATAGAAGATTATATTAATAAGAGGAATTCCAACTTTGTCTGATTTACTCGTTTTATTTACAATCCTTTAAAATTTATAATGGTATTATAATGAAATAGTATGATAGAATATTAAATTCTAAGTGTTAATTGAACAAGTACTTTCATGCTTTCGCAATCTTCAGGTTCATAATATGTGGTGACAGTCAAGTTTGCAATTTTCAACTGTAATAAGATGGGTAAATTTACTACCTTTTATACATTTTATACAGGGAAAAGTGGCTCCAGAATCCTAAGTCTTGCAAACTGTATTTCGACCAATCAGTGTGTAGTTTCACTGAATTACTAAAGCTGATTGGTTTAAGCGTCACGGCTGGTTGAGCATGTCTAACGACCAATAATTAATCATATCCAAAGCATCAATTGTTTTGCTATTTTTAGAAATGATGAAAATAGCATTTTCTATTAATCATCACCATCAACATCACTTTTATTATTATTATTATTGTTGTTGTTGTTGTTGTTGTTAGTGGTCGTAGTCATAGTGATAGTAGAAGTAATACCCCTAAGCGTTATTATTGTTCATTTAGCTTGGGTTTGAATTTATCAATAAAATTCTTTTCCTTGATTTTTCTCTTGATTTCACTTGGGCTGTGTAATTTGTAGAATGGGAATATTATAAATATTCCCTGACCACATGCTGCTAGATGGTTACTTAGGGGTATCTGACGGACATTTGGGTCTCTGATTTGTTGACGGTGTACCCGTGCACGTTCCGATAGTGCATTTCCAGTTTGACCGACATATAGTTCTTCACAATTCGGGCATTTAATGCAGTAAATTAGATTTCTGCTTTTGCAGTTCATATTTGCATTTGGGAATATTTTTCCAGTTTATGTTTTCATATATTGACCGGCGTGTATGGATTGACATGTGCCGCATCGACTATCATTGCATTTAGATACAGTGAATGATTGGTCTTTGTTGTTAAGGTCAAACTTTGCTTTTGTTAGTAATTGCTTCAAATTTTTTGGCTGTCTTTTACTAAGAGTCAAAGATCGATCTGTGATTAAGCCTTTTAATTCATTACTTTGAGCAATGATCGGTAGGTTTGCTTTGGCAGTGTTGAAGATATTCTGGTGACATGGGTTGTGTGACCAGTTCTTGGTTTCTTCTTCCTTGGGTTGTCCTAAGTTGTTGTATAGGTATTTTAATAGCCCGCTGTATGCCATTTTCTATAAGTAGAGATGGGTATTTTTGTTTGAGCAAAAATTCTCTTAGTTCTGTTAGGCGTTTGTACCTGGTATTCGTATCTTCTACAATGGTACAAATTCTTCTGGCTAGGCAGTATGGGATGTTGCGTTTTGTATGAGGTGGATGGCACGACT
>OZ024742.1:5291103-5386103 GCA_964016885.1 Eledone cirrhosa | reverse complement strand
ATGTATCGCATGAGGTGGAGGTTGTCGTATATGAACCTGGACGGGATTGCGCATGTCTGCGCTTCTCCCACCAGGTTCCCGACAACCGCCAAACTCTTCGCTAACACCTTGGCCAAAATCTTTAACTCTGTGTTTAGCAGAGTTATGGGCCTGAAGTTATCTATGTCATCCCCCTTGTTCTCGTCCTTCCTCACCAGCGTGACTACGCCCTTGGTCACAGAACTGGAAATTCTCCCGTTCTATTGCCAGTTGCAGTAGACCGCCTCGAGGAGACCGGAGAACAAGCCCGGCATCGCTACATAAAGTTCGTATGGTAGACCATCGAGACCCGGAGATTTGCGTTTGCCGCATTGGCTCAGCGCTTCCCCTATTTCAGCGGCTGAAATCGGCCTCTCGCAGGACTTCGCCTCCCCGTCCGAGAGCCGCGCCAGACCGTCGAGGTATGGACCGAAATCCATGGCCCCACCCGGCCCGCCGCCCCTCCAGAACAGTCGTGCAAAGCGCCGTTGAAAGGCCGCGCTCATCCGCTCAGGTTCAAGGATCACGCGTCCATCCTGGTCCTTCAAAGACCGAATCGTGGACTTGATTCCACTTTTTGCCTCTGTCACTCGGGCCCAGCTAACAGCTTTGGCTGCCTCGTTACCCAGAGCACGTATTTTACTCCTGACAACGCAGCCCTCGTGCTTCGCATCAAAGAACTGGTCTAGGCACGTTCTTGACGCCAGCACGCCGGCCACGTTGCCACTCCTAATCGCCTCTTCTACTCTATTTGTTAATTCCCTTTCAGTTCTATTCCTATCTTATGCTAATTCCCGACTAAAACCTATCGATTCTATTCTAATTTCTCTCTTGAGAGAGCCCCACCACCTGCTGTTGACAATTGTCCCCGTCAAACGCTGCTTAACTAGTGTGCTAATCCGCTTACTGTAAGCTTTGTTTGTCGGTAAAGACAAGTTTAGCTTCCAGTAACCGGGTCCCTGTCTATGAGTTCTATCAGGTTGACCACTCCGGTCTGTGAAGGGGTTAAGAATGGCAGATCTGGCTGTAGAGGAATGTAGACGACTATAAATGATACAGATGAGAAAAAAGGGTGGGAAGGGGTTAAGAAGGGCAGATCTGGCTGTAGAGGAAAGTAGAGGACTATAAATGATACAGATGAGAAGAAAGGATGGGAAGGGGTTAAGAAGGGCAGATCTGGATGTAGAGGAATGTAGAGGACTATAAATGATACAGATGAGAAGAAAGGGTGGGAAGGGGATAAGAAAGGCAGATCTGGCTGTAGAGGAAAGTAGAGGACTATGAATGATACAGATGAGAAGAAAGGGTAGGAAGGGGTTAAGAAGGGCAGATCTGGTTGTAGAGGAAAGTAGAGGACTATAAATGATACAGATGAAAAGAAAGGGTGGGAAGGGGTTAAGATGGGCAGATCTGGCTGTAGAGGAATGTAGAGGACTATAAATGATACACATGAGAAGAAAGGGTGGGAAGGGGTTAAGAAGGGCAGATCTGGCTGTAGAGGAATGTAGAGGACTATAAATGATACAGATGAGAAGAAAGGGTGGGAAGGGGTTAAGAAGGGCAGATCTGGTTGTAGAGGAAAGTAGAGGACTATAAATGATACAGATGAGAAGAAAGGGTGGGAAGGGGTTAAGAAGGGCAGATCTAGCTGTAGAGGAATGTAGAGGACTATAAATGATACAGATGAGAAGAAAGGGTGGGAAGGGGTTAAAAGGGGCAGATCTGGCTGTTGAGGAAAGTAGAGGACTATAAATGATACAGATGAGAAGAAAGGGTGGGAAGGGGTTAAAAAGGGCAGATCAGGCTGTAGAGGAAAGTAGAGGACTATAAATGATACAGATGTGAAGAAAGGATGGGAAGGGGTTAAAAATGGCAGATCAGGCTGTAGAGGAAAGTAGAGGACTATAAATGACACAGATGAGAAGAAAGGGTGGGAAAGGGTTAAAAAGGGCAGATCTGGCTGTAGAGGAATGTAGAGGACTATAAATGATACAGATGAGAAGAAAGGCTGGGAAGGGGTTAAGGAGGGCAGATCTGGCTGTAGAGGAATGTAGAGGACTATAAATGATACAGATGAGAAGAAAGGGTGGGAAGGGGTTAAGAAGGGCAGATCTGGCTGTAGAGGAATGTAGAGGACTATAAATGATACAGATGAGAAGAAAGGGTGGGAAGGCGTTAAGAAGGGCATATCTGGCTGTAGAAGAATGTAGAGGACTATAAATGATACAGATGAGAAGAAAGGGTGGGAAGGGGTTAAGAACGGCATATCTGGTTGTAGAGGAAAGTAGAGGACTATAAATGATACAGATGAAAAGAAAGGGTGGGAAGGGGTTAAGATGGGCAGATCTGGCTGTAGAGGAATGTAGAGGACTATAAATGATACACATGAGAAGAAAGGGTGGGAAGGGGTTAAGAAGGGCAGATCTGGCTGTAGAGGAATGTAGAGGACTATAAATGATACAGATGAGAAGAAAGGGTGGGAAGGGGTTAAGAAGGGCACATCTGGCTGTAGAGGAATGTAGAGGACTATAAATGATACAGATGAGAAGAAAGGGTGGGAAGGGGTTAAAAAGGGCAGATCTGGCTGTAGAGGAAAGTAGAGGACTATAAATGATACAGATGAGAAGAAAGGGTGGGAAGGGGTTAAAAAGGGCAGATCAGGCTGTAGAGGAAAGTAGAGGACTATAAATGATACAGATGTGAAGAAAGGTTGGGAAGGGGTTAAAAATGGCAGATCAGGCTGTAGAGGAAAGTAGAGAACTATAAATGATACAGATGAGAAGAAAGGGTGGGAAGGAGTTAAGAAGGGCAGATCTGGCTGTAGAGGAAAGTAGAGGACTATAAATGACACAGATGAGAAGAAAGGGTGGGAAAGGGTTAAAAAGGGCAGATCTGGCTGAAGAGGAATGTAGAGGACTATAAATGATACAGATGAGAAGAAAGGCTGGGAAGGGGTTAAGGAGGGCAGATCTGGCTGTAGAGGAATGTAGAGGACTATAAATGATACAGATGAGAAGGAAGGGTGGGAAGGGGTTAAGAAGGGCAGATCAGGCTGTAGAGGAATGTAGAGGACTATAAATGATACAGATGAGAAGAAAGGGTGGGAAGGGGTTAAGAAGGGCAGATCTGGCTGTAGAGGAATGTAGAGGACTATAAATGATACAGATGAGAAGAAAGGGTTGGAAGGGGTTAAGAAGGGCAGATCTGGCTGTAGAGGAAAGTAGAGGACTATAAATGATACAGATGAGAAGAAAGGGTGGGAAGGTGTTAAGAAGGGCAGATCTGGCTGTAGAGGAATGTAGAGGACTATAAATGATACAGATGAGAAGAAAGGGTGGGAAGGGTTAAGAAGGGCAGATCTGGCTGTAGAGGAAAGTAGTGGACTATAAATGATACAGATGAGAAGAAAGGATGGGAAGGGTTTAAGAAGGGCAAATCTGGCTGTAGAGGAATGTAGAGGACTATAAATGATACAGATGAGTAAAAAGGGTGGGAAGGGTTAAGAAGGGCAGATCTGGCTGTAGAGGAAAGTAGTGGACTATAAATGATACAGATGAGAAGAAAGGATGGGAAGGGGTTAAGAAGGGCAGATCTGGCTGTAGAGGAATGTAGAGGACTATAAATGATACAGGTGAGAAAAAATGGTGGGAAGGGGTTAAGAAGGGCAGATCTGGCTGTAGAGGAAAGTAGAGGACTATAAATGATACAGATGAGAAGGAAGGGTGGGAAGGGGTTAAGAAGGGCAGATCAGGCTGTAGAGGAATGTAGAGGACTATAAATGATACAGATGTGAAGGAAGGGTGCGAAGGGGTTAACAAGGGCAGATCAGGCTGTAGAGGAAAGTAGAGGACTATAAATGAAACAGATGAGAAGAAAGGGTGGGAAGGGGTTAAAAAGGGCAAATCTGGCTGTAGAGGAATGTAGAGGACTATAAATGATACAGATGAGAAGAAAGGGTGGGAAGGGGTTAAGAATGGCAGATCTGGCTGTAGAGGAATGTAGAGGACTATAAATGATACAGATGAGAAGAAAGGATGGGAAGGGGTTAAGAAGGACAGATCTGGCTGTAGAGGAATGTAGAGGACTATAAATGATACAGATGAGAAGAAAGGGTGGGAAGGGGTTAAGAATGGCAGATCTGGCTGTAGAGGAATGTAGAGGACTATAAATGATACAGATGAGAAGAAAGGGTCGGAAGGGGTTAAGAAGGGCAGATCTGGCTGTAGAGGAATGTAGAGGACTATAAATGATACAGATGAGAAGAAAGGGTGGGATGGGGTTTAAAAGGGCAGATCTGGGTGTTGAGGAAAGTAGAGGTCTATAAATGATACAGATGAGAAGAAAGGATGGGAAGGGGTTAAGAAGGGCAAATCTGGCTGTAGAGGAATGTAGAGGACTATAAATGATACAGATGAGAAGAAAGGGTGGGAAGGGGTTAAGAATGGCAGATCTGGCTGTAGAGGAATGTAGAGGACTATAAATGATACAGATGAGAAAAAAGGGTAGGAAGGGGTTAAGAAGGGCAGATCTGGCTGTAGAGGAAAGTAGAGGACTATAAATGATACAAATGAGAAGAAAGGATGGGAAGGGGTTAAGAAGGGCAGATCTGGCTGTAGAGGAATGTAGAGGACTATAAATGATACAGATGAGAAGAAAAGGTGGGAAGGGGTTAAGAAGGGCAGATCTGGCTGTAGAGGAAAGTAGAGGACTATAAATGATACAGATGAGAAGAAAGGGTGGAAAGGGGTTAAGAAGGGCAGATCTGGCTGTAGAGGAATGTAGAGGACTATAAATGATACAGATGAGAATAAAGGGTGGGAAGGCGTTAAGAAGGGCATATCTAGCTGTAGAAGAATGTAGAGGACTATAAATGATACAGATGAGTAGAAAGGGTGGGAAGGGGTTAAGAAGGGCAGATCTGGTTGTAGAGGAAAGTAGAGGACTATAAATGATACAGATGAAAAGAAAGGGTGGGAAGGGGTTAAGATGGGCAGATCTGGCTGTAGAGGAATGTAGAGGACTATAAATGATACACATGAGAAGAAAGGGTGGGAAGGGGTTAAGAAGGGCAGATCTGGCTGTAGAGGAATGTAGAGGACTATAAATGATACAGATGAGAAGAAAGGGTGGGAAGGGGTTAAGAAGGGCAGATCTGGCTGTAGAGGAAAGTAGAGGACTATAAATGATACAGATGAGAAGAAAGGGTGGGAAGGGGTTAAGAAGGGCAGATCTGGCTGTAGAGGAATGTAGAGGACTATAAATGATACAGATGAGAATAAAGGGTGGGAAGGGGTTAAAAAGGGCAAATCTGGCTGTAGAGGAAAGTAGAGGACTATAAATGATACAGATGTGAAGAAAGGGTGGGAAGGGGTTAAAAAGGGCAGATCAGGCTGTAGAGGAAAGTAGAGGACTATAAATGATACAGATGAGAAGAAAGGGTGGGAAGGAGTTAAGAAGGGCAGTTCTAGCTGTAGAGGAAAGTAGAGGACTATAAATGACACAGATGAGAAGAAAGGGTGGGAAAGGGTTAAAAAGGGCAGATCTGGCTGTAGAGGAAAGTAGAGGACTATAAATGATACAGATGAGAAGAAAGGCTGGGAAGGGGTTAAGGAGGGCAGATCTGGCTGTAGAGGAATGTAGAGGACTATAAATGATACAGATGAGAAGGAAGGGTGGGAAGGTGTTAAGAAGGGCAGATCTGGCTGTAGAGGAATGTAGAGGACTATAAATGATACAGATGAGAAGAAAGGGTGCGAAGGGGTTAAGAAGGGCAGATCTGGCTGTAGAGGAATATAGAGGACTATAAATGATACAGATGAGAAGAAAGGGTGGGAAGGGGTTAAGAAGGCCAGATCTGGCTGTAGAGGAAAGTGGAGGACTATAAATGATACAGATGAGAAGAAAGGGTGGGAAGGGGTTAAGAAGGGCAGATCTGGCTGTAGAGGAATGTAGAGGACTATAAATGATACAGATGAGAAGAAAGGGTGGGAAGGGTTAAGAAGGGCAGATTTGGCTGTAGAGGAAAGTAGTGGACTATAAATGATACAGATGAGAAGAAAGGATGGGAAGGGGTTAAGAAGGGCAGATCTGGCTGTAGAGGAATGTAGAGGACTATAAATGATACAGATGAGAAGAAAGGGTGGGAAGGGTTAAGAAGGGCAGATCTGGCTGTAGAGGAAAGTAGTGGACTATAAATGATACAGATGAGAAGAAAGGATGGGAAGGGGTTAAGAAGGGCAGATCTGGCTGTAGAGGAATGTAGAGGACTATAAATGATACAGATGAGAAAAAAGGGTGAGAAGGGGTTAAGAAGGGCAGATCTGGCTGTAGAGGAAAGTAGAGGACTATAAATGATACAGATGAGAAGAAAGGATGGGTAGGGGTTAAGAAGGGAAGATCTGGCTGTAGAGGACTATAAATGATAGACATGAGAAGAAAGGGTGGGAAGGGGTTAAGAAGGGCAGATCTGGCTGTAGAGGAAAGTAGAGGACTATAAATGATACAGATGAGAAGAAAGGTTGCGAAGGGGTTAAGAAAGGCAGATCTGGCTGTAGATGAATGTAGAGGATTATAAATGATACAGATGAGAAGAAAGGGTGGGAAGGGGTTAAGAAGGGCAGATCTGGCTGTAGATGAATGTAGAGGATTATAAATGATACAGATGAGAAGAAAGGGTGGGAAGGGGTTAAGAAGGGCAGATCTGGCTGTAGAGGAATGTAGAGGACTATAAATGATACAGATGAGAAGAAAGGGTGGGAAGGGGTTAAGAAGGGCAGATCTGGCTGTAGATGAATGTAGAGGATTATAAATGATACAGATGAGAAGAAAGGGTGGGAAGGGGTTAAGAAGGGCAGATCTGGCTGTAGTGGAAAGTAGAGGACTATAAATGATACAGATGAGAAGAAAGGGTGGGATGGGGTTTAAAAGGGCAGATCTGGGTGTTGAGGAAAGTAGAGGTCTATAAATGATACAGATGAGAAGAAAGGATGGGAAGGGGTTAAGAAGGGCAAATCTGGCTGTAGAGGAATGTAGAGGACTATAAATGATACAGATGAGAAGAAAGGGTGGGAAGGGGTTAAGAATGGCAGATCTGGCTGTAGAGGAATGTAGAGGACTATAAATGATACAGATGAGAAAAAAGGGTAGGAAGGGGTTAAGAAGGGCAGATCTGGCTGTAGAGGAAAGTAGAGGACTATAAATGATACAGATGAGAAGAAAGGATGGGAAGGGGTTAAGAAGGGCAGATCTGGCTGTAGAGGAATGTAGAGGACTATAAATGATACAGATGAGAAGAAAAGGTGGGAAGGGGTTAAGAAGGGCAGATCTGGCTGTAGAGGAAAGTAGAGGACTATAAATGATACAGATGAGAAGAAAGGGTGGAAAGGGGTTAAGAAGGGCAGATCTGGCTGTAGAGGAATGTAGAGGACTATAAATGATACAGATGAGAATAAAGGGTGGGAAGGCGTTAAGAAGGGCATATCTAGCTGTAGAAGAATGTAGAGGACTATAAATGATACAGATGAGTAGAAAGGGTGGGAAGGGGTTAAGAAGGGCAGATCTGGTTGTAGAGGAAAGTAGAGGACTATAAATGATACAGATGAAAAGAAAGGGTGGGAAGGGGTTAAGATGGGCAGATCTGGCTGTAGAGGAATGTAGAGGACTATAAATGATACACATGAGAAGAAAGGGTGGGAAGGGGTTAAGAAGGGCAGATCTGGCTGTAGAGGAATGTAGAGGACTATAAATGATACAGATGAGAAGAAAGGGTGGGAAGGGGTTAAGAAGGGCAGATCTGGCTGTAGAGGAAAGTAGAGGACTATAAATGATACAGATGAGAAGAAAGGGTGGGAAGGGGTTAAGAAGGGCAGATCTGGCTGTAGAGGAATGTAGAGGACTATAAATGATACAGATGAGAATAAAGGGTGGGAAGGGGTTAAAAAGGGCAAATCTGGCTGTAGAGGAAAGTAGAGGACTATAAATGATACAGATGTGAAGAAAGGGTGGGAAGGGGTTAAAAAGGGCAGATCAGGCTGTAGAGGAAAGTAGAGGACTATAAATGATACAGATGAGAAGAAAGGGTGGGAAGGAGTTAAGAAGGGCAGTTCTAGCTGTAGAGGAAAGTAGAGGACTATAAATGACACAGATGAGAAGAAAGGGTGGGAAAGGGTTAAAAAGGGCAGATCTGGCTGTAGAGGAAAGTAGAGGACTATAAATGATACAGATGAGAAGAAAGGCTGGGAAGGGGTTAAGGAGGGCAGATCTGGCTGTAGAGGAATGTAGAGGACTATAAATGATACAGATGAGAAGGAAGGGTGGGAAGGTGTTAAGAAGGGCAGATCTGGCTGTAGAGGAATGTAGAGGACTATAAATGATACAGATGAGAAGAAAGGGTGCGAAGGGGTTAAGAAGGGCAGATCTGGCTGTAGAGGAATATAGAGGACTATAAATGATACAGATGAGAAGAAAGGGTGGGAAGGGGTTAAGAAGGCCAGATCTGGCTGTAGAGGAAAGTGGAGGACTATAAATGATACAGATGAGAAGAAAGGGTGGGAAGGGGTTAAGAAGGGCAGATCTGGCTGTAGAGGAATGTAGAGGACTATAAATGATACAGATGAGAAGAAAGGGTGGGAAGGGTTAAGAAGGGCAGATTTGGCTGTAGAGGAAAGTAGTGGACTATAAATGATACAGATGAGAAGAAAGGATGGGAAGGGGTTAAGAAGGGCAGATCTGGCTGTAGAGGAATGTAGAGGACTATAAATGATACAGATGAGAAGAAAGGGTGGGAAGGGTTAAGAAGGGCAGATCTGGCTGTAGAGGAAAGTAGTGGACTATAAATGATACAGATGAGAAGAAAGGATGGGAAGGGGTTAAGAAGGGCAGATCTGGCTGTAGAGGAATGTAGAGGACTATAAATGATACAGATGAGAAAAAAGGGTGAGAAGGGGTTAAGAAGGGCAGATCTGGCTGTAGAGGAAAGTAGAGGACTATAAATGATACAGATGAGAAGAAAGGATGGGTAGGGGTTAAGAAGGGAAGATCTGGCTGTAGAGGACTATAAATGATAGACATGAGAAGAAAGGGTGGGAAGGGGTTAAGAAGGGCAGATCTGGCTGTAGAGGAAAGTAGAGGACTATAAATGATACAGATGAGAAGAAAGGTTGCGAAGGGGTTAAGAAAGGCAGATCTGGCTGTAGATGAATGTAGAGGATTATAAATGATACAGATGAGAAGAAAGGGTGGGAAGGGGTTAAGAAGGGCAGATCTGGCTGTAGATGAATGTAGAGGATTATAAATGATACAGATGAGAAGAAAGGGTGGGAAGGGGTTAAGAAGGGCAGATCTGGCTGTAGAGGAATGTAGAGGACTATAAATGATACAGATGAGAAGAAAGGGTGGGAAGGGGTTAAGAAGGGCAGATCTGGCTGTAGATGAATGTAGAGGATTATAAATGATACAGATGAGAAGAAAGGGTGGGAAGGGGTTAAGAAGGGCAGATCTGGCTGTAGTGGAAAGTAGAGGACTATAAATGATACAGATGAGAAGAAAGAGTGGGAAGGATTTAAGAAGGGCAGATCTGGCTGTAGAGGAAAGTAGAGGACTATAAATGATACAGATGAGAACAAAGGGTGGGAAGCGGTTAAGAAGGGCAGATCTGGCTGTAGAGGAATGTAGAGGACTATAAATGATACAGATGAGAAGAAAGGGTGGGAAGGGGTTAAGATGGGCAGATCTGGCTGTAGAGGAATGTAGAGGACTATAAATGATACAGATGAGAAGAAAGGGTGGGAAGGGGTTAAGAAGGGCAGATCTGGCTGTAGAGGAATGTAGAGGACTATAAATGTTACAGATGAGAAGAAAGGGTGGGAAGGTGTTAAGAAGGGCAGATCTGGCTGTAGAGGAATGTAGAGGACTATAAATGATACAGATGAGAAGAAAGGGTGGGAAGGGGTTAAAAGGGCAGATCTGGCTGTAGAGGAATGTAGAGGACTATAAATGATACAGATGAGAAGAAAGGGTGGGAAGGGGTTAAGATGGGCAGATCTGGCTATAGAGGAATGTAGAGGACTATAAATGATACACATGAGAAGAAAGGGTGGGAAGGGGTTAAGAAGGGCATATCTGGCTGTAGAGGAAAGTAGAGGACTATAAATGACACAGATGAGAAGAAAGGGTGGGAAGGGGTTAAAAAGGGCAGATCTGGCTGTAGAGGAAAGTAGCGGACTATAAATGATACAGATGAGAAGAAAGGGTGGGAAGGGGTTAAGAAGGGCAGATCTGGCTGTAGAGGAATGTAGAGGACTATAAATGATACAGATGAGAAAAAAGGGTGGGAAGGGGTTAAGAAGGGCAGATCTGACTGTAGAGGAATGTAGAGGACTATAAATGATACAGATGAGAAGAAAGGGTGGGAAGGGTTAAGAAGGGCAGATCTGGCTGTAGAGGAAAGTAGTGGACTATAAATGATACAGATGAGAAGAAAGGATGGGAAGGGGTTAAGAAGGGCAGATCTGGCTGTAGAGGAATGTAGAGGACTATAAATGATACAGATGAGAAAAAAGGGTGAGAAGGGGTTAAGAAGGGCAGATCTGGCTGTAGAGGAAAGTAGAGGACTATAAATGATACAGATGAGAAGAAAGGATGGGAAGGGGTTAAGAAGGGCAGATCTGGCTGTAGAGGACTATAAATGATACAGATGAGAAGAAAGGGTGGGAAGGGGTTAAGAAGGGCAGATCTGGCTGTAGAGGAAAGTAGAGGACTATAAATGATACAGATGAGAAGAAAGGTTGGGAAGGGGTTAAGAAAGGCAGATCTGGCTGTAGAGGAATGTAGAGGACTATAAATGATACAGATGAGAAGAAAGGGTGGGAAGGGGTTAAGAAGGGCAGATCTGGCTGTAGAGGAAAGTAGAGGGCTATAAATGATACAGATGAGAAGAAAGGGTGGGAAGGGGTTAAGAAGGGCAGATCTGGCTGTAGATGAATGTAGAGGATTATAAATGATACAGATGAGAAGAAAGGGTGGGAAGGGTTTAAGAAGGGCAGATCTGGCTGTAGTGGAAAGTAGAGGACTATAAATGATACAGATGAGAAGAAAGAGTGGGAAGGAGTTAAGAAGGGCAGATCTGGCTGTAGAGGAAAGTAGAGGACTATAAATGATACAGATGAGAACAAAGGGTGGGAAGGGGTTAAGAAGGGCAGATCTGGCTGTAGAGGAATGTAGAGGACTATAAATGATACAGATGAGAAGAAAGGGTGGGAAGGGGTTAAGAAGAGCAGATCTGGCTGTAGAGGAATGTAGAGGACTATAAATGATACAGATAAGAAAAAAGGGTGTGAAGGGGTTAAGAAGAGCAGATCGGGCTGTAGAGGAATGTAGAGGACTATAAATGATACAGATGAGAAGAAAGGGTGGGAAGGGGTTAAGATGGGCAGATCTGGCTGTAGAGGAATGTAGAGGACTATAAATGATACAGATGAGAAGAAAGGGTGGGAAGGGGTTAAGAAGGGCAGATCTGGCTGTAGAGGAATGTAGAGGACTATAAATGTTACAGATGAGAAGAAAGGGTGGGAAGGTGTTAAGAAGGGCAGATCTGGCTGTAGAGGAATGTAGAGGACAATAAATGATACAGATGAGAAGAAAGGGTGGGAATGGGTTAAAAGGGCAGATCTGGCTGTAGAGGAATGTAGAGGACTATAAATGTTACAGATGAGAAGAAAGGGTGGGAAGGGGTTAAGATGGGCAGATCTGGCTATAGAGGAATGTAGAGGACTATAAATGATACACATGAGAAGAAAGGGTGGGAAGGGGTTAAGAAGGGCATATCTGGCTGTAGAGGAAAGTAGAGGACTATAAATGACACAGATGAGAAGAAAGGGTGGGAAGGGGTTAAAAAGGGCAGATCTGGCTGTAGAGGAAAGTAGCGGACTATAAATGATACAGATGAGAAGAAAGGGTGGGAAGGGGTTAAGAAGGGCAGATCTGACTGTAGAGGAAAGTAGAGGACTATAAATGATACAGATGAGAAGAAAGGATGGGAAGGGGTTAAGAAGGGCAGATCTGGCTGTAGAGGTATGTAGAGGACTATAAATGATACAGATGAGAAGAAAGGGTGGGAAGGGGTTAAGAATGGCAGATCTGGCTGTAGAGGAATGTAGAGGACTATAAATGATACAGATGAGAAAAAAGGGTGGGAAGGTGTTAAGAAGGGCAGATCTGGCTGTAGAGGAAAGTAGAGGACTATAAATGATACAGATGAGAAGAAAGGGTGGGAAGGGGTTAAAAAGGGCAGATCTGGCTGTAGAGGAATGTAGAGGACTATAAATGATACAGATGAGAAGAAAGGGTGGGAAGGGTTTAAAAAGGGCAGATCTGGCTGTAGAGGAAAGTAGAGGACTATAAATGATACACATGAGAAGAAAGGATGGGAAGGGGTTAAGAAGGGCAGATCTGGCTGTAGAGGAATGTAGAGGACTATAAATGATACAGATGAGAAAAAGGGTGGGAAGGGGTTAAGAAGGGCAGATCTGGCTGTAGAGGAAAGTAGAGGACTATAAATGATACCGATGAGAAGAAAGGATGGGAAGGGGTTAGAATGGCAGATCTGGCTGTAGAGGAATGTAGAGGACTATAAATGATACAGATGAGAAGAAAGGGTGGGAAGGGTTTAAGAAGGGCAGATCTGGCTGTAGAGGAAAGTAGAGGACTATAAATGATACAAATGAGAAGAAAGGGTGGGAAGGGGTTAAGAAGGGTAGATCTGGATGTAGAGGAATGTAGAGGACTATAAATGATACAGATGAGAAGAAAGGGTGGGAAGGGGTTAAGAAGGGCAGATCTGGCTGTAGCGGAATGTAGAGGACTATAAATGATACAGATAAGAAGAAAGGATGGGAAGGGGTTAAGAAGGGCAGACCTGGCTGTAGAGGAATGTAGAGGACTATAAATGATACAGATGAGAAGAAAGGGTGGGAAGGGGTTAAGAAGAGCAGATCTGGCTGTAGAGGAATGTAGAGGACTATAAATGATACAGATAAGAAAAAAGGGTGTGAAGGGGTTAAGAAGAGCAGATCGGGCTGTAGAGGAATGTAGAGGACTATAAATGATACAGATGAGAAGAAAGGGTGGGAAGGGGTTAAGATGGGCAGATCTGGCTGTAGAGGAATGTAGAGGACTATAAATGATACAGATGAGAAGAAAGGATGGGAAGGGGTTAAGAAGGGCAGATCTGGCTGTAGAGGAATGTAGAGGACTATAAATGTTACAGATGAGAAGAAAGGGTGGGAAGGTGTTAAGAAGGGCAGATCTGGCTGTAGAGGAATGTAGAGGACAATAAATGATACAGATGAGAAGAAAGGATGGGAAGGGGTTAAGAAGGGCAGATCTGGCTGTAGAGGAATGTAGAGGACTATAAATGTTACAGATGAGAAGAAAGGGTGGGAAGGGGTTAAGATGGGCAGATCTGGCTATAGAGGAATGTAGAGGACTATAAATGATACACATGAGAAGAAAGGATGGGAAGGGGTTAAGAAGGGCATATCTGGCTGTAGAGGAAAGTAGAGGACTATAAATGACACAGATGAGAAAAAAGGGTGGGAAGGGGTTAAAAAGGGCAGATCTGGCTGTAGAGGAAAGTAGCGGACTATAAATGATACAGATGAGAAGAAAGGGTGGGAAGGGGTTAAGAAGGGCAGATCTGACTGTAGAGGAAAGTAGAGGACTATAAATGATACAGATGAGAAAAAAGGGTGGGAAGGTGTTAAGAAGGGCAGATCTGGCTGTAGAGGAAAGTAGAGGACTATAAATGATACAGATGAGAAGAAAGGGTGGGAAGGGGTTAAAAAGGGCAGATCTGGCTGTAGAGGAATGTAGAGGACTATAAATGATACAGATGAGAAGAAAGGGTGGGAAGGGTTTAAAAAGGGCAGATCTGGCTGTAGAGGAAAGTAGAGGACTATAAATGATACACATGAGAAGAAAGGATGGGAAGGGGTTAAGAAGGGCAGATCTGGCTGTAGAGGAATGTAGAGGACTATAAATGATACAGATGAGAAAAAGGGTGGGAAGGGGTTAAGAAGGGCAGATCTGGCTGTAGAGGAAAGTAGAGGACTATAAATGATACCGATGAGAAGAAAGGATGGGAAGGGGTTAGAATGGCAGATCTGGCTGTAGAGGAATGTAGAGGACTATAAATGATACAGATGAGAAGAAAGGGTGGGAAGGGTTTAAGAAGGGCAGATCTGGCTGTAGAGGAAAGTAGAGGACTATAAATGATACAGATGAGAAGAAAGGGTGGGAAGGGGTTAAGAAGGGTAGATCTGGATGTAGAGGAATGTAGAGGACTATAAATGATACAGATGAGAAGAAAGGGTGGGAAGGGGTTAAGAAGGGCAGATCTGGCTGTAGAGGAATGTAGAGGACTATAAATGATACAGATAAGAAGAAAGGATGGGAAGGGGTTAAGAAGGGCAGACCTGGCTGTAGAGGAATGTAGAGGACTATAAATGATACAGATGAGAAGAAAGGGTGGGAAGGGTTAAGAAGGGCAGATCTGGCTGTAGAGGAAAGTAGTGGACTATAAATGATACAGATGAGAAGAAAGGATGGGAAGGGGTTAAGAAGGGCAGATCTGGCTGTAGAGGAATGTAGAGGACTATAAATGATACAGATGAGAAAAAAGGGTGAGAAGGGGTTAAGAAGGGCAGATCTGGCTGTAGAGGAAAGTAGAGGACTATAAATGATACAGATGAGAAGAAAGGGTGGAAAGGGTTTAAGAAGGGCAGATCTGGCTGTAGAGGAATGTAGAGGACTATAAATGATACAGATGAGAAGAAAGGGTGGGAAGGCGTTAAGAAGGGCATATCTGGCTGTAGAAGAATGTAGAGGACTATAAATGATAAAGATGAGTAGAAAGGGTGGGAAGGGGTTAAGAAGGGCAGATCTGGTTGTAGAGGAAAGTAGAGGACTATAAATGATACAGATGAAAAGAAAGGGTGGGAAGGGGTTAAGATGGGCAGATCTGGCTGTAGAGGAATGTAGAGGACTATAAATGATACACATGAGAAGAAAGGGTGGGAAGGGGTTAAGAAGGGCAGATCTGGCTGTAGAGGAAAGTAGAGGACTATAAATGATACAGATGAGAAGAAAGGGTGGGAAGGGGTTAAGAAGGGCAGATCTGGCTGTAGAGGAATGTAGAGGACTATAAATGATACAGATGAGAAGAAAGGGTGGGAAGGGGTTAAAAAGGGCAAATCTGGCTGTAGAGGAAAGTAGAGGACTATAAATGATACAGAGGTGAAGAAAGGGTGGGAAGGGGTTAAAAAGGGCAGATCAGGCTGTAGAGGAAAGTGGAGGACTATAAATGATACAGATGAGAAGAAAGGGTGGGAAGGAGTTAAGAAGGGCAGATCTGGCTGTAGAGGAAAGTAGAGGACTATAAATGACACAGATGAGAAGAAAGAGTGGGAAAGGGTTAAAAAGGTCAGATCTGGCTGTAGAGGAAAGTAGAGGACTATAAATGATACAGATGAGAAGAAAGGCTGGGAAGGGGTTAAGGAGGGCAGATCTGGCTGTAGAGGAATGTAGAGGACTATAAATGATACAGATGAGAAGGAAGGGTGGGAAGGTGTTAAGAAGGGCAGATCTGGCTGTAGAGGAATGTAGAGGACTATAAATGATACAGATGAGAAGAAAGGGTGCGAAGGGGTTAAGAAGGGCAGATCTGGCTGTAGAGGAATATAGAGGACTATAAATGATACAGATGAGAATAAAGGGTGGGAAGGGGTTAAGAAGGGCAGATCTGGCTGTAGAGGAATGTAGAGGACTATAAATGATACAGATGAGAAGAAAGGGTGGGAAGGGTTAAGAAGGGCAGATTTGGCTGTAGAGGAAAGTAGTGGACTATAAATGATACAGATGAGAAGAAAGGATGGGAAGGGGTTAAGAAGGGCAGATCTGGCTGTAGAGGAATGTAGAGGACTATAAATGATACAGATGAGAAGAAAGGGTGGGAAGGGTTAAGAAGGGCAGATCTGGCTGTAGAGGAAAGTAGTGGACTATAAATGATACAGATGAGAAGAAAGGATGGGAAGGGGTTACGAAGGGCAGATCTGGCTGTAGAGGAATGTAGAGGACTATAAATAATACAGATGAGAAAAAAGGGTGAGAAGGGGTTAAGAAGGGCAGATCTGGCTGTAGAGGAAAGTAGAGGACTATAAATGATACAGATGAGAAGAAAGGATGGGAAAGGTTTAAGAAGGGCAGATCTGGCTGTAGAGGAATGTAGAGGACTATAAATGATACAGATGAGAAGAAAGGGTGGGAAGGGGTTAAGAAGGGCAGATCTGGCTGTAGAGGAAAGTAGAGGACTATAAATGATACAGATGAGAAGAAAGGGTGGGAAGGGGTTAAGAAGGGCAGATCTGGCTGTAGAGGAAAGTAGAGGGCTATAAATGATACAGATGAGAAGAAAGGATGGGAAGGGGTTAAGAAGGGCAGATCTGGCGGTAGAGGAATATAGAGGACTATAAATGATACAGATGAGAAGAAAGGGTGGGAAGGGGTTAAGTAGTGCAGATCTGGCTGTAGAGGAATGTAGAGGATTATAAATGATACAGATGAGAAGAAAGGGTGGGAAGGGGTTAAGAAGGGCAGATCTGGCTGTAGTGGAAAGTAGAGGACTATAAATGATACAGATGAGAAGAAAGGGTGGGAAGGAGTTTAGAAGGGCAGATCTGGCTGTAGAGGAAAGTAGAGGACTATAAATGATACAGATGAGAACAAAGGGTGGGAAGGGGTTAAGAAGGGCAGATCTGGCTGTAGAGGAATGTAGAGGACTATAAATGATACAGATGAGAAGAAAGGGTGAGAAGGGGTTAAGAAGGGCAGATCTGGCTGTAGAGGAAAGTAGAGGACTATAAATGATACAGATGAGAAGAAAGGGTGGAAAGGGGTTAAGAAGGGCAGATCTGGCTGTAGAGGAATGTAGAGTTCTTTAAATGATACAGATGAGAAGAAAGGGTGGGAAGGCGTTAAGAAGGGCATATCTGGCTGTAGAAGAATGTAGAGGACTATAAATGATACAGATGAGTAGAAAGGGTGGGAAGGGGTTAAGAAGGGCTGATCTGGTTGTAGAGGAGAGTAGAGGACTATAAATGATACAGATGAAAAGAAAGGGTGGGAATGGGTTAAGATGGGCAGATCTGGCTGTAGAGGAATGTAGAGGACTATAAATGATACACATGAGAAGAAAGGGTGGGAAGGGGTTAAGAAGAGCAGATCGGGCTGTAGAGGAACGTAGAGGACTATAAATGATACGGATGAGAAGAAAGGGTGGGAAGGTGTTAAGAAGGGCAGATCTGGCTGTAGAGGAATGTAGAGGACTATAAATGATACAGATGAGAAGAAAGGGTGGGAAGGCGTTAAGAAGGGCAGATCTGGCTGTAGAGGAAAGTAGAGGACTATAAATGATACAGATGAGAACAAAGGGTGGGAAGGGGTTAAGAAGGGCAGATCTGGCTGTAGAGGAATGTAGAGGACTATAAATGATACAGATGAGAAGAAAGGGTGGGAAGGGGTTAAGAAGAGCAGATCTGGCTGTAGAGGAATGTAGAGGACTATAAATGATACAGATAAGAAAAAAGGGTGTGAAGGGGTTAAGAAGAGCAGATCGGGCTGTAGAGGAACGTAGAGGACTATAAATGATACGGATGAGAAGAAAGGATGGGAAGGGGTTAAGAAGGGCAGATCTGTCAGTAGAGGAATGTAGAGGACTATAAATGATACAGATGAGAAGAAAGGGTGGGAAGGGGTTAAAAAGGGCAGATCTGGCTGTAGAGGAAAGTAGAGGACTATAAATGATACAGATGAGAAGAAAGGGTGGGAAGTGGTTAAGAAGGGCAGATCTGGCTGTAGAGGAATGTAGAGGACTATAAATGATACAGATGAGTAGAAAGGGTGGGAAGGGGTTAAGATGGGCAGATCTGGCTGTAGAGGAATGTAGAGGACTATAAATGATACAGATGAGAAGAAAGGGTGGGAAGGGGTTAAGAAGGGCAGATCTGGCTGTAGAGGAATGTAGAGGACTATAAATGTTACAGATGAGAAGAAAGGGTGGGAAGGTGTTAAGAAGGGCAGATCTGGCTGTAGAGGAATGTAGAGGACTATAAATGATACAGATGAGAAGAAAGGGTGGGAATGGGTTAAAAGGGCAGATCTGGCTGTAGAGGAATGTAGAGGACTATACATGATACAGATGAGAAGAAAGGGTTGGAAGCGGTTAAGATGGGCAGATCTGGCTATAGAGGAATGTAGATGACTATAAATGATACACATGAGAAGAAAGGGTGGGAAGGGGTTAAGAAGGGCATATCTGGCTGTAGAGGAAAGTAGAGGACTATAAATGACACAGATGAGAATAAAGTGTGGGAAGGGGTTAAAAGGGCAGATCTGGCTGTAGAGGAAAGTAGCGGACTATAAATGATACAGATGAGAAGAAAGAGTGGGAAGGGGTTAAGAAGGGCAGATCTGACTGTAGAGGAAAGTAGAGGACTATAAATGATACAGATGAGAAGAAAGGATGGGAAGGGGTTAAGAAGGGCAGATCTGGCTGTAGAGGTATGTAGAGGACTATAAATGATACAGATGAGAAGAAAGGGTGGGAAGGGGTTAAGAATGGCAGATCTGGCTGTAGAGGAATGTAGAGGACTATAAATGATACAGATGAGAAAAAAGGGTGGGAAGGGGTTAAGAAGGGCAGATCTGGCTGTAGAGGAAAGTAGAGGACTATAAATGATACAGATGAGAAGAAAGGGTGGGAAGGGGTTAAGAAGGGCAGATCTGGCTGTAGAGGAAAGTAGAGGACTATAAATGATACAGATGAGAAGAAAGGGTGGGAAGGGGTTAAGAAGGGTAGATCTGGATGTAGAGGAATGTAGAGGACTATAAATGATACAGATGAGAAGAAAGGGTGGGAAGGGGTTAAGAAGGGCAGATCTGGCTGTAGAGGAATGTAGAGGACTATAAATGATACAGATAAGAAGAAAGGATGGGAAGGGGTTAAGAAGGGCAGATCTGGCTGTAGAGGAATGTAGAGGACTATAAATGATACAGATGAGAAGAAAGGGTGGGAAGGGTTAAGAAGGGCAGATCTGGCTGTAGAGGAAAGTAGTGGACTATAAATGATACAGATGAAAAGAAAGGGTGGGAAGGGGTTAAGATGGGCAGATCTGGCTGTAGAGGAATGTAGAGGACTATATATGATACACATGAGAAGAAAGGGTGGGAAGGGGTTAAGAAGGGCAGATCTGGCTGTAGAGGAATGTAGAGGACTATAAATGATACAGATGAGAAGAAAGGGTGGGAAGGGGTTAAGAAGGGCAGATCTGGCTGTAGAGGAAAGTAGAGGACTATAAATGATACAGATGAGAAGAAAGGGTGGGAAGGGGTTAAGAAGGGCAGATCTGGCTGTAGAGGAATGTAGAGGACTATAAATGATACAGATGAGAAGAAAGGGTGGGAAGGGTTTAAAAAGGGCAAATCTGGCTGTAGAGGAAAGTAGAGGACTATAAATGATACAGATGTGAAGAAAGGGTGGGAAGGGGTTAAAAAGGGCAGATCAGGCTGTAGAGGAAAGTAGAGGACTATAAATGATACAGATGAGAAGAAAGGCTGGGAAGGGGTTAAGGAGGGCAGATCTGGCTGTAGAGGAATGTAGAGGACTATAAATGATACAGATGAGAAGGAAGGGTGGGAAGGTGTTAAGAAGGGCAGATCTGTCTGTAGAGGAATGTAGAGGACTATAAATGATACAGATGAGAAGAAAGGGTGCGAAGGGGTTAAGAAGGGCAGATCTGGCTGTAGAGGAATATAGAGGACTATAAATGATACAGATGAGAAGAAAGGATGGGAAGGGGTTAAGAAGGGCAGATCTGGCTGTAGAGGAATGTAGAGGACTATAAATGATACAGATGAGAAGAAAGGGTGGGAAGGGTTAAGAAGGGCAGATTTGGCTGTAGAGGAAAGTAGTGGACTATAAATGATACAGATGAGAAGAAGGGATGGGAAGGGGTTAAGAAGGGCAGATCTGGCTGTAGAGGAATGTAGAGGACTATAAATGATACAGATGAGAAGAAAGGGTGGGAAGGGTTAAGAAGGGCAGATCTGGCTGTAGAGGAAAGTAGTGGACTATAAATGATACAGATGAGAAGAAAGGATGGGAAGGGGTTACAAAGGGCAGATCTGGCTGTAGAGGAATGTAGAGGACTATAAATGATACAGATGAGAAAAAAGGGTGAGAAGGGGTTAAGAAGGGCAGATCTGGCTGTAGAGGAAAGTAGAGGACTATAAATGATACAGATGAGAAGAAAGGAAGGGAAGGGTTTAAGAAGGGCAGATCTGGCTGTAGAGGAATGTAGAGGACTATAAATGATACGGATGAGAAGAAAGAGTGGGAAGGGGTTAAGAAGGGCAGATCTGGCTGTAGAGGAAAGTAGAGGACTATAAATGATACAGATGAGAAGAAAGGTTGGGAAGGGGTTAAGAAAGGCAGATCTGGCAGTAGAGGAATGTAGAGGACTATAAATGATACAGATGAGAAGAAAGGGTGGGAAGGAGTTAAGAAGGGCAGATCTGGCGGTAGAGGAATATAGAGGACTATAAATGATACAGATGAGAAGAAAGGGTGGGAAGGGGTTAAGTAGTGCAGATCTGGCTGTAGAGGAATGTAGAGGATTATAAATGATACAGATGAGAAGAAAGGGTGGGAAGGGGTTAAGAAGGGCAGATCTGGCTGTAGTGGAAAGTAGAGGACTATAAATGATACAGATGAGAAGAAAGGGTGGGAAGGAGTTTAGAAGGGCAGATCTGGCTGTAGAGGAAAGTAGAGGACTATAAATGATACAGATGAGAACAAAGGGTGGGAAGGGGTTAAGAAGGGCAGATCTGGCTGTAGAGGAATGTAGAGGACTATAAATGATACAGATGAGAAGAAAGGGTGAGAAGGGGTTAAGAAGGGCAGATCTGGCTGTAGAGGAAAGTAGAGGACTATAAATGATACAGATGAGAAGAAAGGGTGGAAAGGGGTTAAGAAGGGCAGATCTGGCTGTAGAGGAATGTAGAGGACTATAAATGATACAGATGAGAAGAAAGGGTGGGAAGGCGTTAAGAAGGGCATATATGGCTGTAGAAGAATGTAGAGGACTATAAATTATACAGATGAGTAGAAAGGGTGGGAAGGGGTTAAGAAGGGCTGATCTGGTTGTAGAGGAAAGTAGAGGACTATAAATGATACAGATGAAAAGAAAGGGTGGGAAGGGGTTAAGATGGGCAGATCTGGCTGTAGAGGAATGTAGAGGACTATAAATGATACACATGAGAAGAAAGGGCGGGAAGGGGTTAAGAAGGGCAGATCTGGCTGTAGAGGAATGTAGAGGACTATAAATGATACAGATGAGAAGAAAGGGTGGGAAGGGGTTAAGAAGGGCAGATCTGGCTGTAGAGGAAAGTAGAGGACTATAAATGATACAGATGAGAAGAAAGGGTGGGAAGGGTTAAGAAGGGCAGATCTGGCTGTAGAGGAAAGTAGTGGACTATAAATGATACAGATGAGAAGAAAGGATGGGAAGGGGTTAAGAAGGGCAGATCTGGCTGTAGAGGAATGTAGAGGACTATAAATGATACAGATGAGAAAAAAGGGTGAGAAGGGGTTAAGAAGGGCAGATCTGGCTGTAGAGGAAAGTAGAGGACTATAAATGATACAGATGAGAAGAAAGGATGGGAAGGGGTTAAGAAGGGCAGATCTGGCTGTAGAGGAATGTAGAGGACTATAAATGATACAGATGATAAGAAAGGGTGGGAAGGGGTTACGAAGGGCAGATCTGGCTGTAGAGGAAAGTAGAGGACTATAAATGATACAGATGAGAAGAAAGGTTGGGAAGGGGTTAAGAAAGGCAGATCTGGCTGTAGAGGAATGTAGAGGACTATAAATGATACAGATGAGAAGAAAGGGTGGGAAGGGGTTAAGAAGGGCAGATCTGGCTGTAGAGGAAAGTAGAGGGCTATAAATGATACAGATGAGAAGAAAGGGTGGGAAGGGGTTAAGAAGGGCAGATCTGGCGGTAGAGGAATATAGAGGACTATAAATGATACAGATGAGAAGAAAGGGTGGGAAGGGGTTAAGAAGTGCAGCTCTGGCTGTAGAGGAATGTAGAGGATTATAAATGATACAGATGAGAAGAAAGGGTGGGAAGGGGTTAATAAGGGCAGATCTGGCTGTAGTGGAAAGTAGAGGACTATAAATGATACAGATGAGAAGAAAGGGTGGGAAGGGGTTAAGAAGGGCAGATCTGGCTGTAGAGGAATGTAGAGGACTATAAATGATACAGATGAGAAGAAAGGGTGAGAAGGGGTTAAGAAGGGCAGATCTGGCTGTAGAGGAAAGTAGTGGACTATAAATGATACAGATGAGAAGAAAGGATGGGAAGGGGTTACAAAGGGCAGATCTGGCTGTAGAGGAATGTAGAGGACTATAAATGATACAGATGAGAAAAAAGGGTGAGAAGGGGTTAAGAAGGGCAGATCTGGCTGTAGAGGAAAGTAGAGGACTATAAATGATACAGATGAGAAGAAAGGATGGGAAGGGTTTAAGAAGGGCAGATCTGGCTGTAGAGGAATGTAGAGGACTATAAATGATACAGATGAGAAGAAAGGGTGGGAAGGGTTTAAGAAGGGCAGATCTGGCTGTAGAGGAAAGTAGAGGACTATAAATGATACAGATGAGAAGAAAGGTTGGGAAGTGGTTAAGAAAGGCAGATCTGGCTGTAGAGGAATGTAGAGGACTATAAATGATACAGATGAGAAGAAAGGGTGGGAAGGGGTTAAGAAGGGCAGATCTGCCTGTAGAGGAAAGTAGAGGGCTATAAGTGATACAGATGAGAAGAAAGGGTGGGAAGGGGTTAAGAAGGGCAGATCTGGCGGTAGAGGAATATAGAGGACTATAAATGATACAGATGAGAAGAAAGGGTGGGAAGGGGTTAAGTAGTGCAGATCTGGCTGTAGAGGAATGTAGAGGATTATAAGTGATACAGATGAGAAGAAAGGGTGGGAAGGGGTTAAGAAGGGCAGATCTGGCTGTAGTGGAAAGTAGAAGACTATAAATGATACAGATGAGAAGAAAGGGTGGGAAGGAGTTTAGAAGGGCAGATCTGGCTGTAGAGGAAAGTAGAGGACTATAAATGATACAGATGAGAACAAAGGGTGGGAAGGGGTTAAGAAGGGCAGATCTGGCTGTAGAGGAATGTAGAGGACTATAAATGATACAGATGAGAAGAAAGGGTAAGAAGGGGTTAAGAAGGGCAGATCTGGCTGTAGAGGAAAGTAGAGGACTATAAATGATACAGATGAGAAGAAAAGGTGGAAAGGGGTTAAGAAGGGCAGATCTGGCTGTAAAGGAATGTAGAGGACTATAAATGATACAGATGAGAAGAAAGGGTGGAAAGGCGTTAAGAAGGGCATATCTGGCTGTAGAAGAATGTAGAGGACTATAAATGATGCAGATGAGTAGAAAGGGTGGGAAGGGGTTAAGAAGGGCTGATCTGGTTGTAGAGGAAAGTAGAGGACTATAAATGATACAGATGAGAAGAAAGGTTGGGAAGGGGTTAAGAAAGGCAGATCTGGCTGTAGAGGAATGTAGAGGACTATAAATGATACAGATGATAAGAAAGGGTGGGAAGGGGTTAAGAAGGGCAGATCTGGCTGTAGAGGAAAGTAGAGGGCTATAAATGATACAGATGAGAAGAAAGGGTGGGAAGGGGTTAAGAAGGGCAGATCTGGCGGTAGAGGAATATAGAGGACTATAAATGATACAGATGAGAAGAAAGGGTGGGAAGGTGTTAAAAAGTGCAGATCTGGCTGTAGAGGAATGTAGAGGATTATAAATGATACAGATGAGAAGAAAGGGTGGGAAGGGGTTAAGAAGGGCAGATCTGGCTGTAGTGGAAAGTAGAGGACTATAAATGATACAGATGAGAAGAAAGGGTGGGAAGGGGTTAAGAAGGGCAGATCTGGCTGTAGAGGAATGTAGAGGACTATAAATGATACAGATGAGAAGAAAGGGTGAGAAGGGTTTAAGAAGGGCAGATCTGGCTGTAGAAGAAAGTAGTGGACTATAAATGATACAGATGAGAAGAAAGGATGGGAAGGGGTTACAAAGGGCAGATCTGGCTGTAGAGGAATGTAGAGGACTATAAATGATACAGATGAGAAAAAAGGGTGAGAAGGGGTTAAGAAGGGCAGATCTGGCTGTAGAGGAAAGTAGAGGACTATAAATGATACAGATGAGAAGAAAGGATGGGAAGGGTTTAAGAAGGGCAGATCTGGCTGTAGAGGAATGTAGAGGACTATAAATGATACAGATGAGAAGAAAGGGCGGGAAGGGGTTAAGAATGGCAGATCTGGCTGTAGAGGAATGTAGAGGACTATAAATGATACAGATGAGAAGAAAGGGTGGGAAGTGGTTAAGAAGGGCAGATCTGGCTGTAGAGGAATGTAGAGGACTATAAATGATACAGATGAGAAGAAAGGGTGGGAAGGGGTTAAGAAGGGCAGATCTGGCGGTAGAGGAATATAGAGGACTATAAATGATACAGATGAGAAGAAAGGGTGGGAAGGGGTTAAGTAGTGCAGATCTGGCTGTAGAGGAATGTAGAGGATTATAAATGATACAGATGAGAAGAAAGGGTGGGAAGGGGTTAAGAAGGGCAGATCTGGCTGTAGTGGAAAGTAGAAGACTATAAATGATACAGATGAGAAGAAAGGGTGGGAAGGAGTTTAGAAGGGCAGATCTGGCTGTAGAGGAAAGTAGAGGACTATAAATGATACAGATGAGAACAAATGGTGGGAAAGGGTTAAGAAGGGCAGATCTGGCTGTAGAGGAATGTAGAGGACTATAAATGATACAGATGAGAAGAAAGGGTGAGAAGGGGTTAAGAAGGGCAGATCTGGCTGTAGAGGAAAGTAGAGGACTATAAATGATACAGATGAGAAGAAAAGGTGGAAAGGGGTTAAGAAGGGCAGATCTGGCTGTAGAGGAATGTAGAGGACTATAAATGATACAGATGAGAAGAAAGGGTGGGAAGGCGTTAAGAAGGGCATATCTGGCTGTAGAAGAATGTAGAGGACTATAAATGATGCAGATGAGTAGAAAGGGTGGGAAGGGGTTAAGAAGGGCTGATCTGGTTGTAGAGGAAAGTAGAGGACTATAAATGATACAGATGAAAAAAAGGGTGGGAAGGGGTTAAAATGGGCAGATCTGGCTGTAGAGGAATGTAGAGGACTATAAATGATACACATGAGAAGAAAGGGTGGGAAGGGGTTAAGAAGGGCAGATCTGGCTGTAGAGGAATGTAGAGGACTATAAATGATACAGATGAGAAGAAAGGGTGGGAAGGGGTTAAGAAGGGCAGATCTGGCTGTAGAGGAAAGTAGAGGACTATAAATGATACAGATGAGAAGAAAGGGTGGGAAGGGTTAAGAAGGGCAGATCTGGCTGTAGAGGAAAGTAGTGGACTATAAATGATACAGATGAGAAGAAAGGATGGGAAGGGGTTAAGAAGGGCAGATCTGGCTGTAGAGGAATGTAGAGGACTATAAATGATACAGATGAGAAAAAAGGGTGAGAAGGGGTTAAGAAGGGCAGATCTGGCTGTAGAGGAAAGTAGAGGACTATAAATGATACAGATGAGAAGAAAGGATGGGAAGGGGTTAAGAAGGGCAGATCTGGCTGTAGAGGAATTTAGAGGACTATAAATGATACAGATGATAAGAAAGGGTGGGAAGGGGTTACAAAGGGCAGATCTGGCTGTAGAGGAAAGTAGAGGACTATAAATGATACAGATGAGAAGAAAGGTTGGGAAGGGGTTAAGAAAGGCAGATCTGGCTGTAGAGGAATGTAGAGGACTATAAATGATACAGATGAGAAGAAAGGGTGGGAAGGGGTTAAGAAGGGCAGATCTGGCTGTAGAGGAGAGTAGAGGGCTATAAATGATACAGATGAGAAGAAAGGGTGGGAAGGGGTTAAGAAGGGCAGATCTGGCGGTAGAGGAATATAGAGGACTATAAATGATACAGATGAGAAGAAAGGGTGGGAAGGGGTTAAGTAGTGCAGATCTGGCTGTAGAGGAATGTAGAGGATTATAAATGATACAGATGAGAAGAAAGGGTGGGAAGGGGTTAAGAAGGGCAGATCTGGCTGTAGTGGAAAGTAGAGGACTATAAATGATACAGATGAGAAGAAAGGGTGGGAAGGAGTTTAGAAGGGCAGATCTGGCTGTAGAGGAAAGTAGAGGACTATAAATGATACAGATGAGAACAAAGGGTGGGAAGGGGTTAAGAAGGGCAGATCTGGCTGTAGAGGAATGTAGAGGACTATAAATGATACAGATGAGAAGAAAGGGTGAGAAGGGGTTAAGAAGGGCAGATCTGGCTGTAGAGGAAAGTAGAGGACTATAAATGATACAGATGAGAAGAAAGGGTGGAAAGGGGTTAAGAAGGGCAGATCTGGCTGTAGAGGAATGTAGAGGACTATAAATGATACAGATGAGAAGAAAGGGTGGGAAGGCGTTAAGAAGGGCATATATGGCTGTAGAAGAATGTAGAGGACTATAAATTATACAGATGAGTAGAAAGGGTGGGAAGGGGTTAAGAAGGGCTGATCTGGTTGTAGAGGAAAGTAGAGGACTATAAATGATACAGATGAAAAGAAAGGGTGGGAAGGGGTTAAGATGGGCAGATCTGGCTGTAGAGGAATGTAGAGGACTATAAATGATACACATGAGAAGAAAGGGCGGGAAGGGGTTAAGAAGGGCAGATCTGGCTGTAGAGGAATGTAGAGGACTATAAATGATACAGATGAGAAGAAAGGGTGGGAAGGGGTTAAGAAGGACAGATCTGGCTGTAGAGGAAAGTAGAGGACTATAAATGATACAGATGAGAAGAAAGGGTGGGAAGGGTTAAGAAGGGCAGATCTGGCTGTAGAGGAAAGTAGTGGACTATAAATGATACAGATGAGAAGAAAGGATGGGAAGGGGTTAAGAAGGGCAGATCTGGCTGTAGAGGAATGTAGGGGACTATAAATGATACAGATGAGAAAAAAGGGTGAGAAGGGGTTAAGAAGGGCAGATCTGGCTGTAGAGGAAAGTAGAGGACTATAAATGATACAGATGAGAAGAAAGGATGGGAAGGGGTTAAGAAGGGCAGATCTGGCTGTAGAGGAATGTAGAGGACTATAAATGATACAGATGATAAGAAAGGGTGGGAAGGGGTTAAGAAGGGCAGATCTGGCTGTAGAGGAAAGTAGAGGACTATAAATGATACAGATGAGAAGAAAGGTTGGGAAGGGGTTAAGAAAGGCAGATCTGGCTGTAGAGGAATGTAGAGGACTATAAATGATACAGATGAGAAGAAAGGGTGGGAAGGGGTTAAGAAGGGCAGATCTGGCTGTAGAGGAAAGTAGAGGGCTATAAATGATACAGATGAGAAGAAAGGGTGGGAAGGGGTTAAGAAGGGCAGATCTGGCGGTAGAGGAATATAGAGGACTATAAATGATACAGATGAGAAGAAAGGGTGGGAAGGGGTTAAGAAGTGCAGATCTGGCTGTAGAGGAATGTAGAGGATTATAAATGATACAGATGAGAAGAAAGGGTGGGAAGGGGTTAATAAGGGCAGATCTGGCTGTAGTGGAAAGTAGAGGACTATAAATGATACAGATGAGAAGAAAGGGTGGGAAGGGGTTAAGAAGGGCAGATCTGGCTGTAGAGGAATGTAGAGGACTATAAATGATACAGATGAGAAGAAAGGGTGAGAAGGGGTTAAGAAGGGCAGATCTGGCTGTAGAGGAAAGTAGTGGACTATAAATGATACAGATGAGAAAAAAGGGTGAGAAGGGGTTAAGAAGGGCAGATCTGGCTGTAGAGGAAAGTAGAGGACTATAAATGATACAGATGAGAAGAAAGGATGGGAAGGGTTTAAGAAGGGCAGATCTGGCTGTAGAGGAATGTAGAGGACTATAAATGATACAGATGAGAAGAAAGGGTGGGAAGGGTTTAAGAAGGGCAGATCTGGCTGTAGAGGAAAGTAGAGGACTATAAATGATACAGATGAGAAGAAAGGTTGGGAAGTGGTTAAGAAAGTCAGATCTGGCTGTAGAGGAATGTAGAGGACTATAAATGATACAGATGAGAAGAAAGGGTGGGAAGGGGTTAAGAAGGGCAGATCTGCCTGTAGAGGAAAGTAGAGGGCTATAAATGATACAGATGAGAAGAAAGGGTGGGAAGGGGTTAAGAAGGGCAGATCTGGCGGTAGAGGAATATAGAGGACTATAAATGATACAGATGAGAAGAAAGGGTGGGAAGGGGTTAAGTAGTGCAGATCTGGCTGTAGAGGAATGTAGAGGATTATAAATGATACAGATGAGAAGAAAGGGTGGGAAGGGGTTAAGAAGGGCAGATCTGGCTGTAGTGGAAAGTAGAAGACTATAAATGATACAGATGAGAAGAAAGGGTGGGAAGGAGTTTAGAAGGGCAGATCTGGCTGTAGAGGAAAGTAGAGGACTATAAATGATACAGATGAGAACAAAGGGTGGGAAGGGGTTAAGAAGGGCAGATCTGGCTGTAGAGGAATGTAGAGGACTATAAATGATACAGATGAGAAGAAAGGGTGAGAAGGGGTTAAGAAGGGCAGATCTGGCTGTAGAGGAAAGTAGAGGACTATAAATGATACAGATGAGAAGAAAAGGTGGAAAGGGGTTAAGAAGGGCAGATCTGGCTGTAGAGGAATGTAGAGGTCTATAAATGATACAGATGAGAAGAAAGGGTGGAAAGGCGTTAAGAAGGGCATATCTGGCTGTAGAAGAATGTAGAGGACTATAAATGATGCAGATGAGTAGAAAGGGTGGGAAGGGGTTAAGAAGGGCTGATCTGGTTGTAGAGGAAAGTAGAGGACTATAAATGATACAGATGAGAAGAAAGGTTGGGAAGGGGTTAAGAAAGGCAGATCTGGCTGTAGAGGAATGTAGAGGACTATAAATGATACAGATGAGAAGAAAGGGTGGGAAGGGGTTAAGAAGGGCAGATCTGGCTGTAGAGGAAAGTAGAGGGCTATAAATGATACAGATGAGAAGAAAGGGTGGGAAGGGGTTAAGAAGGGCAGATCTGGCGGTAGAGGAATATAGAGGACTATAAATGATACAGATGAGAAGAAAGGGTGGGAAGGTGTTAAAAAGTGCAGATCTGGCTGTAGAGGAATGTAGAGGATTATAAATGATACAGATGAGAAGAAAGGGTGGGAAGGGGTTAAGAAGGGCAGATCTGGCTGTAGTGGAAAGTAGAGGACTATAAATGATACAGATGAGAAGAAAGGGTGGGAAGGGGTTAAGAAGGGCAGATCTGGCTGTAGAGGAATGTAGAGGACTATAAATGATACAGATGAGAAGAAAGGGTGAGAAGGGGTTAAGAAGGGCAGATCTGGCTGTAGAAGAAAGTAGTGGACTATAAATGATACAGATGAGAAGAAAGGATGGGAAGGGGTTACAAAGGGCAGATCTGGCTGTAGAGGAATGTAGAGGACTATAAATGATACAGATGAGAAAAAAGGGTGAGAAGGGGTTAAGAAGGGCAGATCTGGCTGTAGAGGAAAGTAGAGGACTATAAATGATACAGATGAGAAGAAAGGATGGGAAGGGTTTAAGAAGGGCAGATCTGGCTGTAGAGGAATGTAGAGGACTATAAATGATACAGATGAGAAGAAAGGGTGGGAAGGGGTTAAGAAGGGCAGATCTGGCTGTAGAGGAAAGTAGAGGACTATAAATGATACAGATGAGAAGAAAGGTTGGGAAGGGGTTAAGAAAGGCAGATCTGGCTGTAGAGGAATGTAGAGGACTATAAATGATACAGATGAGAAGAAAGGGTGGGAAGTGGTTAAGAAGGGCAGATCTGGCTGTAGAGGAATGTAGAGGACTATAAATGATACAGATGAGAAGAAAGGGTGGGAAGGGGTTAAGAAGGGCAGATCTGGCGGTAGAGGAATATAGAGGACTATAAATGATACAGATGAGAAGAAAGGGTGGGAAGGGGTTAAGTAGTGCAGATCTGGCTGTAGAGGAATGTAGAGGATTATAAATGATACAGATGAGAAGAAAGGGTGGGAAGGGGTTAAGAAGGGCAGATCTGGCTGTAGTGGAAAGTAGAAGACTATAAATGATACAGATGAGAAGAAAGGGTGGGAAGGAGTTTAGAAGGGCAGATCTGGCTGTAGAGGAAAGTAGAGGACTATAAATGATACAGATGAGAACAAATGGTGGGAAAGGGTTAAGAAGGGCAGATCTGGCTGTAGAGGAATGTAGAGGACTATAAATGATACAGATGAGAAGAAAGGGTGAGAAGGGGTTAAGAAGGGCAGATCTGGCTGTAGAGGAAAGTAGAGGACTATAAATGATACAGATAAGAAGAAAAGGTGGAAAGGGGTTAAGAAGGGCAGATCTGGCTGTAGAGGAATGTAGAGGACTATAAATGATACAGATGAGAAGAAAGGGTGGGAAGGCGTTAAGAATGGCATATCTGGCTGTAGAAGAATGTAGAGGACTATAAATGATGCAGATGAGTAGAAAGGGTGGGAAGGGGTTAAGAAGGGCTGATCTGGTAGTAGAGGAAAGGAGAGGACTATAAATGATACAGATGAAAAAAAGGGTGGGAAGGGGTTAAAATGGGCAGATCTGGCTGTAGAGGAATGTAGAGGATTATAAATGATACACATGAGAAGAAAGGGTGGGAAGGGGTTAAGAGGGCAGATCTGGCTGTAGAGGAATGTAGAGGACTATAAATGATACAGATGAGAAGAAAGGGTGGGAAGGGGTTAAGAAGGGCAGATCTGGCTGTAGAGGAAAGTAGAGGACTATAAATGATACAGATGAGAAGAAAGGGTGGGAAGGGTTAAGAAGGGCAGATCTGGCTGTAGAGGAAAGTAGTGGACTATAAATGATACAGATGAGAAGAAAGGATGGGAAGGGGTTAAGAAGGGCAGATCTGGCTGTAGAGGAATGTAGAGGACTATAAATGATACAGATGAGAAAAAAGGGTGAGAAGGGGTTAAGAAGGGCAGATCTGGCTGTAGAGGAAAGTAGAGGACTATAAATGATACAGATGAGAAGAAAGGATGGGAAGGGGTTAAGAAGGGCAGATCTGGCTGTAGAGGAATTTAGAGGACTATAAATGATACAGATGATAAGAAAGGGTGGGAAGGGGTTAAGAAGGGCAGATCTGGCTGTAGAGGAAAGTAGAGGACTATAAATGATACAGATGAGAAGAAAGGTTGGGAAGGGGTTAAGAAAGGCAGATCTGGCTGTAGAGGAATGTAGAGGACTATAAATGATACAGATGAGAAGAAAGGGTGGGAAGGGGTTAAGAAGGGCAGATCTGGCTGTAGAGGAAAGTAGAGGGCTATAAATGATACAGATGAGAAGAAAGGGTGGGAAGGGGTTAAGAAGGGCAGATCTGGCGGTAGAGGAATATAGAGGACTATAAATGATACAGATGAGAAGAAACGGTGGGAAGGGGTTAAGAAGTGCAGATCTGGCTGTAGAGGAATGTAGAGGATTATAAATGATACAGATGAGAAGAAAGGGTGGGAAGGGGTTAAGAAGGGCAGATCTGGCTGTAGTGGAAAGTAGAGGACTATAAATGATACAGATGAGAAGAAAGGGTGAGAAGGGGTTAAGAAGGGCAGATCTGGCTGTAGAGGAAAGTAGAGGACTATAAATGATACAGATGAGAAGAAAGGGTGGAAAGGGGTTAAGAAGGGCAGATCTGGCTGTAGAGGAATGTAGAGGACTATAAATGATACAGATGAGAAGAAAGGGTGGGAAGGCGTTAAGAAGGGCATATCTGGCTGTAGAAGAATGTAGAGGACTATAAATGATACAGATGAGTAGAAAGGGTGGGAAGGGGTTAAGAAGGGCAGATCTGGTTGTAGAGGAAAGTAGAGGACTATAAATGATACAGATGAAAAGAAAGGGTGGGAATGGGTTAAGAAGGGCAGATCTGGCTGTAGTGGAAAGTAGAGGACTATAAATGATACACATGAGAAGAAAGGGTGGGAAGGGGTTAAGAAGGGCAGATCTGGCTGTAGAGGAATGTAGAGGACTATAAATGATACAGATGAGAAGAAAGGGTGGGAAGGGGTTAAGAAGGGCAGATCTGGCTGTAGAGGAAGGTAGAGGACTATAAATGATACAGATGAGAAGAAAGGGTGGGAAGGGGTTAAGAAGGGCAGATCTGGCTGTAGAGGAATGTAGAGGACTATAAATGATACAGATGAGAAGAAAGGGTGGGAAGGGGTTAAAAAGGGCAAATCTGGCTGTAGAGGAAAGTAGAGGACTATAAATGATACAGATGTGAAGAAAGGGTGGGAAGGGGTTAAAAAGGGCAGATCAGTCTGTGAGAGGAAAGTAGAGGACTATAAATGATACAGATGAGAAGAAAGGGTGGGAAGGAGTTAAGAAGGGCAGATCTGGCTGTAGAGGAAAGTAGAGGACTATAAATGACACAGATGAGAAGAAAGGGTGGGAAAGGGTTAAAAAGGGCAGATCTGGCTGTAGAGGAAAGTAGAGGACTATAAATGATACAGATGAGAAGAAAGGCTGGGAAGGGGTTAAGGAGGGCAGATCTGGCTGTAGAGGAATGTAGAGGACTATAAATGATACAGATGAGAAGGAACGGTGGGAAGGTGTTAAGAAGGGCAGATCTGGCTGTAGAGGAATGTAGAGGACTATAAATGATACAGATGAGAAGAAAGGGTGCGAAGGGGTAAAGAAGGGCAGATCTGGCTGTAGAGGAATATAGAGGACTATAAATGATACAGATGAGAAGAAAGGGTGGGAAGGGGTTAAGAAGGCCAGATCTGGCTGTAGAGGAACGTGGAGGACTATAGATGATACAGATGAGAAGAAAGGGTGGGAAGGGGTTAAGAAGGGCAGATCTGGCTGTAGAGGAATGTAGAGGACTATAAATGATACAGATGATAAGAAAGGGTGGGAAGGGGTTAAGAAGGGCAGATCTGGCTGTAGAGGAAAGTAGAGGACTATAAATGATACAGATGAGAAGAAAGGTTGGGAAGGGGTTAAGAAAGGCAGATCTGGCTGTAGAGGAATGTAGAGGACTATAAATGATACAGATGAGAAGAAAGGGTGGGAAGGGGTTAAGAAGGGCAGATCTGGCTGTAGAGGAAAGTAGAGGGCTATAAATGATACAGATGAGAAGAAAGGGTGGGAAGGGGTTAAGAAGGGCAGATCTGGCGGTAGAGGAATATAGAGGACTATAAATGATACAGATGAGAAGAAACGGTGGGAAGGGGTTAAGAAGTGCAGATCTGGCTGTAGAGGAATGTAGAGGATTATAAATGATACAGATGAGAAGAAAGGGTGGGAAGGGGTTAAGAAGGGCAGATCTGGCTGTAGTGGAAAGTAGAGGACTATAAATGATACAGATGAGAAGAAAGGGTGAGAAGGGGTTAAGAAGGGCAGATCTGGCTGTAGAGGAAAGTAGAGGACTATAAATGATACAGATGAGAAGAAAGGGTGGAAAGGGGTTAAGAAGGGCAGATCTGGCTGTAGAGGAATGTAGAGGACTATAAATGATACAGATGAGAAGAAAGGGTGGGAAGGCGTTAAGAAGGGCATATCTGGCTGTAGAAGAATGTAGAGGACTATAAATGATACAGATGAGTAGAAAGGGTGGGAAGGGGTTAAGAAGGGCAGATCTGGTTGTAGAGGAAAGTAGAGGACTATAAATGATACAGATGAAAAGAAAGGGTGGGAATGGGTTAAGAAGGGCAGATCTGGCTGTAGTGGAAAGTAGAGGACTATAAATGATACACATGAGAAGAAAGGGTGGGAAGGGGTTAAGAAGGGCAGATCTGGCTGTAGAGGAATGTAGAGGACTATAAATGATACAGATGAGAAGAAAGGGTGGGAAGGGGTTAAGAAGGGCAGATCTGGCTGTAGAGGAAGGTAGAGGACTATAAATGATACAGATGAGAAGAAAGGGTGGGAAGGGGTTAAGAAGGGCAGATCTGGCTGTAGAGGAATGTAGAGGACTATAAATGATACAGATGAGAAGAAAGGGTGGGAAGGGGTTAAAAAGGGCAAATCTGGCTGTAGAGGAAAGTAGAGGACTATAAATGATACAGATGTGAAGAAAGGGTGGGAAGGGGTTAAAAAGGGCAGATCAGGCTGTGAGAGGAAAGTAGAGGACTATAAATGATACAGATGAGAAGAAAGGGTGGGAAGGAGTTAAGAAGGGCAGATCTGGCTGTAGAGGAAAGTAGAGGACTATAAATGACACAGATGAGAAGAAAGGGTGGGAAAGGGTTAAAAAGGGCAGATCTGGCTGTAGAGGAAAGTAGAGGACTATAAATGATACAGATGAGAAGAAAGGCTGGGAAGGGGTTAAGGAGGGCAGATCTGGCTGTAGAGGAATGTAGAGGACTATAAATGATACAGATGAGAAGGAACGGTGGGAAGGTGTTAAGAAGGGCAGATCTGGCTGTAGAGGAATGTAGAGGACTATAAATGATACAGATGAGAAGAAAGGGTGCGAAGGGGTAAAGAAGGGCAGATCTGGCTGTAGAGGAATATAGAGGACTATAAATGATACAGATGAGAAGAAAGGGTGGGAAGGGGTTAAGAAGGCCAGATCTGGCTGTAGAGGAACGTGGAGGACTATAGATGATACAGATGAGAAGAAAGGGTGGGAAGGGGTTAAGAAGGGCAGATCTGGCTGTAGAGGAATGTAGAGGACTATAAATGATACAGATGAGAAGAAAGGGTGGGAAGGGTTAAGAAGGGCAGATTTGGCTGCAGAGGAAAGTAGTGGACTATAAATGATACAGATGAGAAGAAAGGATGGGAAGGGGTTATGAAGGGCAGATCTGGCTGTAGAGGAATGTAGAGGACTATAAATGATACAGAAGAGAAGAAAGGGTGGGAAGGGTAAAGAAGGGCAGATCTGGCTGTAGAGGAAAGTAGTGGACTATAAATGATACAGATGAGAAGAAAGGATGGGAAGGGGTTAAGAAGGGCAGATCTGGCTGTAGAGGAATGTAGAGGACTATAAATGATACAGATGAGAAGAAAGGGTGGGAAGGGGTTAAGAAGGGCAGATCTGGCTGTAGAGGAAAGTAGAGGGCTATAAATGATACAGATGAGAAGAAAGGGTGGGAAGGGGTTAAGAAGGGCAGATCTTGGGGTAGAGGAATATAGAGGACTATAAATGATACAGATGAGAAGAAAGGGTGGGAAGGGGTTAAGAAGTGCAGATCTGGCTGTAGAGGAATGTAGAGGATTATAAATGATACAGATGAGAAGAAAGGGTGGGAAGGGGTTAAGAAGGGCAGATCTGGCTGTAGTGGAAAGTAGAGGACTATAAATGATACAGATGAGAAGAAAGGGTGAGAAGGGGTTAAGAAGGGCAGATCTGGCTGTAGAGGAAAGTAGAGGACTATAAATGATACAGATGAGAAGAAAGGGTGGAAAGGGGTTAAGAAGGGCAGATCTGGCTGTAGAGGAATGTAGAGGACTATAAATGATACAGATGAGAAGAAAGGGTGGGAAGGCGTTAAGAAGGGCATATCTGGCTGTAGAAGAATGTAGAGGACTATAAATGATACAGATGAGTAGAAAGGGTGGGAAGGGGTTAAGAAGGGCAGATCTGGTTGTAGAGGAAAGTAGAGGACTATAAATGATACAGATGAGAAGAAAGGGTGGGAAGGGGTTAAGAAGGGCAGATCTGGCTGTAGAGGACTAAAAATGATACAGATGAGAAGAAATGTTGGGAAGGGGTTGAGAAAGGCAGATCTGGCTGTAGAGGAATGTAGAGGACTATAAATGATACAGATGAGAAGAAAGGGTGGGAAGGGGTTAAGAAGGGCAGATCTGGCTGTAGAGGAAAGTAGAGGGCTATAAATGATACAGATGAGAAGAAAGGGTGGGAAGGGGTTAAGAAGGGCAGATCTGGCTGTAGAGGAATATAGAGGACTATAAATGATACAGATGAGAAGAAAGGGTGGGAAGGGGTTAAGAAGGGCAGATCTGGCTGTAGATGAATGTAGAGGATTATAAATGATACAGATGAGAAGAAAGGGTGGGAAGGGGTTAAGAAGGGCAGATCTGGCTGTAGTGGAAAGTAGAGGACTATAAATGATACAGATGAGAAGAAAGAGTGGGAAGGAGTTAAGAAGGGCAGATCTGGCTGTAGAGGAAATTAGAGGACTATAAATGATACCGATGAGAACAAAGGGTGGTAAGGGGTTAAGAAGGGCAGATCTGGCTGTAGAGGAATGTAGAGGACTATAAATGATACAGATGAGAAGAAAGGGTGGGAAGGGGTTGAGAAGAGCAGATCTGGCTGTAGAGGAATGTAGAGGACTATAAATGATACAGATAAGAAAAAAGGGTGTGAAGGGGTTAAAAAGAGCAGATCGGGCTGTAGAGGAACGTAGAGGACTATAAATGATACAGATGAGAAGAAAGGATGGGAAGGGGTTAAGAAAGGCAGATCTGGCAGTAGAGGAATGTAGAGGACTATAAATGATACAGATGAGAAGAAAGGGCGGGAAGGGGTTAAAAAGGACAGATCTGGCTGTAGAGGAAAGTAGAGGACTATAAATGATACAGATGAGAAGAAAGGGTGGGAAGTGGTTAAGAAAGGCAGATCTGGCTGTAGAGGAATGTAGAGGACTATAAATGATACAGATGAGAAGAAAGGGTGGGAAGGGGTTAAGATGGGCAGATCTGGCTGTAGAGGAATGTAGAGGACTATAAATGATACAGATGAGAAGAAAGGGTGGGAAGGGGTTAAGAAGGGCAGATCTGGCTGTAGAGGAATGTAGAGGACTATAAATGATACAGATGAGAAGAAAGGGTGGGAAGGGGTTAAAAGGGCAGATCTGGCTGTAGATGAATGTAGAGGACTATAAATGATACAGATGAGAAGAAAGGGTGGGAAGGGGTTAAGATGGGCAGATCTGGCTATAGAGTCATGTAGAGGACTATAAATGATACACATGAGAAGAAAGGGTGGGAAGGGGTTAAGAAGGGCAGATCTGGCTGTAGAGGAAAGTAGAGGACTATAAATGACACAGATGAGAAGAAAGGGTGGGAAGGGGTTAAAAAGGGCAGATCTGGCTGTAGAGGAAAGTAGCGGACTATAAATGATACAGATGAGAAGAAAGGGTGGGAAGGGGTTAAGAAGGGCAGATCTGGCTGTAGAGGTATGTAGAGGACTATAAATGATACAGATGAGAAAAAACGGTGGGAAGGGGTTAAGAAGGGAAGATCTGGCTGTAGAGGAAAGTAGAGGACTATAAATGATACAGATGAGAAGAAAGGATGGGAAGGGGTTAAGAAGGGCAGATCTGGCTGTAGAGGTATGTAGAGGACTATAAATGATACAGATGAGAAGAAAGGGTGGGAAGGGGTTAAGAATGGCAGATCTGGCTGTAGAGGAATGTAGAGGACTATAAATGATACAGATGAGAAAAAAGGGTGGGAAGGGGTTAAGAAGGGCAGATCTGGCTGTAGAGGAAAGTAGAGGACTATAAATGATACAGATGAGAAGAAAGGGTGGGAAGGGGTTTAGAAGGGCAGATCTGGTTTAGAGGAAAGTAGAGGACTATAAATGATACAGATGAGAACAAAGGGTGGGAAAGGGGTTAAGAAGGGCAGACCTGGCTGTAGAGAAATGTAGAGGACTATAAATGATACAGATGAGAAGAAAGGGTGAGAAGGGGTTAAGAAGGGCAGATCTGGCTGTAGAGGAAAGTAGAGGACTATAAATGATACAGATGAGAAGAAAGGGTGGAAAGGGGTTAAGAAGGGCAGATCTGGCTGTAGAGGAATGTAGAGGACTATAAATGATACAGATGAGAAGAAAGGGTGGGAAGGCGTTAAGAAGGGCATATCTGGCTGTAGAAGAATGTAGAGGACTATAAATGATACAGATGAGTAGAAAGGGTGGGAAGGGGTTAAGAAGGGCAGATCTGGTTGTAGAGGAAAGTAGAGGACTATAAATGATACAGATGAAAAGAAAGGGTGGGAAGGGGTTAAGATGGGCAGATCTGGCTGTAGAGGAATGTAGAGGACTATAAATGATACACATGAGAAGAAAGGGTGGGAAGGGGTTAAGAAGGGCAGATCTGGCTGTAGAAGAATGTAGAGGACTATAAATGATACAGATGAGAAAAAAGGGTGAGAAGGGGTTAAGAAGGGCAGATCTGGCTGTAGAGGAAAGTAGAGGACTATAAATGATACAGATGAGAAGAAAGGATGGGAAGGGGTTAAGAAGGGCAGATCTGGCTGTAGAGGAAAGTAGTGGACTATAAATGATACAGATGAGAAGAAAGGATGGGAAGGGGTTAAGAAGGGCAGATCTGGCTGTAGAGGAATGTAGAGGACTATAAATGATACAGATGAGAAAAAAGGGTGAGAAGGGGTTAAGAAGGGCAGATCTGGCTGTAGAGGAAAGTAGAGGACTATAAATGATACAGATGAGAAGAAAGGATGGGAAGGGGTTAAGAAGGGCAGATCTGGCTGTAGAGGAATGTAGAGGACTATAAATGATACAGATGAGAAGAAAGGGTGGGAAGGGGTTAAGAAGGGCAGATCTGGCTGTAGAGGAAAGTAGAGGACTATAAATGATACAGATGAGAAGAAAGGTTGGGAAGGGGTTAAGAAAGGCAGATCTTGCTGTAGAGGAATGTAGAGGACTATAAATGATACAGATGAGAAGAAAGGGTGGGAAGGGGTTAAGAAGGGCAGATGTGGCTGTAGAGGAAAGTAGAGGGCTATAAATGATACAGATGAGAAGAAAGGGTGGGAAGGGGTTAAGAAGGGCAGATCTGGCGGTAGAGGAATATAGAGGACTATAAATGATACAGATGAGAAGAAAGGGTGGGAAGGGGTTAAGAAGTGCAGATCTGGCTGTAGAGGAATGTAGAGGATTATAAATGATACAGATGAGAAGAAAGGGTGGGAAGGGGTTAAGAAGGGCAGATCTGGCTGTAGTGGAAAGTAGAGGACTATAAATGATACAGATGAGAAGAAAGGGTGGGAAGGAGTTTAGAAGGGCAGATCTGGCTGTAGAGGAAAGTAGAGGACTATAAATGATACAGATGAGAACAAAGGGTGGGAAGGGGTTAAGAAGGGCAGATCTGGCTGTAGAGGAATGTAGAGGACTATAAATGATACAGATGAGAAGAAAGGGTGAGAAGAGGTTAAGAAGGGCAGATCTGGCTGTAGAGGAAAGTAGAGGACTATAAATGATACAGATGAGAAGAAAGGGTGGGAAGGCGTTAAGAAGGGCATATCTGGCTGTAGAAGAATGTAGAGGACTATAAATGATACAGATGAGTAGAAAGGGTGGGAAGGGGTTAAGAAGGGCAGATCTGGTTGTAGAGGAAAGTAGAGGACTATAAATGATACAGATGAAAAGAAAGGGTGGGAAGGGGTTCAGATGGGCAGATCTGGCTGTAGAGGAATGTAGAGGACTATAAATGATACAGATAAGAAAAAAGGGTGTGAAGGGGTTAAGAAGAGCAGATCGGGCTGTAGAGGAATGTAGAGGACTATAAATGATACAGATGAGAAGAAAGGGTGGGAAGGGGTTAAGAATGGCTGATCTGGCTGTAGAGGAATGTAGAGGACTATAAATGATACAGATGAGAAAAAAGGGTGGGAAGGGGTTAGGAAGGGCAGATCTGGCTGTAGAGGAAAGTAGAGGACTATAAATGATACACATGAGAAGAAAGGATGGGAAGGGGTTAAGAAGGGCAGATCTGGCTGTAGAGGAATGTAGAGGACTATAAATGATACAGATGAGAAAAAGGGTGGGAAGGGGTTAAGAAGGGCAGATCTGGCTGGAGAGGAAAGTAGAGGACTATAAATGATACAGATGAGAAGAAAGGATGGGATGGGGTTAGAATGGCAGATCTGTCTGTAGAGGAATGTAGAGGACTATATATGATACAGATGAGAAGAAAGGGTGGGAAGGGGTTAAGAAGGGCAGATCTGGCTGTAGAGGAAAGTAGAGGATTATAAATGATACAGATGAGAAGAAAGGATGGGAAGGGGTTAAGAAGGGCAGATCTGGCTGTAGAGGAATGTAGAGGACTATAAATGATACAGATAAGAAAAAAGGGTGTGAAGGGGTTAAGAAGAGCAGATCGGGCTGTAGAGGAACGTAGAGGACTATAAATGATACAGATGAGAAGAAAGGATGGGAAGGGGTTAGGAAGGGCAGATCTGGCAGTAGAGGAATGTAGAGGACTATAAATGATACAGATGAGAAGAAAGGGTGGGAAGGGGTTAAAAAGGGCAGATCTGGCTGTAGAGGAAAGTAGAGGACTATAAATGATACAGATGAGAAGAAAGGGTGGGAAGTGGTTAAGAAGGGCAGATCTGGCTGTAGAGGAATGTAGAGGACTATAAATGATACAGATGAGAAGAAAGGGTGGGAAGGGGTTAAGATGGGCAGATCTGACTGTAGAGGAATGTAGAGGACTATAAATGATACAGATGAGAAGAAAGGGTGGGAAGGGGTTAAGATGGGCAGATCTGGCTGTAGAGGAATGTAGAGGACTATAAATGATACAGATGAGAAAAAAGGGTGGGAAGGGGTTAGGAAGGGCAGATCTGGCTGTAGAGGAATGTAGAGGACTATAAATGTTACAGATGAGAAGAAAGGGTGGGAAGGTGTTAAGAAGGGCAGATCTGGCTGTAGAGGAATGTAGAGGACTATAAATGATACAGATGAGAAGAAAGGGTGGGAAGGGGTTAAAAGGGCAGATCTGGCTGTAGAGGAATGTAGAGGACTATAAATGATACAGATGAGAAGAAAGGGTGGTAAGGGGTTAAGATGGGCAGATCTGGCTATAGAGGAATGTAGAGGACTATAAATGATACACATGAGAAGAAAGGGTGGGAAGGGGTTAAGAAGGGCAGATCTGGCTGTAGAGGAAAGTAGAGGACTATAAATGACACAGATGAGAAGAAAGGGTGGGAAGGGGTTAAAAAGGGCAGATCTGGCTGTAGAGGAAAGTAGCGGACTATAAATGATACAGATGAGAAGAAAGGGTGGGAAGGGGTTAAGAAGGGCAGATCTGGCTGTAGAGGAATGTAGAGGACTATAAATGATACAGATGAGAAAAAAGGGTGGGAAGCGGTTAAGAAGGGCAGATCTGGCTGTAGAGGAAAGTAGAGGACTATAAATGATACAGATGAGAAGAAAGGATGGGAAGGGGTTAAGATGGGCAGATCTGGCTGTAGAGGTATGTAGAGGACTATAAATGATACAGATGAGAAGAAAGGGTGGGAAGGGGTTAAGAATGGCAGATCTGGCTGTAGAGGAATGTAGAGGACTATAAATGATACAGATGAGAAAAAAGGGTGGGAAGGGGTTAAGAAGGGCAGATCTGGCTGTAGAGGAAAGTAGAGGACTATAAATGATACAGATGAGAAGAAAGGGTGGGAAGGGGTTAAAAAGGGCAGATCTGGCTGTAGAGGAATGTAGAGGACTATAAATGATACAGATGAGAAGAAAGGGTGGGAAGGGGTTAAAACGGGCAGATCTGGCTGTAGAGGAAAGTAGAGGACTATAAATGATACACATGAGAAGAAAGGATGGGAAGGGGTTAAGAAGGGCAGATCTGGCTGTAGAGGAATGTAGAGGACTATAAATGATACAGATGAGAAAAAGGGTGGGAAGGGGTTAAGAAGGGCAGATCTGGCTGTAGAGGAAAGTAGAGGACTATAAATGATACAGATGAGAAGAAAGGATGGGAAGGGGTTAGAATAGCAGATCTGTCTGTAGAGGAATGTAGAGGACTATATATGATACAGATGAGAAGAAAGGGTGGGAAGGGGTTAAGAAGGGCAGATCTGGCTGTAGAGGAAAGTAGAGGATTATAAATGATACAGATGAGAAGAAAGGATGGGAAGGGGTTAAGAAGGGCAGATCTGGCTGTAGAGGAATGTAGAGGACTATAAATGATACAGATGAGAAGAAAGGGTGGGAAGGGGTTAAGAAGGGCAGATCTGGCTGTAGAGGAAAGTAGAGGACCATAAATGATACAGATGAGAAGAAAGGGTGGAAAGGGGTTAAGAAGGGCAGATCTGGATGTAGAGGAATGTAGAGGACTATAAATGATACAGATAAGAATAAAGGGTGGGAAGGGTTTAAGAAGGGCAGATCTGGCTGTAGAGGAATGTAGAGGACTATAAATGATACAGATAAGAAGAAATGGTGGGAAGAGGTTAAGAAGGGCAGATCTGGCTGTAGAGGAAAGTAGAGGACTATAAATGATACAGATGAGAAGAAAGGGTGGGAAGGGGTTAAGAAGGGCAGATCTGGCTGTAGAGGAATGTAGAGGACTATAAATGATACAGATGAGAAGAAAGGGTGGGAAGGGGTTAAAAAGGGCAGATCTGGCTGTAGAGGAATGTAGAGGACCATAAATGATACAGATGAGAAGAAAGGGTGGGAAGGGGTTAAAAAGGGCAGATCAGACTGTAGAGGAAAGTAGAGGACTATAAATGATACAGATGTGAAGATAGTGTGGGAAGGGGTTAAAAAGGGCAGATCAGGCTGTAGAGGAAATTAGAGGACTATAAATGATACAGATGAGAAGAAAGGGTGGGAAGGAGTTAAGAAGGGCAGATCTGGCTGTAGAGGAAAGTAGAGGACTATAAATGACACAGATGAGAAGAAAGGGTGGGAAGGGGTTAAGAAGGGCAGATCTGGCTGTAGAGGAATGTAGAGGACTATAAATGATACAGATGAGAAGAAAGGGTGGGAAGGGGTTAAGAAAGGCAGATCTCGCTGTAGAGGAATGTAGACGACTATAAATGATACAGATGAGAAGAAAGGGTGGGAAGGGGTTAAGAAGGGCAGATCTGGCTGTAGAGGAAAGTAGAGGACTATAAATGATACAGATGAGAAGAAAGGATGGGAAGGGGTTAAGAAGGGCAGATCTGGCTGTAGAGGAATGTAGAGGACTATAAATGATACAGATGAGAAGAAAGGGTGGGAAGGGGTTAAGAAGGGCAGATCTGGCTGTAGAGGAAAGTAGAGGACTATAAATGATACATATGAGAAGAAAGGATGGGAAGGGGTTAAGAAGGGCAGATCTGGCTGTAGAGGAATGTAGAGGACTATAAATGATACAGATGAGAAAAAAGGGTGGGAAGGGGTTAAGAAGGGCAGATCTGGCTGTAGAGGAAAGTAGAGGACTATAAATGATACAGATGAGAAGAAAGGATGGGAAGGGGTTAAGAAGGGCAGATCTGGCTGTAGAGGAATGTAGAGGACTATAAATGATACAGATGAGAAGAAAGGGTGGGAAGGGGTTAAGAAGGGCAGATCTGGCTGTAGAGGAAAGTAGAGGACTATAAATGATACAGATGAGAAGAAAGGATGGGAAGGGGTTAAGAAGGGCAGATCTGGCTGTAGAGGAATGTAGAGGACTATAAATGATACAGATGAGAAGAAAGGGTGGGAAGGGGTTAAGAAGGGCAGATCTGGCTGTAGAGGAATGTAGAGGACTATAAATGATACAGATGAGAAGAAAGGGTGGGAAGGGGTTAAGAAGAGCATATCTGGCTGTAGAGGAATGTAGAGGACTATAAATGATACAGATGAGAAGAAAGGGTGGGAAGGGGTTAAAAAGGGTAGATCTGGCTGTAGAGGAAAGTAGAGGACTATAAATGATACAGATGAGAAGAAAGGGTGGGAAGGGGTTAAAAAGGGTAGATCTGGCTGTAGAGGAATGTAGAGGACTATAAATGATACAGATGAGAAGAAAGGGTGGGAAGGGGTTAGGAAGGGCAGATCTGGCTGTAGAGGAATGTAGAGGACTATAAATGTTACAGATGAGAAGAAAGGATGGGAAGGTGTTAAGAAGGGCAGATCTGGCTGTAGAGGAATGTAGAGGACTATAAATGATACAGATGAGAAGAAAGGGTGGGAAGGGGTTAAAAGGGCAGATCTGGCTGTAGAGGAATGTAGAGGACTATAAATGATACAGATGAGAAGAAAGGGTGGTAAGGGGTTAAGATGGGCAGATCTGGCTATAGAGGAATGTAGAGGACTATAAATGATACACATGAGAAGAAAGGGTGGGAAGGGGTTAAGAAGGGCAGATCTGGCTGTAGAGGAAAGTAGAGGACTATAAATAACACAGATGAGAAGAAAGGGTGGGAAGGGGTTAAAAAGGGCAGATCTGGCTGTAGAGGAAAGTAGCGGACTATAAATGATACAGATGAGAAGAAAGGGTGGGAAGGGGTTAAGAAGGGCAGATCTGGCTGTAGAGGAATGTAGAGGACTATAAATGATACAGATGAGAAAAAAGGGTGGGAAGCGGTTAAGAAGGGCAGATCTGGCTGTAGAGGAAAGTAGAGGACTATAAATGATACAGATGAGAAGAAAGGATGGGAAGGGGTTAAGATGGGCAGATCTGGCTGTAGAGGTATGTAGAGGACTATAAATGATACAGATGAGAAGAAAGGGTGGGAAGGGGTTAAGAATGGCAGATCTGGCTGTAGAGGAATGTAGAGGACTATAAATGATACAGATGAGAAAAAAGGGTGGGAAGGGGTTAAGAAGGGCAGATCTGGCTGTAGAGGAAAGTAGAGGACTATAAATGATACAGATGAGAAGAAAGGGTGGGAAGGGGTTAAAAAGGGCAGATCTGGCTGTAGAGGAAAGTAGAGGACTATAAATGATACACATGAGAAGAAAGGATGGGAAGGCGTTAAGAAGGGCAGATCTGGCTGTAGAGGAATGTAGAGGACTATAAATGATACAGATGAGAAAAAGGGTGGGAAGGGGTTAAGAAGGGCAGATCTGGCTGTAGAGGAAAGTAGAGGACTATAAATGATACAGATGAGAAGAAAGGATGGGAAGGGGTTAGAATAGCAGATCTGTCTGTAGAGGAATGTAGAGGACTATATATGATACAGATGAGAAGAAAGGGTGGAAAGGGGTTAAGAAGGGCAGATCTGGCTGTAGAGGAAAGTAGAGGATTATAAATGATACAGATGAGAAGAAAGGATGGGAAGGGGTTAAGAAGGGCAGATCTGGCTGTAGAGGAATGTAGAGGACTATAAATGATACAGATGAGAAGAAAGGGTGGGAAGGGGTTAAGAAGGGCAGATCTGGCTGTAGAGGAAAGTAGAGGACCATAAATGATACAGATGAGAAGAAAGGGTGGGAAGGGGTTAAGAAGGGCAGATCTGGATGTAGAGGAATGTAGAGGACTATAAATGATACAGATGAGAAGAAAGGGTGGGAAGGGTTTAAGAAGGGCAGATCTGGCTGTAGAGGAATGTAGAGGACTATAAATGATACAGATAAGAAGAAATGGTGGGAAGAGGTTAAGAAGGGCAGATCTGGCTGTAGAGGAAAGTAGAGGACTATAAATGATACAGATGAGAAGAAAGGGTGGGAAGGGGTTAAGAAGGGCAGATCTGGCTGTAGAGGAATGTAGAGGACTATAAATGATACAGATGAGAAGAAAGGGTGGGAAGGGGTTAAAAAGGGCAGATCTGGCTGTAGAGGAAAGTAGAGGACCATAAATGATACAGATGAGAAGAAAGGGTGGGAAGGGGTTAAAAAGGGCAGATCAGACTGTAGAGGAAAGTAGAGGACTATAAATGATACAGATGTGAAGAAAGTGTGGGAAGGGGTTAAAAAGGGCAGATCAGGCTGTAGAGGAAATTAGAGGACTATAAATGATACAGATGAGAAGAAAGGGTGGGAAGGAGTTAAGAAGGGCAGATCTGGCTGTAGAGGAAAGTAGAGGACTATAAATGACACAGATGAGAAGAAAGGGTGGGAAGGGGTTAAGAAGGGCAGATCTGGCTGTAGAGGAATGTAGAGGACTATAAATGATACAGATGAGAAGAAAGGGTGGGAAGGGGTTAAGAAAGCAGATCTCGCTGTAGAGGAATGTAGACGACTATAAATGATACAGATGAGAAGAAAGGGTGGGAAGGGGTTAAGAAGGGCAGATCTGGCTGTAGAGGAAAGTAGAGGACTATAAATGATACAGATGAGAAGAAAGGATGGGAAGGGGTTAAGAAGGGCAGATCTGGCTGTAGAGGAATGTAGAGGACTATAAATGATACAGATGAGAAAAAAGGGTGGGAAGGGGTTAAGAAGGGCAGATCTGGCTGTAGAGGAAAGTAGAGGACTATAAATGATACAGATGAGAAGAAAGGATGGGAAGGGGTTAAGAAGGGCAGATCTGGCTGTAGAGGAATGTAGAGGACTATAAATGATACAGATGAGAAGAAAGGGTGGGAAGGGGTTAAGAAGGGCAGATCTGGCTGTAGAGGAAAGTAGAGGACTATAAATGATACAGATGAGAAGAAAGGATGGGAAGGGGTTAAGAAGGGCAGATCTGGCTGTAGAGGAATGTAGAGGACTATAAATGATACAGATGAGAAGAAAGGGTGGGAAGGGGTTAAGAAGGGCAGATCTGGCTGTAGAGGAATGTAGAGGACTATAAATGATACAGATGAGAAGAAAGGGTGGGAAGGGGTTAAGAAGAGCATATCTGGCTGTAGAGGAATGTAGAGGACTATAAATGATACAGATGAGAAGAAAGGGTGGGAAGGGGTTAAAAAGGGTAGATCTGGCTGTAGAGGAAAGTAGAGGACTATAAATGATACAGATGAGAAGAAAGGGTGGGAAGGGGTTAAAAAGGGTAGATCTGGCTGTAGAGGAATGTAGAGGACTATAAATGATACAGATGAGAAGAAAGGGTGGGAAGGGGTTAGGAAGGGCAGATCTGGCTGTAGAGGAATGTAGAGGACTATAAATGTTACAGATGAGAAGAAAGGGTGGGAAGGTGTTAAGAAGGGCAGATCTGGCTGTAGAGGAATGTAGAGGACTATAAATGATACAGATGAGAAGAAAGGGTGGGAAGGGGTTAAAAGGGCAGATCTGGCTGTAGAGGAATGTAGAGGACTATAAATGATACAGATGAGAAGAAAGGGTGGTAAGGGGTTAAGATGGGCAGATCTGGCTATAGAGGAATGTAGAGGACTATAAATGATACACATGAGAAGAAAGGGTGGGAAGGGGTTAAGAAGGGCAGATCTGGCTGTAGAGGAAAGTAGAGGACTATAAATAACACAGATGAGAAGAAAGGGTGGGAAGGGGTTAAAAAGGGCAGATCTGGCTGTAGAGGAAAGTAGCGGACTATAAATGATACAGATGAGAAGAAAGGGTGGGAAGGGGTTAAGAAGGGCAGATCTGGCTGTAGAGGAATGTAGAGGACTATAAATGATACAGATGAGAAAAAAGGGTGGGAAGCGGTTAAGAAGGGCAGATCTGGCTGTAGAGGAAAGTAGAGGACTATAAATGATACAGATGAGAAGAAAGGATGGGAAGGGGTTAAGATGGGCAGATCTGGCTGTAGAGGTATGTAGAGGACTATAAATGATACAGATGAGAAGTAAGGGTGGGAAGGGGTTAAGAATGGCAGATCTGGCTGTAGAGGAATGTAGAGGACTATAAATGATACAGATGAGAAAAAAGGGTGGGAAGGGGTTAAGAAGGGCAGATCTGGCTGTAGAGGAAAGTAGAGGACTATAAATGATACAGATGAGAAGAAAGGGTGGGAAGGGGTTAAAAAGGGCAGATCTGGCTGTAGAGGAATGTAGAGGACTATAAATGATACAGATGAGAAGAAAGGGTGGGAAGGGTTTAAAACGGGCAGATCTGGCTGTAGAGGAAAGTAGAGGACTATAAATGATACAGATGAGAAGAAAGGATGGGAAGGGGTTAAGAAGGGCAGATCTGGCTGTAGAGGAATGTAGAGGACTATAAATGATACAGATGAGAAAAAGGGTGGGAAGGGGTTAAGAAGGGCAGATCTGGCTGTAGAGGAAAGTAGAGGACTATAAATGATACAGATGAGAAGAAAGGATGGGAAGGGGTTTGAATAGCAGATCTGTCTGTAGAGGAATGTAGAGGACTATATATGATACAGATGAGAAGAAAGGGTGGGAAGGGGTTAAGAAGGGCAGATCTGGCTGTAGAGGAAAGTAGAGGATTATAAATGATACAGATGAGAAGAAAGGATGGGAAGGGGTTAAGAAGGGCAGATCTGGCTGTAGAGGAATGTAGAGGACTATAAATGATACAGATGAGAAGAAAGGGTGGGAAGGGGTTAAGAAGGGCAGATCTGGCTGTAGAGGAAAGTAGAGGACCATAAATGATACAGATGAGAAGAAAGGGTGGGAAGGGTTTAAGAAGGGCAGATCTGGATGTAGAGGAATGTAGAGGACTATAAATGATACAGATGAGAAGAAAGGGTGGGATGGGTTTAAGAAGGGCAGATCTGGCTGTAGAGGAATGTAGAGGACTATAAATGATACAGATAAGAAGAAATGGTGGGAAGAGGTTAAGAAGGGCAGATCTGGCTGTAGAGGAAAGTAGAGGACTATAAATGATACAGATGAGAAGAAAGGGTGGGAAGGGGTTAAGAAGGGCAGATCTGGCTGTAGAGGAATGTAGAGGACTATAAATGATACAGATGAGAAGAAAGGGTGGGAAGGGGTTAAAAAGGGCAGATCTGGCTGTAGAGGAAAGTAGAGGACCATAAATGATACAGATGAGAAGAAAGGGTGGGAAGGGGTTAAAAAGGGCAGATCAGACTGTAGAGGAAAGTAGAGGACTATAAATGATACAGATGTGAAGAAAGTGTGGGAAGGGGTTAAAAAGGGCAGATCAGGCTGTAGAGGAAATTAGAGGACTATAAATGATACAGATGAGAAGAAAGGGTGGGAAGGAGTTAAGAAGGGCAGATCTGGCTGTAGAGGAAAGTAGAGGACTATAAATGACACAGATGAGAAGAAAGGGTGGGAAGGGGTTAAGAAGGGCAGATCTGGCTGTAGAGGAATGTAGAGGACTATAAATGATACAGATGAGAAGAAAGGGTGGGAAGGGGTTAAGAAAGGCAGATCTCGCTGTAGAGGAATGTAGACGACTATAAATGATACAGATGAGAAGAAAGGGTGGGAAGGGGTTAAGAAGGGCAGATCTGGCTGTAGAGGAAAGTAGAGGACTATAAATGATACAGATGAGAAGAAAGGATGGGAAGGGGTTAAGAAGGGCAGATCTGGCTGTAGAGGAATGTAGAGGACTATAAATGATACAGATGAGAAGAAAGGGTGGGAAGGGGTTAAGAAGGGCAGATCTGGCTGTAGAGGAAAGTAGAGGACTATAAATGATACATATGAGAAGAAAGGATGGGAAGGGGTTAAGAAGGGCAGATCTGGCTGTAGAGGAATGTAGAGGACTATAAATGATACAGATGAGAAAAAAGGGTGGGAAGGGGTTAAGAAGGGCAGATCTGGCTGTAGAGGAAAGTAGAGGACTATAAATGATACAGATGAGAAGAAAGGATGGGAAGGGGTTAAGAAGGGCAGATCTGGCTGTAGAGGAATGTAGAGGACTATAAATGATACAGATGAGAAGAAAGGGTGGGAAGGGGTTAAGAAGGGCAGATCTGGCTGTAGAGGAAAGTAGAGGACTATAAATGATACAGATGAGAAGAAAGGATGGGAAGGGGTTAAGAAGGGCAGATCTGGCTGTAGAGGAATGTAGAGGACTATAAATGATACAGATGAGAAGAAAGGGTGGGAAGGGGTTAAGAAGGGCAGATCTGGCTGTAGAGGAATGTAGAGGACTATAAATGATACAGATGAGAAGAAAGGGTGGGAAGGGGTTAAGAAGAGCATATCTGGCTGTAGAGGAATGTAGAGGACTATAAATGATACAGATGAGAAGAAAGGGTGGGAAGGGGTTAAAAAGGGTAGATCTGGCTGTAGAGGAAAGTAGAGGACTATAAATGATACAGATGAGAAGAAAGGGTGGGAAGGGGTTAAAAAGGGTAGATCTGGCTGTAGAGGAAAGTAGAGGACTATAAATGATACAGATGAGAAGAAAGGGTGGGAAATATGAAATGTGAGAGAAGGAAGTTTAACAAAGAATGGATCATGGCAAGAATAAAGTAAAGTAAGAGATTGTCGGATGGGACACAGGAAATTATGGTTTCACTGGTCTATTCCAATACTAATACTATCTCAATTATTGCTAGGAACCTTATAAATATAATACACAAAAATATACGTGGCACCAAGAGGTGGAGGGTAAGTTGGAGGGGAGGATATTCGTTTGGAAGTCACCTACAATACACAAAATAGATTTTAAAAAGAAAATATTTACAATGTTTAACTTACAACAGTAGAAACTAGTCAGAAACTAGTAATATATATTTACTGCTGGACACAATACATTGTAAAACATACCGATTGTGTTGCTGGGTTGGCAGAATAGGTACAGTGTCGGAAACCATGCTTTGCGGCATATAGTTACATCCCTTTACGTTCTGAGTTCATCTCCCGCCGAGGTTTGTTTTGCCTTTCGTCCTTACGGGGTCGATAAATACAGCACCAGTAACGTACTGGGGTTGATTTAATCGACTTTCCCCTCCCCAAAAATTGTTGGCCTTCTGCATAAATGTTCACAAATAGCATCGGGTTTCTAGCATATAAACCAGACTCAGATAACATCAAGATAAGTACGTATACATGTTTGTACGTGTTCGTGTTTGTGTATGTGTTTGTATGTGTGTGTGTGCGCGCGCGCGCGTCTGTTTATGTTTAAGTGTGTGTGTGTATGTGTGTCTGTATGTATGTGTGTATGTGTGTTTTTGTGTGTGTGTGTGTGTGTGTGTGTGTGTGTGTGTGTGTGTGTGTGTGTGTGTGTGTGTGTGTGTGTGTGTGTGTGTGTGCAGGTATGTATGTTATTGTATATGTGGATGTATGTTTCTCTATCTGTACATAGATACAGTTATTACATACTGAATTTACGAAATATTTTACATATTTTTACTGTTCCATTAATGGATGGTATTTGTAATTTCCTAACTAGTTGTGTTCTTTCTGGTTCTGTGAAGCCCAGCTTCTCAAGATTTGTACTGAGGCAGTTACTAACATATCCCAGTGTCCAATAATTACAGGTATAAATCTGAAGGTACACTCAGTGTGGAGTATATGTACACACACATACAGCCCACCACATACACACACACATACAGCCCACCACACACACACACACATACATACAGCCCACCACACACAAACATACAGCCTACCACACACACACACATATACAGCCCACCACACACACATACATACAGCCCACCACATACACACACATACAGCCCACCACACACACACACACACACACATATACAGCTCACCACATACACACATACATACAGCCCATCACACACATACACACACATATACAGCCCACGACACACATACAGCCCACCACATACACACACATACAGCCCACCACATACACACACATATACAGCCCACGACACACATACAGCCCACCACATACACAGACATACAGCCCATCACACACACACATACAGCCCACCACACTCACACATACATACAGCCCACCACATACACACATACATACAGCACACCACACACACACATACATACAGCCCACCACATACACACATACATACAGCCCACCACACACACACACACACATACAGCCCATCACACACACACATACAGTCCACTACATACACACACACACACACACATACAGCCCACCTCATACACACACACATACAGCCCACCACATACACACTCACATACAGTCCACCACATACACACACACACACACATACAGCCCACCACATACACACACACAGCCCACCACATACACACACACATACAGTCCACCACATATACACACACATACAGTCCACCACATACACACACACACATACAGCCCACCACATACACACACACACATACAGCCCACCACATACACACACACACACATACAGTCCACCACATACACACACACATACAGTCCACCACATACACACACACATACAGTCCACCACATACACACACACACACACATACAGCCCACCACATACACACACACACATACAGCCCACCACATACACACACACACATACAGTCCACCACATACACACACACATACAGTCCACCACATACACACACACATACAGCCCACCACATACACACACACACACATACAGCCCACCACATACACACACACATACAGTCCACCACATACACACACACATACAGTCCACCACATACACACACACATACAGTCCACCACATACACACACACACACACATACAGCCCACCACATACACACACACACATACAGCCCACCACATACACACACACACATACAGTCCACCACATACACACACACATACAGTCCACCACATACACACACACACACACATACAGCCCACCACATACACACACACACATACAGCCCACCACATACACACACACACATACAGTCCACCACATACACACACATACAGTCCACCACATACACACACATGCGAAAGACCATGGGTTTTTACAATAAACTGACCATAGAAATGAGACTTAACGGTGGAGTCAACTCTAAGATTTAAGCTTTCTGCTAAATCTAAACTTTAATAAAGTAAGGAGTGCGGGACTGCATCTAGAATATATTTTTTTATCCCGTTTGTAAAATAAGTTGAATTACTTTGAAAAAATAATTAATGAATATTACGTAATTTATGTGCTAAATTTCGTGGCTGTTCATTAAATATATTTTATTACTTATTTAAAGATTCACTTCTTTAACATTCTCAAACGTCAACACTTCCGGTTAGCGATCGCTTAAATAAACATTCAAATATTTCTGTCACTAATTTTCTCCTAATACAGTTTATATATAATATCGTCTTTTTTTAATGTATCATGGATTACTTTACTGATTACATAAGATGCCTCTCAAGATCCCGAAAACATCCCGGGTGCCAGTGGCCGATGCCCTCACGGCATCAATCTGCATAGGCTCTATTTATTTTATATATATATATATATATATATATATATATATATACATATAGGAAAAGAGTCAGGACCCCGACAGCTGAGCTGCGGCCGTTTCGGCCATTTCAACAGCTAGTTCTGAACGGTTCAGAACTAGCTGTCGAAACGGCCGGAGCTCAGCCGTCGGGGTCCTGACTCTTTTCCTATTACCCACTCTACTACCCATAGTATCGAGTACTCTGGTGCGTTATTATCCACCTGGTTACTTACCACACTTCCTTTGTTATATATATATATATATATTCTTCCTTTATTCTACAGACCAGTTCAGCCCCACCACACCCCCGCCGCTATGAAGGAATTTAACCATGTATATGACATCCCAAAATCATAGAACACTTCTTGTGACAAACAAGAAAACTACAATTTTTAGGATTGCTTTATATGATAATTCTACCGTGTTTTGATTGCATATATGGACTGTACCCCTTGATAAGTTCAGCAACGTCTCTACCGTCCTAATACTACTGGTTTAGTTCGGATCTAGCGAAACGGCCGGAACACAGCGCCGGGGTCCTGACTCATTCCCTATATATATATATATATATATATATATATATATATATGTATTATTAAGATGTATAACCTTGACATAACTATTATCATCTTATATTCTCTCAACTAATCACACTTGATCATATTTCTCTATCCCGTTTTCTCCTCCCATAATTATTATATTTTTATTATTATTTGAAAAAATCGGTTTTTTTACATTGTGTTTTCCCCTCCAAATATTCGCTTATATTTCTTTATATATTCTCTATATATTTTTTTATCTTTATTATTTCCACTCTTATCCTCCTTTATATTTTACCTTATTCTTACTTTTATACCTTATTATAGTGTAATCTTCCCCATGCCTTATTATACACTATTAATTATAGATTATTATTATTACTATTTTTCCATTTCTAATTACCTCATGTACCTTCTCCTCCGCTATATATATATATATATTGTATGCCCTTTGTGTTTGTGTAGCCTATGCGCACCCTCTGCACCATACTATCGACGCCACCCATATATGGTTCAGCTAACCACTCGACTCCCGGGAATGAATATTACCGCAGCTAGTAAACAAGGACCCACACCCTACCCTCCCGCACCAAAATTAGACTTATCGTCCCCTACTTTTGTTCTTTACTCTCTTTACTCTTTGTTCTTGAATGTTTGGTTGGTAGAGTCCATAACACCAATCAAACCCCTTTTATAGCTCTGACGAATCCTACGGTTACGTAAGGAAGAAACATTGTAAGCCAATAAAAATCTTTTGATGTTGTAGACGCTCTTGTGTTCTTTTTCATATATATATATATATAAAATTTTCGCTCTACATGGCTGAATACAATAAATGTAATCTGAAATTTTCGAATATTAATAATAATATTCGATTCGTTTGCAATTATGCAAACAAGCCTCATTTTAAAGCCATGCGTCAGTAGAATGAGCCCCTCATTCTCATTCTTGCTCATGTGTTGGCATGTAAACAGAACTGCAGACACTAATGTTTCTGGGTATTACCCTTCATAAGTACTCTGTGAACAGTGAACTGTACTGATGAAGGGTAATACCCAGAAACATTAGTGTCTGCAGTTCTGTTTACATGCCAACACAAGAGCAAGAATGAGAATGAGGGGCTCATTCTACTGACGCATGGCTTTAAAATGAGGCTTGTTTGCATAATTGTAAACGAACCGAATACTGTTCGAAAAACTCAGATTACATTCATATATATATATATATATATATATATATATATATAGTAATAATAATAAATTTGAAGACTAAAATCCAAAGAGGCTCCGATAAGGATAAATACATATCAAATATATAAGAACCGTAGATATATGAATTTATATATATATAAATGGAAAATAATGAAATTTCATTTCTCACCCTTAGTGCGGCTGATACTTATATGAAAGTATGTATACGTACATACATATATGTATACAGACGTACAGTGGTATGTATATATATATATACATACATGCACACATATATATATGTACGTATGGGTTTACCGAACATTTATTATAATGCTCGGTTTGTTTGTAAACAAACAGCCTGAATTATTAGCCGTACACTCTTCGGCAACCATCGCTGCCCTTTTGTTCAACACTGACAAAGGAACGATGAACTAGTTTCTAGCTTATTAGCTGTCATCAGCACCGTATATCTTCCTGTCAGTCGATTGAACGTTTGAATGTATGTACTTTCCTTATGCATATATTAACGGCTGAGCAGCCTAATTTGCATATCGAGTGAGTTAGTCGGCCGGGCGTACCGTAAACGATAAATGGAAAAGAATGAAACGAAAGGTGTGTAGAGAAAATAACCTATTTAGTCAGGTGTGTAGAGTAACTAACCTATTTCGTCAGGTATGTAGAGTAACTAAACTATTTGTCAGGTGTGTAGAGTAACTAACCTATTTAGTCAGGTGTGTAGAGTAACTAATCTATTTAGTCAGGTGTGTAGACTAACTAACCTATTTAGTCAGGTGTGTAGAGTAACTAACCTATTTAGTCAGGTATGTAGAGTAACTAAACTATTTGTCGGGTGTGTAGAGTAACTAACCTATTTAGTCAGGTATGTAGACTAACTAACCTATTTAGTCAGGTGTGTAGAGTAACTAACCTATTTAGTCAGGTATGTAGAGTAACTAAACTATTTGTCGGGTGTGTAGAGTAACTAACCTATTTAGTCAGGTATGTAGAGTAACTAACCTATTTAGTCAGGTGTGTAGAGTAACTAACCTATTTAGTCAGGTATGTAGAGTAACTAACCTATTTAGTCAGGTGTGTAGAGTAACTAAACTATTTGTCGGGTGTGTAGAGTAACTAACCTATTTAGTCAGGTATGTAGAGTAACTAACCTATTTAGTCAGGTGTGTAGAGTAACTAAACTATTTGTCGGGTGTGTAGAGTAACTAACCTATTTAGTCAGGTATGTAGAGTAACTAACCTATTTAGTCAGGTATGTAGAGTAACTAAACTATTTGTCGGGTGTGTAGAGTAACTAACCTATTTAGTCAGGTATGTAGAGTAACTAACCTATTTAGTCAGGTGTGTAGAGTAACTAACCTATTTAGTCAGGTATGTAGAGTAACTAACCTATTTAGTCAGGTGTGTAGAGTAACTAAACTATTTGTCGGGTGTGTAGAGTAACTAACCTATTTAGTCAGGTATGTAGAGTAACTAACCTATTTAGTCAGGTGTGTAGAGTAACTAACCTATTTAGTCAGGTGTGTAGAGTAACTAACCTATTTAGTCAGGTGTGTAGAGTAACTAACCTATTTAGTCAGGTATGTAGAGTAACTAACCTATTTAGTCAGGTGTGTAGAGTAACTAAACTATTTGTCGGGTGTGTAGAGTAACTAACCTATTTAGTCAGGTATGTAGAGTAACTAACCTATTTAGTCAGGTGTGTAGAGTAACTAACCTATTTAGTCAGGTGTGTAGAGTAACTAAACTATTTGTCGGGTGTGTAGAGTAACTAACCTATTTAGTCAGGTATGTAGAGTAACTAACCTATTTAGTCAGGTGTGTAGAGTAACTAACCTATTTAGTCAGGTATGTAGAGTAACTAACCTATTTAGTCAGGTGTGTAGAGTAACTAAACTATTTGTCGGGTGTGTAGAGTAACTAACCTATTTAGTCAGGTATGTAGAGTAACTAACCTATTTAGTCAGGTGTGTAGAGTAACTAACCTATTTAGTCAGGTATGTAGAGTAACTAACCTATTTAGTCAGGTGTGTAGAGTAACTAAACTATTTGTCGGGTGTGTAGAGTAACTAACCTATTTAGTCAGGTATGTAGAGTAACTAACCTATTTAGTCAGGTGTGTAGAGTAACTAACCTATTTAGTCAGGTATGTAGAGTAACTAACCTATTTAGTCAGGTGTGTAGAGTAACTAAACTATTTGTCGGGTGTGTAGAGTAACTAACCTATTTAGTCAGGTGTGTAGAGTAACTAACCTATTTAGTCAGGTGTGTAGAGTAACTAAACTATTTGTCAGGTGTGTAGAGTAACTAACCTATTTAGTCAGGTGTGTAGAGTAACTAACCTATTTAGTCAGGTGTGTAGAGTAACTAACCTATTTAGTCAGGTGTGTAGAGTAACTAACCTATTTAGTCAGGTATGTAGACTAACTAACCTATTTAGTCAGGTGTGTAGAGTAACTAAACTATTTGTCAGGTGTGTAGAGTAACTAACCTATTTAGTCAGGTGTGTAGAGTAACTAACCTATTTAGTCAGGTGTGTAGACTAACTAACCTATTTAGTCAGGTGTGTAGAGTAACTAAACTATTTGTCAGGTGTGTAGAGTAACTAAAGTATTTGTCAGGGGTGTAGAGTAACTAACCTATTTAGTCAGGTGTGTAGAGTAACTAACCTTTTTAGTCTGTTGTGTAGACTAACTAACCTATTTAGTCAGGTGTGTAGACTAACTAACCTATTTAGTCAGGTGTGTAGACTAACTAACTTATTTAGTCAGGTGTGTAGAGTAACTAAACTATTTGTCAGGTGTGTAGACTAACTAACCTATTTAGTCAGGTGTGTAGAGTAACTAAACTATTTAGTCAGGTATGTAGAGTAACTAACCTATTTAGTCAGGTGTGTAGACTAACTAACCTATTTAGTAGAGTTGTGTAGAGTAACTAAACTATTTAGTCAGGTGTGTAGACTAACTAACCTATTTAGTCAGGTGTGTAGAGTAACTAAACTATTTGTCAGGTGTGTAGACTAACTAACCTATTTAGTCAGGTGTGTAGAGTAACTAAACTATTTAGTCAGGTGTGTAGACTAACTAACCTATTTAGTCAGGTGTGTAGAGTAACTAAACTATTTGTCAGGTGTGTAGACTAACTAACCTTTTTAGTCAGGTGTGTAGAGTAACTAAACTATTTGTCAGGTGTGTAGAGTAACTAACCTTTTTAGTCAGGTGTGTAGAGTAACTAAACTATTTAGTCAGGTGTGTAGAGTAACTAACCTATTTAGTCAGGTGTGTAGAGTAACTAACCTATTTAGTCAGGTGTTTAGAGTAACTAACCTATTTAGTCAGGTGTGTAGACTAACTAACCTATTTAGTCAGGTGTGTAGAGTAACTAACCTATTTAGTCAGGTGTGTAGAGTAACTAACCTATTTAGTCAGGTGTGTAGAGTAACTAACCTATTTAGTCAGGTGTGTAGAGTAACTAACCTATTTAGTCAGATATGTAGAGTAACTAACCTTTTTAGTCAGGTGTGTAGAGTAACTAACCTATTTAGTCATGTATGTAGGGTAACTAACCTATTTAGTCAGGTGTGTAGAGTAACTAACCTATTTAGTCTGGTCTGTAGACTAACTAACCTATTTAGTCGGGTGTGTAGAGTAACTAACCTATTTAGTCAGGTGTGTAGAGTAACTAACCTATTTAGTCAGGTGTGTAGAGTAACTAACCTTTTTAGTCTGTTGTGTAGACTAACTAACCTATTTAGTCAGGTGTGTAGACTAACTAACCTATTTAGTCAGGTGTGTAGACTAACTAACTTATTTAGTCAGGTGTGTAGAGTAACTAAACTATTTGTCAGGTGTGTAGACTAACTAACCTATTTAGTCAGGTGTGTAGAGTAACTAAACTATTTAGTCAGGTGTGTAGAGTAACTAACCTATTTAGTCAGGTGTGTAGAGTAACTAACCTATTTAGTCAGGTGTGTAGAGTAACTAACCTATTTAGTCAGGTGTGTAGAGTAACTAACCTATTTAGTCAGGTGTGTAGAGTAACTAACCTATTTAGTCAGGTGTGTAGAGTAACTAACCTTTTTAGTCAGGTGTGTAGAGTAACTAACCTATTTAGTCAGATATGTAGAGTAACTAACCTATTTAGTCAGGTGTGTAGAGTAACTAACCTATTTAGTCAGATATGTAGAGTAACTAACCTTTTTAGTCAGGTGTGTAGAGTAACTAACCTATTTAGTCAGGTGTGTAGAGTAACTAACCTATTTAGTCAGATATGTAGAGTAACTAACCTATTTAGTCAGGTGTGTAGAGTAACTAACCTATTTAGTCATGTATGTAGGGTAACTAACCTATTTAGTCAGGTGTGTAGAGTAACTAACCTATTTAGTCTGGTCTGTAGACTAACTAACCTATTTAGTCGGGTGTGTAGAGTAACTAACCTATTTAGTCAGGTGTGTAGAGTAACTAACCTATTTAGTCAGGTGTGTAGAGTAACTAACCTATTTAGTTAGGTGTGTAGAGTAACTAACCTTTTTAGTCAGGTGTGTAGAGTAACTAACCTATTTAGTCATGTATGTAGGGTAACTAACCTATTTAGTCAGGTGTGTAGAGTAACTAACCTATTTAGTCTGGTCTGTAGACTAACTAACCTATTTAGTCAGGTGTGTAGAGTAACTAACCTATTTAGTCAGATATGTAGAGTAACTAAACTATTTGTCAGGTGTGTAGAGTAACTAACCTATTTAGTCAGGTGTGTAGAGTAACTAAACTATTTGTCGGGTGTGTAGAGTAACTAACCTATTTAGTCAGGTGTGTAGAGTAACTAACCTTTTTAGTCAGGTATGTAGAGTAACTAACCTATTTAGTCAGGTGTGTAGAGTAACTAAACTATTTGTCAGGTGTGTAGAGTAACTAACCTATTTAGTCTGGTCTGTAGACTAACTAACCTTTTTAGTCAGGTATGTAGAGTAACTAACCTATTTAGTCAGGTATGTAGACTAACTAACCTATTTAGTCAGGTGTGTAGAGTAACTAAACTATTTAGTCAGGTGTGTAGACTAACTAACCTTTTTAGTCAGGTATGTAGAGTAACTAACCTATTTAGTCAGGTATGTAGAGTAACTAAACTATTTAGTCAGGTGTGTAGAGTAACTAACCTATTTAGTCAGATATGTAGAGTAACTAACCTATTTAGTCAGGTGTGTAGAGTAACTAACCTATTTAGTCAGATATGTAGAGTAACTAAACTATCTGTCAGGTGTGTAGAGTAACTAACCTATTTAGTCAGATATGTAGAGTAACTAAACTATTTGTCAGGTGTGTAGAGTAACTAACCTATTTAGTCAGGTGTGTAGAGTAACTAACCTATTTAGTCAGATATGTAGAGTAACTAAACTATTTGTCGGGTGTGTAGAGTAACTAAACTATTTGTCGGGTGTGTAGAGTAATTAACCTATTTAGTCAGGTGTGTAGAGTAACTAAACTATTTGTCGGGTGTGTAGAGTAACTAACCTATTTAGTCAGGTGTGTAGAGTAACTAAACTATTTGTCAGGTGTGTAGAGTAACTAACCTATTTAGTCAAGTGTGTAGAGTAACTAACCTATTTAGTCAGGTGTGTAGAGTAACTAACCTATTTAGTCAGATATGTAGAGTAACTAAACTATTTGTCGGGTGTGTAGAGTAACTAACCTATTTAGTCAGGTGTGTAGAGTAACTAACCTATTTAGTCAGATATGTAGAGTAACTAAACTATTTGTCGGGTGTGTAGAGTAACTAACCTATTTAATCAGGTGTGTAGAGTAACTAAACTATTTGTCGGGTGTGTAGAGTAACTAAACTATTTGTCGGGTGTGTAGAGTAACTAACCTATTTAGTCAGGTGTGTAGAGTAACTAACCTATTTAATCAGGTGTGTAGAGTAACTAAACTATTTGTCGGGTGTGTAGAGTAACTAACCTATTTAATCAGGTGTGTAGAGTAACTAAACTATTTGTCGGGTGTGTAGAGTAACTAAACTATTTGTCGGGTGTGTAGACTAACTAACCTATTTAGTCAGGTATGTAGAGTAACTAACCTATTTAGTCAGGTGTGTAGAGTAACTAACCTATTTAGTCAGGTATGTAGAGTAACTAAACTATTTGTCGGGTGTGTAGAGTAACTAAACTATTTGTCGGGTGTGTAGAGTAACTAACCTATTTAGTCAGGTATGTAGAGTAACTAACCTATTTAGTCAGGTGTGTAGAGTAACTAACCTATTTAGTCAGGTATGTAGAGTAACTAACCTATTTAGTCAGGTGTGTAGAGTAACTAAACTATTTGTCGGGTGTGTAGAGTAACTAACCTATTTAGTCAGGTATGTAGAGTAACTAACCTATTTAGTCAGGTGTGTAGAGTAACTAACCTATTTAGTCAGGTATGTAGAGTAACTAACCTATTTAGTCCGGTGTGTAGAGTAACTAAACTATTTGTCGGGTGTGTAGAGTAACTAACCTATTTAGTCAGGTGTGTAGAGTAACTAACCTATTTAGTCAGGTGTGTAGAGTAACTAAACTATTTGTCAGGTGTGTAGAGTAACTAACCTATTTAGTCAGGTGTGTAGAGTAACTAACCTATTTAGTCAGGTGTGTAGAGTAACTAACCTATTTAGTCAGGTGTGTAGAGTAACTAACCTATTTAGTCAGGTATGTAGACTAACTAACCTATTTAGTCAGGTGTGTAGAGTAACTAAACTATTTGTCAGGTCTGTAGAGTAACTAACCTATTTAGTCAGGTGTGTAGAGTAACTAACCTATTTAGTCAGGTGTGTAGACTAACTAACCTATTTAGTCAGGTGTGTAGAGTAACTAAACTATTTGTCAGGTGTGTAGAGTAACTAAAGTATTTGTCAGGGGTGTAGAGTAACTAACCTATTTAGTCAGGTGTGTAGACTAACTAACCTTTTTAGTCAGGTGTGTAGAGTAACTAAACTATTTAGTCAGGTGTGTAGAGTAACTAAACTATTTGTCAGGTGTGTAGAGTAACTAAAGTATTTGTCAGGGGTGTAGAGTAACTAACCTATTTAGTCAGGTGTGTAGACTAACTAACCTATTTAGTCAGGTGTGTAGAGTAACTAAACTATTTGTCAGGTGTGTAGAGTAACTAAAGTATTTGTCAGGGGTGTAGAGTAACTAACCTATTTAGTCAGGTGTGTAGAGTAACTAACCTTTTTAGTCTGTTGTGTAGACTAACTAACCTATTTAGTCAGGTGTGTAGACTAACTAACCTATTTAGTCAGGTGTGTAGACTAACTAACTTATTTAGTCAGGTGTGTAGAGTAACTAAACTATTTGTCAGGTGTGTAGACTAACTAACCTATTTAGTCAGGTGTGTAGAGTAACTAAACTATTTAGTCAGGTATGTAGAGTAACTAACCTATTTAGTCAGGTGTGTAGACTAACTAACCTATTTAGTAGAGTTGTGTAGAGTAACTAAACTATTTAGTCAGGTGTGTAGACTAACTAACCTATTTAGTCAGGTGTGTAGAGCAACTAAACTATTTGTCAGGTGTGTAGACTAACTAACCTATTTAGTCAGGTGTGTAGAGTAACTAAACTATTTAGTCAGGTGTGTAGACTAACTAACCTATTTAGTCAGGTGTGTAGAGTAACTAAACTATTTGTCAGGTGTGTAGACTAACTAACCTTTTTAGTCAGGTGTGTAGAGTAACTAAACTATTTGTCAGGTGTGTAGAGTAACTAACCTTTTTAGTCAGGTGTGTAGAGTAACTAAACTATTTAGTCAGGTGTGTAGAGTAACTAACCTATTTAGTCAGGTGTGTAGAGTAACTAACCTATTTAGTCAGGTGTTTAGAGTAACTAACCTATTTAGTCAGGTGTGTAGACTAACTAACCTATTTAGTCAGGTGTGTAGAGTAACTAACCTATTTAGTCAGATATGTAGAGTAACTAACCTATTTAGTCAGGTGTGTAGAGTAACTAACCTATTTAGTCATGTATGTAGGGTAACTAACCTATTTAGTCAGGTGTGTAGAGTAACTAACCTATTTAGTCTGGTCTGTAGACTAACTAACCTATTTAGTCGGGTGTGTAGAGTAACTAACCTATTTAGTCAGGTGTGTAGAGTAACTAACCTATTTAGTCAGGTGTGTAGAGTAACTAACCTATTTAGTTAGGTGTGTAGAGTAACTAACCTTTTTAGTCAGGTGTGTAGAGTAACTAACCTATTTAGTCATGTATGTAGGGTAACTAACCTATTTAGTCAGGTGTGTAGAGTAACTAACCTATTTAGTCTGGTCTGTAGACTAACTAACCTATTTAGTCAGGTGTGTAGAGTAACTAACCTATTTAGTCAGATATGTAGAGTAACTAAACTATTTGTCAGGTGTGTAGAGTAACTAACCTATTTAGTCAGGTGTGTAGAGTAACTAAACTATTTGTCGGGTGTGTAGAGTAACTAACCTATTTAGTCAGGTGTGTAGAGTAACTAACCTTTTTAGTCAGGTATGTAGAGTAACTAACCTATTTAGTCAGGTGTGTAGAGTAACTAAACTATTTGTCAGGTGTGTAGAGTAACTAACCTATTTAGTCTGGTCTGTAGACTAACTAACCTTTTTAGTCAGGTATGTAGAGTAACTAACCTATTTAGTCAGGTATGTAGACTAACTAACCTATTTAGTCAGGTGTGTAGAGTAACTAAACTATTTAGTCAGGTGTGTAGACTAACTAACCTTTTTAGTCAGGTATGTAGAGTAACTAACCTATTTAGTCAGGTATGTAGAGTAACTAAACTATTTAGTCAGGTGTGTAGAGTAACTAACCTATTTAGTCAGATATGTAGAGTAACTAACCTATTTAGTCAGGTGTGTAGAGTAACTAACCTATTTAGTCAGATATGTAGAGTAACTAAACTATCTGTCAGGTGTGTAGAGTAACTAACCTATTTAGTCAGATATGTAGAGTAACTAAACTATTTGTCAGGTGTGTAGAGTAACTAACCTATTTAGTCAGGTGTGTAGAGTAACTAACCTATTTAGTCAGATATGTAGAGTAACTAAACTATTTGTCGGGTGTGTAGAGTAACTAAACTATTTGTCGGGTGTGTAGAGTAATTAACCTATTTAGTCAGGTGTGTAGAGTAACTAAACTATTTGTCGGGTGTGTAGAGTAACTAACCTATTTAGTCAGGTGTGTAGAGTAACTAAACTATTTGTCAGGTGTGTAGAGTAACTAACCTATTTAGTCAAGTGTGTAGAGTAACTAACCTATTTAGTCAGGTGTGTAGAGTAACTAACCTATTTAGTCAGATATGTAGAGTAACTAAACTATTTGTCGGGTGTGTAGAGTAACTAACCTATTTAGTCAGGTGTGTAGAGTAACTAACCTATTTAGTCAGATATGTAGAGTAACTAAACTATTTGTCGGGTGTGTAGAGTAACTAACCTATTTAATCAGGTGTGTAGAGTAACTAAACTATTTGTCGGGTGTGTAGAGTAACTAAACTATTTGTCGGGTGTGTAGAGTAACTAACCTATTTAGTCAGGTGTGTAGAGTAACTAACCTATTTAATCAGGTGTGTAGAGTAACTAAACTATTTGTCGGGTGTGTAGAGTAACTAACCTATTTAATCAGGTGTGTAGAGTAACTAAACTATTTGTCGGGTGTGTAGAGTAACTAAACTATTTGTCGGGTGTGTAGACTAACTAACCTATTTAGTCAGGTATGTAGAGTAACTAACCTATTTAGTCAGGTGTGTAGAGTAACTAACCTATTTAGTCAGGTATGTAGAGTAACTAAACTATTTGTCGGGTGTGTAGAGTAACTAAACTATTTGTCGGGTGTGTAGAGTAACTAACCTATTTAGTCAGGTATGTAGAGTAACTAACCTATTTAGTCAGGTGTGTAGAGTAACTAACCTATTTAGTCAGGTATGTAGAGTAACTAACCTATTTAGTCAGGTGTGTAGAGTAACTAAACTATTTGTCGGGTGTGTAGAGTAACTAACCTATTTAGTCAGGTATGTAGAGTAACTAACCTATTTAGTCAGGTGTGTAGAGTAACTAACCTATTTAGTCAGGTATGTAGAGTAACTAACCTATTTAGTCCGGTGTGTAGAGTAACTAAACTATTTGTCGGGTGTGTAGAGTAACTAACCTATTTAGTCAGGTGTGTAGAGTAACTAACCTATTTAGTCAGGTGTGTAGAGTAACTAAACTATTTGTCAGGTGTGTAGAGTAACTAACCTATTTAGTCAGGTGTGTAGAGTAACTAACCTATTTAGTCAGGTGTGTAGAGTAACTAACCTATTTAGTCAGGTGTGTAGAGTAACTAACCTATTTAGTCAGGTATGTAGACTAACTAACCTATTTAGTCAGGTGTGTAGAGTAACTAAACTATTTGTCAGGTCTGTAGAGTAACTAACCTATTTAGTCAGGTGTGTAGAGTAACTAACCTATTTAGTCAGGTGTGTAGACTAACTAACCTATTTAGTCAGGTGTGTAGAGTAACTAAACTATTTGTCAGGTGTGTAGAGTAACTAAAGTATTTGTCAGGGGTGTAGAGTAACTAACCTATTTAGTCAGGTGTGTAGACTAACTAACCTTTTTAGTCAGGTGTGTAGAGTAACTAAACTATTTAGTCAGGTGTGTAGAGTAACTAAACTATTTGTCAGGTGTGTAGAGTAACTAAAGTATTTGTCAGGGGTGTAGAGTAACTAACCTATTTAGTCAGGTGTGTAGACTAACTAACCTATTTAGTCAGGTGTGTAGAGTAACTAAACTATTTGTCAGGTGTGTAGAGTAACTAAAGTATTTGTCAGGGGTGTAGAGTAACTAACCTATTTAGTCAGGTGTGTAGAGTAACTAACCTTTTTAGTCTGTTGTGTAGACTAACTAACCTATTTAGTCAGGTGTGTAGACTAACTAACCTATTTAGTCAGGTGTGTAGACTAACTAACTTATTTAGTCAGGTGTGTAGAGTAACTAAACTATTTGTCAGGTGTGTAGACTAACTAACCTATTTAGTCAGGTGTGTAGAGTAACTAAACTATTTAGTCAGGTATGTAGAGTAACTAACCTATTTAGTCAGGTGTGTAGACTAACTAACCTATTTAGTAGAGTTGTGTAGAGTAACTAAACTATTTAGTCAGGTGTGTAGACTAACTAACCTATTTAGTCAGGTGTGTAGAGCAACTAAACTATTTGTCAGGTGTGTAGACTAACTAACCTATTTAGTCAGGTGTGTAGAGTAACTAAACTATTTAGTCAGGTGTGTAGACTAACTAACCTATTTAGTCAGGTGTGTAGAGTAACTAAACTATTTGTCAGGTGTGTAGACTAACTAACCTTTTTAGTCAGGTGTGTAGAGTAACTAAACTATTTGTCAGGTGTGTAGAGTAACTAACCTTTTTAGTCAGGTGTGTAGAGTAACTAAACTATTTAGTCAGGTGTGTAGAGTAACTAACCTATTTAGTCAGGTGTGTAGAGTAACTAACCTATTTAGTCAGGTGTTTAGAGTAACTAACCTATTTAGTCAGGTGTGTAGACTAACTAACCTATTTAGTCAGGTGTGTAGAGTAACTAACCTATTTAGTCAGGTGTGTAGAGTAACTAACCTATTTAGTCAGGTGTGTAGAGTAACTAACCTATTTAGTCAGGTGTGTAGAGTAACTAACCTATTTAGTCAGATATGTAGAGTAACTAACCTTTTTAGTCAGGTGTGTAGAGTAACTAACCTATTTAGTCATGTATGTAGGGTAACTAACCTATTTAGTCAGGTGTGTAGAGTAACTAACCTATTTAGTCTGGTCTGTAGACTAACTAACCTATTTAGTCGGGTGTGTAGAGTAACTAACCTATTTAGTCAGGTGTGTAGAGTAACTAACCTATTTAGTCAGGTGTGTAGAGTAACTAACCTTTTTAGTCTGTTGTGTAGACTAACTAACCTATTTAGTCAGGTGTGTAGACTAACTAACCTATTTAGTCAGGTGTGTAGACTAACTAACTTATTTAGTCAGGTGTGTAGAGTAACTAAACTATTTGTCAGGTGTGTAGACTAACTAACCTATTTAGTCAGGTGTGTAGAGTAACTAAACTATTTAGTCAGGTGTGTAGAGTAACTAACCTATTTAGTCAGGTGTGTAGAGTAACTAACCTATTTAGTCAGGTGTGTAGAGTAACTAACCTATTTAGTCAGGTGTGTAGAGTAACTAACCTATTTAGTCAGGTGTGTAGAGTAACTAACCTTTTTAGTCAGGTGTGTAGAGTAACTAACCTATTTAGTCAGGTGTGTAGAGTAACTAACCTATTTAGTCAGATATGTAGAGTAACTAACCTATTTAGTCAGGTGTGTAGAGTAACTAACCTATTTAGTCATGTATGTAGGGTAACTAACCTATTTAGTCAGGTGTGTAGAGTAACTAACCTATTTAGTCTGGTCTGTAGACTAACTAACCTATTTAGTCGGGTGTGTAGAGTAACTAACCTATTTAGTCAGGTGTGTAGAGTAACTAACCTATTTAGTCAGGTGTGTAGAGTAACTAACCTATTTAGTTAGGTGTGTAGAGTAACTAACCTTTTTAGTCAGGTGTGTAGAGTAACTAACCTATTTAGTCATGTATGTAGGGTAACTAACCTATTTAGTCAGGTGTGTAGAGTAACTAACCTATTTAGTCTGGTCTGTAGACTAACTAACCTATTTAGTCAGGTGTGTAGAGTAACTAACCTATTTAGTCAGATATGTAGAGTAACTAAACTATTTAGTCAGGTGTGTAGAGTAACTAAACTATTTGTCGGGTGTGTAGAGTAACTAACCTATTTAGTCAGGTGTGTAGAGTAACTAACCTTTTTAGTCAGGTATGTAGAGTAACTAACCTATTTAGTCAGGTGTGTAGAGTAACTAAACTATTTGTCAGGTGTGTAGAGTAACTAACCTATTTAGTCTGGTCTGTAGACTAACTAACCTTTTTAGTCAGGTATGTAGAGTAACTAACCTATTTAGTCAGGTATGTAGACTAACTAACCTATTTAGTCAGGTGTGTAGAGTAACTAAACTATTTAGTCAGGTGTGTAGACTAACTAACCTTTTTAGTCAGGTATGTAGAGTAACTAACCTATTTAGTCAGGTATGTAGAGTAACTAAACTATTTAGTCAGGTGTGTAGAGTAACTAACCTATTTAGTCAGATATGTAGAGTAACTAACCTATTTAGTCAGGTGTGTAGAGTAACTAACCTATTTAGTCTGGTCTGTAGACTAACTAACCTATTTAGTCGGGTGTGTAGAGTAACTAACCTATTTAGTCAGGTGTGTAGAGTAACTAACCTATTTAGTCAGGTGTGTAGAGTAACTAACCTTTTTAGTCTGTTGTATAGACTAACTAACCTATTTAGTCAGGTGTGTAGACTAACTAACCTATTTAGTCAGGTGTGTAGACTAACTAACTTATTTAGTCAGGTGTGTAGAGTAACTAAACTATTTGTCAGGTGTGTAGACTAACTAACCTATTTAGTCAGGTGTGTAGAGTAACTAAACTATTTAGTCAGGTGTGTAGAGTAACTAACCTATTTAGTCAGGTGTGTAGAGTAACTAACCTATTTAGTCAGGTGTGTAGAGTAACTAACCTATTTAGTCAGGTGTGTAGAGTAACTAACCTATTTAGTCAGGTGTGTAGAGTAACTAACCTATTTAGTCAGGTGTGTAGAGTAACTAACCTTTTTAGTCAGGTGTGTAGAGTAACTAACCTATTTAGTCAGGTGTGTAGAGTAACTAACCTATTTAGTCAGATATGTAGAGTAACTAACCTTTTTAGTCAGGTGTGTAGAGTAACTAACCTATTTAGTCAGGTGTGTAGAGTAACTAACCTATTTAGTCAGATATGTAGAGTAACTAACCTATTTAGTCAGGTGTGTAGAGTAACTAACCTATTTAGTCATGTATGTAGGGTAACTAACCTATTTAGTCAGGTGTGTAGAGTAACTAACCTATTTAGTCTGGTCTGTAGACTAACTAACCTATTTAGTCGGGTGTGTAGAGTAACTAACCTATTTAGTCAGGTGTGTAGAGTAACTAACCTATTTAGTCAGGTGTGTAGAGTAACTAACCTATTTAGTTAGGTGTGTAGAGTAACTAACCTTTTTAGTCAGGTGTGTAGAGTAACTAACCTATTTAGTCATGTATGTAGGGTAACTAACCTATTTAGTCAGGTGTGTAGAGTAACTAACCTATTTAGTCTGGTCTGTAGACTAACTAACCTATTTAGTCAGGTGTGTAGAGTAACTAACCTATTTAGTCAGATATGTAGAGTAACTAAACTATTTAGTCAGGTGTGTAGAGTAACTAAACTATTTGTCGGGTGTGTAGAGTAACTAACCTATTTAGTCAGGTGTGTAGAGTAACTAACCTTTTTAGTCAGGTATGTAGAGTAACTAACCTATTTAGTCAGGTGTGTAGAGTAACTAAACTATTTGTCAGGTGTGTAGAGTAACTAACCTATTTAGTCTGGTCTGTAGACTAACTAACCTTTTTAGTCAGGTATGTAGAGTAACTAACCTATTTAGTCAGGTATGTAGACTAACTAACCTATTTAGTCAGGTGTGTAGAGTAACTAAACTATTTAGTCAGGTGTGTAGACTAACTAACCTTTTTAGTCAGGTATGTAGAGTAACTAACCTATTTAGTCAGGTATGTAGAGTAACTAAACTATTTAGTCAGGTGTGTAGAGTAACTAACCTATTTAGTCAGATATGTAGAGTAACTAACCTATTTAGTCAGGTGTGTAGAGTAACTAACCTATTTAGTCAGATATGTAGAGTAACTAAACTATCTGTCAGGTGTGTAGAGTAACTAACCTATTTAGTCAGAAATGTAGAGTAACTAAACTATTTGTCAGGTGTGTAGAGTAACTAACCTATTTAGTCAGGTGTGTAGAGTAACTAACCTATTTAGTCAGATATGTAGAGTAACTAAACTATTTGTCGGGTGTGTAGAGTAACTAAACTATTTGTCGGGTGTGTAGAGTAATTAACCTATTTAGTCAGGTGTGTAGAGTAACTAAACTATTTGTCGGGTGTGTAGAGTAACTAACCTATTTAGTCAGGTGTGTAGAGTAACTAAACTATTTGTCAGGTGTGTAGAGTAACTAACCTATTTAGTCAGGTGTGTAGAGTAACTAACCTATTTAGTCAGGTGTGTAGAGTAACTAACCTATTTAGTCAGATATGTAGAGTAACTAAACTATTTGTCGGGTGTGTAGAGTAACTAACCTATTTAGTCAGGTGTGTAGAGTAACTAACCTATTTAGTCAGATATGTAGAGTAACTAAACTATTTGTCGGGTGTGTAGAGTAACTAAACTATTTGTCGGGTGTGTAGAGTAATTAACCTATTTAGTCAGGTGTGTAGAGTAACTAAACTATTTGTCGGGTGTGTAGAGTAATTAACCTATTTAGTCAGGTGTGTAGAGTAACTAAACTATTTGTCGGGTGTGTAGAGTAACTAACCTATTTAGTCAGGTGTGTAGAGTAACTAAACTATTTGTCAGGTGTGTAGAGTAACTAACCTATTTAGTCAGGTGTGTAGAGTAACTAAACTATTTGTCGGGTGTGTAGAGTAACTAACCTATTTAGTCAGGTGTGTAGAGTAACTAACCTATTTAGTCAGATATGTAGAGTAACTAAACTATTTGTCAGGTGTGTAGACTAACTAACCTATTTAGTCAGGTGTGTAGAGTAACTAAACTATTTGTCAGGTGTGTAGAGTAACTAACCTATTTAGTCAGATATGTAGAGTAACTAACCTATTTAGTCAGGTGTGTAGAGTAACTAACCTATTTAGTCAGGTGTGTAGACTAACTAAACTATTTGTCGGGTGTGTAGAGTAACTAACCTTTTTAGTCAGGTGTGTAGAGTAACTAATCTATTTAGTCAGGTGTGTAGAGTAACTAAACTATTTAGTCAGGTGTGTAGAGTAACTAAACTATTTGTCCTGGTGTGTAGAGTAACTAACCTATTTAGTCAGGTGTGTAGAGTAACTAACCTATTTAGTCAGGTGTGTAGAGTAACTAACCTATTTAGTCAGATATGTAGAGTAACTAAACTATTTGTCAGGTGTGTAGAGTAACTAACCTATTTAGTTAGGTGTGTAGAGTAACTAACCTATTTAGTCAGGTGTGTAGAGTAACTAAACTATTTGTCGGGTGTGTAGAGTAACTAACCTATTTAGTCAGGTGTGTAGAGTAACTAACCTATTTAGTCAGGTGTGTAGAGTAACTAACCTATTTAGTTAGGTGTGTAGAGTAACTAACCTATTTAGTCAGATATGTACAGTAACTAACCTTTTTAGTCAGGTGTGTAGAGCAACTAAACTATTTGTCGGGTGTGTAGAGTAACTAACCTATTTAGTTAGGTGTGTAGAGTAACTAACCTATTTAGTCAGATATGTAGAGTAACTAACCTATTTAGTCAGGTGTGTAGAGTAACTAACCTATTTAGTCAGGTGTGTAGAGTAACTAACCTATTTAGTCAGGTGTGTAGAGTAACTAACCTATTTAGTCAGGTGTGTAGAGTAACTAACCTATTTAGTCAGGTGTGTAGAGTAACTAACCTATTTAGTCAGGTGTGTAGAGTAACTAACCTATTTAGTCAGGTGTGTAGAGTAACTAACCTATTTAGTCAGGTATGTAGACTAACTAACCTATTTAGTCAGGTGTGTAGAGTAACTAACCTATTTAGACAGGTGTGTAGAGTAACTAACCTATTTAGTCAGGTGTGTAGAGTAACTAACCTATTTAGTCAGGTGTGTAGAGTAACTAAACTATTTAGTCAGATATGTAGAGTAACTAACCTATTTAATCAGGTGTGTAGAGTAACTAAACTATTTGTCGGGTGTGTAGAGTAACTAACCTATTTAATCAGGTGTGTAGAGTAACTAAACTATTTGTCGGGTGTGTAGAGTAACTAAACTATTTGTCGGGTGTGTAGAGTAACTAACCTATTTAGTCAGGTATGTAGAGTAACTAACCTATTTAGTCAGGTGTGTAGAGTAACTAAACTATTTGTCGGGTGTGTAGAGTAACTAACCTATTTAGTCAGGTGTGTAGAGTAACTAAACTATTTGTCGGGTGTGTAGAGTAACTAAACTATTTGTCGGGTGTGTAGAGTAACTAACCTATTTAGTCAGGTATGTAGAGTAACTAACCTATTTAGTCAGGTGTGTAGAGTAACTAACCTATTTAGTCAGGTATGTAGAGTAACTAACCTATTTAGTCAGGTGTGTAGAGTAACTAAACTATTTGTCGGGTGTGTAGAGTAACTAACCTATTTAGTCAGGTATGTAGAGTAACTAACCTATTTAGTCAGGTGTGTAGAGTAACTAACCTATTTAGTCAGGTATGTAGAGTAACTAACCTATTTAGTCAGGTGTGTAGAGTAACTAAACTATTTGTCGGGTGTGTAGAGTAACTAACCTATTTAGTCAGGTGTGTAGAGTAACTAACCTATTTAGTCAGGTGTGTAGAGTAACTAACCTATTTAGTCAGGTGTGTAGAGTAACTAACCTATTTAGTCAGGTATGTAGACTAACTAACCTATTTAGTCAGGTGTGTAGAGTAACTAAACTATTTGTCAGGTGTGTAGAGTAACTAACCTATTTAGTCAGGTGTGTAGAGTAACTAACCTATTTAGTCAGGTGTGTAGACTAACTAACCTATTTAGTCAGGTGTGTAGAGTAACTAAACTATTTGTCAGGTGTGTAGAGTAACTAAAGTATTTGTCAGGGGTGTAGAGTAACTAACCTATTTAGTCAGGTGTGTAGAGTAACTAACCTTTTTAGTCTGTTGTGTAGACTAACTAACCTATTTAGTCAGGTGTGTAGACTAACTAACCTATTTAGTCAGGTGTGTAGACTAACTAACTTATTTAGTCAGGTGTGTAGAGTAACTAAACTATTTGTCAGGTGTGTAGACTAACTAACCTATTTAGTCAGGTGTGTAGAGTAACTAAACTATTTAGTCAGGTATGTAGAGTAACAAACCTATTTAGTCAGGTGTGTAGACTAACTAACCTATTTAGTAGAGTTGTGTAGAGTAACTAAACTATTTAGTCAGGTGTGTAGACTAACTAACCTATTTAGTCAGGTGTGTAGAGTAACTAAACTATTTGTCAGGTGTGTAGACTAACTAACCTATTTAGTCAGGTGTGTAGAGTAACTAAACTATTTAGTCAGGTGTGTAGACTAACTAACCTATTTAGTCAGGTGTGTAGAGTAACTAAACTATTTGTCAGGTGTGTAGACTAACTAACCTTTTTAGTCAGGTGTGTAGAGTAACTAAACTATTTGTCAGGTGTGTAGAGTAACTAACCTTTTTAGTCAGGTGTGTAGAGTAACTAAACTATTTAGTCAGGTGTGTAGAGTAACTAACCTATTTAGTCAGGTGTGTAGAGTAACTAACCTATTTAGTCAGGTGTTTAGAGTAACTAACCTATTTAGTCAGGTGTGTAGACTAACTAACCTATTTAGTCAGGTGTGTAGAGTAACTAACCTATTTAGTCAGGTGTGTAGAGTAACTAACCTATTTAGTCAGGTGTGTAGAGTAACTAACCTATTTAGTCAGGTGTGTAGAGTAACTAACCTATTTAGTCAGATATGTAGAGTAACTAACCTTTTTAGTCAGGTGTGTAGAGTAACTAACCTATTTAGTCATGTATGTAGAGTAACTAACCTATTTAGTCAGGTGTGTAGAGTAACCAACCTATTTAGTCTGGTCTGTAGACTAACTAACCTATTTAGTCGGGTGTGTAGAGTAACTAACCTATTTAGTCAGGTGTGTAGAGTAACTAAACTATTTAGTCAGGTGTGTAGAGTAACTAACCTTTTTAGTCTGTTGTGTAGACTAACTAACCTATTTAGTCAGGTGTGTAGACTAACTAACCTATTTAGTCAGGTGTGTAGACTAACTAACTTATTTAGTCAGGTGTGTAGAGTAACTAAACTATTTGTCAGGTGTGTAGACTAACTAACCTATTTAGTCAGGTGTGTAGAGTAACTAAACTATTTAGTCAGGTGTGTAGAGTAACTAACCTATTTAGTCAGGTGTGTAGAGTAACTAACCTATTTAGTCAGGTGTGTAGAGTAACTAACCTATTTAGTCAGGTGTGTAGAGTAACTAACCTTTTTAGTCTGGTCTGTAGACTAACTAACCTATTTAGTCGGGTGTGTAGAGTAACTAACCTATTTAGTCATGTATGTAGGGTAACTAACCTATTTAGTCAGGTGTGTAGAGTAACTAACCTATTTAGTCAGGTGTGTAGAGTAACTAACCTATTTAGTCATGTATGTAGGGTAACTAACCTATTTAGTCAGGTGTGTAGAGTAACTAACCTATTTAGTCAGGTGTGTAGAGTAACTAACCTATTTAGTCATGTATGTAGGGTAACTAACCTATTTAGTCAGGTGTGTAGAGTAACTAACCTATTTAGTCAGGTGTGTAGAGTAACTAACCTATTTAGTCAGGTGTGTAGAGTAACTAACCTATTTAGTCAGGTGTGTAGAGTAACTAACCTTTTTAGTCTGGTCTGTAGACTAACTAACCTATTTAGTCGGGTGTGTAGAGTAACTAACCTATTTAGTCAGGTGTGTAGAGTAACTAACCTTTTTAGTCAGGTGTGTAGAGTAACTAACCTATTTAGTCAGGTGTGTAGAGTAACTAACCTATTTAGTCAGATATGTAGAGTAACTAACCTTTTTAGTCAGGTGTGTAGAGTAACTAACCTATTTAGTCATGTATGTAGGGTAACTAACCTATTTAGTCAGGTGTGTAGAGTAACTAACCTATTTAGTCAGGTGTGTAGAGTAACTAACCTATTTAGTCAGGTGTGTAGAGTAACTAACCTATTTAGTCAGGTGTGTAGAGTAACTAACCTTTTTAGTCTGGTCTGTAGACTAACTAACCTATTTAGTCGGGTGTGTAGAGTAACTAACCTATTTAGTCAGGTGTGTAGAGTAACTAACCTTTTTAGTCAGGTGTGTAGAGTAACTAACCTATTTAGTCAGGTGTGTAGAGTAACTAACCTATTTAGTCAGATATGTAGAGTAACTAACCTTTTTAGTCAGGTGTGTAGAGTAACTAACCTATTTAGTCATGTATGTAGGGTAACTAACCTATTTAGTCAGGTGTGTAGAATAACTAACCTATTTAGTCTGGTCTGTAGACTAACTAACCTATTTAGTCGGGTGTGTAGAGTAACTAACCTATTTAGTCAGGTGTGTAGAGTAACTAACCTATTTAGTCAGGTGTGTAGAGTAACTAACCTATTTAGTCAGATATGTAGAGAAACTAACCTTTTTAGTCAGGTGTATAGAGTAACTAACCTATTTAGTCATGTATGTAGGGTAACTAACCTATTTAGTCAGGTGTGTAGAGTAACTAACCTATTTAGTCTGGTCTGTAGACTAACTAACCTATTTAGTCGGGTGTGTAGAGTAACTAACCTATTTAGTCAGGTGTGTAGAGTAACTAACCTATTTAGTCAGGTGTGTAGAGTAACTAACCTATTTAGTCAGATATGTAGAGTAACTAACCTTTTTAGTCAGGTGTGTAGAGTAACTAACCTATTTAGTCATGTATGTAGGGTAACTAACCTATTTAGTCAGGTGTGTAGAGTAACTAACCTATTTAGTCTGGTCTGTAGACTAACTAACCTATTTAGTCGGGTGTGTAGAGTAACTAACCTATTTAGTCAGGTGTGTAGAGTAACTAACCTATTTAGTCAGGTGTGTAGAGTAACTAACCTATTTAGTTAGGTGTGTAGAGTAACTAACCTTTTTAGTCAGGTGTGTAGAGTAACTAACCTATTTAGTCATGTATGTAGGGTAACTAACCTATTTAGTCAGGTGTGTAGAGTAACTAACCTATTTAGTCTGGTCTGTAGACTAACTAACCTATTTAGTCGGGTGTGTAGAGTAACTAACCTATTTAGTCAGGTGTGTAGAGTAACTAACCTATTTAGTCTGGTCTGTAGACAAACTAACCTATTTAGTCAGGTGTGTAGAGTAACTAACCTATTTAGTCAGATATGTAGAGTAACTAAACTATTTGTCAGGTGTGTAGAGTAACTAACCTATTTAGTCAGGTGTGTAGAGTAACTAAACTATTTGTCGGGTGTGTAGAGTAACTAACCTATTTAGTCAGGTGTGTAGAGTAACTAACCTATTTAGTCAGGTGTGTAGAGTAACTAACCTTTTTAGTCAGGTATGTAGAGTAACTAACCTATTTAGTCAGGTGTGTAGAGTAACTAAACTATTTGTCAGGTGTGTAGAGTAACTAACCTATTTAGTCTGGTCTGTAGACTAACTAACCTTTTTAGTCAGGTATGTAGAGTAACTAACCTATTTAGTCAGGTATGTAGACTAACTAACCTATTTAGTCAGGTGTGTAGAGTAACTAAACTATTTAGTCAGGTGTGTAGACTAACTAACCTTTTTAGTCAGGTATGTAGAGTAACTAACCTAATTAGTCAGGTATGTAGAGTAACTAAACTATTTAGTCAGGTGTGTAGAGTAACTAACCTATTTAGTCAGATATGTAGAGTAACTAACCTATTTAGTCAGGTGTGTAGAGTAACTAACCTATTTAGTCAGATATGTAGAGTAACTAAACTATCTGTCAGGTGTGTAGAGTAACTAACCTATTTAGTCAGATATGTAGAGTAACTAAACTATTTGTCAGGTGTGTAGAGTAACTAACCTATTTAGTCAGATATGTAGAGTAACTAAACTATTTGTCGGGTGTGTAGAGTAACTAAACTATTTGTCGGGTGTGTAGAGTAATTAACCTATTTAGTCAGGTGTGTAGAGTAACTAAACTATTTGTCGGGTGTGTAGAGTAACTAACCTATTTAGTCAGGTGTGTAGAGTAACTAAACTATTTGTCAGGTGTGTAGAGTAACTAACCTATTTAGTCAGGTGTGTAGAGTAACTAACCTATTTAGTCAGGTGTGTAGAGTAACTAACCTATTTAGTCAGATATGTAGAGTAACTAAACTATTTGTCGGGTGTGTAGAGTAACTAACCTATTTAGTCAGGTGTGTAGAGTAACTAACCTATTTAGTCAGATATGTAGAGTAACTAAACTATTTGTCGGGTGTGTAGAGTAACTAAACTATTTGTCGGGTGTGTAGAGTAATTAACCTATTTAGTCAGGTGTGTAGAGTAACTAAACTATTTGTCGGGTGTGTAGAGTAATTAACCTATTTAGTCAGGTGTGTAGAGTAACTAAACTATTTGTCGGGTGTGTAGAGTAACTAACCTATTTAGTCAGGTGTGTAGAGTAACTAAACTATTTGTCAGGTGTGTAGAGTAACTAACCTATTTAGTCAGGTGTGTAGAGTAACTAAACTATTTGTCGGGTGTGTAGAGTAACTAACCTATTTAGTCAGGTGTGTAGAGTAACTAACCTATTTAGTCAGATATGTAGAGTAACTAAACTATTTGTCAGGTGTGTAGACTAACTAACCTATTTAGTCAGGTGTGTAGAGTAACTAAACTATTTGTCAGGTGTGTAGAGTAACTAACCTATTTAGTTATATATGTAGAGTAACTAACCTATTTAGTCAGGTGTGTAGAGTAACTAACCTATTTAGTCAGGTGTGTAGACTAACTAAACTATTTGTCGGGTGTGTAGAGTAACTAACCTTTTTAGTCAGGTGTGTAGAGTAACTAATCTATTTAGTCAGGTGTGTAGAGTAACTAAACTATTTAGTCAGGTGTGTAGAGTAACTAAACTATTTGTCCTGGTGTGTAGAGTAACTAACCTATTTAGTCAGGTGTGTAGAGTAACTAACCTATTTAGTCAGGTATGTAGACTAACTAACCTATTTAGTCAGGTGTGTAGAGTAACTAAACTATTTGTCAGGTGTGTAGAGTAACTAACCTATTTAGTCAGGTGTGTAGAGTAACTAACCTATTTAGTCAGGTGTGTAGACTAACTAACCTATTTAGTCAGGTGTGTAGAGTAACTAAACTATTTGTCAGGTGTGTAGAGTAACTAAAGTATTTGTCAGGGGTGTAGAGTAACTAACCTATTTAGTCAGGTGTGTAGACTAACTAACCTATTTAGTCAGGTGTGTAGAGTAACTAAACTATTTGTCAGGTTTGTAGAGTAACTAAAGTATTTGTCAGGGGTGTAGAGTAACTAACCTATTTAGTCAGGTGTGTAGAGTAACTAACCTTTTTAGTCTGTTGTGTAGACTAACTAACCTATTTAGTCAGGTGTGTAGACTAACTAACCTATTTAGTCAGGTGTGTAGACTAACTAACTTATTTAGTCAGGTGTGTAGAGTAACTAAACTATTTGTCAGGTGTGTAGACTAACTAACCTATTTAGTCAGGTGTGTAGAGTAACTAAACTATTTAGTCAGGTATGTAGAGTAACTAACCTATTTAGTCAGGTGTGTAGACTAACTAACCTATTTAGTAGAGTTGTGTAGAGTAACTAAACTATTTAGTCAGGTGTGTAGACTAACTAACCTATTTAGTCAGGTGTGTAGAGTAACTAAACTATTTGTCAGGTGTGTAGACTAACTAACCTATTTAGTCAGGTGTGTAGAGTAACTAAACTATTTAGTCAGGTGTGTAGACTAACTAACCTATTTAGTCAGGTGTGTAGAGTAACTAAACTATTTGTCAGGTGTGTAGACTAACTAACCTTTTTAGTCAGGTGTGTAGAGTAACTAAACTATTTGTCAGGTGTGTAGAGTAACTAACCTTTTTAGTCAGGTGTGTAGAGTAACTAAACTATTTAGTCAGGTGTGTAGAGTAACTAACCTATTTAGTCAGGTGTGTAGAGTAACTAACCTATTTAGTCAGGTGTTTAGAGTAACTAACCTATTTAGTCAGGTGTGTAGACTAACTAACCTATTTAGTCAGGTGTGTAGAGTAACTAACCTATTTAGTCAGGTGTGTAGAGTAACTAACCTATTTAGTCAGGTGTGTAGAGTAACTAACCTATTTAGTCAGGTGTGTAGAGTAACTAACCTATTTAGTCAGATATGTAGAGTAACTAACCTTTTTAGTCAGGTGTGTAGAGTAACTAACCTATTTAGTCATGTATGTAGAGTAACTAACCTATTTAGTCAGGTGTGTAGAGTAACTAACCTATTTAGTCTGGTCTGTAGACTAACTAACCTATTTAGTCGGGTGTGTAGAGTAACTAACCTATTTAGTCAGGTGTGTAGAGTAACTAACCTATTTAGTCAGGTGTGTAGAGTAACTAACCTTTTTAGTCTGTTGTGTAGACTAACTAACCTATTTAGTCAGGTGTGTAGACTAACTAACCTATTTAGTCAGGTGTGTAGACTAACTAACTTATTTAGTCAGGTGTGTAGAGTAACTAAACTATTTGTCAGGTGTGTAGACTAACTAACCTATTTAGTCAGGTGTGTAGAGTAACTAAACTATTTAGTCAGGTGTGTAGAGTAACTAACCTATTTAGTCAGGTGTGTAGAGTAACTAACCTATTTAGTCAGGTGTGTAGAGTAACTAACCTATTTAGTCAGGTGTGTAGAGTAACTAACCTTTTTAGTCTGGTCTGTAGACTAACTAACCTATTTAGTCGGGTGTGTAGAGTAACTAACCTATTTAGTCATGTATGTAGGGTAACTAACCTATTTAGTCAGGTGTGTAGAGTAACTAACCTATTTAGTCAGGTGTGTAGAGTAACTAACCTATTTAGTCATGTATGTAGGGTAACTAACCTATTTAGTCAGGTGTGTAGAGTAACTAACCTATTTAGTCAGGTGTGTAGAGTAACTAACCTATTTAGTCATGTATGTAGGGTAACTAACCTATTTAGTCAGGTGTGTAGAGTAACTAACCTATTTAGTCAGGTGTGTAGAGTAACTAACCTATTTAGTCAGGTGTGTAGAGTAACTAACCTATTTAGTCAGGTGTGTAGAGTAACTAACCTTTTTAGTCTGGTCTGTAGACTAACTAACCTATTTAGTCGGGTGTGTAGAGTAACTAACCTATTTAGTCAGGTGTGTAGAGTAACTAACCTTTTTAGTCAGGTGTGTAGAGTAACTAACCTATTTAGTCAGGTGTGTAGAGTAACTAACCTATTTAGTCAGATATGTAGAGTAACTAACCTTTTTAGTCAGGTGTGTAGAGTAACTAACCTATTTAGTCATGTATGTAGGGTAACTAACCTATTTAGTCAGGTGTGTAGAGTAACTAACCTATTTAGTCAGGTGTGTAGAGTAACTAACCTATTTAGTCAGGTGTGTAGAGTAACTAACCTATTTAGTCAGGTGTGTAGAGTAACTAACCTTTTTAGTCTGGTCTGTAGACTAACTAACCTATTTAGTCGGGTGTGTAGAGTAACTAACCTATTTAGTCAGGTGTGTAGAGTAACTAACCTTTTTAGTCAGGTGTGTAGAGTAACTAACCTATTTAGTCAGGTGTGTAGAGTAACTAACCTATTTAGTCAGATATGTAGAGTAACTAACCTTTTTAGTCAGGTGTGTAGAGTAACTAACCTATTTAGTCATGTATGTAGGGTAACTAACCTATTTAGTCAGGTGTGTAGAGTAACTAACCTATTTAGTCTGGTCTGTAGACTAACTAACCTATTTAGTCGGGTGTGTAGAGTAACTAACCTATTTAGTCAGGTGTGTAGAGTAACTAACCTATTTAGTCAGGTGTGTAGAGTAACTAACCTATTTAGTCAGATATGTAGAGTAACTAACCTTTTTAGTCAGGTGTATAGAGTAACTAACCTATTTAGTCATGTATGTAGGGTAACTAACCTATTTAGTCAGGTGTGTAGAGTAACTAACCTATTTAGTCTGGTCTGTAGACTAACTAACCTATTTAGTCGGGTGTGTAGAGTAACTAACCTATTTAGTCAGGTGTGTAGAGTAACTAACCTATTTAGTCAGGTGTGTAGAGTAACTAACCTATTTAGTCAGATATGTAGAGTAACTAACCTTTTTAGTCAGGTGTGTAGAGTAACTAACCTATTTAGTCATGTATGTAGGGTAACTAACCTATTTAGTCAGGTGTGTAGAGTAACTAACCTATTTAGTCTGGTCTGTAGACTAACTAACCTATTTAGTCGGGTGTGTAGAGTAACTAACCTATTTAGTCAGGTGTGTAGAGTAACTAACCTATTTAGTCAGGTGTGTAGAGTAACTAACCTATTTAGTTAGGTGTGTAGAGTAACTAACCTTTTTAGTCAGGTGTGTAGAGTAACTAACCTATTTAGTCATGTATGTAGGGTAACTAACCTATTTAGTCAGGTGTGTAGAGTAACTAACCTATTTAGTCTGGTCTGTAGACTAACTAACCTATTTAGTCGGGTGTGTAGAGTAACTAACCTATTTAGTCAGGTGTGTAGAGTAACTAACCTATTTAGTCTGGTCTGTAGACTAACTAACCTATTTAGTCAGGTGTGTAGAGTAACTAACCTATTTAGTCAGATATGTAGAGTAACTAAACTATTTGTCAGGTGTGTAGAGTAACTAACCTATTTAGTCAGGTGTGTAGAGTAACTAAACTATTTGTCGGGTGTGTAGAGTAACTAACCTATTTAGTCAGGTGTGTAGAGTAACTAACCTATTTAGTCAGGTGTGTAGAGTAACTAACCTTTTTAGTCAGGTATGTAGAGTAACTAACCTATTTAGTCAGGTGTGTAGAGTAACTAAACTATTTGTCAGGTGTGTAGAGTAACTAACCTATTTAGTCTGGTCTGTAGACTAACTAACCTTTTTAGTCAGGTATGTAGAGTAACTAACTTATTTAGTCAGGTATGTAGACTAACTAACCTATTTAGTCAGGTGTGTAGAGTAACTAAACTATTTAGTCAGGTGTGTAGACTAACTAACCTTTTTAGTCAGGTATGTAGAGTAACTAACCTATTTAGTCAGGTATGTAGAGTAACTAAACTATTTAGTCAGGTGTGTAGAGTAACTAACCTATTTAGTCAGATATGTAGAGTAACTAACCTATTTAGTCAGGTGTGTAGAGTAACTAACCTATTTAGTCAGATATGTAGAGTAACTAAACTATCTGTCAGGTGTGTAGAGTAACTAACCTATTTAGTCAGATATGTAGAGTAACTAAACTATTTGTCAGGTGTGTAGAGTAACTAACCTATTTAGTCAGGTGTGTAGAGTAACTAACCTATTTAGTCAGATATGTAGAGTAACTAAACTATTTGTCGGGTGTGTTGAGTAACTAAACTATTTGTCGGGTGTGTAGAGTAATTAACCTATTTAGTCAGGTGTGTAGAGTAACTAAACTATTTGTCGGGTGTGTAGAGTAACTAACCTATTTAGTCAGGTGTGTAGAGTAACTAAACTATTTGTCAGGTGTGTAGAGTAACTAACCTATTTAGTCAGGTGTGTAGAGTAACTAACCTATTTAGTCAGGTGTGTAGAGTAACTAACCTATTTAGTCAGATATGTAGAGTAACTAAACTATTTGTCGGGTGTGTAGAGTAACTAACCTATTTAGTCAGGTGTGTAGAGTAACTAACCTATTTAGTCAGATATGTAGAGTAACTAAACTATTTGTCGGGTGTGTAGAGTAACTAAACTATTTGTCGGGTGTGTAGAGTAATTAACCTATTTAGTCAGGTGTGTAGAGTAACTAAACTATTTGTCGGGTGTGTAGAGTAATTAACCTATTTAGTCAGGTGTGTAGAGTAACTAAACTATTTGTCGGGTGTGTAGAGTAACTAACCTATTTAGTCAGGTGTGTAGAGTAACTAAACTATTTGTCAGGTGTGTAGAGTAACTAACCTATTTAGTCAGGTGTGTAGAGTAACTAAACTATTTGTCGGGTGTGTAGAGTAACTAACCTATTTAGTCAGGTGTGTAGAGTAACTAACCTATTTAGTCAGATATGTAGAGTAACTAAACTATTTGTCAGGTGTGTAGACTAACTAACCTATTTAGTCAGGTGTGTAGAGTAACTAAACTATTTGTCAGGTGTGTAGAGTAACTAACCTATTTAGTTATATATGTAGAGTAACTAACCTATTTAGTCAGGTGTGTAGAGTAACTAACCTATTTAGTCAGGTGTGTAGACTAACTAAACTATTTGTCGGGTGTGTAGAGTAACTAACCTTTTTAGTCAGGTGTGTAGAGTAACTAATCTATTTAGTCAGGTGTGTAGAGTAACTAAACTATTTAGTCAGGTGTGTAGAGTAACTAAACTATTTGTCCTGGTGTGTAGAGTAACTAACCTATTTAGTCAGGTGTGTAGAGTAACTAACCTATTTAGTCAGGTGTGTAGAGTAACTAACCTATTTAGTCAGATATGTAGAGTAACTAAACTATTTGTCAGGTGTGTAGAGTAACTAACCTATTTAGTTAGGTGTGTAGAGTAACTAACCTATTTAGTCAGGTGTGTAGAGTAACTAAACTATTTGTCGGGTGTGTAGAGTAACTAACCTATTTAGTCAGGTGTGTAGAGTAACTAACCTATTTAGTCAGGTGTGTAGAGTAACTAACCTATTTAGTTAGGTGTGTAGAGTAACTAACCTATTTAGTCAGATATGTACAGTAACTAACCTTTTTAGTCAGGTGTGTAGAGCAACTAAACTATTTGTCGGGTGTGTAGAGTAACTAACCTATTTAGTTAGGTGTGTAGAGTAACTAACCTATTTAGTCAGATATGTAGAGTAACTAACCTATTTAGTCAGGTGTGTAGAGTAACTAACCTATTTAGTCAGGTGTGTAGAGTAACTAACCTATTTAGTCAGGTGTGTAGAGTAACTAACCTATTTAGTTAGGTGTGTAGAGTAACTAACCTATTTAGTCAGATATGTAGAGTAACTAACCTTTTTAGTCAGGTGTGTAGAGTAACTAACCTATTTAGTCAGGTGTGTAGACTAACTAACCTATTTAGTCAGGTGTGTAGACTAACTAAACTATTTGTCAGGTGTGTAGAGTAACTAACCTATTTAGTCAGATATGTAGAGTAACTAACCTTTTTAGTCAGGTGTGTAGAGCAACTAAACTATTTGTCGGGTGTGTAGAGTAACTAACCTATTTAGTCAGGTGTGTAGAGTAACTAAACTATTTGTCGGGTGTGTAGAGTAACTAACCTATTTAGTCAGGTGTGTAGAGTAACTAAACTATTTGTCGGGTGTGTAGAGTAACTAACCTATTTAGTCAGGTGTGTAGAGTAACTAACCTATTTAGTCAGGTGTGTAGAGTAACTAACCTATTTAGTCAGGTGTGTAGAGTAACTAAACTATTTGTCGGGTGTGTAGAGTAACTAACCTATTTAGTCAGGTGTGTAGAGTAACTAACCTATTTAGTCTGGTCTGTAGACTAACTAACCTATTTAGTCAGGTGTGTAGAGTAACTAACCTATTTAGTCAGGTGTGTAGAGTAACTAACCTATTTAGTCAGGTGTGTAGAGTAACTAAACTATTTGTCGGGTGTGTAGAGTAACTAACCTATTTAGTCAGGTGTGTAGAGTAACTAACCTATTTAGTCAGGTGTGTAGACTAACTATCCTATTTAGTCAGGTGTGTCGACTAACTAACCTATTTAGTCAGGTGTGTAGAGTAACTAACCTATTTAGTCAGGTGTGTAGAGTAACTATCCTATTTAGTCAGGTGTGTCGACTAACTAACCTATTTAGTCAGGTGTGTAGAGTAACTAACCTATTTAGTCAGGTGTGTAGAGTAACTAACCTATTTAGTCAGGTGTGTAGAGTAACTAACCTATTTAGTCAGGTGTGTAGAGTAACTAACCTATTTAGTCAGGTGTGTAGGCCAACAAAATAAAATGGAAAAAAAAACACTTATCCCTTTTGTTATCACTTACAATCCAAGGAACTTCAAGATTGTGAAAGGCACTAAACAATATCTCCCGATTCTCCAGCAGTCCCCTAAAATGAATAGACTCATAAAAGACTCACAAATAATATATAGTATACGCCAAGCACCCAACCTAAAAAAACTGCTTACCAAAGTGAAACTTACGTCTGATAAAGAAACAATGCAGGGTAAAAACTTCAGGGACCCTCGATGCGGAACTTGTGAATACATTGAAGAGGGTGAGCAAATCTCCTTTAAAAACAATGAGATTTTCAAAGTTAATGCTAACATGTATTGCAAAACCAAAAAACATAATTTACTCTGCAACCTGCCCACAATGTAAAGAATACTACATTGGTGAAACCGGAACGGGTCTACATGACAGAGTTCGAATACATAAACAACAATTTAGAGACCCCTCTGTCAGAAACACCACATGCAGTGAACACTTCGCAACCTGCGGAAAGGGAAAATTCACAATCTTTCCCGTCTTTAAGATACGGTAAGACAACGAACATTTCCGGAAACATAAAGAACAATTTTTCATTAGAAAGTACAAACCACTACTGAACACAAAAAAATGATATTCCATCTTCAAATAACGGGATTCTCCCCACTTTCCTTTTTTTTTCACGTCGCATATTGAAAACAGAAAACTATCCAATTAGAAGTGGATGACACCCGATCAAACATTCGATCGTTGAAGAGAAGAACAACCCTCGGAGGTACACTAACATTTCAGTAATTCTCCCTTCTCCACCCCAATCTATATGTGAACTTAAATACTTGAGTAGATGTGTATACATATGTGTGTGTAGATGTGTATGTATGTATATGTATGTATGTCTGTAGGTGTACAGGCATGTGTATGCATGTGTGTATATATGTAGGCATGTATGTGTGTATATATAAATATATACATATATACATGTATATATATATATATGCATATATGTGTGGATATGTATATGTATGTGCGTATGTATGTGTGTGTGTGTGTGTATGCATATGATTATGGTCTGTATGTATGTTTACATGTAGGGGAGTAAATATGTGAGCTAACGTGATGCCCCCACCCCACCCTCCCAAACCATTATCAACAACATACATTTCTGTCAACAAATATTTCAAAACTAATCATATTTTTCTCTTTTCTGTCATCACATTCTTATCAAAAGACATGTTTCTTACACCTCCTTAACCCCGCCCCCCAGACACACACCTACAAAAGACATGTTTCTTACACCTCCTTAACCCCGCCCCCCATACACACGCCTACAAAAGACATGTTTCTTACACCTCCTTAACCCCGCCCCCCAGACACACACCTACAAAAGACATGTTTCTTACACCTCCTTAACCCCGCCCCCCAGACACACACCTACAAAAGACATGTTTCTTACACCTCCTTAACCCCGCCCCCCATACACACGCCTACAAAAGACATGTTTCTTACACCTCCTTAACCCCGCCCCCCAGACACACACCTACAAAAGACATGTTTCTTACACCTCCTTAACCCCGCCCCCCAGACACACACCTACAAAAGACATGTTTCTTACACCTCCTTAACCCCGCCCCCCAGACACACACCTACAAAAGACATGTTTCTTACACCTCCTTAACCCCGCCCCCCAGACACACACCTACAAAAGACATGTTTCTTACACCTCCTTAACCCCGCCCCCCAGACACACACCTACAAAAGACATGTTTCTTACACCTCCTTAACCCCGCCCCCCATACACACACCTACAAAAGACATGTTTCTTACACCTCCTTAACCCCGCCCCCCAGACACACACCTACAAAAGACATGTATCTTACACCTCCTTAACCCCGCCCCCCATACACACACCTACAAAAGACATGTATCTTACACCTCCTTAACCCCGCCCCCAATACACACACCTACAAAAGACATGTATCTTACACCTCCTTAACCCCGCCCCCAGACACACACCTACAAAAGACATGTATCTTACATCTCGTTAACCACGCCTCCCCCCCCTCCAGACACACACCTACAATAGACATGTATCTTACACCTCCTTAACCCCGCCCCCAGACACACACCTACAGAAGACATGTATCTTACACCTCCTTAACCCCGCCCCCAGACACACACCTACAGAAGACATGTATCTTACACCTCCTTAACCCCGCCCCCCAGACGCACACCTACAAAGGCAAGTATCTTACAACTCCTTAACCCCGCCCCCCAGACACACACCTACGAAAGACATGTATCTTACACCTCCTTAACCCCGCCCCCAGACACATACCTACAGAAGACATGTATCTTACACCTCCTTAACCCCGCCCCCAGACACACACCTACAGAAGACATGTATCTTACACCTCCTTAACCTCGCCCCCAGACACACACCTACAGAAGACATGTATCTTACACCTCCTTAACCCCGCCCCCCAGACACACACCTACAGAAGACATGTATCTTACACCTCCTTAACCCCGCCCCCCAGACACACACCTACAGAAGACATGTATCTTACACCTCCTTAACCCCGCCCCCAGACACATACCTACAGAAGACATGTATCTTACACCTCCTTAACCCCGCCCCCAGACACACTCCTACAGAAGACATGTATCTTACACCTCCTTAACCCCGCCCCCCAGACACACACCTACAACAGACATGTATCTTACACCTCATTAACCCCGCCCCCCAGACACACACCTACAACAGACATGTATCTTACACCTCATTAACCCCGCCCCCCAGACACACACCTACAAAGGCAAGTATCTTACAACTCCTTAACCCCGCTCCCCAGACACACACCTACAACAGACATGTATCTTACACCTCATTAACCCCGCCCCCCAGACACACACCTACAACAGACATGTATCTTACACCTCCTTAACCCCGCCCCCCAGACACACACCTACGAAAGACATGTATCTTACACCCCCTTAACCCCGCCCCCCAGACACACACCTACGAAAGACATGTATCTTACAACTCCTTAACCCCGCTCCCCAGACACACACCTACAACAGACATGTATCTTACAACTCATTAACCCCGCCCCCCAGACACACACCTACAACAGACATGTATCTTACACCTCCTTAACCCTACCTCCCAGACACACACCTACAACAGACATGTATCTTACACCTCCTTAACCCCGCCCCCCAGACACACACCTACAAAGGCAAGTATCTTACAACTCCTTAACCCCGCTCCCCAGACACACACCTACAACAGACATGTATCTTACACCTCATTAACCCCGCCCCCCAGACACACACCTACAACAGACATGTATCTTACACCTCCTTAACCTCGCCCCCCAGACACACACCTACAAAGCCATGTATCTTAAACCTCATTAACCCCGCCCCCAGACACACAACTACAAAAGACATGTATCTTACACCTCATTAACCCCGCCCCCAGACACACAACTACAAAAGACATGTATCTTACACCTCATTAACCCCGCCTCCCAGACACACACCTACAAAGTATTCGTTTGGTATAGACGATGGCTTGACGGCGGTGGCGGGCTTCCCGCTAAAACACCCGACGGCTAAAACCGTCACATTCCTTGAGTGCTCGGAAAAATTAATTTCCATTTTTTTCGCTAGACGATATCACTCGGAACGGCTGACACGTGGTTAGGAAGGGCTGGCCGGGATCTGCAGTCGTCGCTGATTATTGACTGCTAAACAAGGGCTTAATCTTTACTCTACATCCTACCCTGAAAATGTATCGAGACTATGTATAATACACTTAAAAGCAATTTCTAGCTCGCACGGTCAGCCTGATTGTGGCATGACCTTTTCTCATTATAAGCTTACGTCCACTCACCAGATGGTCATAAGTAGACTTAATAATCAACACTCCAGAGCGACCGACTGAGGTAAAAGCTGCTAAATAGTAGGTCATCCTCTTGTCTCTGATTTTCAGGCCCATGGATTTTATCTGTTATATTCCTTTGTTATATTTCGAATACCTGATGATATCACCGGATTCATACTGAACCCGGTCATTGAAATGATCATAGTATAATAAACCTTTCAAGGATTTACACCAGTCCAGCCTCCTGTTATTTTATAATAATTATATATATATATATATATATATATATATATATATATATATATATATACGGGGTAACAAATTATTGTTATAGGTAGTCCACTTAAGTGTAGTCCAGTTATGGTACTCCGGGTAGTAGATGATATCAACGCTTGGCTAAGTTTGACTCAACAAGGCGTTTCCATAGTGATGTTGCGAGTACACTGTAATTCCTATGTTGTAAATACTTGGAGTAATGATAAATCAGGAAAGAAGATTGACATGGTTTGCTATACAAAAAAGGTTTTTAATCTCATTGCTGACAATTGTTTCTCTGAACTGGTAGGTCTAGAGATCGCTATCCGCTTGTTTTCACGTTATTCGATCACCAATACAAAGTTATAGCCAGTCAATTCATCGGAGCTTGTGAGAATGAAAAGAATATACAGGCATGGCTACTATATGTGGTAGTAATGGCATTCAATCAGAACAATAACAACAATACTAACAATGCTAGCAATAAATTATTTGAAATAATCACAACATCAATCTAGGTGGGAAGTATAGTATATCTACAATTTTAGCGTGTAAAACTAGCTGACATGAGGTAGATGTATAAAATTGACATGTAAAAGCTGTCATGGGGTGTATTATATATAGTGTAAAGATAAGCCGGTGGGTTTAAACAATGTAGGTCTGGTGGCCGTAAGAATCATTTATTATCTGACAGATGAAGAATTTATCACTGTAGTGAGGATAGTAATATTTGTGTGGTCTATATTAGATGAAAGGGTTGTCTAGCTTTCTCATCATCAATAACATACATGTAAAAGACAACATTAACAGAGTAGCAATATAATAGGCAAGTTAATACAGAGGTTAAGGAGGCAATATATATACATACATACACACACACACACACACACACACACACATATATATATATATATATATATATATATATATATATATATATATATATATATATATATATATATATATATATATACATACATATAAAGAGAAAACATGCTGACTATAATTATAACAGGAGGAAGGTAAAGTTCTGCTGTATTTTGAAATGTTCTTGGATTTAGGTTCATATGTTGACAGCAGCTGAGAAGAGATATATTTATATATTTATGGGTTTATAAGGTACTTACAGACATTAGTGTGGTATAGAACTAAGAAGGCTAGAATGTACTTAATGATTATATGTCTATGGTGGTTCGTGCAGTATAGTGGGTATCCTAAGTTGAAAGCTAAGTTACGTCGGTTTGATTCACGGAGGTTTAAATCTTGTGAATTTAGTGGCGATCCTGTGTCTGCAGAAGATCTTTCTAACTTGTTGTTGAGTAGCCTTTTTACATTTCTAAGGATATACAGTAATTCTAGATCACAGAGCCTACAGTGGGACATACCGGTACTGTAGGTCTTTGCGGCGGACAACCTCGATGAATTGACTGGTTATAACTTTGCGACCGACAAGCTCCGATGAATTGACTGGCTATAACTTTGTATTGGTGATTGAATAACGTGAAAACAAGGGGGTAGCGATCTCTAGACCTACCAGTTTAGAGAAACAATTGTCAGCAATGAGATTAAAAACTTTCTTTGTATAGCAAACCGTGTCAATCTTCTTTCCTGATTGAGATATATATATATATATATATATATATATATATATATATATATATGTGTGTGTGTGTGTGTGTGTGTGTGTGTGTGTGTGTGTGTGTGTGTGTGTGTGTGTGTGTGTGTGTGTATATATATATATAATTATTATAAAATAACAGGAGGCTGGACTGGTGTAAATCCTTGAAAGTTTTATTATACTATGATCATTTCAATGACCGGGTTCAGTATGAATCCGGTGATATCATCAGGTATTCGAAATATAATAAAGGAATATAACAGATAAAATCCATGGGGCTGAAAATCAGCCATTTTGTATTATGTCTAACATAGGTGGAAAGATATTTTAATGTAGATAGTATAATATATATTATCTGGATTAAATTGTATATTAGTCTGTACTGTTTAGCATGTTAATATGTGTTGGGTATATTGTTAAGCAGCCTGGATCTTGGCGTAGAGTCTGTCACATTCTCCCCTTCCCCCCTCTCTCTTTTCTGGTCTAATAGTCCTTGCTCTTTCCCTCCTTTTCTTCTCATTTATGGCATTTATAGTCCGTTCTTATACTTTCCTATATAGCCAGATCTGCCTTTCTTTATCCCTTTCCCTTTTTATTTCATTACTTAATTTTGTTTTTATCTTCTTTTTTTTTATATTTCCATCATTTGTATAACTTCTGTCTGAAAAATATAGTTGACATAATATTTTTATTTATAACAAATAAAATAGATTCCTCTTTAGATATCTATATTCTACTTCTCTTAAGTATGGATCACTAAAAAAATCTGTGGTATTTCCTTTGGCAAGTCATGGTTGGTTTAGTTTTATAATTACTAGCAGAAAAACCACCCTTCGGGTGATTTTCTGCTAGCATGTATAGTGTGTATATTGATATATACGCAGGTATATATACATGTAGATATGATAGATCAAATAAAATCGTAATTGACAATATATAATACACAGAAATTGAACGAAGACTGCGTTACACTGTCTTATTTAATCAGTAACGTAATCCATGATACATTAAAAAAGACGATATTATATATAAACTGCATTGGGAGAAAATTAGTGACAGAAAATTAGTATGCTTATTTAAGCGATCGCCAACCGGAAGTGTTGACCTTTGAGAATGTTAAAGAAGTGAATCTTTAAATAAGTAATAAAATATATTTAATGAACAGCCACGAAATTCAATCGGGGGTAACAACAGTAAGTAATGTACTCAATACAAAGCAGAGTATAAATATTTAATATTGAAATGGCTTCTACAGGACTAGAACTGTTTCATTCGAGAGAAATCATCAGGAAGCCGACTGTCCAAGTAATATGGTGGTATTTATATATTTTCTGGTGGTAGGAGAGGGTGGTGATTGGGATGGGTGGAGATTATTGGTCGATGGGTTTAAAGAAAAGGAAATTCTTTAAGAGACTATATTTAGAGTAACAAAGGCAGAAAGAATTCAAGTTAAGTCTCTGTAGAAAGGTTCAGACGGGGATGGGAGGGGGACTCCTGAATTTTTAAGATTCATTTAAGTTAACAATGGCTATTTATTGGTAGCTCTTCCACAATGGTCAGGTGTCTACAATCACACAGGCACACACAAACATACCCTCACATCCACACACACATATATATATGTGTATATGTACATATATGTATATGTACATATATATACATATATATATACATATATATACATATACATATATACACTTACATACATACACACGTGCACATTATATATATATATATATACACACACATACACACATATATACACATATATACACACACATATATATATAAATATACATATATACACACACATACATACATACTTACACACACACACATATATATATACATAGTGATGCACTAGATAGAGGAAACTATAGAGGTATACAGTTGATGGACCAGGTCATGAAAGTAACAGAAAGAGTTATAGCACAGTTGATTAGGGACCGGGTGAAAATAGACGAGATGCAATTTGGGTTTGTACCAGGGAGAGGCACCACTGATGCCCTCTTCCTTGTGAGGCAGTTACAGGAAAAGTAAACCACTCTACTTGGCATTTGTCGACCTTGAGAAAGCCTTTGACAGAGTTCCACGTGCTGTAATCTGGTGGGCTCTTAGAAAACTAGGAGTAGATGACTTGTGAAAGCGGTACAAGCCATGTATAAGGGAGCAGTCAGCAAAGTTAGGATTAGCAATGAGTATAGCGAGGAATTTAGCGTACAGGTTGGGGTCCACCAGGGCTCTGTTCTTAGCCTCCTCCTGTTCATCATAGTCCTGTAGGCAATAATGGAGGAGTTTAAGACCGGATGCCCATGGGAACTCCTGTATGCTGATGACCTCGCACTTATAGCTGAATCTATGGTAGAACTAGAGAATAAATTCCAAACTTGGAAGCAGGGACTAGAAAGAAAGGGTCTCAAAGTCAACATGACAAAGACTAAGGGCCTTGTAAGTAGACGAGAAAACAGAACCCAGATCGCCTCAGGGAAATGGCCTTGCTCAGTATGTAGGAAAGGTGTAGGTAGGAACTCCATTCTCTGCCCCAAATGCAAACAATGGGTACACAAGAGATGTAGCGGGATCTCAGGAAGCTTAATTAAGAATGTAGGCTTCACATGCAGCAGCTGTGCTGGGACAGCAAGCAGCAAACAGCCACAGGAAACAAGTACCACCAATCTCTGGGAGGGCTCTGTAGAAACAGTAGACAGCTTCTGCTACCTAGGTGACCGAATTAGCAGCGGAGGTGGGTGTTCAGAAAGTACAATAACTAGGGTAAGAACGGGATGGAAGAAGTTTAGGGAACTACTACCACTGCTAGCTGAAAAAGGATTCTCCCTCAGAATGAAAGGCAGACTGTATGATGCGTGTATCCGAACAGCGATGTTGCATGGTAGTGAGACCTGGACGCTGAAGGTGGAAGACTTACGTAGATTAGAGAGAAACGAAGCCTGCATGCTCCGATGGATGTGTAACAGTAATATACGTGAACGACAAAGCATAAATGAATTGAGAGAGACACTGGGCATAAGAGGAATCAAATGCTGTGTGCAGGAGAGGCGGTTGCGCTGGTATCGACATGTGATGCGTATGAAGGATGACAGCTGCATAAAAAGGTGCAGAGCACTAGAAGTCGATGGAAACCGCGAAGTGGGGAGACCCAAGATGACCTGGGATGAGGTGATAAAAGCCGACCTTACCCAATTACACCTCTCAAAGGCAATGACACACGACCGTGACCTCTGGCGTCACGCAGTAATACAGAGTACCCGACCTCCCATGGGTACAAGCTGAAGCATATAGACAATATGCCCCCCCCCCCAGCACAAGGTGGTCGTGGAGGTGCCACGGCAAAAAAGCACCCAGCCCACACTGTAATGTGCCACGAAAAAGCACCCAGCACTCACTGTAAATGAGGTTGGTGTTAGGAAGGGCATCCAGCTGTAGAAATCAAGCCAAATCAGTTCCTGTATGAGCAAGGCATGGTCAGCCGACCAGACACTGCCCACAACAGGACAACCCGTCTAACCCATGCTAGCGTGGAAGAACGGACGTAAAACGGTGATGATGATATACACACACACAAATGTACATATATATATACATATATAGCACACATACGCATACCTACATATGCACATATATATACTTACAAATACACACTCACACACACACACACACACATATATATATATATATATATATATATATATATATATATATATATATATATATATAAAGGTGACGATGGTTTCCTGAACACTGTACGGCGTAATTCGGGCTGTTTGTTTACAAACAAACCGAGCATTATAATAAATGTTCGGTAAAGCCATACGTACATATATATATATATATATATATATATATATATATATATATATATATATATATATATATATATATATATATATATATATATATATATATATGTGTGTGTGTGTGTGTGTCTGTGCATGTATGTATATATATATACATACTACTGTACGTCTGTATACATATATGTATGTACGTATACATACTTACATTTAAGTACCAGCTGTACTAAGAGTGAGAAATGAAATTTCGTTTCATTCTTTTCCATTTATCGTTTTCGGTGCGCCCGGCCGACTAACTCACTCGATATGCAAATTAGGCTGCTCAGCCGTTAATATGCATAAGGAAAGTATATACTTTCAGACGTTCAATCATCTGACAGAAAGGTATACGATGCTGACGATAGCTAATAAGCTTGAAACTAGTACATCGTTCCTGTGTCAGTGTTGAACAAAAAGGCGACGATGGTTGCTGAACACTGTACGGCGTAATTCGAGATGTTTGTTTACAAACAAACCGAGCATTATAATAAATGTTCGGTAAACCCATACGTACACATATATATATATATGTGTGTGCATGTATGTATATATATACATACTACTGTACGTCTGTATAAAATGTACGTATGTACGTATACATACATACTTACATTTAAGTACCAGTCGTACTAAGCGTGAGAAATGAAATTTCGCTTCATTCTTTTCCATATATATATATATATATAAGTTGAAAAAAAAATGAAAACGAAATTTCATTTCTCACTCTTAGTATGGCACTTACTTAAATGTAAGTATGTATGTATACGTACATACATATATGTATACAGACGTACAGTAGCATGCATATATATATATACATATATATAC
>OZ024742.1:5283603-5286103 GCA_964016885.1 Eledone cirrhosa | reverse complement strand
TATATATATATATATATATATATATATATGTATATATATATATATATATATATATATATATATATATATATATATATATATATATATATATGTATATATATATATATATATATATATATATATATGTATATATATATATATATATATATATGTATATATATATATATATGTATATGTATATGTATATATGGGGGTATAGATGTGTATGTGTGGATATAGATATGTATGGATATGTGTATATATATATATATGTGTATATATTCCCTGACCACATGTTGCTAGATGGTTACTTAGGGGTATCTGACGGACATTTGAGTCTCTGGTTTGCTGACGGTGTACCCGTGCACGTTCCGATAGTGCACGGGTACACCGTCAGCAAATCGGAGACCCAAATCAGAGACCCAAATGTCCGTCAGATACCCCTAAGTAACCATCTAGCAACATGTGGTCAGGGAATATTTATAATATTCCCATTCTACAAATTACACAGCCCAAGTGAAATCAAGAGAAAAATCAAAGAAAAGAATTTTATTGATAAATTCAAACACAAGCTAAATGAACAATAATAATGCTTAGTGGTATTACTTCTACTATGACTATGACTACGACCATGTCGACTACGACCACTAACAACAACAATAATAATAATAATAAAAGTGATGTTGATGGTGATGATTACTAGAAAATGCTATTTTCATCATTTCTAAAAATAGCAAAACAATTGATGCTTTGGATAGGATCAATTAGTGGTCGTTAGAGATGCTCAACCAGCCGTGACGCTTAAACCAATCAGCCTTAGTAATTCAGTGAAACTACACACCGATTGATCGAAATACAGTTTGCAAGATTTAGCATTCTGGAGCCACTTTTCAATGTATATAAGATACAAAATTTACCCATCTCATTACAGTTGAAAATTGCAAACTTGACTGTCACCACACATTATGAACCTGAAGATTGCGAAAGCATTAAAGTACTTGTTCAATTAACACTTAACATTTAATATTCTATCATACTATTTCATTATAATACCATTATAAATTTTAAAGCATTGTAAATAAAACGAGTAAATCAGACAAAGTTGGAATTCCTGTTATTAATATATATATATATATATATATATATATATATATAACGAAGGAAATGTGGTAAGGAACCATGTGGACCATAACGCACCAAAGTACTCAATACTTGAGGTAGTAGAGTGGGTAATAGGAACCAGTAAGACCCCGACAGCTGAGCTCAAGCCGTTTCGACGGCTAATTCTGGACTAGCCAGAATTAGCCGTCGAAACGGCTTGAGCTCAGCTGTCGGGGTCTTACTGGTTCCTATATATATATATATATATATATGTGTGTGTGTGTGTGTGTGTATGTATGTGTGTGTGTGTATGTGTATATATATATATATATATATATATATATATATATATATATATATATATATATATATATGTAGATAAATCTACCAAGAGTTTACGGTAGTGTCCAATCCGTATGAAGAACTCAATGTAATCCGGATATCATGGAAAGAAGAGATGCAATGAAAAATCACTTTCGGTGAAAGATAAACGGAATACAGAGTCAAGATAAAATATTAAAAAAATAATGAATAAAACAATGAAACAGTTCCTTATATTAAACAAAAAAAGTTCATTATTTAACGATCGTTTCTAGGATATATATGTGTTAGAATTGGCATGTATATTCAACAGATCTATGTACAAAATTATACAAAATTATACAAACTATCAAATTTAATATGCATACCAACACATACATATGCCGTCTTCAGAAATAATTTCTGAAGACGGCATATATATGTGTTGGTATGTATATTTAATTTTGATAGTTTGTATAATTTTGTATAATTTTGTACATAGATCTGTTGAATATACATGCCAATTCTAACACATATATATCCTAGAAACGATCGTTAAATAATGAACCTTTTTTGTTTAATATAAGGAACTGTTTCATTGTTTTATTCATTATTTTTTTAATATTTTATATATATATATATATAAATACACATACACGCATATACACACATATACATACATACACATATATATATATATATGATGGCTGCCCCCTCGTTATCGAGTATGCCCATTGCACAATATGCCATTATTAATAATTATTAATTAATTCTATCGTGCAATGCCTGTGCGTGAAGATATTTTTTAAAGTGAGGAAAGACTGTGCACTGAGCCAATCCCACTCTCTGAGCGACAGTAGCTATAACCCTAAAAGAAGAAAAGATCAACATCATCAGTAACTACTGAGCCGCAGGTTTTATATCGGAGTTATCCCAGTTTCATGAGTTACCTTCTCCTAAAAGAATGCCCTGACAAAGGCTAGGGGTCCTTCACTCCCAGTGGTTTAACCGCGCGGTACATGTGTATATACATATTTACACAATTTTGGGTGGGCGTTCACTCTTATGAGTTCTTCCGCCCTTTGTCAGGTTTTGTTTTTTGTCCTGCAAGGTGTCCAAA
>OZ024742.1:5271103-5278603 GCA_964016885.1 Eledone cirrhosa | reverse complement strand
TATATATATATATACATACATACATACATATATATATATATACATACATACATATATATATATATATACATACATATATATATATATATACATACATATATATATATACATATATACATACATATATATATATATACATACATACATACATACATATATATATATACATACATACATACATATATATATATATACATACATATATATATACATACATACATACATACATACATACATACATACATACATACATACATACATACATACATACATACATATATATATACACATATACATATTTATATATACATATATATATATACACATATATACATATATATATACATATACATACATATATACATATACATAAAAAGTTTTAGTATATACATAACCATAAATAGTATCCTTAATACTATATATATATATATACATATATATCTATACATATATGCATATATATATACACACATATATACATACATATATACATATATATATATATATACACATATATATACATATTTATATATATATATACATATATATATACATATTTATATATATACACATATATATATATATACACATATATATATGTATCTGTATATAAAATAAAGTATGTGTGTGTGTGTGTCTGTGTATTACCTATAGGGGCCTACATCTTACGGCCGATTTTCATGAAACTTTACAGGCTCATAGATTAGTCATTGGGGAGTGTTTTCTATAAATCAACATATCGTTTCTTTTATTCCGGGGTCATTCTGCAGATAAAAATCGATAGGGAGGTCACCTTCTTTTAGGTATCGAAAATTAAGATTTTTGGCTCTAGCTCCCACACTCTGCCACCGATTTCATTCAAATTTTAAAGCAAAACAGAATTTATCATTGCACATCCTGTAATGGCTTTATATTTTGCATTTGCTTTTCAGAGACGGCGTAGCAGCCGCTTAAATATTCAAAAATACCACTTTTAGACTCAAATTTCCACCTTTTCGGCTCTAGCTCCCACATTAATCAAACTACTTTGTTCAAATTTACACTACGCTAAATCTGATTATTTCACGTCTTAAAGTGGCTTTACATTTTGGATGTTTTGTTCAGGAACGGCGTGGCAGCCGCTTAAATATTCGAAAATACCACATTTTCGCTCAAATGTCTGCCTTTTCGGCTCTAGCTCCCACATTTTTCAACCGATTTCGTTCAAATTCGAAACTCCCACCCCAGCATACCCCTTCGTCACTCACCCGCGTTTTTCAGTGATAGAGGTCATCAGCACCCTCCCCCACATGGCCTGTGTGTCGCCATAGATGAGTCATCGAGAAGCAGTCGCTAAGATCAACACCTTTTCATCAAAGCAGATATTATTTTACCTACCCAGGCAACACTACTTACTGCTGCTAGTATATATATATATATATATATATATATATATATATATATTTATATATATATATATATATATATATATATATATATATATATATATATATATTTATATATGTATATATATATATACACACATACATAAATATACACACATATATACATACATATATACATTCACATATACATAGATATAGGTATACATATATACACACATATATACACATATATATACATATACACATATATATATACATACATATATACGCACATATATATACATATATATATAGTAATATTTATATTTATATATGTTTGATATATCTATAAATATGTAGGGTAGTACTAAGTACTAGCCAGTTACCGGTATGACAAAAGGTTCAATGCAAATTTTCAAGTGTTTTACAGAACCAAGATACAAAGTGTTAAAACGATCAAATTTTCGTTGCGAACATTTATTAGCTGACAATTGTTTCTTCAAGAGAGAAGTCTGGTAGTCATTTAGAACATTTAGGGTACGTAGTTGTTATTAGTGTCAAAGGCATCATGTTGAGATTCAGGAGTTAAAAAGATGTTCCGCTTGAAATAACACAATTACAAGCAGCACTGGTTGGAAGTGTAATAGGTATAAGTAAAAGCAAAAGGCACAAGCAAAAAAAAATCACAAACAAAAAAACACAGGGAAAGAAGTTATAGGCAAGGACAATTGGTGTACACTGCAGGAGTCAATACAGTCAATAATGCATGTATGAGGAAAGAGTTATACTGCAGTTGAAATAAACATATTTTGTGTGGGGTGTTAAAGCATGTTATATTTGTTATAAACATTTAAGATAGTGTGCAATTTGTTAGAGAGGCATGTGGTGATAATGTAGATATTTGTTATGTAAGGTGTAATGTAAATCACCAGATAGAGTTGGGTATGTGATTTTCATTTAAGTGTTTTTGTGTTGTAGTTCGTATTTATGTGCATGTGTTGTTTGTTACTCACAGCTATTAACCCTGGGATTATTTTGAGTCGTTTATAGTCAATAGGTGTTTGTTTTTTAAATGTAAATTCCTCCGAATTACTGGCCATGTTGTTATTGTAGGTATATTATCTTATGCATCTTTTATCTGTAAATTATCTTTTCTAAGGTTTGTATTAACCGTTATTAAGCTGTTGGTAAACCGTTAGGTTACTTAATTTCATAAGTTTACACAGGAAGTTGTAAAGGGGGTTAATAACAAAGGGAGGTAATTAATGTTGTTGATAAATTAAGGGTTGTTATAATATTGTGGTAGTGTTACAAATTAATCTATATAGAGTGTTTCAAATATAAAATATTCTTGGTTATATAATTGCTATCTTTTAAACTTTATGTGTGTGGAGGGGTGTTTTAAAACGTTTTTTTAATTTAGTTTATTATAACTAGATAGTTTTTACATAGTTAGTATATGCATGCTTAATATAAGGCACATACATATGTGTGACAGTGTATAAACATATATACACACAGACACACACACTTATACACACATATATACACACACACATATACATATATATATATATACACACACACACATATACACACACTTACACACACACATATATATATATATATATATATATATATATATATATATATATGAATTATAAGAATCAAAGAACTGTTCAAAACATTTTTATGCTTACAACTGTTTCCTCCAAACTGAGGTTTGGAGGAAACAGTTGTAAGCATAAAAATGTTTTGAACAGTTCTTTGATTCTTATAATTCATATAACTGCTCTGTAAATCATCTGATGTTATTACATTGAGCTATTTAACTTACTGGTAATAAGGTAGTAATATATTACTGCCTACCACTATTTAGGGTTTATAAAAATATATATGAGTACAAAAGGTTTTTGTATTTGCATAACCGTAAATAGTATAATTAATACTATATATATATATATATATATATATATATATATATATATATATATATATAATCATGAGATTCCTGATGATTTCTAAAGAATGAAACAGTTCTAGTCTTGTAGAATCTCATCTATATTAAAACATTTATACTCTGCTATGTATTGAGTACCTTACTTACTGTGGTTACCTCCGATTTAACCCGGAATAACTTATCTCTCTCTCTCTCTATATATATATATATATATATATATATATATATATATATATATATATATATAAATATATGTATATATATATATAATGTATAATAAACAATACAATATAATTACCTCATTACCAGAGGTTTCCCGAATAAGACGAATACGAAAAACGTCCTCATTCGTTCATCGGACAAGGCAATTTAAAACATAGTGAAATATTTGAAAAATCTTCTCAAGAAAGGCAAGAGTTTAACGGGCAAAAAAAAACAAAGCAAGAGATATATAAAAAAAAATAAGGAAATATAGTTAGGGTATGTGTATAAATGTGTTTATATTCACTCACAAATGTACATATGTGTGTATGTACAAATGCATGTGTATAGTGAAAATGTGTGTGTGCGTAAGTGCGTATATGAGGGCAAGCATAATAGTGTATGTGTGACCAATACGTATATAATATAAGTTGAAAAATAATGTACATCCAGATTTAGGTATTAAATATATACACATACAAGTATGAAAGCACACGTATAAACACACACGCGCGATCATTTATATGCGGAAGATAAACAGGGAAGGGAGTGTATTAGTCAAAAAGAGTGTCATATTCGATACATATGAAAATGAAACAATATATGAGAAAGAGAAAAATTTTGTTTAAATCAAAGAGAAAGTAAGAGGGAGGGGTTATCAATATAAATTAGAACCCATTCGATGTCTCAATGGGTTCTTTTGACAGTGCTGATGTTTGTGATTTAGTCGGCCTATTCCTCCTACACACACTTAAAGAAAAATTCCCTAACCATATTTTGGGGCTTTATCGCGACGATGGTCTAATACTTTCCCACACCACCATAGGCCATAACTTAGATAGATTAAGGAAAGACTTAATAAAAACCTTCGCTAGCTTTAATCTTAAAATTACTATTGACACTAACCTTTCCAATGTTAATTTTCTAGATATAAACCTAGATCTGCCTACTGCTTCTTATAAACCGTACCACAAACCTAATGAAAATTTAAAATATATAAATAAAGGCTCTTGCCATCCTCCTATAGTTTTTAAAAACCTTATCCCTAACATTAGCCGTAGGATCTCCACCCTCTCTTCCTCAGAAGCTATTTTCAATAAGGCATCCCCCTACTATAATAAAGCCCTTCAAAATAGCGGATTTAGCGAACCGATTAAGTACATACCCAACAATACTAACTCTTTTAAACATAATAGGAAAATAAAAATAATTTTGTTCACACTCCCCTACTCTCTAGCAGTTAAAACAATTCCTAGAGCTCTTAGATAAACATTTCCCTAGAACACATAGATACTATAAGATCTTCAATAGAAACTGTGTCAAAATTAGCTACTCCTGCGGTCCCCCTATTAAATCTTATATCATCAATAAGAAATCACCCAGAGAACATCAAAATTGCTCCTGTAGAGTCAAAAGTGAATGCCCATTACAAGGTAAATGCAACACCAAAGCCATTGTATATGCGGCTAAAGTGACAACCATCAGCAACAACCTACCAGCCACCAGCGAACGATATGTGGGTATGATACAAGACAAATTAAAAACGCGTTATTACTCACATGTCGCATCTTTCCGACATCCAGAAAAAAGATTTACAACAGCTTTGTCTAGCAGAATATGGGATTTGAAAGACCAAGGTATCCAATATAAATTGGATTGGTCAATTTTGAACCAATCTAAAGAATATGCAAGAGGAACAAGAAGATGCACACTCTGCATAAGTAAAAAATATTGGATTTTACAGAACCTTAAATCACCAAAAACCTGCCTAAATACAAAAACAGAAATTTTCACCAGTTGCCCACACATGAAATCACACTTGCTTTCCAGCTCATATAAACTTAACTCACTTTCAGATACTTATCCTCCATAAACTCTTGTTCTTCACTTTCCTTAAATTATCCTCTTTACAGACTTCTCTTTCTGATTTACTTTCATTTTTAACTTTATTTTCATTTTTATTTTTATTTTCACTTCACATCCACAAGTGACCCTCCACCCCCTCCCTACTTTTTTATTCACCTACCTAATATCTTCAAATTCCACACTTTATTTCTTTCACTACCTGATATCACTTGTCACTTGCGTTTTCAACTCCAGATATATCCTGTTGTTTCGCAGCTGCTTTTATATTTGTATTTCTTTCTTTCATATGGCTGGTCTATATTTTGTATCTATGCGTGTGAGTGTGTATGCGCCTCCGTATGTGTGCGTGTCTGTGTCTATATGTGTGAGCATGTATGTTTTTTATATCTATATTTTATATGAGTGTGTGTATGTGGGTGAACGTATGTGTATAAGTACGTGTATATATATATATATATATGTATATGTATGTATGTGTGTGTATGCATATATGTATGTGTATAGTCGCGTACGTATGTGTGCTTAGATATAAGTGTGCCGATATATGTATATATATATATATGTGCTTCGTGTGTATGTATGTACGTATGCATGCGCTTTTGCCTGTACGTATTCATATATATTTTTTTTTTATATGTATGTGTGCGTACGTGCGAACCTATGTTTGTTTTCTTTTTCTCTAGTGTTAATTTATATTGATAACCCTCCCCCTTATATTTCACTATGTTTTAAATTGCCTTGTCCGATGACCGAATGAGGACGTTTTTCGTATTCGTCTTATTCGGGAAACCTCTGGTAATGAGGTAATTATATTGTATTGTTTATTATACATTAAATTTAGCTCTGGTACTTACATAGAGCACTCTTCACTCCTATGACTTTTTCAATTTTCAACGGAAACTTCAATACATATATATATATACACATATATATATATATATATATATATATATATATATATATATATATATATATATATATATATATATATATATATATATATATATATATATATATATATATATATATATATATGTAAACATACTGATTGTGTAGAGATAGTTGAAGTTTTTTAACACAGGATAGGGAGTTGCATAATATATACTGGAGTAATTGTAGTTGTATACACAGTTGTCTGCTATTTAGTTGGTGTTGTATATTGACAGTTTATTACAGTGCCTATATCATTTAAATCTTTTCATTGTATAATGTAATAGATCAAACAGGTGTTTACTGACTGTATGTAGGTCAGTGTGGTCTTTTAATTAAGGTGTAGTCCTATATTCATGAAGGTCTAGTTGGATAAACTACAAGGTGGTGGTCTAGTGTTATCTCCGACATTGGTCTTTATTTTTATTTTTATTATTATTAGTTACTAGGTTTGAAGTAGTGGAACGAGAATCTATGGTAATGTGGACACGTGTAGAAGATCTCTGATTTCCTATTTAGTAGGCTAAGGTTAGTGTAAATAATATTTTTAGACTCGAGGATGCAAAGGTTACAAAATTTGTTAGGTGGTCTATATGAAGGGGCCTTAGCTATCACTTCCCATTTTAAGGTGTATGGTATATTACTTGATTTTAATGAGTGTATGTATGTGGATATTGAGGTTACGTTGCTAAGTTTAAGGTTTTCTGAATGAATTAAGGTGTAAATTATATCTGGTCTTAAAGCTATTCGATGTAGAGCTTATATATACTTTCGAGATATGATTGCCGGTTACAGTACCGGAGTAGACAATATCTTTAATTAGGCAGTTCTTATTTAAGGGACATGTCTTGTTAGGCCTACAGTTACAATTGTTTTGTTTACTAGTATACTGGTTAAGGGGGTGTGCATTTGAGTGGCTGTTTCTGTTTCTACTTCTAGTGTTATGATTATGGGAGTGTTATTACTATGACTTGTTGTTAGTATGACTTGTTGTATGGTCTTGTACTGTGTTGTTGTTCAGGTTATTTCTATGCTGGACATTATTACTTTGGTGTAGTTTAAAGTACTTTTCAATCTTTCTCTTGTTGGTGCTGGCTATATGGTCTGATATGTTAGGTGTGGTGGAGTAGGATATTTTAATTGTGTTTTTGTTAAATAGGTTGTGGTATTTATGGTTAG
>OZ024742.1:5220956-5265956 GCA_964016885.1 Eledone cirrhosa | reverse complement strand
GTCGCACGCACACACAACCACCGCCACCACTAAATACATCCACATACTTCAACAATCATCATCAACACATATCCCTCGATCCCAAATCGACTGTATTATATACCCCCCACGGTGGGGGTTGGCAGTATCGGTAGAGGGTCGGACGCCATGCTTTCAAGCATAGTTACGTCCCTTTACGATCTGAGTTCAAATCCCGCCGACGTTGACTTTGCCTTTCATCCTTACGGGGGTCGATAAAATAAAGTACCAGTAATACACTGGCTATTTGCTGGCCTTGTGCCTAAAGTAGAAACAATTATATACCCCCCACCCCCGTCTGCCTAGCATATAACACACCGTAACCTCTGATCATGTAATCATCTTGCCGAACATATCACCCCAGCACCACCACCATCACCATGTCCACAACACACATGGCCGTACGTCCATAAACGCTTTTCCCCGCGTTCCCTATCTCACCTTTTAACCGGTATTCGATCCGGTATATATATTTTTGTCCCTCACAACTCCACCACCACCACCACCACCACAAAACACAACTCCATACTTCACCAACACCGACAAAACATACCTCCACTCCCCAACCAACAATAGTGTGTGTGTCTGTGTGTAAGTATTTTACTCATACGGGCGTTTTAAGTGTGCGTGCGTGTACGCAAATTTATCTGTACGTGTGTGTGTGTGTGTGTGTGTGTGTGTGTGTGTATGTGAACACATGTATATACATATGTCTATGTGTGTGTATGTGTACGTCTACATATATGTATATGGGTAAATCTGACTATGTGTAGGTGAGCTCATATATGTGCATGTATGTATATATGTGCGTGTATATGTGTGTTGTCGGTACATGTGTGTGTATATATATATATATATATATATATATATATATATATGTGTGTGAGTATACGTGTGTGGGAGTGTGTATGTGTATATCTTGCATACATGAGTGTGAGTCCTTCCCCCCATCTCTGTCGTTCGCCACCCCCACCGATACTCCACCACTCTCCATATTCGTGTCCGCATGCGCGCATGCACATACATGTGTGTACATATACATATGGCTGTGTGTGAGCGTATGCCGATACATCCACCACACCACCAAAAACGCCGCTACCATAGACAAAGGCGCCACTACCACACGCCAACCCGTCTACAGACAGTCCACTAACCTCACACCACAGCCCATCCCACTAAATAACCTTAACCACCACCATATCTTCACATCCACACCCACATACTCTACACGCCAAGGCCAACCCACCACCACCACACCACAGCCCACCTTCATCCACAGACCGTCACCAACATCTCACCATCACACCCACCCCCATATACACTACAGGCCAGTACATCGCCTTGATCCTTCTCACCAATCAAAACACCTCATTTTGTCAAACTCTTGAAACTGACTTTACCACATAGCATGTATTTCATTTTCTTATAGCATTTTAAGAGGGTCCGTCGAGCTGCCGATTATTGAGTCGGGTAGGATCAATATAGATCGAACCTTGAGCTGATCAGTGGCGAAACGCGCGACAAATATCAATAAATGCAATGAAGGAATAATCAACACTACAACTACAATCATGGTGTCAGAAAATATATATATCTCTGTATTGAGTATGGGGGGTGGGGGAGATTACGGCTGTCATCTCATTTTCTTTCATCAAGGCTAAGTCATGTTGGGTTTGACAACGTAGTTCAAATGATGGCGGTGGTGGCGAGTGTTGTTGGTGTGGTGGTTTGGTGGCGGTGTGGTGGTTTGATGGCGGTGTGGTGGTGAAATATAAACCACGTGGAGTGGAACAAATATAATGAAATAAATAAATAAATATATATATACAAATACATACATACACACACACACACACACATACATACACACATACATGTAGGTGATCTCTTTCTCTTAATTTCGAATATATTTTTTGACCGGTCATCTTCCTGGTGGCAAGGTTGTAAAAGAAAAGAAATTGTCATCCCTTGAATCGCAAGAATGTTTTGCAAATTTTGAAGGTGCCAACTATCGCAGCCACTTGTAGACTATGAATTAGGGAGCTGCGCTCTTTGTCAGCAAATCCAAGTTCAGTCATACTTTGGTCCAAGCGGGTTGGTATATAACCCGTAGCTCCAATAATGATGGGTATGAAGCTAAAGGTGTATTTTGGATACTGGATTTGTAAACTCCTCATCAATGGTCCGTAGATGTCCTCCTCCTGTATTTTTCTGACAACGTTTACATCAAGTGGGCAACTGATCTCCACAACACAACACGTTTTCAATGGGTGGTCCCAAACAACAATATCAGGCTGGTTGTGCTTTAATTTGGTGGCAGTTTTTATTTTCAGGTTCCACCAGTATTCCTTAGTGCAATCTGTCTCGATATATTCTTCCTCGTTTGCGTTCCAGATGGTTCTAGCTATCCCATCGTGTCTCATGGGGAGGTAGTAGCGAGATGACATTCTTTCGCAGCTGGCAACATTGTCGCTTACATCTTCAATCTTTGTTTTACATAAGCCTACATTTATTGTCAGCTGATGGCCCTCCTCTTTTGTGCAGCAGATATTTGGTAGGGAGTTCTTGTTCCTGTATTGCATAGAGATATCCCTCAAGGTGTCATGTCATAAACTTGTCGGAACTCCATGCCAGGCTTTTTTAGTGGTTTATCACCTCTATGGTCTGTGTTTTACGTCTCAAGTATACGTGCACAACTTTTTCTGTAAATTGGTCAATTTTTTCATCTTCTTTGAACAGTGAATAGGATCTTCCGATTTCTCTGGGTGAGAGATTTATATCAGGCTTTATTCCGTCTCTCCTCCAGATCAGTGGCTATCCTAATGATATTTTTTTTTTCATGCTCATAAACCTGGGCCATAAAACTTTTCCTCTGTTGAAGATGTTGCTTCAGTGTTACTATCCGGGTGTCATATGATGTTAATATGGATTTTAGACCCCGGCCACCTTCCTTGCATGACAAGTACAGCCTATCCACATCACCAAAGTTCCCAGTAACACTGACAAGTTTTCGAGTTCTAACATCTATCTCTCTTAAGTATGTGATATTTACATCTCAAATGATATATATACAGGGTGTTTCCAAAAATGTGTAAAGTTTATTCCGAGTTCAATCACAGCTAACAACAGTAAGGTACTCAATTCATAACAGAGTATAAATATTTAATATAGTAATGACTTCTACATGACTATAACTGTTTCATTCAGGAGAATTATATACGTGCGTGCGTGTGTTTTAATGACCGTATACATACATCCCTCCCCTCAAACAGTCCTTCACAATGTCTGGTTCCGGTTTCTCATCATTGTCAAGTCACACGTTAGCACGTTTTGTGTTGAGAAGTGTCCATCCAATTCACAGTACTTGGATCCGATACTGTGCTGCCGCTGTGAAAGGGGTTTCGAGCGGCCAACTGGACTGTCACTTCTCATAACAGTGCAATCTAGTCCCAGGCTGCCACGGTCGTCTTTCGTATTGAGAAGTATCCATCGCGGGGAGAGGGCCCGGCTCCGAAATTGGGGTGCCGCTGTGAGAAGGATTCGGTGCCGCAAACTGGCCTCTTCCTCCTCATAATGATATCACTGGTCACTTCGCATAGTTGTGCCATCCAACGCCATGCTCCAAAACTGGCTGTCGCTACATTGTCAGCTGTAAAATACTCAGCCGAAAAGAGTGTTTGGGACATAAAGGTTTTTAGATAAATATAAACACTTAGAGCGTGATTCTCGGGGAGATTCAGCATCAAACATTCATCTATATATACCACAGACAAATTATATATATAATATACAGTTCTACTCCTGCAGAAGACATTTCTAGATTCAATATTTATACTCTGTTATGTATTGAGTACCTTACTGTGGTTACCCCAGATTGAACCTGGGACCAACTCACACACACATTTTTATATATACACCTACCCATACACATGCACTCAGTTTGACATACGCACAGATACATTCTGATATAATGGCTGCGGTTAAAGATCGGAAGTAGGGTGTATGTCAGAAATTAGATTCTTTTATTGTTAACAAAGAACAAAGAACATGGCGGTAAATGTTGACTGACTCCAAAAGATAAAAAATAAATATTCGTTAATTTTTAAAAAATTATATTTCAGCTTTTCTTTGTAAATATTCATTTCCTCTCAATAATCTATATGACATATCATCACTGTTAGATACACATGTGTATTATCGGAATCAAAGAAACAACACGCGTAATTGTCTGTATCTCTATAACTGTGTCTTTCTATCTAAACCCCCCCCCCCTCCTCTCTCTATATATACATATATCTTTCTATCAGTATGTCTATCTTTCACCAATTCTATTTCCTTCACTTTGACTACGTAGCTCAACTGGTGGCGACAGTGTTGGTGTAGTGGTGTGTTGGTGGTGTGTGGTGGTGTGGTGGTGTGGTGGTGGTGTGGTGGTGTTGTGGTGATGAAATATCAACCACGTGGAACACAAAATAGAATGAATAAATAAATATATATATATATATTTATACACACACACACACACACACACACGCGTATGTATGTATATGTGCGTAGTGCAATGACAAAACTAATTCCACCTCTCTCTATACCGCCCCCAACAACAAAAGCAATAACAACAATAACAACTATTAGGACTACTACTACTACTACTACTACTACTACTACTACTACTACTACTACTACTACTACTACTACTACTACTACTACTACTACTAATACTACAAACAACAATAATAATTGTTTCTGCTTTGGGCAAAATGCAAACATTTTGAGAGGACGCTCTACCGATTACTGCAGGCACGTTACCCATCTAATAATAATATACTGTACATAAAAACCACAACACCATACATAATGACTGCGCCCTCGTTATCGAGTATGGCCATTGCGAGATATAACATTATTGATAACTAGCAGTTTAGCCCGGCGTTACTCGGGTTTGTTCATTTGCTATGAAAAGTTACATACAGGTAAACGTAGCTTGAAAGCGCATAATCTTATCAATTAAGTGCATAAAGCAGTTGAACCGGTTATTAATAGTTACAAACCAATTAGCATTTTGGACAATCAATGATGGCTTAAAAATCTTCCAATAGCGAATTTAGTAGAACAAAGTTGCAAGATGGTGGCCCTGGTGCCGCTGCGTGTCAGATCTGTCCGCTATGGGTGACCCAACCAGTTTTCCAGACGGCATAACTCAAACATCTATAGCACTTCATAGTAGACGATATTGCGTGTCATCCCTTGAGGAGTGTAAGCAAAAAGTCCATTCCTGCTCCATACGCGGAAACTGGCAACAAAGTTGGCCATGGGAGAAGCATGGCTCCCCCAAATGGATGACCGCCACCAACAATGTTTGCCCTTGTGACTTGTTAATGGACTTGGAAAAAAAAAATGGTCTCACCGGGAATTGGGATCGCCGGAAATCGAACGGGATATCTGACGCCGAGGGGCAAAGGTTCATCCTTGGAATGAAAACATTCTCCCCTCTCCAGCACCCCGTTACAATGGTGGCCTCAATCAAGTGCAGCGTCAGTGACTTGACGACCATGCGAGTACCGTTGCACTGCTTTGGTGGACGCAAGTTCCTTATTAGCATAATGGGACAGCCAACCCTAAGCTTAAGAATAAGAGGTGGGAGCCCTGGGGAATTTAATAACTCAACCGGATAATTAACGATATCGTCGGGGTCTGACGCCAGGTCGATAGATTTGAAGACGTCTTCTTTACCGGGAATCTTCTCAATCAGCTGCTCGTTAATAAAATTAACCATGGTATTTTTCCGAGCAAGGATGGCTCTTTCGCTGAGCTAATCGAGGTTTTTAAAGTTAGATGAGACATTAGAAAAAACTGCTTCCAAAAGGTCAGAAGGGCTGCTCACAATGTTGCACAGGGAGTCGATTGCTATTCCGCCTTTGTCATCCGCAGGGACCTTGCCCTCACAAAGTGCTAAAATATTCTGACCAAATGCTGCAGACATGTCACCATGCAAATGAGCACGCATATTTGTGCTCAAGTACAAACTCTTCACCTGGAGCCACAACATGGACGACTTAAGGCAGGCAGACACGCACTTCTGCTCTTGTCAAGGTGAACGGCTACCTCTCGGAGCCGTTCGAAATCGCGCGGTCCATCCGACAAGGGTGCCCTCTCTCCTCCCTTCTGTATGTAATGACTAGAGCCACTGCTGCAGAAGTTGGAGTTGTTAATGCCGTCGTCGGGCGGAGGTGGCGAACACATCTACTACCGCCTGACCGTCGTGCCTTGCCCAAGGGAAACGCTCTCCAAAATGGAGCGCACACTCTTCCAATTCCTTTGGAAGAAGCGGGCTCCTATGGTGAGGAGATCCATCTGCTGTCAACACCCTTCGAAAGGAGGGCTGAGATGCCGTGGCTGGTGATGCGTAAACACGCATTAAGGCTACGGCACCTCCAGGTATTCATCACCGGTCAACCGGTGTGGGCCCCGTTTGTGAGGCGAGCCTTTCCCAGACTCGTCTCGCTCACCGAGCTGCAATCCTGGGTCAAGCAAAGACCGAGAAAATTGGGCGCCTGGCACACCGAGTGTGCCCAGGCGCTCACGGCTCTCTGGCAGGCGGACCCGGCTGTCAGTGGAGAATCCAACTCGTCATTCTATAGAGGGCTGGTGGTTAGCAGGTGCGGCAACACCCTCGGAGAAGCCCTAGGCATGGAGGAAAACGAACTGGCCAACCTGTTCGGTAGGACATTCAGCCCGGGACCTATGGATAACTTCCAGAGGTCCCTGGCCTGGCAGTGCCACCGAGGGGCTCTGCCCGTTCGAGAAAGGCTCTACAGACACGGGCGCCCTGGTAGAGACCCCTCGAAAAAGATCTGTCCCAGATGCGGGTGCGACGAGGAAACAATTGCACACGCATTGTACAGTGCTCGGGCATTGCCTATCTGTGGGGCTATGTCGAACGACTGCTGTCACGGGTGGGACCGATCCGTTTGACCACCGGGGGGGGGGGGGGGTTTCAGCTTCGCTAAGGTGAAAAGAATACTAACTAGAGACAATAGGGTTTGCCAGACTCAATTTAAGAATAAATCAAGAAAAGAAATACAAACCGGAATTGTGGTAAGTACCAATCACCCAGACACCTTTGGTAATGCTGTTTCGCAAAATTAATTGTGAAGAGGAATACCAATTCTTGCTCATCAGTGGATGAAGAATTATTATCATGGACATTTCTAAGTATATTACAAAACTGAATAGTGTGCGTATATATAACGCACATGGTATCTGAACTTAGCGTGTCTCACAAACTCACACCACTAAAGATAGCAGCCAAGTTTGTATTTATTTTATTGATTTATTCTTAAATTGTCTATAGTTAGTATTCTTTTCACCTTAGCGAATCTCATGCCTTACTATTTGAACACATGTATATATCTGTGTTCGTTTTTCTTTTATATTCAATTATGATATATATATATATATATATATATTTATTAAAATAACAGATTAAAGTTTAAGCAAAGAATCGCTGCTTTCACCCTTAACGGGATCTTCTGAAACTCACATACATACATACATACGTACATATGTGTATATATATATATATATATATATATATATATATATATATATATATATATATATATATATATATATATATATATATATATATATATATATATATATGCATATCTGTGCATGCGCGCGTGTGTGTGTGTGAATGTGGCGAAGATTAACGTCATTGCTGACGTATGGATCATGTCGTTATGCAGACAGATATTATAAGGGCACGATGGAGATCGATAACTGGTGCCTAACACCTCTTTAAAAACAGAAAATTGAAAAATATAAGCTGCAGTTAATATATTTAGACCACAAGGAATATATAAATGCAAGTTTGAAGCCAATCAGAGTAGAAATGTGGATTTGTATAGACTTTGCAAAAATGAGGAGACACACACAGTTTTATATATATAGATGATATGAGTGTGCGGCGTTGTATCTATATCTTTCTAATTATGTCACTTAAAACATTGCCTTTCTTTTCAGATTTTAGAAATGACACACTGTTCAATTATATGACCTTATAGAAGTGTCTAGAAGAGAGAGAGAGATTAAGCATACCTTATGGTTTGGCACCACTGGGTCGGGCCTCTTTTCGTGGCAGGGTCTCCTTAGCTCCAGGGAAGTATTTCTCAAAACCATCTGGTACATTGCTGTTGCGTAGCAGAGCCCAGTCCTTCATTAGGGACAACAACGGCCGTGGTGAAGCAGTTACATATTTAGAGGTAACGTAGGAATGACGATATATCTGAAATAGAGATTTTAGGGGTTATAAAGGGCCAGGGTTAAAGGTGGGGTAGATATGATATATCTGAATATATAGAATGGTGGTGTTGGTGGTGATGTAGTGTGATGGTGGTAGTGTAGTATGGCGGTGTTATAGTGTCTGGTAGTGCTGTAGTGTGTGGTAGTGTTCTAATGTAGGTTCAGTATGTGATGGTGGGGCTTCAATGGTTAGTGTGCTGCACTCATAAACATAACATCAAACCCTAGGTCTGGCAGCACATTGTATTAATAAGCCAGTTGCTTCATTTCAAGTTTTTCGGGATAGAACTGGAGTCTATCATTACAACAACCGGGAAACCTCCTATGTGAGGACACCCTTGTCCATCTACCTATCTATATACATAGATCCACACACATAAATGTTTATGGATCTGTATTTTTGTGTATGAAAAAAATGGAAAAATTTAAAATCTCAAGTTAGGCTACTCTATAATTTAACTATTTGGTTCTCTTTGTTGGGTGTGGGTGTGTTTTATTTAGAAAGTTCAGACAGACAGCCATACAGATACATGATATGAGGGCGACGCGTCGTATCAATGTATCTAATTATTTGTCACTTCAAAGCTTGCTTTTCTTTTAACATTAAGTGTATGCGAGAGAGAGAGAGAAAGAAAGAAAGAGAGAAAGAGAGAAAGCATACCTTTTGGTTTGGCACCACTGGGTCGGGCCTCTTTTCGGGGTGGGGTTCTTCCTAGTTCCAGGGAAGTATTTCTCAGTGTTCGAATTGTCCTCACATTCAGAGTGCCCATAAGCCTTGACAACCTTAGTGCTGTTAAATCGACTACATGGTTCTTTTATTATTTCACCCATAAATGGGGCCCTAACAGGTAACACTGCTCCGGGCCAGAGCAGACCTGGGAGTTATGACAACTAAGGGGTAACTCCACATTCCCCACAGCTCATGAATTCCCGAAATGGAACCTTGTCACTGGATGTAGTTTAATGTCATACCCAGGACAATATGTGTGTGTCATTATCTATCATATATATATATATAGATATACACGGGTGTGTATGATTATGTATAGAAGATTATATTAATAAAAGGAATTCCAACTTTGATTTACTCGTTTTATTTACAATCCTTTAAAATTTATAATAGTATTAGAATGAAATAGTATGGTAGAATATTAAATGTTAAGTGTTAATTGAACAAGTACTTTCATGCTTTCGCAATCTTCAGGTTCATAATGTGTGGTGACAGTCAAGTTTGCAATTTTCAACTGTAATGAGATGGGTAAATTTTGCCACTGTGAAAAGTGGCTCCAGAATGCTAAATCTTGAAAACTGTATTTCGACCAATCGGTGTGTAGTTTCACTGGATTACTAAAGCTGATTGGTTTAGGCGTCACAGTTGGTTGAGCGCATATATATATATATATATGTTGGTTTGACAGATTTAACCTGAAGCATACGGAAAATACAGGATAAAGAGTAAAATGTACAGATCGTTTCAATAACTATTTCATCTCCCAGACAGATTAGAGATTTAATCTGTTTCGCCCTGAGAATTGCGTTTGTAACAGATAATCCGTAGGCATCATCAGCGAGAGATAAGATAAAATGTGACAAACACCTAAAACTAAAAGCTACACGAATGAATATTTCACCTCGTGCGAGCAAACGGAAAATACAGGATAGAGTAAAATGTACACACCGTTTCAATAACTATTTCATCTCCCGGACAGATTAGAGATTTAATCTGTTTCGCCCTGAGAATTGTGTTTGTAACAGATCAGGAGACTGACTATTGTGCGTATATAAATTAACGCACATGGCATAAATACATACATCTAATTATATGTCAGTTAAAACCTTGTCTTTCTTTTCACATTTTACAGAGAGCCACAATGCTGAATTATATGATCTTATGTCAGTGTATGGGAGAGAGAGAGGGGGTGGGTGAGAAAGCCAGGGTTTAGTCCCACATTTAAGATCATAGGTAACATTTATCATATAAGAAGCTTCAAGGAAGTCATTGAAATGCCAGTCTCTGAAAATGTGAATATTGTCCTGTGCTACTGTTTCCTTGTGGGAATGATGGGTTTCGGGTTGGTTTGAAAAGGATTGACAACAACCACACACTCACACCCACTGGTTATCGGTTTCAGGTTAGGCAAGGTGACTAATGTTGTCGTGAAGAGTAGGTGGCTGATGCAGCAATATGCTGTAGATGCCCAGGGAAAAATACAATGTTGTCACCTCAAAATGGCCGTAACAATCGAACCGTGATGTGAGCTGAAAAGTATGAGGGTTTCTATGATGCTGAGGCTGAAGGAGATTCAGTAAATGAAGGCCGGAGAATTGTTCTTCCACCTTCAATCTATGGTTCCCAATCGCTTCTACAGTGAGTGCTTTCAGAATTCGATGACTGTGGTTCGACATGGTAAAGTCGTCTTATTTCATCACGGTAACAACTAACTCTAACTGGGATGAAATAAAAAATAATTTGCACCCTAGTCAAGAACCTAGAGACCGTCCTGATATTTGTGCAAGATTCTTCAAGATCAAGTATGACAGCCTCATGGGTGACATACTGAAAAAGAAAAGTTGTTGCTCGTTCTGCTACAATAGAGTGGCAGAAACGAGGCCCCACTCATGCTCATATTCTGTAGATAATGGCTGAAGATAGTAAGCACAAAACTGCTGATGACATTGATCAGGTAGTGTACTGTGAGATTCCAATTCTACAGAAGATCATCCCCATCTTGCAACATTGATGGCCCATGTGGACAAGTTAATATGATGTGCTCATGAAAGGAAGGGCTAGGACAACAATAACAATGCTCGAACAGTTATCCCGAGGAAAACCGCATTTGTTGCCAAAAGTTCCTTTTCAAAGTATAGAAGAAGGGGTAGACAGCATGGTCAATTGTGAGGTTGTCTACAGTGTCAAGGCTGTTAACTACTTAAAGTACATCACAAAAGGATCAGATAAAATCACTTTCACTATTAAGGATGATCGAGGAAATTGTGTCCATGCTCGAAATGAAATTGAGACCTATATCAATGCATGGTACATCTCAGCCAGTGAAGCATTCTGGAAAGTTGCCTTGCCATTAACCTGGGGAACAAATGGTCGTGTTTGAGCAAGGGCAGGAAGAAAGTTCTTTCTAGGGGACAGCCAATGACTAAGTTCACGGAATATTTTCAACTGAATATTAGAGACCCGCTGGAACAAGATATATTGTATATTGATATTCCTAAATATTTCACTTGGACAAACAAAAAATGGCAAAGAAAAAAAGGGGACATCTGGATGGTGATCAACAATTTATGAGTGAATCTCTTGGACGCATTCTCAGAAGACATCAATCTGAATTATATTACCTCAGAATGATCATACATCACAAGGCTGGGTAAACTTCATATAAAGATTAACTTAGTCTGTTGGTCCTCAGCTGCCACAGATCTTCTGCACCATTTTATTGCACTGCATGCCAAATGACCCTCTGCAGTTCTGGGAGAAATGGAAGAATTGTCTTGCAGAGGATATCATGCATGAACGTCATGAGCAATTCATGTCCATGCAAACAAATAAATCAACTTCTGCCAACATTGAATCCTCAGCAACTGGTTCTTTTTCACAAAGTAATTACCTCTGTAAATGAAAATGAGGGCAAAATTTTCTGCTTGAATGCAAGTGCAGGTACAGGTCATAAACATTCTAATGGATTACCTCCAATGTAAAAAATAATTGCACTTGCCACTGCCATATCTGTAATAGCAGCCACTTTGCTTCACAAACAAAGAACTCTTCATTCCAAGTGCACGATTCCTCTCAATATGACTGCTGAATCAACTTGCTTCTTCACAAAGAGGGATGACACAGGTAAACTTATGCAGCAAGCTGACCTGTTAATCATTGATGAGAGAGGTATGGGACATAAGAATATCTTTCAATGCCTGACAGGAGCTTCAAAGATGTTCGAGATTGCAAAAAGCCATTTAGTGGTATCTGGTGACTAAAACCAAATTCTTCCAGTTCTACGTCATGGTGATAGACCACAAATAGTTGAAACAACCTTCAAGGGCAGACATTTATCTACCAACACAATTCTCACGTATGTTGCATTATCACAAAAAAGAAAATATTAAAATATTAAATGAAAGGTGTCTGTTTGCTGGCAACTGTGTCTACAAAGAAATTCTACAGTCACGTGAAACAGCTATCACTCTTTTAGTTGAAATGCATTAGAAAAGGGACACTACAAAAACTTATGTCTATATATACTAGCAGAAAAACGCCCAAAGGGCAGTTCTTCAGCTAGCATATATAAATATATGTCGTCTCTCTCGGTGTATGTGTGTGTATGTGTGCATATATATATATAATGATAAAATGCGAAATACTTTCAGATGTTAAAGTCCTTTATTGATAATGCTGCGATACATATTTGTATGACGATATATATATATATATAGTTATAACAGGGGAGGGTCATATTGTTATAAATATTGCAAGAAATAATAACAGAACACACGGTTTGGTTTGGGTTGTTTTTCGGTGTAGGTGTTGATGAATGGCTTGTGAGGACATTGCAAGCTTTGTACAGAGGTGCTGTCAGTAAAGTGAGGGTAGGAATGGAGTTTAGTGACAAATTCCAGATACAAGTAGGAATACATCCTGTTTACAGAAACTTATCTATACTGATGATAAAATCAGTAGAAGAGCTTGAGAATAAATTCTGGCTATGAAAACAGAGTTGGAATTAAGAGGACTGAGAGTGAACATAGCTAAGACAAAAGTGTTGATGAGTAGAAAAGAGGACAAAACTCAGCGGAGAAGGAAACTATGAATAAAATGGCGAGCTGTGTGGTTGCATTTAAGTATAATGAAAAGAAAAGTTATGGGCAAAAGAGGGCAATATCCATCGTCAGTTGTCTGCTAGGAATCATAGGCATTTCTTCGCGTTAGAGACAAGATACCTCAACCTAGGGCGAACAATAACTAAAATAAGTTATTGGAATAAAAAAAGGGGGAGAGAGAAAAATGGATACACACATGAAGGGTGAAGAAACGAAAAGAGGAAAAATCAAGTCAACTCATTTTGAACATAAGTTCTGGTGGGTCTAACGAGAAAAAAAAATACATGTCTTCACTGTAGCAGTGTGAGTGAGAGAAGAGACTGCTTTAGAAGTGGCAGGTTAGCCGAGAGAAGGTGACTAGTAGAAGAGGGAGAAGGGGGAGAGAGAGCATAGCAACAAGGAGATAGAAGAGAGATGGGTCACAACTGAGAAGAAAACTATGTGAATAAAATGGCAAGCTGTGTGGTTGCATTGAAATATAATCAAAATAAAAGTTACGGGCAAAAGAGGGCAATATCCATCGTCAGTTAGGAATCATAGGCATTTCTTCGCGTTAGAGACAAGATGCCTCAACCTAGGGCGAACAATAACTAAAATAAGTTATTGGGATAAAAAAGAGGGGAGAGAGAGAGAAAAATATAAACAGACACAAAGGCTGAAGCAACAAAAAGAAAGGAAAAAAAAAATCGAGTGAACAATTGATTTCGAACACAAGTTCTGGCGGGTTTGATGAGAAAAAAAGACACATTCACTGTAGAAGTGTCAGCAAGAGAAGAGACAGTTACGGACGAGGAAGGAAGTGAGCTAGCAGAGGAGTGAGTGAAAATAAGAGAAAGCCAGAAACATACATATATACATATATATATATATATATATATATATATATATATATATATATATATATATATATATATATATATATATATATATATATATATATATATATATATATATATACATACATATAAATATATACATATATACACATATATACATACATATAAATATATACATATATACATATATATGGTGGTTGCCAACTCTTTTTCGAGTACGGCCCCTACTTTATATCCATGTAGGAGAACCCCTACCGATGGGCTGAACGAGTGTGACGTTTTAGTCCAGCCAGTGACTTGAAAACTCTGGTACAAACACTACACTTGTGACAATTATTGACAGTGCTGGGCCAATGGTACCATGTGACGACAAGTGCAGAGAGATCTCCAGATATAAAGCAATGCCTGTGCTGTGAAGCTTTTATAGTGAGCAAAGGCACTGCACAAAGCCAGTCCCACTCTCTTAACCAAGATGATATTTACAAAAAAGAAAAACAAGTCAACATCATTGGATACCATCAGGGTTGCAGGTGTTATATCAGAGTTTTCCTTCTCCTAGAATTCTGCCTTGACACAGGCTAAGGGGTCATCTCTCCCGGTGATTTTGGATGGCCATTGACTCTTAAGAGCTCCTTTGCCCTTTGACAGGTTTTGTTTTTAGTCCTGCAGGATGTCCAAAGTCACCCTCCTCACCAAGAAACCTTGGTGGGGTTGCCAGTTTAGTCGCCAACGACCCGACCAGGAGACAGGTTGTACTGGGATACATGTTACCAGTAGCACCAACTGGTGACCTGACATAATATATATGTATGTACATATATATATATACACACACACACACAAGTGAGATGCGCGATGCTGCATGGTAGTGAGACATGGACAGCAACTGCAGAGGATATGCGACGGCTGGAGAGAAATGAAGCAAGCATGCTCCGTTGGATGTGCAATGTCAATGTGCGGGAACGACCAAGCATAAACGAGTTGAGAGAGAAACTGTGTTTAAGAGGGATAAGTTGTGGTGTGCAAGAGAGGACTGAGATGGTATGGACATGTGATGCGCATGGAGGTTGAGCGCTGGGTAAAGAAGGGAGACGCAGTAGAGGAAGACCACGAAAAACATGGGTGGAGGTGGTGAGAGCTGACTTCAGATCGCTGAAACTCACCAAGGAGATGACGAAGGACCGTGACAAGTGAAGAGATGCTTTGCTCAAGAGCTCCTGTCCCACCCTTTCAAGCAGGGAAAAGCGGACGTAAAATGATGAACAGACGATGATAATGATGCTCTCTATATATCTATCTCTCTATCAATCTATCCAGATATCTGTGCATCAGTCTATCTATTTACCTATAAACACCCTCCTGCACGTCTCATTCTGTCTCAGGATCACCGAGACATCACCAACAACCAACCCACGCTGTGGGAAACATTCCTCCCCGGGGCACACCCTGGTACTTCACACCATCTGTCTGTCTCGCTGCCTAACTAGCGAGAAATCCGGCTTCTGTGCTTGCCTAATTTGTAGGTTATTAGGCAGTTGGCAGGTTTGCGGAAGTTGGTTTTGCAAATGGTTAAAACACTCGCATCACAAAATTCAAATAGCATCACTCCTTGTTTTATCTTTCTCATCTTTACCTAGGCCTGCATAAGTTAGTGTTACGGTTAGTGTTACGGTTAGCGTTACGGCTAGTTTTAGGGTTAATTGAGGGCAAGAAACTGCTGCTAGGTAAAGAAAAGAAACACTGCATTTACAAGCAATTTTTACAAACAGCCACAATGACAGGACGAAGACATCGTTATGCTAGCAGGGGATTTCAATGGTCATGTTGGACAGCTCTAGGATATTTACACTGAGGTACATGTTGGGCACACTTACGGCTTAAGAAATGAAGCAGTGAAACTTCTTGAATTTTGCGATGCAATTGCACTAACCATCTACGACACTAACTTACACAAATCTGCCAACCACCTAATAACCTACAAATCAGGCAAGCACATAAGCCAGATTGACTTCTTGCTAGTTAGGCAGCGGGACAGGCAGATGGTGTCAAATACAAAGGCATACCCCGGGGAAGAATGTACCCCACAGCATAGGTTAGTCGTTAGTGATATATCAGTAAGCAAGAGACTGAATGAGACATACAGGAAGGTGTGGAAAAAAGAAAGGTCTGGAAGCTAAAAGAGCTTTCACTAAAATACAAATTTAGGAAAGCCCTTCAATATGTGTATGATGAAAAAGAAGACGATTTAGAGTCGTACAGCATAGATGATAACTGGAATTTCTTATGCGTTACCTTACTGCAGGTTACTGATGAAACTTGTGGCTGGATCAGAGTTCCAACCAGACAGAGAGTGACATGGTGGTGGGACAGCACGGTAGATCGGGCCATTGGAGACTAAAGACTAGCATGGAATGCTTGGAAAATTAGTGCGAGTAGAGAAGAATATACAGCCGCTAAGAGAGAAGCTAGAGGTCAGGTGTACTTAGCACGCAAGGAGGCTGCTCGACAAGAAGATCAAAGACGCGCTGTGTTCCGTATTGCGAGGCTGTGTGTCAGTGCAAATCGAGATTAAGTTTGTCTGCTTAATGATGCCGGCGTACTTAGTTTCACGGATGGTCAGAAAAATAAGGCCTGGAAATGTCATTAAGAGAGACTGATGAATGTGGAGACCCAATGTGAGAAAGAGAGAAATTACCACCCCAGTACATCCGACAGAGGGATCAGCTATTGAGATTGACCAATATATGGTCCAAGAGGCGATTAAGGAAATGAATAATGGTAAGGCCACTGGACCGTCAGGAATAGTTGCTGAGATGCTGCAGGCATCAGGGGACATAGGCACTAAACTGGTTGCACGCTTCATCAAATCAGGCTATATATGTCGGTTTTGTACTCAAAGACTGCTGCAGCAATATTCTCGTAAATTGCTACAAAGGTAAAGGGGATGCTCTGGACATGAGCAATTATAGAGGAATAAAGCTGATGGATCAGGTTGTGAAAGTGGCAGAAAGGATATTAGCGCAACTAATTATAGAAAGGGTCCAACTAGATGCGATGCAGTTTGGTTATGTGCCTGGGAAAAGTGCAACAGATACCCTCTTAGCGAGACAACTACAAGAGAGGTTCTTAGAAGCCACTATACTTAGCTTTTGTTGAAATAACTTCCTTTTTCTTACTGATCATAACTGCAAAATAGAAAACAGTAGCGTTAGAGTGAACAGTGCAGTGCAGTGCAGTGCAGTGCAGTGCAGTGCAGTGCAGTGCAGTACAGTGCAGTGCAGTGCAGTGCAGTGTGATTTAGTATGGTGCAGTTTAGTGGCACAGTACACTGTAAAACATTTAGCCAATCTCTCAGACATTTACAAATATTTCAAGATATATATATATATATATATTATATATATATATATATATTATATATATATATATATATGGGAGAGAGAGAAATTACCCTCAGTAGATCAGACAGAGGAACCAGCTATTGAGATTGACGAATACAGGGTCCAAGAGGCGATTAAGGAAATGAAAAATGGTGAGGCTGCTGGACCATCGGAGATAGTTGTTGAGATGCTGAAGGCCTCAGGGGACGTAGGCACTAAACTGGTTGCACACATCAATCAGGCTATATATGGCAGTGTCATACCCAAAGACTAGTGCAAAAGTAAAGGGGATGCTCTTGAGAGGAGAAATTATAGGGGTTTAAAACTGATGGATCAGGTTATGAAAGTGGCAGAAAGGATATTAGCACAACTACTTAGAGAAAGGGTCAAACTAGATGAGATGCAGTTTGGTTTTGTGCCTGGGAATAGTACAACAGATGCCCTCTTCTTGATGAGACAATTACAAGAGAGGTTCTTAGAGAAAAATAAGCCACTATACTTAGCCTTTGTTGACCTAGAGAAGGCCTTTGATAGGGTACCCCGATCTGTCATATTATTTAACCTATAAATGGGGCCCTAACAGGTACTACTACACCAGGCCAGAGCAGACCTGGGAGTTATGACAACTAAGGGGGTAACTCCACGTTCCCCACAGTTCCTCCTGAACTTGAGCCTTGCCACTGGATGTAGTTTAATGTCATACCCAGGACAAATATATACATATACACACACATATATATATATATCAAAATTGATGGAAGTTACGGAGTAGGCAGACCCAGAAAAACCTGGGACGATCTGATAAATTCCGACCTTACATACATCTCTCCAAGACAATGTCACAGGACAGAGATCTTTGGCACTACGCAGTAATACAGAAGACCTGATTTGTCTATGTACAACGCGAAACCTCGTCAGTAGGCACCTCTTAACCAAAAATACACCCGCATCCTACTACCCTCTCCTCCAACCTCTTTCTCTGTAAAGTTATGTTGGTACCACAACATCCAGCCCTAAATAAATGAGGTCGTGTAGATGTCACGACAAAAAAAAAAAAAAAAAAAAAAAAAAATCTCCACGCTGTAATGTGCCCGTGTAGGTAACACGGTAAAAACCTCCCAGTCCACACTAAACGTGGTTGGTGTTAGGAAGGGCACCCAACCGTAGAAAACCTGCCAGACAGTCCTATACGAGCGAGAAAAACCAATCTTGCCTCAAGTGGGACATCTCCCGTCTAAACCCATGCTAGCGTGGAAGATAGACTTTAAACGATGATGATGATGATGATATATACACATGGGATAACAAGTTATCGTTTTAGGTAATCCAGTGAGAGGTTTCCTTACTTAGGTAGCGAGTTTGCAATAATTCCCATGCAGGTCGATCTTGGAGTAATAGTAGTGAAAGAATGAAGAGTAAGATGGTCGGCTGTATAAAAAGGGTTTTATTTACAGTACTAACAATTGTTTCATTGAACAGGTGAGTCTAAAAGTCGCTAATCACTCGACCTTAAATACAGTGTGTGGCTCTGATAAAATCATCGGAATACTGGAGGGTGTAACACATGGCATTAGCATTTATAGATACATCAGAGAATCGAGTGAATGAAAACGAAAACATCAATAATAAAAGATAAACAATAATAAAAGTATAAAGAAGAAAGAATGACGATGTAAAAAATAAGTACAAAATACGGTTTCTGATAATAGTAGTAGTAGAAGTTATAGTGGTGAGTAAGTGAATGTATAAAATAATGATGACAGTAATGATAACAATAACATGAAAAGGAATACGATATATGTTTTGAGTTTATAAATCAGCAAAATAAAAAGGCAAGTTGTATAATAAAATATCAAAGGATTAAATAAATAATAAAAAGTAAGAGATAGAGAGATAAGGAATAGGAGACAGGGACTGAGAATATGGATTCGAGGATGAGACATAAAGGGTAGGAATAAGGAGAGGGACTAAAAGTTATGTTTTTCTTAACGATGATAATACAAAATTAGAGGAATCAAAAGAGAATTACAGTACTATTCACATGTAGTGCAACTGGTGAAAAGTTTAAACCCCTTTTTACTGAAAAAAGCCTTAAACCTCATTGTTTCAAGAATATTGACATTTCTAAACAGGAATTTTATTATAAAAAGAACATTACGGATGGATGACAGACAATATATTTTCATTTTACCTAAAAGAAATCAATTACGAATTTTTTAAACAATAGAGAAAAGTATTATTGCTCCTTGATAATGCAGCATGCCACAAACAAAGCTTTTAAAATATAAAACTTTTTTTTTCTACCCTCGAACACAACTACAAAATTACAACCTTTAGACCAAGGAACAATTTGGTCATTCAAATGCAACTACAATACGATTTTTATTAATAAAGTTGGTTAATAAAGATGTGAAAGTGTCAATTTAAAAGGAACGTCATGAGTTACGCCCCTTTATTTTCCGAGTTCAACTTGGCCTTTCATCCTTATAGGGTCGATAAATAAAGTACCAGTGATGCACTGGAATAATTGCTGGCAAAAGTAAAAACAGTTATTGCATGGTATTTTTGGTCAGTCCAGGCATGGGATTCGGTTGTAAAAGACAATTGTAAATTGCTGGGAAAAGTCAGGTCTACGAATACAGAATTCAATGAGTGAAGATTCGCTTGCAAAAACATCAGTTGCATTGTGTTTAGAAAATGGGGAATACGAGCTGAAATACGCACTTAAGGAACTCAAGGAGCTAAAATATGAGAATGTTACTTTTACAATTAAAACTTAAATTTAAATTTTTATGTCTTGTTTTTAGTTTGGGGAGGGGGGGGGGGATGTCAAAATAACCAACTTTTCTTTTAAAATATTAATTAAGGTAAACATGACAACTTAAATTCAAGTTTTTTGTCAAAAAAAAAAAGGTAATTATTGACATTTTTACACACACACACACACACACACACACACACACACACTTATATATATACATACATACTTATATATACATACATATATACTTATATATACATACATACACTAGCAGAAGTACCCGGCGTTGCCCGGGTGTAAGTCGACCTTTGGTCTGTTAGAATGTGTGAAAGTAACTTCCCTCGCATCACAGGTTCAAAACTTCGAACTTCAATGAAAAAAAAATAGGTCAGTAGACGCAGGTGTGTAATTTATTAATTGTAGTTACACAGTGTATCGTTGAAATTGTTCTCTGCACGACTGACGGAAGTCAAAATCGCTTGATATTGAATGTTCCGTTAATTTAAAGCAGGGTGAAAATGTCGATTTTTTACAGGTTTTTTTTTTTTTTTACAATTTTTGCGCTCACATGTGCAGAAGAAGAATTAAAAGGGCCTTTATCTTAACCGCGGCACAATGGCGAGTCTCTTGTGACAGTTTTCAAGAATATCGGACGTTCCTGTAAAAAGTTTTTCCATGTGTAACTTTGCCTTGTTTTTTTGCGCAAAGTCGAGCCCCGCTTCAGTTTTATTGATTTTTTACATCAATGCGTGATGTCTTAAGTAGATTTGAGTAGCTAAAAACCTGTCACGGTAAATTTGCTATAGGTGAAAAAAAGTTGATCAAAATTGTATCTAGGGTTATTGCCCTTTGCAACAGCCTCAACGTGTCTTCAAGTATGGTTTGTTAATTTGCTGTGGAACTAAATCTACTTTCGTCAAATCGGACCGAGGAATCAATGTTTCCATTTATCTTTCTAGCGAGTGTACCCGGATACACACTGGTTTATAAGGCGCTGGATTTAACTAAATGAAGAACAAACGTTTCCTTTTGTGCTCCAATCTGTGATATTGGTATTTTGAAAAAAATAGTCCACAAACAACCATGGAGCATGTGTAACGCATGTATCAGGTTATGAGAAAAAGGGTTTTCGATTCTCCATACATAAGATACAAAACAATTGCACGCAAATAAAACGGGATTTTAAGGCACTGCCCAATTCATAGCTGAAAGGTAAGAATCAACTAAGAGTTCTTGTGTTCGAATTCACATAAAATTTCATTGGAATCGAAAAACATTGTCATAGGGCCCGATTATCGATTTTTCGAAAATTTCAAGTAGCCTATTCCACTCTACGCTATATATATATATACTACGGGTGGTTTTCTGCTAGCATGTGTAGTGTGTATATTGATATTATACGCAAGTATATATACATGTAGATATGATACGTCAAATAAAATCGCAATTGACAATATACACATTAGTTGAACGAAGACTGTGTTACACTGTCTTATGTGATAAATGATACATTTATAGATAAGGATCAGGGGCTAAATATTATCTATATGATTTTACATTGTTGTTATAGGTCTTCGAAGGATATTAGTTATAAGTGATATAATTGAAATACCTTAATCGAAGAGTTGGTAGCTTCTTATCGGTAGTAAATGCTTCTGACTTCCAGGATATAAATAAATAGCTCTTCAATGCTCACTCCTCTATAAATATAATTTTATTTGTCGAAAAGGATTGTAGGAGTCATTTTACAATAAATTTTCGCGCGTTTGTATCATCTCCAAGTCAGTTCGGTCTGTCATACGCAACTTCCAATTGGTCAGTTTGATGTATGTTGAAAGTAAAGGAGTGTTTGAATGTGATTGTGGTGTTTGCGGTGGTGCTTGTATTGACACATTGTAGCAGAGGGGAGTATGAGGCTCTGGTGTGAGAGCATCTGTGTAGGCCCGCTTTAGTCTGTCAATAGAGTGTGTCTTTATGTCCATTAAAGTCAAAGGTGAAATGTTTATCTCTACGTGCAAGTACACGATAGGGTCCAGAATAAGGTGGAGTGAGAGGACTTCTCACTGCGTCATTTCTGACAAAAACATGGGTCCACGAGGAAAGTCCCTCGGAACAGAAGATTTAAAGGTTTGTTGCCTAGTTTTCATATGAGGCAGGACTTGAAAATACGCACGCAAACGGGTCACATATAGTGTAGAGTCCTGAGTAGCATTAGATGCAGGGTGGTAACTGGTAGTCCTAATCAGCTATGGTCAAAATCCATGAGAAATCTCTACATAAATCCAGGTCCAAAGAGCGAGAGATTTGTCCATACGTAGGGATAGCTGAATGATTTATAGCTTGTAGTGATATGTGTGAGAGAGGAGGTTTTTCTTTCAAGAGTGTTAACGGTCAAATGCTGCAAGACGCACCCGTGTCGATGAGGCAGCGTGCGTGCGAGAAGGAATCCGTAATAAAAAATGCACGACTTTCAGTACTGAATTACGGAGAAGACGTCGTGCTTAATTCTCTGTTACTTCGTTGGAGATACATTTATGAGCAGAGGCTCCGAAACGGATATGGTAAAAGCATGCTCGCGATGGTGAAGGTTAGAAACGACGACGTGAATAATTCGAACGATTCTGCGACCGTTGTCGGGGAGATCTCGATTTGGATAAACGAAGAAGTTGTACCTCCTTCGTAAGGTCAAGGATGGCCTTTAGTGTTGCTTCGTTTGTCGAAGTGGCGCTGGCCGAAACTGATGCGACAGGAAAAGGTGAAGTATTTGTTGCAAGTCGTGAAGGCGTAGTAGTGGTCGAATTTCCGGAGTACTCCAAAATGTTATCAGCGTAAGAGCTGTGTAGGTGTATAGTCGCCAAGGTGTACATCAAAGACGTTCGTAAACTTTAACAAAATAGTTGCGAACAAAACATTTAAAAATAATTTTTTAAAGTCCGTAGTATCCTTGAAACAGTAAAGAGTGCGCTTATGTTGGCCAAAGTAAAAGCGCGAGAATAAGTGATGAAGAAATAGGAGGTGAGTCGCCACATTGGACAAAAATGCCATGTGCAAACAAAATATTGTGTTATTGTAAACTCGACATTTTTTTTATGTGTGTGAAGGATGTATTCTTTACAGCCAGGTCACCATTTTTATAGATACGTCTTCACGCGTTAACTGTGTCGATCTGTCTGGCACGCGACGACTGTCTCGGGTTTTTAACAAGAGAGTGAGATTGCCCATGTATTCATACGCAACCTCCCATTGGTCAGTTTGACATTATTGCGTATGCAAATGTTGGTGTTGCGACGTAGTTCCACTACGCATTAAAACAAAGACGATATTATATATAAACTGCATTAGAACAACTACATTTTTTTCGAAACATTTACCTTCACCAGTTGGATACGTGACATTGCCACTCAAACTACCTTAAATACGACTGAAATATTGGTCGGCTGGTACCATTGATGCGTTTTAGTTTCTTGTTGGCATCAGACCACACCCCCCTCAATATTTTGCGTGTATGTACTTGATATGGGATCAACGAAATGCTTTTTGAATGATTGACAGTGAGATGTGTATAACGACCAAGCACATTTGGCATACCCGCCACTCATCTGTATGGATCATAGATCCATTTGCACAGTGCCTTTCAATGAGAGGCAGCAGTCTCAGCAGCCTGATCAGGGATTTCATGGAGAAAAATATTGCGGGAATTATTAGTATCAATTGCGCCAATGACACAATGTCCTTCATGCCAGAGCCCACGAGCATATTTACGATGAAAATATTTGCTCTCCTCAATTTGTACAGTTATTCGTATTCTGTTAGAATCAAGACCACCGAGTATCGCCAGATTTTGCTCAACCCATTCACTACATACATCACGCATACAATTGCACAGGTAAAAAAAAATTACTGTATATCGCAACAATATATTGTTTAAAGAATTTTTTTTTCTGTTGTTAAAAACTGTAAATCTGTTTAAAAAAAAATGTATTTCGCAGCAATATTTTTCTGTTAAAAACTGTAAATAAATATTCATGTAAAAATGAAGCATAGTTTTTCTGTGAAAAACTGTAAATAAATATTTATTTTGTTCAAAAATTAAATCAAAAATCTAATTTTCTCTGTTAATATTTTAATAAATATTTATTCTAAAAATTCAATGTTTTTTCGTGTAAAAATGAAGCATGTAAGAAAATTAACATGTAAATATCAAGTAGCAGCAGCTGATGGCGTGTCGTGACGTATCGTGTAGTGGGTGGAGCTAATAACTGAATGTCGATGAATGGTTGGGGCGATACTTGGTTTTAGTGTCCTAAAGGACACTAAAACCAAGTATCGCCCCAACCCTAATCGTAAATATATTACATTTGTTTTAATCTTTAGTCACTTTACGGATATAAACGACGGGAGTAACTTTGGTTGGGGTTCACCGGGCGAAATTAATTCTGCACCCCCTCTCAGGCACGCGTTAGCTCGTATCTAAAAAAAAACTCGTATGTCGGTTCACTCGTATCTCAAGATATCACTGTATTTAAAACATATTTGTTATGTTATTCTACTGTAAATTTATTTATATGCTCTGTTTATATTTTCATTCTGAAAGAATTGCAAACGATTTCTAATGTTATTTATACAACTGTGAATAAAAGAGAAATTTGATAGTTTATTATCAACTAAATACATTTGGAACAATTATTTACATCTTACAATTTGAAATGTTATTATATATTAAATAAAGTACCAGTAATACACTGAATATTTGCCGGCCTTGTGCCAAAAGTAGAAACAATTATTATATATTAAATAACGTTACAAATGGGAGTGAAAATATAAACACATATGATATATACAAAGAATATAAATAAATTTACAGTAGAATAACATAAATATGTTTTAAATATATACATAACACTACAAATGCTTAAGTAACAGTATAAATTGAAGGGGTGGAAAACAGAGCCAACACCAGAGCAAAAGACAGCAGCCAGGGGTACTGGGCAACCTCTCTAATGATTTTTAAGGCAAGCCAGCACACTGGCAGTGTTACCTCGAGTGATGGCGAGGCTGAGGTGCTGGAAGAAACAAGCGCCCTCGCCAGTTACCTCTATTAGGCGAGCCGCCAGTGAAGAGAGGAACCTCGCAGTCAGCGGCCCGACTCCCCACAGGCTGAAAAATTTACCCCTCGCTGCTGTCTTTTGCTCTGATGTTGGCTCCGTTGTTCAACCGTTCCTTTGCATTTTCATAAATAAATTGTGACAGTTTTTCGAAGCTAGAAATCAAATAGAGATATTTTTATACACATTGTATTATGTGTTTTTATTTTCATTCTGAAAGAACTGAACAATTTGTAATGTTAATTAAACACATGTTTAGCATACCTTTGTCTTCCTCGTCTTGCTTCATTGAGAAATTCTAGTTTTCTCTCTTAATTCATTTCTTCTTTCTTCTGTTAAATTTCCTCTGAACTCTTTTTCCTTATATCATTAATATTATTGTTGTTTAAGTTGTTGCATTGAAATGGTTATCACTATTATGTGCTGTATCAATATTGATAGCGTAATTTTCTGAAGTGACTCTCTTGTAAAATAAATGTCTTATTTGCTCCCATGGACGAGAAAGGAGGGTAAGAATAAATAAAAAAAAAGTTTCCAGAAGAAATAATAGTGGTCCGTTTGTTCAAACAATGAAACACAACTTGTTACGTTTTCACCGAAAATCAAATTCAGCGCCGTTCGTCTACCATTGCTGTATGTGGGCGTGTCTAAGTTTGTTTGGTGTGTACGCACGTGTCAAAGTCAATCATGTAATTATCTCCCCTTGGCAAACAAGCATCATATGGCGGAAGAGGGTGTTTAACATCTCAAGATAGACGTTGCAAAAGGTTTTGAGATACATAAATAGATATGTAGGTAGATAGATAGATAGATATATAATTGATAGATATGTAGGTAGATAGATAGATATATAATTGATAGATATGTAGGTAGATAGATATATAATTATCACAAGTGTAGTGATTGTACAAGAGTTTTCAAGTCGCTGGCTGGACTAAAAAGTCACACTCGTTCAGCGCATTGGTAGGGGTTCTCCTACATGAATATAATGTAGTGGCCGTACTCGAAATACTGATATATACATATATGTATGGGTACTGGTATGTATATGTATGTGTGAATACTAATGTATATGTATGTATGTATGGATGTGTGTGTATGTGTATATATGTGTATGTGTATATATGTGTGTGTGTGTATATGTATATATGTGTGTGTATGTGTATATATGTGTGTGTGTGTATATGTATATATGTGTGTGTATATGTGTGTGTGTGTGTGTGTGTGTGTGTGTGTATGTGTATGTATATGTATGTATGTGTGTGTGTGTATGTGTATGTATGTATATATGTGTATGTATGTGTATATATGTATGTATATGTATATATGTATCATCATCATGATCTTCGTTTAACGTCCATATTCCACGCTCGCATGGGTTTGGACGGGAGTTTTCCCACTTGAGGCAAGAGTGGTTGTCTTGCTCGCATAGGACTGTCTGGCGGGTTTTCTACGGTTGAATGCCCTTCCTAACACCAACCACATTTACAGTGTGGAACTGGGAGGTTTTTACCGTGTTACCTACACGCCCACATTACAGCGTGGACTGTGTGTGTTTTTGTCGTGACACCTACACGACCTCATTTATTTCGGGCTGGATGTTGTGGTACCAACATAACTTTACATTGAAAGGGGTGGTGTGGATGGGGTGGGGGTAGTGGGACGGGGGTGTATTTTGTTAGAGGTGCCTACTGACTGTAGTAGGTTTTACTTTGCACTTAGGTAAGGCGGGTCTTCTCTATTACTGTGTAGCGCCAAAGAACTCGGTCCAGTGACATTGTCTTGGAGAGGTGTAAGTGTGTGAGGTCGGAATTTATCAAGTCGTCCCAGGTTTTTCTGGGTCTGCCTACTCCGTGGCTACCGTTTATTTTTATTGCCCTGCACATTTTTATACAGCTGTCGTCTTTCATGCGCATCACGTGACCATACCAACATAGTCTTCTCTCGAGTAAACATCTGATCCCTCTTATTTCTAATTTCTCCCTTATTTCGTTTATGCTTTGCCGTTCACGTATATTACTATTACACATCCAGCGGAGCATGCAAGCTTCGTTTCTCTCCAGTCTGCGTATATCCTCTGCACACAATGCCTAGGTCTCACTGCCATGTAACATTGCTGTTCGTATGCAGGCATCATACAGCCTGCCTTTCATTTTTAGAGAGAACCCTTTAACGGCCAATAGTGGTATAAGCTCTCTTAACTTTTTCCATCCCGTTCTGACTCTAGCTACTGTACTTTCAGAGCACCCTCCCCCACTGCTGATTTTATCACCCAGGTAACGGAAACTGTCCACTATTTCTATAGAACCATCTGTGCAATGGAATGAGTTAGTATTCTGTGGGCACTTGTGTGCTACTTATTGCACCAGAGTACCGGCCACATATAAAATCTATATTCTTAGTTAGCTTACCTGTTATCCCACTACATCTTTTATGTAGCCATACTTTGCATTTGGGACATAAAATGGAGTTTCTACCTACTCCTTTCCTACACACTGAGCATGGCCATTTCCTAGATGGGACCGGTGCCCTATTTTCCTTCCTACAAACTAGAACTTTAGTCTTAGACAAATTAACTTTAAGGCCTTTTGATTCTAGGCCATGCTTCCATGTTTGGAATTTATTTTCTAGTTCAGCCATTGATTCAGCTATGAGCGTTAGATCATCTGCATATAGGAGTTTCCATGGGCAGCCGGTCTTGAACTCCTCTGTTATAGCCTGAAGGGCAATAATAAATAGTAGGGGGCTAAGGACGGAGCCCTGATGAACACCAACTTTTACGCTAAACTCTTCACTATATTCGTTGTTAATTCTAACCTTGCTGACTGTTTCTTTATACACGGCTTGTATAGCTCTCACAAGCCATTCATCAACACCTAGTTTTCTAAGGGCTCACCAGATAATCAAGCGGGGTACTCTGTCGAAGGCTTTCTCCAAGTCAACAAAAGCTAAGTATAGGGGTTTACTTTTAGCTAGGTACTTCTCCTGTAGATGTTGCACAATGAAAAGAGCGTCTGTTGTACTTTTACCTGACACAAACCCGAACTGCATTTCGTCTAGATCAATTCTCTCTCTGATTAGTTGCGCTATTACTTTTTCTGTGACCTTCATGACCTGGTCAATTAATTTAATGCCTCTATAGTTTCCCCTATCTAGGGCATCACCTTTACCCTTGTAGCAGTTAATGATGATGCTGCTGCGCCAGTTCTTCGGAACGACCCCATTCTGTATGACTTGGTTTACTATACGGGTGACCATTGTGTGTCCCACCGTTCCAGATGCTTTCAGCATTTCGGCAACTATTTCCAAAGGCCCGGACGCCTTGCCCGTCTTCATGTCTTTGATCGCCTTACTTATTATACTACCTTCAACTTGCACTGCTGGTCCCTCTATTGGGTCGATGTGGGGGAGACTGTCTTTCTCCCAATTATTCTCCTCATTTAGTAGCCTTTCGTAGTGACACTTCCAAGCTACCTTCTTATCAGCGTCAGTGATGGCAAGTACACCATCATCATTTAGGACACACTTCTCCCCGACAATATCACTGTTTTCCTTGACACATTGCCTAGCAATCCTGAACACCTCACTTTTTGGTCCTCGCGTTGTAGAACATGCTTGAACTTTCTTTCTTCTGCTTCCCTTCTTGCTAAGTACACTTGTCTCCTAGCTTCCCTCCTGGCCACTTGATAGTCTTCTCTACTTCCCCCATCTCGCCATGCTTTCCAAGCCTGCTTTTTGGCCTTGATTGACCTCTCCACCTTACTGTTCCACCACCAAGTTACTCTCCTCCTGTCTAGAGGCCTGCTCCAGCCACAGGTTTCATCTGTCGCCTTCAACAGGTTAGCTTTCAGGAATTCCCACTCTTCCTCTATATTGTACGACTCTAATTGCTCTTCCTTACTATCAAAAGCATCAAGTAATATGCTTTTAAATTTATTACTGGCTGTGGGGTCCTTTAATTTCCATATTTTTCTCCTGAGGATAGTCCTCTTCTGTTGTCGAATACGTCTCGTCCTGACTATGAGGTCGCTAATTATGAGTCTATGTTGAGACGTGCATTCTTCATGGGGGAGGGATTTAGTGTTTACAACAGACACTCTGTCACGTCTCCTGGTAAGGATATAATCTACCTGGCTTGTGTGTGTCCCTATCTATAGGTGATCAAGTGATTGTCTCGTTTTTTGAAGTTAGTGTTACAGATAGTTAGGTTATTTGCGTCACAGAATTCCAGGATTCTGGAGCCTTCCTCATTTCTAGTACCAAACCCATAGCCTCCATGGATTCCGTTATAGCCGTCACAATGTTGTCCAACGTGACCATTTAGGTTGCCAGCAATAATTATATAGTCACTGTTGGTTATTTGGGAAGTAGTGAGCATCAGTGTCTCATAGAATCTGTCTTTTATAGTGCCGGGCAGTCCGGATTGGGGTGCGTACGCAGATATTACTGTCACCGTAGTTCTATTGAGGACAAGTCTTATTTTAATTATTCTGTCGTTCACTCTATTTACGTCTATTATCTTATCTGCCCACTTTTCTGCTACCATGATTCCTACTCCACCCAGCCCACCGTCATTTCCCACCCAGAAAAGCTTATAGCATCGTTCTTTACCCACGATGAATCTAGCAGACTCACCCCTCCACCTGGTCTCTTGAATACAACAAACATCGACCTCCTTACGTTTAAGCATTTCTACAACCTCATTAGAGCGACCCTTTAAGGTGCCTACATTCATGGTACCAACTCTGAAATTTTGGATTGCGTTTGGAGGGTGGGAGCGGGGGGAAATGGGGGAGATGGGTTATGTTAACCATCCGCAACCGAAACAAAGAGGAGGAGCCCTTACATTCTCGTCCATGAGGTGAATTTGTTTTTATGTACGTATATATATATATGTATGCATATGTGTGTGTATGTATGTATATGTATGTGTATGTATGTGTATATTTGTGTATATGTATGTATGCATATGTGTGTGTATGTATATATGTGTGTATGTATATGTGTGTATGTATATATGTGTGTATGTATATGTGTGTATGTATATATGTGTGTATGTATATATGTGTGTATGTATATATGTGTATATGTATATGTATGTATGTGTATATGTATGTATATGTATGTATGTGTATATGTATGTATGTGTATATGTATGTATGTGTATATGTATGTGTATATATGTGTATATGTATGTATATGTGTGTATGTATATGTATATATGTATATGTATGTATGTATATGTATATATGTATGTATGTGTATATATGTATGTATATGTATGTATGTATATGTATATGTATATATGTATATATGTATGTATGTATATGTATATATGTATGTATGTATATGTATATATACTTGTGTATATGTATATATACTTGTGTATATGTATATATACTTGTGTATATGTATATATACTTGTGTATATGTATATATACTTGCGTATATGTATATATACTTGTGTATATGTATATATATACTTGTGTATATGTATATATACTTGTGCATATGTATATATACTTGTGTATATGTATATATACTTGTGTATATGTGTATATGCTTGTGTATATGTGTATATGATTGTGTATATGTGTATATGCTTATGTGTATGTATGTATGTATATGTATATTATGTATATATATATGTATGTGTGTATGTATGTATGTATGTGTATGTATGTATGTATATGTATGTATATGTATTTATATGTATATGGAGGCACATGGCTTAGTGGTTAGAGCATTGGCCTGGCAATCGAAAGGTTGTGATTTCAATGCTCACACCGGGTGATGTGTTGTTTCCTTGAGCAAGACACTTTATTTCACATTGCTCCTGTTTACTCAGCTGTAGAAATGAGATGATAGGACAGGGGTCCCTATCATTCCACTGTAAAGTGGACGTGTAGGCGCCACGGAAATAAAGCACCCAGCACTCACTGTAAATGAGGTTGGTGTTAGGAAGGGCATCCGGCTGTAGAAATCAAGCCAGAATCAGTTCCCGTCCCACCCTTGCAAACAGGGAAAAGCGGATGTAAAATGATGATTCGTTGTTAATTCTAACCTTGCTGACTTTTTCTTCATACATGGTTTGTATAGCTCTGACAAGCAATTCATCAACACCTAGTTTTCTAAGAGTCCACCAGATAATGGAGCGGGGGACTCTGCCAAAGGCTTTCTCCAAGTCAACAAAAGCTAAGTATCGGGGTTTACTTTTAGCTAGGTACTTCTCCTGTAGTTGTCCTACAAGGAAAAGAGCGTCTGTGGTACTTTTACTTGACACAAACCCAAACGGCATTTCGTCTAGATCAATTCGCTCTCTTATTAATTGCGCTATAACTCTTTCTGTGACCTTCATGACCTGGTCAATTAATTTAATGCCTCTATAGTTTCCCCTATATAGGGCATCTCCTTTACCCTTGTAGAAGTTAATGATGATGATGCTATTATGCCAGTCATTTGGTATAACCCCATTCTGTATGACATGGTTTACTATCCGGGTGACCATAGAATGTCCCACCGATCCAGATGCTTTCAACATTTCAGCAACTATCTCTGAAGGCCCAGCTGCTTTGCCTGTCTCCATATCTTTGATTGCCTTACTTATTATACAACCTTCAACTTGCACTGCTGGTTCCTCTATTGGATTGTTTTGGGGTAGACTATCTTTTTCCCACTTATTCTCCTCATTTAGTAGCCTCTTGTAGTGACACTTCCAAGCTACCTTTTTATCTGTATCAGTGATGACAAGTATACCATCATCATTACGGGCACACTTCTCCCCGACAATATCACGGTTTTCCTTGACACATTGCCTAGCAATCCTGAACACCTCACGTTTTTGGTCCTCACGTTGTAGAACATGCTTGAACTTTATTTCTTCTGCTTCCCTTCTTGCAAAGTACACTTGTCTCCTAGCTTCCCTCCTGGCCACTTGATAGTCTTCTCTGCTTCCCCCATCCCGCCATACTTTCCAAGCTCTCTTTTTGGCCTTGATTGACTCCTCCACCTTACTGTTCCACCACCAAGTTACTCTCCTCCTGCCTATAGGTCTGCTCCAGCTACAGATTTCATCTGTCGCCTTCAGCAAGTTAACTTTCAGGAATTCCCACTGTTCCTCTATACTGTATGTCTCTAATTGCTCTTCTTTACTGTCAAAAGCATCAAGTAATTTGCTTTTAAATTTGTTACTGGCTGTGGGGTCCTTTAACTTTCATATTCTTCTTCTCAGGGTAGTCCTCCTCTGTTGCCGAATACGTCTCGTCCTGACTATGAGGTCACTAACTATGAGCTATGTTGGGAGGTGCATTCTTCACGGGGGAGGGAAATAGTGTTTACAACAGACACTTTTTCACATCTTCTGGTAAGGATATAATCTATCTGACTGGCATGTTCCCCTGATCTATAGGTGATCAAGTGATTGTCTCGTTTTTTAAAGTTTGTGTTACAGATAGTTAGGTTATTAGAGTTACAGAATTCCAGGATTCTAAAGCCTTCCTCATTTCTGGTACCAAACCTGTAGCCACCATGGATTCCATCATAGCTATCACAATGTTGTCCAACATGACCATTTAGGTCGCCAACAATTATGTTGTCACTGTCGGTTAGTTGGGAGGTAGTGAGCATTAGCGACTCATAGAATCTGTCTTTAATAACGCCAGGCAGTCCACATTGGGGTGTGTAAGCAGATATTATTGTCCCCCTTTGCCCACCCGTCTCTTAAAGTAGCAGTAAAACATTGAACAATATTGAGTCAGCTTTTATAAAGTCGTTTGTCAAACGAGAGAACAGAGAGACAATACCAGTAACCACGAGAGAGACAACCAACCAACCATAATTATATAATAAATCAAAGTGAAAACAAAACAATATAATTCAACAGATTTTTCCAGATAAATCTTGCAAAACAATTTTTACCACCACCACCAACATAATTTCATCAACACACATATTATACATATATATCTTTCAGTTTCTAACCTTAATCCCTAACAAATCCCACCCCCTCCAGTTCTAAAAATAGCAAATTCTTCCAGAAAGATAGACAGGGAAAAAGCAGCAAAAACACAGAGAAGAGAGGACTGGTACTTTTATTCATAAAAAGATAAAGTGAGAAAAATAAAGAGAGGAAGAATTCACATCAGTATTTCACTGCTACTTTTTTTATCAACCTCCAAGGGATGAAAGGCAAAGTTGACCTCGGCGGGATTTCAACTCAGAGAGCATAGAACAAAAAGGAATACTGCAAGGTATTCTAATAACTCCCACCTTATATGACATTTTATATATATATATATAACAATTGTATATATATGCATGTGTGTATATACAACAAAATGATGAAATTAATTAAATGGAAAATTTTTCCACAATACAAAACGTAAAAATAAATTTAACAAAGCTTTTTTTTGAAGAAATTAATTATATTTAATTTTTTTTTTAAGAAATAAATGAAATTAAACTTTTTATTTTTTAAGAAAAAAATTAAATTGAACTTTTTTTTAAGAAATAAATTAAACTGAAATTTTATTTTTTAAGAAATAAATTAAATATAAATCTGACTGACCTGCAGCCATTTGACTTCCCGTGAGGGATTATGAAGTGGCAGGAGCTGGTGTGCTGAGATCTAACTGGTATGCAGGTGACAGAGACATATTTCCACCTGGAGCCTGGAATATGGAAAGTATAAAACAAACACTGGTATTTATAAGGATCTCAATAAGGAATGACACATGACAATGAAAGACATAGGCGTTAACTAATTATGTAGGCGTTATCTAATTTGCAGTCAATATACACACACACCCACTAATATCATCATTTTACGTCCGCTTTTCCCTGCTTGTAAGGGTTGGACGGGTCCTATTCAGCACAGCATCTCTCCACTTGTCACGGTCCTTCGTCATCTCCTCGGTGAGATTTGAGGTCTGCTCTCACCACCTCCGCCCATGTTTTTCGTGGTCTACCTCTACTGCGTCTTCCTTCTACTGGGATTTCTTGGCACTTCTTTACCCGGCGGTCATCCTACATTCGCATCACATGTCCATACCATCTCAGCCTTCTCTCCTGCACACTACAACTTATCCCTCTTATACCCAGTTTCTTTCTCAACTCGTCTATGCTTGGTCGTTCACGCACTTTGGCATTGCACATCCAATGGAGCATGCTTGCTTCATTTCTCTCTAGCCATCGCATATCTTCTGCAGTTGCTGCCCATGTCTCACTACCATGCAGTATCACGGATCTCACACATGTGTATATGTATGTATCTGTGTGTGTGTGTATAATTGTGAACCTGGTGGTGGGGATGGAGGTGGTAGTAGTTGTTTGGGCGGAAATTTCATTGAGATGAAAGAATAGTTTTGCCAGTCAGTGTGGGTATGTGTGTGTATGTGTAACAACAACAACACAAACACCGCCATCACTCCCAACAACACCGCCAATCCAAACAACACCACCACCATAACGAACAACACCAGCAAAAACTAAAACATGATTTATTATTCTGTGAAGAAATTAAATATTTTGATCAGAACAATGTGAAATATATGTGTGTGTGTGAGTGTATGCATGTATGTGTGTACTTGTATATCGTAATTTCTATGTCTATATTTATGAGAAAGAAGGATAGAGAATCAACAGATCATGTATATAAATAGCTATTCAGTTTCATATATACACACCCACCCAAAAATTAAAACTTAATCCTATCAATTGTTCTACAAATTGATGAATCCTGTCTTATCTAAGTGACAATCATATTTGAACAATAAAATACAACCCCAAACCTTGAAAATACCTAACCTGTTGCAGTAATTATGTCACATGAAATATCTTTCTTTTAACAGCATACACTTAGCACTGACTGAGACCGAACCAGCCTTAACAAGGCATAAATTCAATGACAGTTTTATCAAACGACAACATTTCCGGATAAAAGGGAAACAACTCCAATAATGTTATTAAAATATTGTAGAGTAATCTCCCTTTGATAATTGGAATTCTGCATAAACAGATTTGTAGTCTTATGTAAACACACAAACACTATACACAATAACACACACACACACACACACACACACACACACACACACACACACACACACACACATACATATATATATATATATATATATATATATATATATATATATATATATATAATATAAGATCAAAAGATGGCTAAAGGAGTTCCATATATTTTATCATATATTTAACCATCTTTTGATCTTATATTATGCATACCCCAGTCCCACAAACTGTAGAGTGCTTCTTATCCGATATCTGCATTGCTTTATTGTACTACAATAAAACTCACCTCCTACATATATATATATATATATATATATATATATATATATATATATATATATATATATATATATATATATATATATATATATATATACGCACATAGATATATGTACACATAAGTATATACATACATGACGACTCACGGCTACATCAAAACTAAAGCGCAACTATTTCAACGCTGGCAATCTAGCTCAACTTATCAGAGCTACAAGTCATAATGTCAGAATAAAAAGAAAAAAAAATTAAGCTTTTTAAACAAACGAGTTTTAGGAAATATATAAAATATAACCGGTGGCAATGTAATCCATCTTAGCAATTAATTATTATTGAATTTATATTTTAAGAACAAATAGATATTTAGTGCTCAATGTCTGTTCATGTGAGTGAGAGAGTGTGTGAGTGTATATATGTATGTGTGTGTTTTCTGCTTTCATTTTTTCACAAATTATTATCTGATAGAGGGACCTGCTATTCACAAAGACGAATATAGGGTTAGGGCATCAAAAGTAGCTACTAAACTGGTTGCACGCATCGTCAATCAAGTTATATATATGGTTGCGTCATACCCAAAGACTGGTGCAGCAGTATTCTTATAAATTGCGACAAAGGTAGAAAGGGATGCTCTGGAAATGAGCAATTATAGGGGCATCAAACTGATGGATCAGGTTATGAAAGTGACAGAAAGAATACTATTGCAACTAATTAGAGAAAGGGCCAAACTAAATGAGATGCAGTTTGGTTTTATGCCTGGGAAAAGTACAACAGATGCCCTCTTCTTAGTGATACAACTACAAGAGAGGTTCTTAGAGAAGAATAAGCCACTATACTTAGCCTTTGATGACTTAGAGGAGGTCTTTGATAGTGTACCACGATCTGTCATCTGGTGGTCTCTAAGGAAAATAGGTGTAGAGGAATGGCTTGTGAGGACAGTGCAAGCTATGTACAGAGGTTCTGTCAGTAAAGTGAGAGAAGTAATGGAGTTTAATGAGGAATTCCAGATACAAGTAGGAGTGCATCAGGGCTCTGTCCTCAGCCCGCTCTGGTTCATTATAATTCTCCAAGCCATAACACAAGTTTAAGACTGGCTGCCCATGGGAACTTCTCTAGGCTGACGATCTGGTACTTATAGCAGATTCAGTAGAGGAACTAGAGAAGAAATTCTGTCTATGGAAAAAGCAGTTGGAATCAAGAGGACTGAGAGTGAACCTAGCTAAGACAAAAGTATTGATAAGTAGAGAAGAGGACAAAACTCTGATTCCATCAGGGAAATGGTCATGTTCAATATGTAGAAAAGGAGTTGGGATAAATTCTATAAAATGTACACAATGCAGATCCTGGGTACACAAGAGATGTAGTGGGATAGCAGGCAAACTAACTACGTATGCAGTAGTTGTACAGAACTTGACAGTAGAAGACGCAGTGATAGACACATTTACCACATGAAGGTGGGTTCTATAGAAGTGGGTGATAGCTTCCGCTACCTAGGTGATCTGATTAGAATGGGAGGGGGTGTTCCGATACCATAGGATCTAGAATAAGGACGGGTTGGAAGAAATTTAGGGAGCTGCTTCCTCTGTTGACAAAGAAGGATTTCTTCCTGCGTACGAAAGGACGGTTATATGATGACTATGTGAGATGCGCGATGCTGCATGGTAGTGAGACTTGGGCAGCAACTGCAGAGGATATGCGATGGCTGGAGAGAAATGAACGACTAGGCATGGAGGACTTCAGGGAGAAACTGTTTAACTGGGATAAGTTGTAGTGTGCGGGAGAGAAGACTGTGTTGGTATAGACATGTGATGTGCATGGAGGATGACACCTAGGTAAAGAAGTGCCAAGAAATCCCAGTAGAAGGACAACGCAGTAGAGGAAGACCACGAAAAATACGGGTGGAGCTGGTGTGAGCAGACCTCAAATCTCTAAAGCTCAATGAGGAGATGACGAAGGACCGTGACAAGTGGAGAGATACTGTGCTCAATAGGTTCGTCCCACCCTTGCAAGCAAGGAAAAGCGGACGTAAAGTGATGAAGATGATGACAAGACTTGTTGCAATTTAAACATCAACTAGGTAGATATGTATGCATGTGTGTGCAGCTATCCATCTATTTGTGTGTGCTTGTGTTCATTTTCACTTATGTGTACATCTGTATATGCTTAGTATTTAGATGCACATCATCTCCAATGTTTCAAATATTTTTTATCATACTTACATCGATTATACTTCGAATTACAAATATAGTCGTCTTCTTTCTATTTCTCTAAAGCAAAGCTTCACAACTAATATGAACGTATAGTCAGGGTCGACCATGTGCAAATGTTTCCTTATTTCTGCATAGAGAGTAATATAGATAAACAAATTATATTATTTCGTTTCTGAATTTGTTTAGCAAGATTCTTTATCTGAAATCGTGTGTTGAAACCGATATTGTTATACTTTGGGAGGGTCATGTTGCCAATAAGAAACACACGCACCAGTTGCTTTCACTTCAATTTAATTTATTATATATTTATAAATTTACAAATTTATAAATTTCTGGTTGGTTGGTTGGTTCCACAACCAGATAGTTGTTTATATATATATAGTCATAGTTCTTTCGTCACACACTCTGTGACCTCTTCAGTGACTGGGGATTTCTTTCTTCGTTTCTGTGCCTTTCCTTTCTTCTATCCTACGCCATTTTGTTTGTGTGTGGGTTGCGTGCTCAGTTTGCGCATGCGCCACATCCGGGTGTCTGTGTGTGTTTGTGTTCATTTTTCTATTTTTCTATTTATATTTTTTTTTATTTGTTTATTTATTTATCTATTTATTGTTGGTTGGTTGTTTGTTCTATGTGTGTGTGTGTTTTCATTTTGTCTTGTGTGTGTTTTCATTTTGTGTGTGTTTTCAATTGTAAGTTGTTTGTTCTATGTGTGTGTGTGTTTTCATTTTGTCCTTAATTGTAAGTTGTGATGTTGCTGTTCCACTCATATTTTCTATTTAATTTTGGTTTTAATTCTTTTATGCTTACTGCCTCTGTAATTTGCCTAAACATTGCGTCTTTCTTGTGTGTGGATTCTATTTTTATTTCTATGCTCTCTAATTTACCCCTGTGTTCTATCTTAGCATGTTGGTAGAGCACAGATGATTCTTTATTATCTTGGAGGTCTCGCCAGTGTTCATTTATTCGTTCCCCTATACTACGAGCTGTCTCACCTATGTACACTATATTTTTGTTTCTACATTGTCCTTCAGTACATCTTATGCTATATACTACATTTCTAGTTTTACAGTTAATATGTGGGGGCTTATTTTACAGGTTATACATTTCTTATCTATACATGAGGGTCTTTGGAACGGGTATGTCTTGCTAATAAGTGTTTTTACGGAGGTACCAGGTCTTTCTACTATCTTAATATTGAGATTATGTTTCTTTAGGGCCCTTCTAAATTTGTAGGCTAGTTCGCCTCTAGGGGTTGTATTGATGAACATTACACTCTGGTATTTATTGCTATCATACCATGAGTTTATTCTATTGGCCTTGTTCCTAGTTCTTTCTATTCTATTCCAAAATTTGCTCCTATACAAGGGGCAGGTCCCATTTATGTCATTATTTCCTATTTTTTCCCATTTGGTTCTGGCTCCTTTATACACTCTGATTCTATCTCTCTGATTGTAGCCAGAGAACTGCATACGGTGGATGAAGTGTTGTATGTGTCTCTCTAGTTCTTCGGGGTTGCACATGCGGGACACATTTCTCATCACCCGTACCAAATCTGCAATCAGTATGTTGATTTTGTTATGGTCCGAAATGGCCGAGTTTCGGTGGATCAGATGTTTGGAAGTCATGGGTTTGGCATAATGGGAATGGAGGATTTGTTTTTGGTTGTTAATTGTATCTAACCAGAGCTCTGTGTCTAGTACAGGTAATCGATGGTTGGAGTGTCTACTTGGGTAGTCTATAGTAACTCTAATGCTCTGGTGGATGGAGTTTGCTATTTGCTGGATGCTTTCCATTGTGTTTTTCTCTAGTTCCTGACTGTTCTTAGGTGGGGGTGTCTTAACTACGATGTTTATATCATCTACGTAGCGGGAGTACATTATCAGGGTTAAGCTGTCTTCTAATTGTTCATTAAGTTTTTGTTTAAGTCTACTGTCCCACCATACCATGAATAAGTTAGCTATGTCGCCTGCAATGCTAACACCAATGGCTGCTCCTTCCTCTTGGGCATATGTTTTACCATTAAATTTGAACATATGTTCCTTAAGGGTTAATTTTATGCTGGCCCCTACCGCATGTGCAATCATTTTCTTCAGTTCATCGTGGTTTTCGGGTGTCCGTATGGCTCTGGTCCACCCGTTCCATCTATCTGTGTGGGTTTTCTTGGCCATTGAGGTAAATCTTTATCATCTATTGCACCATATGAGTGATACATTTTTGGTGTAATTTTTAATTTTTAATTTTTAATCTTTAAATTTTTAAGACATTTTATGACATTATGTGCATCATGTATTATGTCTTTTTCCATATAGCGCTATCCTCGGGACCCCCTGCTGGTAATTTAACCTTGTTCTGGTGACGCAGCTCGATGGAGCATGCAACTACTGATATACACATGTTTATAGGCTCTGAAGATTCTTGCCATGGTGTATGGATGAAACACTGTTAGCTAATAAAACTATGTATTTCTAAGCACTCTTTGGTTATTCCTATAATTATATATATATATATATATATATATATATATATATATATATATATATATATATATGGTGGCTGCCAACTCATTTTCGAGTACGGCCACTACTTTATATCCATGTTGGAGAACCCCTATCGATGCTATCCCGAGGATAGCGCTATATTTTTAGTCCAGCCAGCGACTTGAAAACTTTGGTACAAACACTACACTTGTGACAATTATTGACACAGTGCAGGGCCCATGGTACTATGTGACGACAAGTGCAGAGAGGTCTCCAGATACAAAGCAATGCCTGTGCCGTGAAGCTTTTATAGTGAGCACTGCTTATAATGAGCACTGCACAAAGCCAGTCCCACTCTCTTAACCAAGATGATATTTACCAAAAAGAAGAACATGTCAACATCATTGGATACCATCAGGGTTGCAGGTGTTATATCAGAGTTTTCCTTCTCCTAGAATTCTGCCTTGACAAGGGCTAAGGGGTCATCTCTCCCAGTGATTTTAGATGGCCATTGACTCATAAGAGCTTCTTTGCCCTTTGACAGGTTTTGTTTTTAGTCCTGCAGGATGACCAAAGTAACCCTCCTCACCAAGAAACCTTGGTGGGGTTGCCAGTTTAGTCGCCAACGACCCGACCATTAGACAGGTTGTACTGGGATACATGTTACCAGAAACACCAACTATATATATATATACATATACATATTAAAGTTTAAAAGCCCAATATCTATTTATTTCATTTTATTTTTAATTTAATTTATTTTATTAATTTTATTTTGAAAGTATGTTTATAAATATTAATTTTCCATAGTTCTTTGTATCAGTTTCAGTAGCTTAGTGGGAAGTACCAGTGATGATGAGGTCTGGGTGTTCAATCGAGGACTGAGGTTCAATCCTGGCTGATGAGATACACGTAAGGTGTCATGTTATTCTTTTTTAATTTTCCTTCTATATCTCTTTGAAAAAGAGAACCCCTATTTATGTAATTATATTTAATTTAATTTTTTTATTTTAGTTAAATTGTCGAAACCACTGGCGATCTTAAGTTTGAGGAGACAGATAAAATAGACATATTGTCTCCTCCACCTATATATATATATATATATATATATATATATATATATATATATATATCATCATCATCATCGTTTAACGTCCATCTTCCACGCTTGCATGGGTTTGGACGGGAGTTTTCCCACTTGAGGCAAGATTTGTCCTGCTCGTATAGGACTGTCTGGCGGGCTTTCTACGGCTGGATGCCCTTCCTAACACCAACCACGTTTACAGTGTGGACGGGGAGGTTTTTACCGTGATACCTACACGGCCACATTACAACGTGGACTGTGTTTTTTTGTCGTGACACCTACACGACCTCATTTGTTTCGGACTGGATGTTGTGGTACAAACATAACTTTACATTGAAAGGGGTGGTGTGGATGGGGTGGGGGTAGTGGGACGGGGGTGTATTTTGTTAGAGGTGCCTACTGACTGTAGGTTTCGCTTTGTACTTAGGCAAGGCGGGTCTTCTGTATCACTGTGTAGCGCCAAAGATCTCGGTCCAGTGACATTGTCTTAGAGAGGTGTAAGTGTGTGAGGTCGGAATTTATCAAGACGTCCTAGGTTTTTCTGTGTCTGCCTACTCCGTGGCTACCGTCTATTTTTATCGCCCTGCACTTTTTTATACAGCTGTCGTCTTTCATGCGCATCACGTGACCGTACCAACGACATTTTCTCTCGAGTAAACATCTGATCCCTCTTATTCCTAATTTCTCCCTTAGTTCGTTTATGCTTTGCCGTTCACGTATATTACTATTACACATCCAGCGGAGCATGCAAGCTTCGTTTCTCTCCAGTCTGCGTATATCCTCTGCACACAATGCCCAGGTTTCACTGCCATGTAACATTGCTGTTCGTATGCAGGCATCATACAGCCTGTCTTTCATTTTTAGAGAGAACCCTTTAGCGGCCAATATTGGTATAAGCTCTCTTAACTTTTTCCATCCCGTTCTGACTCTAGCTACTGTACTTTCAGAGCACCCTCCCCCACTGCTGATTTTGTCACCCAGGTAACGGAAGGTGTCCACTATTTCTATAGAACCATCTGTGCAATGGAATGAGCTAGTATTCTGTGGGCACTTGCTGCTATTTATTGCACCAGAGCACCGGCAACATATAAAATCTATATTCTTAGTTAGCTTACCTGTGATGCCACTACATCTTTTATGCACCCATACTTTGCATTTGTGACATAAAATGGAGTTTCTGCCTACTTCTTTCCTACACACTGAGCATGGCCATTTCCCAGATGGGACCAGTGCCCTATTTTCCCTCCTACAAACTAGAACTTTAGTCCTAGACAAGTTAATTTTAAGGCCTTTTTATTCTAGGCCATGCTTCCATGTTTGGAATTTCTTCTCTAGTTCAGCCATTGATTCAGCTATGAGCGTTAGATCATCTTCATATATACATATATATACATATATATATATATATACATATATATAAACATATATATATACATATATATATATACATATATATAAACATATATATATACATATATATATATATATATACATATATATATATAAACATATATATATACATATATATATACATATATATATATACGGCTCCTTAATTGTAGAGCTATTTCTGTTGAAGAGAATTTGACTGCTATTTTTAGTTGTCGAATACCTATTCACGCCACTGAAACGAAACCGCTATCTTGTGTGGACGCAACACGTGGTGACGGCTAGTTGTGATTTGAACTCGCTCTGTAAGGACGAATAGCTGAAATGATTATACTTTCTTTGGTGACAATCCAATAATATCCACTATCCGTGACCATCTGATTAATTGGTGAAATATATTTCTTTAATGGGATATATACAAGGAAAGGTTAATCACTCTTAAAGGTAAATATTGCTTATACTAGCTATGCGTGGTTACACGCGAGCAAAAATTAACTCCTGTGATTATTCATGTATATTTATATGTTAATCAACCTCTAGTTATTACATATATATATATATAAACATATATATATATATATATAATCGCCACCGTAACGCCACTGTAACGTCCTATGGTTCCACCCCCCTACTCTCGGAGTGTGGCCTCCAACATACCCCGGATGTTCTTCGAAGCCTTAGAGAAGAACTTCCCGCCCAACCATAGGTATAGACAAATTCTTAATAGAAACAATATAAAAATATCCTTCTCTACTACTCCTAACCTAGCAGACATCATAGGAACAACGAACCACAGTAAGATCACCAAGACACAGCACCTCGACACAGACGCACCTACACCTGACAATAACTATATCGGCCTTAACAACTCCCTGGCAGCATCCAATAGTGTTGGCAACGGCATCCGCAGTCGCAACCAGAATGACCGCGAAATGACTGGGGAACATGCAGAACATGACGTGCGGAATAACAATCGCACCACCCCGCGTGCTGTGGGTTGTAATTGTGCTAACGACAGCTGCGGTAGCGTAGGTAACAACGTAGGGAGCAACAATGATAGCCTTACCGTGGGAAAAAGACGGAACCGCGACAGAAATTGCAACTGCCGCAACAGAAGACGCTGCCCCCTTAGAGGATACTGCTTGACTGATAGGGTTATATATAGATGCACTATTACTAGCCACAATAGCGTTAAACATTATATAGGGGCCACCTCCGGCCCGTTCAAAATTAGGTTTCGAACACATCTCCAGTCTTTCACAAATAGAAAACTTAGGCACTCCACTTCGCTCGCGGACTACATCACATCACTAAAGGACTTAAACATCAGCTTCTCCACGCACTGGGAGATTGTCGGCAGGGCTGCACCGTACAACTTCAAGAGGAAATGCGATCTTTGCCTCATGGAACTCTACCACATCATAACTGCACCCCACGAGCTCATCAACAGCAGAGCTGAAACAGCGATAAGTTGTACACATCGCTTAAAAATATCCTTCTTCAGATGGGTTAAGGATGAAGAGTGAAATAGTACACTGGATCTCCCTGCAACAAGTCTTAACACCCCGGCGGGCAGGCGCTGCAAAATAACACCCAGGAAACAATCCTTGCATACCAGACCCAGCCTCAGACAAACGGATGCGGCAAAAAAAAAAAAAAAAAAATTGTCCGGGAAAGACTGTCCTAACACCGGCCAGAGTTACCTCCCTTGACCTGCTGCAAAATCAAAACAAGATATTTTTGCGAGCAATGAACCTTGATGTGGATTTAACCCCAAAAACTCTTTCCGAGGAATATAAGGAACACTTGTGATTATTTATGCCCTTGAGAAGCCCAACTGGGCGAAACGTACGTAGGTGATATTTTAAATAAACATGTTTTAACGGTCTTTTCTCCGATTTTTTACTTTCCCACGTGCTTACGCTCTGCTAACTCTCTAGCCCACTAAATATTAACACTTCGAATATTTAATACTGCCGGCACTAGTATCGAGCACCTTTGGCATACGCTACTTGGCAAATAACTATATGTATCACCTATCCCCCCTTGTTTTCTCTTTCTCGATACGTAAATACTATATATATACATATATATATACATATATACATATATATATATACATATATATATATATATATACATATATATATATATATATACATATATATATATATATATATACATATATACATATATAAATATATATATATATATATATATATATATATACATATATATATATATACATATATATATATATATATATGGTGGCTGCCAACTCGTTTTCGAGTACGGCCA